>CM053559.1:69926695-70037428 GCA_028646485.1 Cryptoprocta ferox
GGATTACAGAGCTCCCTGCTTCTCCGCCATCTTGCCCGCTCCAAAAAGCTGGACAAGTTTTAAAATTACTCCAAGTCTCATTTTCCTCTCTAAAGGGATACAGTAGTCTGTAGCTCACCAAGAATGTTGTGAAATCCATACAGCGGAGTGGCACCATGGTTGTGTTTATTATGCAAATAATGTGCATTCTCCCACAAAATTAAAATATATTACTGTGTGCCCTTTTTTATGTAATTAATACTTTGAGAAATGAATTTTGTATACTATTGTGTATTGTATATTTTACACTAAAAATTACCTACATATGTATATTTTAAATATATAAAACCAAGCATACTTTTCTTTATGGGCTGAGGGACTTTCATGGGTAATTTTACCCATATGTGATTTTCACCTCATAAAAATGACTTCAGAACACAACACCCACATAAGATGTAATTCCACTGCATATGGAAGTGTTTTGCAAACCATAAAGACCATGCAGGTATAAGATGTTATTAATATTTTGTTTCCACCAAGGACAACAAAAATACAACAACAAAAGAAAAGAAAAGAAAAAGAAGAAAAACACACACCTTACATGAAAGTTTTCTCATATTATTTTTCTTAACTGCCCCAGTTTTATATTTAGATGAAATAATATTGCAGTTTAGCGCATGCTGTCTTTAATCCTGAACAAGTATATTTGTATTCAGTTAAATATCTATGGGCTTAACAAAAGTGAGTTAAAAATTTTTTAAATTTTATATCCATCAACTATTTTTAATATAAATTTCTTGCAAATAAAAACATTACAGCTTTCACAGATGAGAAAAAAATTACAAAAGAATCCCAGACAGAGGACAGAGAGACTAATTCAGCACAGCTTTGCAGTGTCAAATAAAAATTCTGTTGTAGAAAGGCTACATGGGAGTTTGAAACTTCTATTTCCAGACTTTGATCCGAGTGGTCAAAAAACTTGTCCTTGCTTGGGGCACCTGGGTGGTTCAGTCAGTTGAGCATCTGACTCTTGATTTTGGGTCTGGTCATGATCCCAGGGTCGTCAGATAGAGCCCCTTTTCAGGCTCTGAGCTCAGTGTGGAGCTTACTTGGGATTTTCTTTCTCTCTCTGTCTCTTTCTGTCTCTCTCTGTCTCTCTCTGTCTCTCTCTCTCTCTCTCTCTCCATGATGCAGTTTTGGAGTGGTGGGGGTCTGGAGCTGGCCAAGAACAAACTTTTGAGAAGTCTTTGGTGCAAAATAGTGATTTTATTAAAGAATGGGGACAGCACTCGTGGGCAGAAAGAGCTGCCAAAAGTGAGTTAAATTTAACACAGTATTTAATAGTTATTGGAAGTTAGCTTTTAAATGATAAACAGTTTAGATTCCTTTAAAAACATTTTTTTTTGTTTATTTTTGAGAGAGACAGAGTGCCAGCAGGGGAGGGGCAGAGAGAGAAGGACACACAGAATCTGAAGCAGGCTCCAGGCTCTGAGCTGGCAGCACAGAGCCCAATGTGGGGCTCAAACTCATGAATCGTGAGATCATGATCTGAGCCGAAGTCGGATGCTTAACTGATTGAGCCACCCAGGTGCCCCTAAACAGTTTAAGTTCCTGAGTAACCACCTTGTTATATTAGATGAATAGCCAATTTGAGAATCTTCATATTTGTTCTGTGATCACTGGAACTTCAGTAATAATTATCAAAGTAACTGGTTATTCAACCAAAATTAATACATACATGTTTGTCTCACAAAAAACAAAAAAGGACTTTAAGTTATAATTTACCCAATATTAGCAACAGAAATTTTAAATATGATTTTTACACTCTTTTACAATTTAGAAACAAAGTGGAAAAGACTAGTTATTTGATGTAAATCAAGCATGTATCACAGAGAAAATGGAACTGGAGGCAGGAAAATCGAAAGCCAGAGAGAACAGGTCAGAGTGGCAAGGACAGCTGAAACAGCCTGCTCGTGAATGCTAGCCTTACTAGACTCCTCAGTGCCATCATAAACATCTGAACTTTTTGGCTCGTCTTGGAAGAGTTCCAGAATACATGCATGAAGCCTCAGAATACATGCACAACCCTAAATGTTGAACTTCAACATTTTCAACAGCATTTAGAAAAATGCTGTATGATATATTAATAAGCATCAAAATATAATTGCATGCTAGCAAGTGATTCTCTTGGTTTTATTTCCACTTTTTGTAGACTGAATGATTTTTTTTGATTCTTTAATTTGTGTTCTTCTATGATCACATCTTACTCCCAAGTATTTAAGGGTAGGCATTACCCTGAAGGGTTTCTGTGGCATATGGTCTCCAGGAACATGTACTAATGTCAAGTGAGACCATCCTGGGTGTGAATCCTGCCTCCAGCACTTACTAGTCAGATACCTTGGATCAAGAAACTCGTTCTCTGAGCCTCTTTTTCCTCCCTGTAAAACGAGGATAACATTGCATAGTAGATGTAAAGATTAAGTGAAATATACAAAATGCTTAGTTTAAAGTAGGCACACAATGAGCTCTTGTGTGCTCATTAGCTCTTAATCTCCAAGACATCAGAAGTTTCTCATTTTCCTTAAAGAGAAGGAAGAGCAACTTTAGAAAGAAGAGTAATGACTCTTCCATGGGAAAAAATATCTTGCTCGAATAGGTATAGTAATTGGTCTTATTTCATGATTTTCTCTTTTTGGCATTTTTACAGTGTTTTTCAGATCATTATAGTAAACATTTTTTCAGCATTGTTGAGGTATGATTGGAAAATAGAATTGTATATATTACAATATACAATGTGCTTTTTAAAAAGGTGTACTATATGATGACTTAACAGGCATATACATTGTGAAATGATTACCACAATCAAGTTAATTAACATATTTATCACCTCACATGGTTACCATTTGTGTGTGTGTGTGTGGTGGGAACACTTAAGAGCTATTGTCAACAAATTTCAAGTTAACAATAAAATATTAACTACAGTCATCAAGTTGCACATTAGAGCTTTCATTATTTATCTTATAACTAAATTTGTACTCTTTAACCCATTTCTGCCTACTTCTTTGACCCCGAGCCCTGGTTCTAGGATTCAACATTTTTAGATTCTGCATATAAGAATGCATATAAGATACATATCATGCAGTATTGTCTTTTTGTGTCTGGCTTATTTCACATAGTATAATGCCCTCCACGTTCATCCAGGTTGTCACAAATGGCAGGATTTCCTTCTTTCTTATGGCTGGATTATATTCCATTGTTACACATACTACATTTTCTTTATCTATTCATCCGTCAACAGAACTTAGGTTGTTCCCATGTCTTGGCTATTGTAAATAGCCCTACGATGAACATGGAAGTACAGATATCCCCACAAGATAGTGATTTCATTTCCTTCTGATATACACCCAGAAGTGGGATTTCTGGATAATATGGTAGCCTTACTTTTAATTTTTTGAGGCATTTCCATACTGTTTTCCACAGTGGCTATACCAATTTACATTCCTATCAAGAGAATGTAACATGTCCATTTTCTCCACATCCTCACCAACATTTGTTACCTTTTTATTAATAGTCATCTTAGCAGATTTGAGATGATATCTCATTGTGATTTAGATTTGCATTTCCTTCATGATTAGTGATGTTGAGTACATTTTTGTATATCTGTTGGCCATTTGTTTATCTTTGGAAAAATATCTCTTCAGGTACTTTGCCCATTTTTTTCTTTGTGTTTTTGTTTTTTTGCTGTTGAGCTGTTTGAGCTCCTTATATGTTTTAGATGTTAGCCTCTTATCAGATACATGCAAATATAAAATATTTTCTCCCATTCCATAGGTTGTCTTTTCATTTTGTTGATTGTTTCCTTTACTGTACAGATGGCTTTTCATTTGATATTTTTCACTTTTGCTGCCTATACTTTTGGTGTTATATCCAAAATATTATTGCCAAGACCAATGTCAAGAAGCTTTTTCCTTATGATTTCTTCTAAGGGATTTATTGTTTCATATCTTACACATAAGGTTTAATCCATTTTGAGCTAATATTTGTGAATGGTGCAAAATAAGGGTTCAATTTCATTCTTTTGGACGTGGATATCCAGTGTTCCCAACACCATTTATTGCAGAAACTATCCTTTCCCCATTCTCTCTTGGCATCCTTGTCAAAGATTAATTGACTATATATGTGTGGGTTTATTTCTGGGCACATTGTGTGTGTGTGTGTGTGTGTGCATGTGTATATATACATGAGAAAAGTCTTTGTTTCTCAGTTTACTGACATGAATATTCAGCGAGGACCTGAACAAGGTCCAGAGAAAACATGTTATTGTTATTCTGGAAAGATTATTGTACTGGATTATTTATCTTGCCATTTCTTCCTGTAAAAAGGAGTAAGAAAGATTTTTTTAAGTGAAAAAAATTATAATCACTAGATATGTGTTATGTAATCTGAGTCACCATCCTTTGGGAGTCTTTGTTTTATCAAGTCCTGCCCTCACCCAGCTTCTTAGTGGTTAAATAATCTCCTTTGCCTCTCACCCATCGCAGGACAAAATCTGACTTGGTTATTTATTTAGGCTTCCAACACAACTCTGAATGATAATAAATGCAGTTGTTAAGTAACGTTAACCTTTTATACTAATTCCCAAACAAGATTAAGTAGGAAGCAAGAAGTCATTAAAACAACCAAGTCTCAAATCTTAGCAAACTTAACCCAGTGTGCCAGCAGTGACACCTGCTTACTAGGCTATATGTAGGGGATCTGAAGAATGACTTCACAAAATAGAGATCAGCCAAGAGGACAGAATGCTTTTTGCTGCTTGGAAAAAGTAGAGATAATCTGAGATTAGGTGTTGTCATACCTATTTACCTTACTTTCGGCATTACTCAATTTATCCGTATAAGAGATAATGAGTTTTTACATACTGATGGAAAATAGCATGAGACAAATGAAAAGAAACCACTTCAAAAGGCTTCCCTAATTGCACTGGCTGGAAATGGACGTTTATGTTTTCCCTGTTCTCTTGTATTAGTTTTTATCATACTTCGTTAAATAGAAGTGATTTGCGTCTGTCTTACCTTTCCTACTGAGACATATATTCATTGAGAACAGGTAACTATGTCATCCGTATTTTTATATTTAGCAAAGTTCTTTATATAGAGAAGATAATAAAAATATATGAAATGAGTATTTAAATGGATAAGTAGAAGGAGTGCTTTGGGCCCATTCAAAAGAGCGATCATGAAATGAGAGTAACCAAAAGAAAACTAGCCTAGAATTTAACTTTACATGAAGGCATGGAATCATTATAAGTCTGCAAACATTATTACCAGTTTGGTCTCAATTCTCTACTTTACCTGCCAAATATTTTATTTCTTTGACTTTTCTTCATGTATACATGGGAAATTTCTTACTCCTTTATTATTTACTTATCATTTTTATTTCTATATAAATTAGCTCTTTGAAGTTAAAAATTTCAGTGAAATTGAGCACTTGTTATTTTCTTTAAATTAGATCATAAGACTATTAGAGTTGATGAGTTATTTTTTTCCCTGAATTCTGCATAGACATTTGGCTTCCTGTCAATCTTCAGTCATCATTAACATTGATAATGCTAATTGTATTTCCTGTGGAGTCCCAGTTGACAATACATAATACAATTAATCAAAAGCAAAATGAAAGCAAATTGTGGACAGGGTAATTCTTTTCATAATGAGTAATATACATTGATAGATGATTTTTATTAATGAGAAGTTCACATTACTTTATAAATTTGACGTTCTCTTCCTTGTAAGCATCTGGTAAGGATTAGTTTCCCTGTCTTTGGAGAATTTGAATCTCAAGACTGCAGAGGGATAGTCCAGACAGGGCCCATTGCAGACTCCTAAATTAATATAATCTATCTCCCAGATCATTTGTCTTCCTATAGAAACCTATTAAGTGCCTCTGGTATAAAGACAGACACTCATCAATCACATGACAAATGTGATAACAAGCTTGCAGTGAGGTTATGGGAAAACAGAGGGACTAAATGAACACACAGCTCTGCTCTCTGGCTGTAAGTTGGATTCATGCACCCTCTAGAAGGACCCAGAAGCTACCTCTCCTTCTTTCCCTTACATTTCACCAGCACATACAGATTACAGAGAGGACTGTTACCAAATTGTTCTAACTGGCTTCAAATGCCACTGAAGACTGGAATTCACCGGGGGCTACAAAGACCCCTGACTCTGTTTTAATAATCTTCTGCTCAAAATATAGAGAGAATGATATGTTTTGTTAAGGGCATAATAAGGAATTAGGGAGATTGTCATTTTTAAAAGGGAGTTATATCTTCTCTTTTGTTCTTGGGACAGGAGTTTGAATAGTGCCAGACGGGAGTTATATACAAGATGAACAGTAACTGAACAATGGACTTTCAAAATAGGATATTGTTTCCCATGAATATCCCCCCCAAAATAAATAAATAAACAAACAAACAAATAAATAAATAAAATTCCAAAAGTATCTGAAACAGCATTATGTTATTAGAGAAGAGGCTTCACAGTTTTCATCTGGTTGTTAGGGTTCTTCTTTTTTGTTTTAAAATCAAGAAGCTTTTCAACAGAAATTGGAAACCACACTGTTTCCAATTGGAGAGGAATGCCTACTGCTTGATGCTTTTATTTATTGCATACATGTATTTGTAAAAATGGTTGAAGCAGTGATCTAATAATTCTTGTTTTGCTAGGAAACAATTTAATCTTAAGCCATGTTTATCTAGCCTCCCTCAAGACTGAAATGCATCATTATCCTTCTTAGCCTTTGTGGACCCAATGAAGATCCTGCAAGAAAATTTATAGTGCCCTACAGCTACCACCACCAGATGAGAGAATTGCCCTTTATTTTCCAAGTTGACTATGGAATGATCTCTATTGATCTCTGAAGTCATATTTGGGTTTTAACATTGGGTTATTTTTCCTTAAGTCAATAAATGTAAAATGAAGTACCCCTCAGCCAATTCTGTGTTATGGTAATAACAGGATCGCAGTGTCTTCCACTGGCACTGCACGGGCAGTTTGCTAAGGAGGCTAACTCCCCAAGTTCTGCTGTCAGAAGAGGAGGTTATACAAGCACGGAAACAAAGCTGTTCTGTCAGCCAAAATACCAGTTAAGCTGTGTTTGCTATGGCATAAATAAGTGTTCCCTTCAGATCCAGTCAATGTGAGAAAAACAAGGAAATTACAAAGGGTGGTTTAATGTTAAGAAGATAGTAAGTTAGGAGGGATGGAGAAACTTTTAATTGTTTTACAAACGTTTCCAGTAAACCATTCTAAACAGCTGGGCCTACAAAATCACTACCACGACGTTTCAGAGGAGAGTAGCTGAGACTTGGAACAGGAGAAACAAGCAGGCTGCGTGATCCTCCAAGAATGCATTTACAGAAATTACCAGAATAAAGCAGATTCTAGCAAAGCACACAAGATTTCCTTCTTTTTCACAGCAGGTCAATTTATGCAAACAAGGTACTATTCTCAAAATAAGCCATTTCTTTTTAAAATGACATTTAAACTAAACTGAGCCCTAAATAAGTCTTTAATACAAAGGGTGACATAATCTTCCTATGACTCTGGATGCAATATCTGTAGAAGCAGAAAATCCATAAATCCTGCAAAAAACTCTGCTCTAAAAACTCTGTTCAGTATATCACTGAATTAAGAGAAGTGCTTTTTTACTATTTCCTTGAATAATACAATTATTTTATTTAATAGCTCTTTGGTTTGTCTTATCTAGTAGAGAGACTTTGATACAGGCATGAAGGTCTCAGATTCAGCATTTTCTCCATTTGGTCTAGAAATTCAATTCATACATATATAGATGGTTATGTATCTATATGCGGTATATGTTTATTACTTATGTATCATTGTATGTGCTTATATCCCAGCTTATCCCATGAAAACTTTAAGTGCTAACTGTAAATTCATGCAATAAATTTGCAATATAAAAAATTAAGACTATAAGACAGGGAAAGTCTAAATTAGCATAAGAGATGTAAATTGGCTAGAGGAAAGAGGGAGAACTTTTATGCTTAAACATGCTACAAATTTCTATTTAGTTGCTATAGCAGAGCTATGACCTTAGTTCTGAACTTTAGAAATGACAATATAATAATGTAAACAGAGACAATTAAATTGTTTTCATTATGTATAAAGATCAAAAACAAGGCACAGAACATTTTCAGGAGGATCACAGCTTCTGCCTACTAGTTAGCTACTACAGCATTCTGTCATGACCCTTTGTGTTGGGCACACTTGTGGAAGTCATAAACAGTACCCTCAAGAAAAAACAGAAAAGTCATGTGTGGTAGTGTGTCCTGAGGAATGATAGAAGCATGATGTCTTATTTCAATTTCAGGAAAACTGTTCTCCCTGACATGTTCATGGGGAGGGAAGATACTATAGTCGATGCTCATAGAGTTTTAATGAGCAGTTTGGTCCAAAGATAAAACATACTGTGCCTCTAGTTAAATAGATGGACTGCATGAAACATACCTGTAGGTAATTCTAGTGTTGAAAGTGACCCTATAGAAACTAATAGCTATGACCATTGAGCAGTTACTATAAACCAGGTGCTTTGTTTATGTGCATTTTCCACTTATTTGTCCTAAGATTCTTTAAAATTACATTTCCACTTCTGTATTTTGTAAAATGAAGACAAGGAAGCTGGAGAGAATTTAATATACCTACCAAAGGAGTGTGTGTGTGTGTGTAACATATATATTTAAAATTGACAAAATTAAAAGAAAAAATGAAAATCCACCAGTGTAGTGGAATATTTGAACAGAACTCTCTCAATAAGTGATAGATCAAATGGAGATAAATCAGTACAAATAAGGAAGATTCGAAGGGAACAACAGCTTTGCTTTCCCACAGGATTTCTCAAATTTCCCTGATGGCTTAGTACCAGACCTTGTGAATGAAAATCTCCAAGAAAGGGACTCAGAAAGCTGTATTGTAAAAAAAAAAATTGCCTCAGGGGCTCCTGGGTGTCTCAGTCGGTTGAACATTTGACTCGATTTTGACTCAGGTCATGATCCCAGCATCGTGGGATCGAGTCCCACATCAAGCTCTGAGCTGAATGTGGAGACTGCTTAGGATTCTCTCTCTCTCTCTCTCTCTCTCTCTCTTTCTCTCCCTCCCTCCCTCTTCCTGTCTTCCCCATTCTCTCTAAAAACTAAAAAAAAATAATAAAATGAAAAAAAAAACTTGCCTTAGATATTCTTATCTTACAGGAGGTTTGGTAAACACTGATCTAATGAATATGTAGAAACTCCTGAACCTAGTTCTTTTCAGGTTACAAGGAATATTTACCAAAATATGAAACATTTACCATGACAATACTTTGGCCATATAGCAAGTTAGAGTAAATTCCAGAGAAGTGATTTCACATGAATTCCATCTCTGACCACAATTAAACAAAAATGAAATAAAAATTAAATTTTACATTCATACATACACATGAGGAATAAAACAAAAGTAATTTTGGAATTTAAAAATATGTTTTTAATAACTCATGGCTTAAAGAAAAGAAAAAAATTAGAAATTCAAAAATACTTAGAATTACACAATAAAGAAAACACTGTAACTCAAAATTTTGGAAATGTTGGTTAGTGGTTTGTAGTGGGGAATTTTTAGATTAAAGGCTGTCTTGGAAAAGAAGAAGAGAGTCTAAAAATTAATGAGCTAAGCATCACTCTTAAAAAGCTGGTAAAGAACAGTAGAATAAACTCAAAGAGAGTCAAAGAAGAAAAAAAGGCAAAATGAACTAGAAAACAAAGATGAGAGGATCATCAAAGCTAAAAATTGGTTTTTGAAGAGACCCAAAATATTGACAACTCTCTGAAAGTTTCATCAAGAAAATAAGACAGGAGGTTCAAAGAAACACTTTAAAATGAAAAATTACAGATACTAGAGAGATAAAAAAAATGCTCTGATGCCAAAAGTTTTGAAAACTTTGAAGAAACAGATATTTTCCTAGAAAAAAGTTTATCCAAATTGACCCAAGACAAAATAGAAAATGTGAGTAGCTTTGTAACTACTAGTCATTATACAAATATATGTATATTTGAATTCCCAGAAGGAAGATGCCATGCACAGATGGTTTTAGAGACGAATTCTACCAAATATTCAAGGGACATAACTCCAACTGTGGCACAGAAACAGAGAGAACATTCCACAATTCATTTTATTAGACTAAATAACATTGATGACCAAAGCAAATAAGGATAATCTGAGAAAAGACATTTACATGCCAGTCTTACTTACGAAGATGGATCCACTGATTTTTTTCAGTAACAAGTTATTTTTTATAAACTTATTTTATTAGTGGTATAATGTAATTATTTTATTAATGGCATAATATAATTCCAGTTATATTATTAGTGCCTACAAGCTGGGCACTGTTACATCTTTCTGGTGAACTGAAAGGTTGATCATTAGGTAGTGAACTTCTTTATTTCTACTAATGCCTTTTGTCTTAAATTATATTTATGTATTATAAATTAGCTTTATGAGCTTTCTTCCAATTAGCATTTTTAAGATACATCTTTCTTCTATCCTTTCCAACTTTTCTGTGCTTTTATGTGACTTTTAAGTATGGTTCTTATACACAGCATCTACCTGGATTTTTTTTTAATCCAATTAGATAAGGTATGTATTTTAACAGGAGAGGAATCAGTCTATTTACATGTATTTTGGTTAATCTCTATCAACAGTTTGGGCTCTCTCTTTGTCCTACTTTTTCTCTTTTTTCCCTTTTTCTCCTTTCTTGTCTTCTTTTAAAATTAAAAGCCTTTTATTATCATTTGTATATTTTCCCCTCTACTGGTTTGGATGTTCCTGACTCTATTTTTATTCTTAGTAAAAACCCTTGAAATTTTACCATGCCTCCATAACAAGACTTAACTTAAACATATATTTACTCTTCTCCTGAATAGCCCCAGCTCCCATGAATGTTTAATTCCATCCACCACATACACTACCTTTCAGGTTTCATGCTATTTTGTCCTTTATAGTTCTTTGCTACTTTTGATGATTTTTATTCTCCAAGTTGAACACAGTTATTTTTGCTTTGTTCAATAGCTTTTTTTAGATTTATTCTCATCTTTTAGCATTTTCTTGATTCACCAGTCCTTGCATCTGAGCCTTCTTTCTGGGAAATACTGGATTTTTTAAATCCATCCTTTAGATTTTTCTTGGCTGAGAATCTATTGGTAGTAAGGTCTCAGTTTTTGTTTTTCTAAAAATGTCTTTCTTTCACGCTCCTTTTTGAGTGTTTAAGTGTTTTGTTTTGCTACTAATTCCCCTGTCTTCCACCTTTTATTTTTGCTCTTGAGAAGGAAAACCATTAGATTAATGATTTCTCCCTTTTAGCCAGCCTATCTTGTCTTGCTGGCTTCTTTTATGATCTTTAATTTTCTCTTTGGATTTCCCTGGGTAGGTTTTGATATGGGATTTCTTCTATTTGTCCCGTTTTGAATTCATTAGGTTTACTCAATCTTAAGATAGATGTGTTTTCAATTCTGGAAAATATTCCAATATTTACTTATTTAAAATACTTTCTCTTCTTCCTTTTTTATTCTCTCCTCTTGGAGTTCCTGTAGGATATATTTTAGGCATTTATCCACCATTTTTCAGCTTCTTCATACTTTCTCTTTGTCTCTCCCAAAAAATATTTGGGAATATGTTTAGGCTCTGTCATCTAGTCTGTGATTTTTCTTTTGAGCTAAGTCTGATTTACTATAATCATTCATCAAGTGTTATAATTTCAATGATTTTATATTTCATCTTGAAAAGTTTTATTTGATTTTCTTAAATATGACTATTTTTAAAAATAATCTCTTGTTCCTGATGGTTTTAATTCTCTATTATATGTCTTAAGCATATTAAATATGCTGCTTTTATGTGTTTTGCCCAATAATTTAAATATGTGAAATCTAAAAATATCTAGTTCTTTTTTAAAAAATTTTTAATGTTTATTTTTGAGAGAGAGAGAGACAGAGTGTGAGTGGGGGAGGGGCAGAGAGAGGGGAGATACAGAATCTGAAGCAAGTTCCAGGGTCTGAGCTGTCAGCACAGAGCCCCACGTGGTACTTGAACCCTCAAACTGTAAGATCATGACTTGAGCCTAAGTCAGGTGCTTAACTGACTGAGCCACCCAGGCGCCTCCTCAGTGGCTTTAACAACAGAGATTTATCCATGTGCTCCTAAAAATATCTAGTTCTGGTGGGGTTTTGTTGTTCTTTTGTTTGTTTTGTGATTCTTTTCAAAATTTTTTAATGTTTACTATTTATTTTTGAGACACACACACACACACACACACACACACAGGGTGCAAATAGGGAAGGAGCAGAAAGAGAGAGAGACATAGAATTCGAAGCAGGCTCCAGGCTCTGAGCTGTCAGCACAGACCCGGACACAGGGCTCAAATCCACAAGCAGCGAAATCATGACCTAAGCTGAAGTCAGACGCTTAACCTACTGAGCCTCCCAGGCGCTCCCTTGTTTTGTGATTCTTAGTCATGGTGCTATTACCTGGTATGTTTTAGAACTTTGTTTTCCACTATGTGTTATAGTTATTGGAATATTATATACGGGAATACTCTGAAGTCTGGATAGAGGAGGTATTCTTCCAGAAAGAATTTACTTCTGCTTCTACTAGGCATACAGAAACATGGCATAGTCTGGTACACTTTGTAATGATTATTAAATTCAGGTTGTAGAGGACAAAGTGTGTAGTATCAGGAGTATCAGGACCCGATCTCCATCAAGTGCTGGCCCTTGGCTATGGATTGTCAGGGGAGATATGTTGTGCCTTTCTCCAAAGCCAAGACTGACAAGTCCTTATGGGCAAGTTTTATTTGTGGTTTTTCCTTTCCACCTCACGCTTTCCTGGAGGATATAGTCCTTCCTGGGTCTCTGCTCTGTACTGTGAGCCTCCAACTTGACCCCAGCATGCACGCATGTAAGGCCTTGCCCTGGTTCCCTGTGTGACCATTAATCTGAAGATCCAGCCATCTTCTGCTCCTCCTCGGGGCTGCATGGCCTCAAGGTTTAATTACCTCTCTCATCTTATGGTCTTCCTTCACATTCCTGCCTCAGAGAATTTTTCTTACTTTCTTGCAAATTCATCTAAGACTTGTGAAGGATGTTTACACAATATTTTATGCAACATATCAGTGTTTGGCAGGTTTTCAAGATCTCTAGTCCATCCTGATGTCGGAAATAGAAGTTCAGGTACATTTCCTTAATGGTACCTAAAGGAGGTCTTTCAAGTCTGGACTTGATAAATATAAGACTGTACCTAAAGGAGGTCTTTCAAGTCTGAATTTGATAAATATAAGATTGATTAAGAATTATAAAGAGTTTTCTAAACATTTAGCTTAAACATAGGTATATGTACAAATAATTTTTAAAACGTGAAGATAAAGCTAGAGAGTAATCCCATAGTGCTGTGTTAGTGGTGACTCCTTACCCACGCACGGGAGGCTGAAAGAATCTGTAGTTGTCATGATGACTCTGTAGCACCTACTGAGTTTTCCTTTTTAATAATGCTGATCCACACTAGTGGATAGCTTAGTCTGAGGACTTGCAGTCTTTCTATGTCTGTAATGGGTCTGATTTCAGTCCCCAGTGATTAGAGATCAAAGCTCTAGCTAGTCTGTTCTTTGTGTTACTTCACACATTGTGCATGTGCTCGAAGTGAACTAATTTGCAGCTGCCTCGCACTCATGGTTCATTTAATTTGAAAAACTTTCTATGTAGTTTATAGTGATAAGACATCTGAGGGCTTCTTGAGTTTTGCTAGGAAAGAAACAAAACCATGATCTCTAGTCCATCCTGATGTTGAACCATGATCTGGCCCTGGGACAATGTAATAAGGATGCTATGGGTAAGTTTGGGTTAAAACCCCAAGGACATTTGCTCTATGTACACTGCTTTTCTGTCTGAAAAATTGGCATCTATATTAGTTAGATTATAGGTTAGGTGCTGTGATTGGAAGACCTCTGGGTAGTGTCAGCTAGAACCATGTGCCAGCTAGAACTCAAGGTTCTATTCCTAAGGGAGAAGGGAGAATGGATATTAGGAACAACTAAGTCTCTGTGGAGGGCAATAACATGAGTTCATGCTAGATGCATAGGTTATGAACAGACCATGAAGAATCCAAACTTAAGTACTTTAGCCTTAGTCTAATATGTAAGGGGAAACCATGGAGAAGTTTAAGTAATGCAACAGAATCTTCACATCATGTGAAAATATAAAGTACAACCACCTTTAAGAGAAGCCAGAGATAAAAGCAATACCAAAAACAATTTGAAACTATCAGAACTACATTCCAGTTAGTGTTTACTACTTGCATATTTAGTCTTTCTACAATGCATGCATCATTTCTGCATCAAAACAGGCTTGTTTTGGAGGCATCTGGGCAGCTCAGTCAGTTGAGCGTCCAACTTCAGCTTAGGTTGTGATCTCATGGCTCATGAGTTTGAGCCCCACATATGGCTCTGTGCTGACAGCTCAAAACCTGGAGGCTGCATCAGATTCTGTAACTCCCTCTCTCTCCCTACCCCTTCCCTGCTTGCTTTTTGTCTCTCTCTCTCTCTCAAAAATAAACATGAAGAAACATTTTTTTAAATAAAAAAAGGCTTGTTTTTAATATAAATATATCAATCACCAAAACTTTTAGTGTGGGAAATATATATTTTTAGAACATTTAGTGAGTGGGAACAAAAAACCTTTGGTGACATACTTTGGTTTCCATTATCTGCCTGTTGAAATCCCTTAAAAGGGAATACCTCACATTTACCACAGAATGATAGCTTACATTCAATCTAATACTCATCTTTATTCTTAATATTCCCTTGGGTCATTTCTCAAACAATAAATTTAGTTAATTGGGTTGACACAGGAAATTAGGAGTAATTTCAAATGCATATTCCTCTTTTTGAATAGGCAAATTGTTATTCATTAGCTCTTCAATTCCCTAGAAGAAGACTTTGACCTAAGCACAAAGTGTTGTTATTGAAAATTTTAAAAGAAAGTCAAAATTGTGAGTTTCTCCTAACAACAATGTTTGGTACTTTTACACAGGCTTTTTACAAAAAGATTTTAAAGGACTTCAGTGGTGTTTTGACAAAGTGTCACTTCACTTATTTAATGACAAGGAAATTAAGACGTAGGTTGGATGTATATAACATTCAACATGACTTAGTTAGCTATTTTCCTGTCTGCTTTGATTTTGTTTTTAATAAATATTAGCCCATTAGTGACATAGCAGTCACTAGATTTTGTCATCGATTAACTGAAATAATAAGACCAAATTATATGGCTTGATTTCCATGCGGACCAAACTGGCTGGGCACAATTCCATTTGCTGGAAAGGGAATGATCATCTGGTCATGTCCTTCTGTAATAATTGGCATAACATTCTGAAGGATTCATATCCAACCAATTTTATTTCTTGCTACAACTGAGTGATGAGCCATTGAGCCTGAAAATAATTTAATTCCATTCCTTCGACATTCAGATCTAGCCAACTGTTTCTCAAACTGTGAGGCTGTGAGCACTCAGCATTCTTCTCTTATTTAACATCTGATTTCTTTCCACTCTATTTCCATGTCAGCACATTATTCTTTACCCTTATTTCCAGGCATTGTGCTCTTGCCCTCTTCCAAACAGAATTCAGTTTTTGAAAGTGAAAAAAACAAACAAACCATAATTTGGGTTGAGAACCTGTATATTAGGAAAGAAGGATCCATTGCACTGTTAACAATAAGAAAATCTAAACCGTTTGGGTTTTGTTGTTTAGTGATATGAAGCAATGCGCCAAGAATGTTAGAAGATCCATTTAAGGACTGAAACATTTCAAAAAATTGAATCAAAGTAGATGCAAAGCTAACTAAAGGGTTTACACTGAAGCTGATAAGTTCCTTAAAAAGATTGTGAATGGAGGCTTTATGAGGATGAATGATTGCTTTTATTCTGTGAAAGGACAATGAATTTAGCCCACCATGAATTCATGCCTCTAGTGCCACCTAGGCTGTCTCTGGAACCTGGCCATCCTTTCAGGCCTGTCTTGGAAACTGTTTGTGGTCACTAGCAGTAAGAGCTCTTCCAGATCTTCTCTGATCTCAAACTTGGTGCCCACCTTCCTCTCCAGGTTTTGGTAACTGACATCCCCGCTGGCTTTTCTGACAAGATGAAAGCTATCAGCTCTGAACTCTTCCCGTCCTGCTTCTTCTGACTGCATCTGTCTTCCCTTCTCCACTCTTGAAGGGTTGTGGGATCCCAGCACAGCCCTGCGTGAGACTCTGGAATAACCCCTGCTTTAAGTCACAGGCTGTAGCTCAAGCAACAGTGCACCAAGGTAAATGGGCTGTTCATCCCACTCTGACTTTATGGCTAGTTTTACTAATTGACCTTCTGCTTTGTTCTTTTGATCCACAGTGGACATTATCTTAGCGATCATTTTTCCTTCCTACTAGCCTCAATTACTAAAATTCTGTGTAAATCACCATCCCATTGCTAAAACTTTGTCATTTGCTTCTAGATGCCCCAGTGTTACAAGAACATTGCCATTTAGCACCTTCCTCAGATTCTCCACTAGTGTTCTCTAGATACCTGAACTCCAACATTCTCTCCCTTGCTACATTCCTGATAGTGGCCATGTGCTAGACCATCACCTTTTTCTTATCACCATAAGCTGGGTACTATGCTCTACTGTCCTCTGTAGACTTTCCTTCCTCTACTTGTACTTGATTCTGACCCCACAATCCTGCCATATCCTGATCATTATGTCCAATCTCCATCTCTTGATTTGGCCAAGTATCACCAAGGTGATAAGCTCTGTTATGAAACATTGCATTTTATAAGCTTATTCTTTTTCCTTGTCATAGGAAAAGGTAGTTTCACATCTTTCCAAGGACAACTCTTGGAATACTTGAAACCTGTGCTTTTAATCCTCTCCAGTTCTACCTTTTTTAGCTTATCCATGGTTTTGATCTCTCAGTTATTTACTCTCACTCATACATTTTCTGTGTAATCTCTCAACTGTGCCTTCAAATATGCATGGTTTCTAGGGTTGAGAGAAAATAATGTCTCTTGATCCTCTTGTTAGCACTTGACTACTGCCTGTTTTCTCCTTCCTTACAAAAATAAACTTTTAGGGAAAAAATGATCTACAGTAGCTACCAATAAATTCTGTTTTTTTATTTTATAAATGTTTTTATCTATTTTTTTGTTTTTTAAATCTATTTTTGAGAGAGAGAGAGAGAGAGAAAGAGAGAGCATAAGCATGGGAGGGACAGAGAGAAAGGAAGACACAGAATCTGAAACAAGCTCCAGGCTCTGAGCCATAAGCACAGAGCCTGATGCAGGGCTTGAACCCACAAATTGCTAGATCATGACCTGAGCCCAAGTCAGATGCTTAACTGACTGAGCCCCCCAGGTACCCTTACCAATTGATTCTTTAAATCTTAGATTGTGGGCTAGTGCTCTTTCCTATCCATGTTACTGAAGTATTTGGTGTCTTAATCAATAAATTTGGTGATACATTATCAGTTATCATTATTTTTTAACTCTTTGCACCAGTAACTGCCAACATTTGTTGAGTAGTTATTGTGTGCTAAACAACATTCGAGTTTAATGAACATTTGCAGAGTATTTTTCTCCCAAATTGGTACTTTCACCATCTTAGGAATAAATGAATATTTTTCATGTGAAATTCTTTATGAAAATGGGTCCAATAAGTGATTAAAATTTGGCTTTAGCTTCTGCTCTGTGCTTTTCCCTGTATGATACTCTGTACATTGGGAATCCAGTTCTGTGGCACTTAGGAAAGGTTTCCTGCTCGACATCACATACTCATTTGCAAATGTCATTTTTCTAATAATCACTGTAGAACAGTTAAAGGCACCATTATAAACCACAGCAAGATATGAACAGACCTTTGTGTGTCCTAATTACAGAGGCCCCTGTTATATGTGAAGCTTGGAGTCTCACTTATGATAGGCTCTTCTTCTTTCTAGTGTGAAATGAAAATGTACTTAGCTAGAAGGTTTTCTTTCCAGGACTTCATGTATTATTGATGTTTAATGAAAACAGAATAAAAAATAATCTTATCAACAAAGGCATCCTTATATTGAATTGCTCGTATCTCCCTAGAATTTCAAAGTTCTCTTGCTTTACCAACGACACCCCCGCACACGCATGCATGCACACACACAAACGAAGAGAAATGAAACATCCTAAACATTTTGTGTAGAAACAACTAGAGGATAAAAGATCTAAAGATATATTTTCAGATGGAAAAAAACTGAATATTCTAAACCTAATACCTGCCAAAACTCCCTTTATACAAAGTAGCATAACTTCAAGGTCACTGTGCTTTACCTATAAGTGACTGCATTTCTGTTTGGGTTTTTTTCCCCCTTATAATTTTAAGGTATGTCTCTGTGATACCATATGAAAGTAGGGGAAAAATATTAGTTGATGATTCTGCTTCACATCCTTGGAGGAATAAGAGATAAAGTAAATAATGAAATAAGTTATGAATTAAGAGAGGATCTACATGAGAAACGCTGTATGTCAGTCCAAGGCCTCGTTTGTGCTCAAATCAAACCATTTCCTGCTCAGCTCTGTGTCACAGATATGGAGGCAGCTACGGCTCCTGTGTCTGCTGGCTGACAGATGTGCTTTAGTAATGCAAGGCACTGGTAGGAGGCTGGGGGGCAAGAGGAAGGAAGAAGCCAGACTATTTCTCCATTCTCCCCACTATGCTGAGTACAGGTTGGACAGATACCACTTTCATTTCATGGTTCCAGTACCCACTGGACAGGCTCCAATGGTCCCAGTGTCCTCTGGACAGCCCAGCCCCTGGGCTCTGCTAACACTGAGGCTTCCCTTTGTCACTTCTGCCATGGGGTGAGAGTGGCTTCCTGAGATTAACTCCTGGGTTGCCTCATGCTCCCTTTTGGTCTTATCTTCTTTGTAACCAATTCCCTGTATTTAATTTTATCTGTTCTAAACACTCAAGTTGGTTTCTGTCTTCCTGGTTGGATCACAACAGACACATCCTGGTTATTTAGAAAAACCCAAATAATCCAATGACTCCTGTTTCTTCCAGATGTATTTTTTTATGGACAGAGGGGGAAAAAATCTAAGTGTACCACTTAAAAAATGCCAACAACATTTGTTTAATCTTTTGAATTTGGAATTAAAATCACCTCCAAACATTTCCACTTTTTCATTAATGGTTTAGTGTTTCTGTATTTCCGTCTCTTAACACCAACTCTGTAATAGAAATTTTATACCAGCATTTTTACTATTCTTCAGGAGGTACAAAAGTTGACATTGTATTTTTCCAGTGTTTCAATTCATTGTCACGCTTTCACTCATGGACATCTCATTTTTGGTTCAAGCTTCCCTTTCTCATTTTGCCAACATGTCCTCTTTTCCTAAGTCAGCCTCAAAGCAAAACTGTGTTTGGACTACATTAGGCTTTGTTTAATTCATTCAAGCCAGGGGACATGTTTGATTCAATAAGTGAACCATTACTGTTAAAGTGCTCAACAATATTTATATGGTGTCCACAGTCTACAACCTTGCAATACATATTATGGGCAGATAAACATGAATGAGCACATGCGGCCCCTACCTGGTGTCTGGGAAGAGAAATGCCATTTGGCCTTCAAGGGACAATGATACAGAAAGACATGAGTAATAACTATTGAAGAAAATGTAGTCCCTTGGAAAGATTTACACTTAAATGCTGTATGGGGACATTCCATCCTGAGATGAGTATGTAAACAGACTAGATTATAACCAGATAAGAATGACGAAGAAATACTTCATGCAAAATGTAATGCATGAGGAGAAAAAAGGGACTAGGCAGCTTTAATGGAGATGGAGGAGTAAAATGGCATTTCCAGGTAGGGAAGAAGCATACAGAGTCTTAAAGTTACATGAACGAAAAGGCAAATGGACTCATGAGCAAGGAGCAAGGAGGAGAGAATCAATTATGAAGCAGAGCATGGAGACAGGAGGAAACAGATAATTGGTACAGAGTTCTGAACAAATGCAAGGAAGAAATTTGATTTGGAAGACAAGAGGATTCTGAAAGTGAAGATAAATAACTTTCTTCTAGCCTTATCTCATTTAGGTACATTTAGACCAGGAAACATTAATATGTTTAGGGCTTTGGGGAAATGTCCCTAATATTTGAGAATAGAATAGAAACCTGTGTATTGAAGCCTCTTTATATTGAGGCTGCTTAGATGCTTAGAGGTTAAGTGATTTGTACAAATTTAAATGGCCTCCATAAAGGCTGAAAGCTAGCTTTCCAGAGTGGAGACCCATGTTTCTCTTGCCATGTCCTGTCATTTTTTTTTTTTGGTTTTTTTTTTTTTTTTTTTTACAAAGCAATGCTTGGTGCTACTAGCAGACAAAATACTGGAATGTATAGATAACTGCTTTGATCTAAAATGGCATATTTTCAAACAGAGGATTACCAGAGAGAGGGTTGGTGGGAATGGGTGAAATAGGTGATGGGGATTAAGGAGTGTATTTGTTGTGATGAGCACTTGGTGAATAAACTTTAAAAAAAGGCATATGTTTTGGTTTGTCTTTGTGACAAAGTCCTTCATTTTCTTCCCCCTGTCCCAAGACCCTCCACTTTAATGTTGGTCTCATACATTCACCCTCTACCCTGGTGATAGAAAATCTTTATATAACACAGATTTGATCATGATACCCCTGTGTTTAAAATCCATGAATGCTTCTCTACTACCTGTAGGATAGGTCCATTCCTGTAGTATGGCATACAGGTAGGGTTGCCAGATTTAGCAAATCAAACCTCAAGACTCACAGTTACATTTGAATTTTAAACAACAGAATTTAAAAAAAAATATAAGTATGTTCTATCCAATATTTGGGACATACTTATACTTCAAAATTATTTGTTCTTTCTCTAAAATTTAAATTTAACTGGGCTTCCTGTATTTTATCTATCAATCCTATAAATGTGGCCTGACCTCATCTTCCTTAGGTTCTTCTTACACTATTCTCACCCCGTCCCCAGTGCCAACATTCCAGTCCTCTCCAGAACCCCTAGGTGTTACCTGCCACCTCACATTCTGCTCTTTGCCTGAACTAGAGTTCCTGTACTTAAATATAGACCTGGAGGAATATGGAACTCCACAGTGGGAGAAATCTAATCAAGTCTAGCCTGCCATTGCTCTTGGAAACCTTGAATCCTGCCAGTGGGGCAAAGAGTGCTGGCTATAGGGTGCAGCTATGCTATTGGGGGGCAGCAGGGGATGTTCCAGGGCTGATCCTTTCAATCTGAGGGGGTTCTTCTTGTTTCCAAGTAGCCAAGGCTTGTTTGTTCCTAAAACAACCTCCCTTAGAGCTTTATGAGTCCATGACGTGAGGACTCCTTCCAAGAGTCTGGTCCTTCCTGAGGCTGCTCATCCCCTTCTCCAGACTGGCAGTTCCCACCATGATTCCTTCCTGGTTCATATGGCTCATCCCTAGATACTTTCAGCCACGTGGTTATAGGTGTCCATCTTCTCTCCACACCAGACAGTGCTCTCCAACAAAGCTGCTTCCATAAACTTTGCCTCAAATGATGTTTGTGCCAAACTGATTTCCTTCACTATATAATAGTGTCTATGTTGTAACCCTAGGAAAACTGACCCTTGGAAAAACTACTTTTGAACTAAAAATCTGCATATTGTGTTGAAATTCTTTGAACTTCTACATGTAAACTCTAGACCAAGAATCAAGTATAAGTTCTATCATGGTATGAGGAATATGAATAATGAGCTTAATCAAGTTACTATCTGTGAGAATATGCTGACCTAGAATTTAAAATAATCCCCTCATCCAAGGAAGAGCTCATTCTTGACATCAAAGGGAGTGTTTCTCTACTCTTAGAGATGGCTTATAAAAGATGATGAGAGTGTGAGTCTCTAGCAGCATTTCTCTGGATAAATAAGAAAATATTACCGAGTTTTTATAAATGTACCACTTGAAGTGTTGGGAATTGCAAAAAAAAAAAAAAAATCTGAATGTGTACTTAGATCCTTCCATCCTCGGGCAAGGAACTGCTTGGTAACCATGATAACCCTTTTTCCCTTTACATGGAAGTCTCCACAGAAAAAAGATCATAAAACCTTCCCTTTTGACTTTAGAAAGTATTTCAACATCAAAATAATTATCAAGAGGCTGAGGAAGTTGTGGCCCTTGTCAAGCTGTTCTCTCCTGAAGCAGAGACACAGAGGAGAACGTGAACAGGAGCTGATTAAAGCAAGTAGGCCAGGCTGGGGGTGGAAGAGAAGTTAGCACACTGCATGCAACACGAGGTGAATTATCTTAAGCCATGTCTGCGTACCAGCACTGAGTAGCTCTGTAAAGAATTACATTCTGTAGAAGTACTTTGAGCTCCCATGATAAAATATAGCTGCCTATTGATTCACATCCTCGAGATTTAAACTTTATAGGTTTATAAATGAAATAATAATAATATAAAACAAATATGTGTAAGGACAACCACAGCAGTCAGACTAATTGGCACTGGTATTATATAAAACTCCTTAGAGAAATCTAGATTTGATGTTAAAATAAAAGGGAAACCTCATTTTGGGAAAAGGAGGACAACGGACTCATGAAAATGTTCCTTGTGCCCTTTTAGCATTTTCTTCCTTGTTCTGTACATGAAATAACTGAATACATTTCCTGGAGTCTATCAAACTCCTTTCCACAACTTGCAAAAATTAAGGGATATTATTGGATTAAAAACAAGCAAACATGTACTCATTCTGTCAAACAGCCATGATGTGCCATGTTCAGAAAATAGGCTGTGCTCATTTTCATTGATTTATTTCAAAACTTCTCCCAGTCAAAGGGTCCTTGGGGGTTTAATAACTTCCTGCTATAGATGGTAGCAGATCTATTAGGCGGAATTGGTGAAATAGAGACATTAACATATAAACCCAATGCCTTATTGAGAATACATTTTAAAGTTGGTGACAGGACCTAAAAATCATCATTTAATACCATTATTTTCAACAGCTTTTTCATTTGACATGGATGCTTTAGTGATTTAGTGCCATGACAGTAAAATGTCAGGATGATTTATTGACATGAAACAGATCAATTCATATTAGACAATAGGAACAAGAACTAGAACATCCCTTTTCTGACTGAAAATATTCACCTTTTCTAAGCAGAGAGGATTGAAGTAATATCTAATCAGCATTGTCAATATTAACATTAGAATTATTTTTTCTTAAATTATAATGTAAAGTAAATGGCAATTGTGTCTACAAGTCTTGAGAGAGAACGAAAGCTGTTGTATCCATGGACAGAAATAGTTTTCAGTTTCATCAATGTGAAGTAATAGTTCTATCAATTACCATGTTAGGAGATTTCTCAGTGAATCCTGAATCCTTTTGGAGAAATAAATACCAGTGTATTGAACCATATCAAATACAGTCACAATGAATCCCTCCTGCCATGTTAATGGTTGCTTCCATGGAAACAAAGCTTACAAAAATAGCTAATATTCTGTTGTGCTTAAGAAATTTAGCTGACATGTTTGCTCCAGAACAATGACTGTAATTGGCTATGGGAGTTATGAGTGGGTTTAATATTACTCCTAAGTAAGTGTGTTGAGTATGGTGGTAGAGGTATGCTCATAGAGCACAGAGAGCACAGAGGGAGTCACCTAGCTCAGGAAATCCAGGAAGGTTTCACGAGATGTCTTGGAGAACAAGTAGGAGTTAGCTGAAGAATGAAAGAAGAGCTATCCAGGCAGAGGAAATAAAGAGGGATAAGAAACAGTAGGGAAAGAACCAGATTTTAGGCATCATTGATTGCCCCACTGAGAATCTTTGCCTGGAAGCCAGTGAGGGTCTGTAGAGTACCTTAGTTACTTTTACATTCCTGGCATCTATTTTCTATGAAGGTAATTGCACCTCAACTTTCCTTGGCAAACCATACCAATTACTTATAGTATCTGAGCATTTAATTGTAGACCAGGAACATATTGAAGAGACTTGCGAGGCAGTATGTATGTAAAGAATGAACAATCCATAGTACCTGCCTTCAAAGAGCACATAGTCTAGTAGCAGATATGAGAGATATTACTACAGTGAAATTATATTACAGTGAAAAAATGTTATTATAGACATATGTACAAGATATTATAGAAATACAAAGGAGAATCTGAAAATGAAACCATCTAACTGGAAGGGGCTTAAGAGGACAAGGAAAGGCTTCCAGAAAAATCTGAGTCATGAGCCATGTCCAAAGGATAAATTAGAGGGACGGTGGAAGGTGGTGGGGGCAGAGTGGAGGTAGGATGAAATCCCTTTGAGTTCCCTTTCCCTTTAATGTTTAGGGAATAGCCTGTGTTCTAGTATGGATGGAATAAGGGGTTGGTGTGAGGATATGGATAACACTATGTGCATACTAGAGGTGTTTGTAGAGCTTTATTCCTTGGGGGTCAAGCAACTGAATAAACAGCTGGCATCAAATGTAGGTCTTGATTCCAAATCGTAAGGGAATATTTATCATGCCAGTAGAGTAGGGTAGGACAGAGCTCAGAGGGGGAAAATTGTGGAGGTTCACTGCAGTAGAAAATTCTAGGTACTGTGTTGCCAGCACAGGGCAAGCAATGTTATTGAAATAATTTCCCTTTCCTATTCTCTGCATCCACAAAGTGATCCACTGTCTTGCAGAAACTGAAAAAGGCAAAGTACTCAGATGTTGAATAATGCATTTGGCCTATTTCGCTTAGTATATTTACACATTGCTTTTGCTTGGCTATCCGAGGGGCAATGTGGATTGGACCCATTCACACCATTGATTTGGGTGTGACTTTTTGGTGGCTGACAGTCTGAGTTCCTTGTTTTTCTTCCTTTAAGTTTCCCATCTTAACAACTATTATTTCTATGTTCTGAGGCTTTCCAACAAATCTAATATGAGAGGTTCAGAATCCCACGAAATGGAATGCAGTTTTTCAGGCAATAATGCTTCTTTCAGAACAGGGCAGAAATCTTCCACAAATTAAAGGTGAAGGTAGAAGAGGCAGTCCATGGTGGATTTGTGGGTTCAGAAGTAGGAGACAAAATTGAAGGCACCTCCAGGGCCAGGTGTGGGAGGTGCACTTTACTTATAGCAGATATGACTTTTACTCATGTTTTATTCTTGAATCTTTGCTTTGAAATGCAAATGTCATCTCAGTATCAAGAGAGAGACATCTAGAAAAGGTTGTTTAAACCACTTGTATGCCTAGAGATGTTTAAATTCTCCCCACAATTTATGTTTATCTATGGGGGCTCATATTTTTAAGGAATTGGCTGCCTCAGTCTCCTCTGTCTCCAGGAGAAGCCCACACACATGAAGGATTTTGTGAGCTCAAAGGACTGTACTAGGATTTAGGGTAGGGGGGTAAAAATCACAGGAACAGTTCAGATAGCACAGAGAACAGGCTTTTGCCCTTCCCTTGGCTTTATTCTCTCTCTCCATTTCTCCCTTCTCTCACTTCCTTCTTTGGAACCACATAAAATTGTCCCCTTGTCTAATGTATAGCACTTTAGCATTCAATTTTTGAAGAGTTCACTCTCTTCCACAAGCATTTTCTACCGAATGCAGTGTTCTAAGAGGAATTTGGTGACAATGTTTTTTGACAGGAGTTGTATTTACCCTCCAGGTGACTTTCTTTCCCATAATCAGGGTTTATTATTTCATATCTTTCCCTAACCCCTCACTTTTCTCATATTTCCATTTGGAAAAACAGAAGCCAACACCAGCAAGACTCCCTTATCTTTCAATGACAAGTTTTACAAGTTTAGCTGTATTGGCATTGATCTTTGCCTTCTTTCTTCTTGTTATGATTAGGAAGTTTCTCTTTGCTCACAAAAGCTAAAAGTTTATCATGTTCTCTGCATGCCTCCTTTTTTGCTTTCTTAAGCTTTTTATGTTTATTCTTTTCTTCAGCATCACTGATTTCTCTTGGTAAACTGGATCTTTTCCATCACTTATATACATTTTTTATATCTCCCATTTTATTTTTATTTTTTTTAACTTCATTTATTTATTTTGAGAGAGAGACAGAGCACACAGGTGGGAGAGGGGCAGAGAGAGGGAGAGGGAGAGGGAGAGAGAGAGAGAGAGAGAGAATCCCAAGCAGGCTCCACACCATCAGCACAAAGCCCAAAGTGGGGCTCAAACCCACTAACTATGAGATCATGACCTGAACTGAAGTCAAGAGCTGACTGCTCAACCAACCGAGCCACCCAGGCACCCATGGGATCTCCCATTTAAAAAACTTGTTTTAATATTTATTTATTTTTGAGAGAGACAGAGTACAAGTGGGGGAGGGGCAGAGGAACATGGAGACAGAATCCGAAGTAGGCTCCAGGCTCTCACCCATCAGCACAGAGCCCAATGCAGGGCTTGAACCCACGGACCGTGAGATCATGACCTGACCTGAAGTCAGACTTTTAACCGATTGAGCTAACCAGGCGCCCCTACTATCTCTGATTTTAAAAAAAATTGTAAGCTAACTTATGTCCTTCTCTAGCTGCCACTGCAGTTCATTATTTCTTTTTATAGAAAGAAATTTGTAAAAGCCTTATTTATGCTGTCTCCATTCCCCATTTTCAAGTAACTCTTCCACTCATTACAACCCACCTTTCCCCTTTATCCTACCACTGAAAAAATGTGTCAAAGGCATCAATGATCTCCATGTTGTAAAATTCAGTGGACACTTTTCTCTCCTCCTCTTCTTTGACTTACTTGGCAGCATCTGACAAGTTGACCACCTCCTCCTTCCTGAACACATGTCTTGTCTTGGTCTGACTCCATGTTTGCCTGATTTACTTCTTAGCACTCATCTTTCTCTTTTTAAGTCTCCTTGACTGACTCCTTCTCCTCTGTCCATCCTTTTAAAAAAAAGGATTCCAAGGGCTTAGTCTAAGCCCTCTTTTATACTCTCTTCCCATATAATATCACCCAATTCTGTGTCTATGAACACTGAGGATTTCCAAATTCTTTCTTCCATCTCCAAAATCCCCTTTCTGCTCCAAGCTCAAATAGCAAAATGCTTATTTGATACTGTCAGTTGGGTATCTTTCAGGAAACCTGGCTAATATGTCAAAAAAGAGAAATTTTGATTTTCCCCCTAAAATCGATCCCATCTCCATACAAATTAAATGATATCACCTTCTTCTCAGTTGCCTGAGACAGAAATCTGTGATTCATTCCCAATTAGTCTGTCTCTCATTCTCCACAAAATGTCTTTTAATACATTTTATTAATTTTACCTCTAACACAAATGAAAATCTACCCATTATCCATCTCTACTGCCACCGCATCCAAGCCAGCATCACCTTGCACCTGGTGAAATCTCACAAAATCCTAATTAGTCTCTTTCTTCTCATCACTTTTCAGTTTATTTTTAGTATCCACAGTGATTTTTTAAATACAAATTTGATTAGGCAATGGCTCCCTATTTTTTCTCAAAGCTTGGTCTTGGCCTATAAGTCTCTACATTACTACTTCGTTTGCAACTGCAACTTAACTGCCATTCAGTCAGTATGATCCAGCCCCATGCTAGCCCTTTCTTACCTTCTTAAGTACACTAATTTTCTCCAGACTTAGGGCCTTTGCACATGCTGGTTCTTCCACTTGAAATATTCATTTCAAGGTTCATTGTATTTTTGTTTTCTTTCCTTCAGGTCATCTGAATGGTATCTCCTAGTCATCTTAGGCTCCCGTTCCCATTCACTACCACTGCCTTCTCTTCGATTTCTCTACAATTTCTAGTTGGGTTTCTGACTTGTCTTTCCCATGCGACTATTGGTTTGCAGAGCCTTTAAAATTGTATGCCTAGGAGCACCTGGGTGGCTCAGTCAGTTAAGTGTCTGATCAGCTCAAGTCATGATCTCATGGTTCGAGTTCCAGCCCCACATCATGCTCTGTTCTGATAGCTCAGAGCCTGAAGCCTGCTTCAGATGTCTCCCTCTCTCTCTGCCCCTCCCCCACTCACACTCTATCTCTCTCTCAAAAATAAATAAATAAGCATTAAAATAAAATAAAATAAAATAAAATAAAAATTGGATGTCTAGATCCCACTCAAGATATTTTGGTTTGTGTAATCTGTAGTCAAGATTTTTAATAATTCCCTTGGTGATTTTAATGGGCAGCCAAGATTGAGAACCACTGCTCTGGACCCCAGTCAACAGCATCAGTATCACCTGTGAACTTGTTAGAAATGAAAATCCATAGGCCCTACCATGAATTTACCAAATTAGAATCTGTCCAGATGATTCTGATGCATGCTAAAGTTTAAGAACTGCTACTCTAGAATAATGTCCACAGTGTCATTCCTTGCTGAGTGCCTTTGGCCCAGGAGGCATAATACACATTTGAATCAACAAATGAATAATCAATCATAATCAATAAATGAATAAATTACATAATAAATGATATAAGGTCTGAATGGCTTTCTCTTGCAGAGTTGAATGCAAATGATTTGATACCAACATACTTTCCTTTACTAGGACCTAAGGATAAATTTATTCTATTCGCCCTCACTAAGAAAGAACACTGTATTAGAGAGAGAAGAGCAGGAAATAGTGTGATTTTCTGAACTGCTGCCCCAGTAATTTCCTTTCTCAGCCTCATCTATATTGTTCCAGAAACTATAACACTGGGTGTTTTGACAAGTGTGTTATTTTCACTTCTATGACTTCCACCTCTAATTCAAAGGTGGTAAAGTGGAGAGGCTATTTATTAGATTTCATTGGTAACAGATTAGCACACACATTTATTTTCCTTTCATTGCCCAGTGAGTGGGTCACTAATGGCCTGCCCGATCAAATTAGGAGACGCCTGCCTTTTCCTGGATGAGCTTCCCTGTACTGCATGTGAACAGTCTTCTGTTAGAAGCCCAGTGTTGCTATCATCTGCATCTCCTCCCTGGCACCATCTGGAAACCTCACCATTCTCAGAATGCAAGGTGCATCCGCTTCATTCTTAGACATTTTATCATGCTGAGAATGCTGAGGCATGGGAGGACTGTCATGATTGTCTTGCTGGAGAAAGAAAGAAAAAAGATTATCTACTCTCATTCAAGTATGAAGTTGAAATATAAACTGGAGAAAAACAATGATATTAGTTCAAGCTGCTCAGAAGTGAATTATATCTCCCCTTGGATTATGTCTCTAACAAATAAACCAAATGCCGCTACTGAAGGTGGATGCTAATTCTGTAGCTCAGGCTTATTTCTGGCATTATTCTCTACAATGCATCACTCTCCCAGACCCTAGGGAGAAATAATGCTAGAGCTCTATATTGGCCAAAAGGGCTGTGCCGGCAGCCTCCTCCACTGCCAGGGGTGCCCTGGAGAGCTCTCCGCCACCTCACAGGGGCCTCGTTGGTGCGTGTTTCAGCGACTTTCCTATAGGGGCAGCAGTGGCAGTGGCCTTGAAGGACACTGCAAGGACTTGCTCAACAAAGATGCCCTCTCCCCTCCCTTCCCCCCACTAGTCTTTGGTGGCTGAAATTCTTAGCTGTCATCACTCTTTAAAAGGCAAGAGTATGGTACTGTTTGGGGAAATTTACTCTTATCTCCTTCTTTGCTTTCTTAGTTTCCTTTTTATTTTAATTTTTTCAGGTATTTTTGTTTTTTAATGTTTTACTTATTTTTGAGACGGGGAGAGAGAGAAAGAGGGAGAGGGGAAGAGAGAGAGAGAGAGACAGAGAGAGAGGGAGAGAGGATCCAAAGCAGGCAACTGCACTGACAGCAGAGAGCCTGATGTGGGGCTCACACTCAGGAACCTTGAGATCATGACCTGAGCTGAAGTAGGACGCTCAACTGACTGAGCCAGCCAGGTGTCCCAGTTTCTCCCTTTTTTTAAGGTTACTGAGGATTAGGATGATGGGCATTGAGGAGGGCACTTGTTGGGATGATCACTGGGTATTGTATGGAAACCAATTTAACAATAAATTATATTTTAAAAAAAAAGGTTACTGAGGATTAGCTTAACAAAGGTAAATCAATGCAAATACTGAGGAAAAAAAAAGATCCTGCTCACCCTACTCTGTGAATCAGACAAAACAGATACCTTGTGCTGCATAAAAATGGAATTTGTACATGCTCTGAAATGTACCACATGCCTCTGATATGGAGAAAAGAATGAGTAGCCAGCTGCTACAGTGAGAATATACGATGGAAACTGATCCTGCTGCTAGAAACTTCTAGAAATGATAAAGAAGCATATTCAAAACTTAGCTCAAGGAATACATCCCCTGTAGAGATTTTCTCCCACTCCCCTACCACCAACACACACACGTACATAAACACATACATACTGAACCGCAAGTAAAATTGGCCACACCCTCTTTGGTGCCAGAAGGGTAGGAATTTGTTTTATTAATCTTCATATCTCCAGTGTCAAGAACCGTAGTACTCCCAGAGTAGGTGTTTAGTGGTTTTTAAATAAATGAAGGGACCTCAATTTATTAAAATGATCCAGCAATAGAGTGATCTGGTTTTCCAGGGAACATAGAGTGTGGGCTGCATCTCTATAAGAATAAATTTTATTTATATCCTCTATTTATGGATGAGAAAATGGAGCTTCATAGAGATTAAGTAGTTACTTGCTCAAGGTCACTCAGCTAGAAGATAGCTGATGTGGGATCCAATCCCACATTTGTCTCCTCCTGGTAATCATGGTCATTATGGCATATTTCCCTATTATTGAAGCCACTTTTCTAACATGTATTACTTTTCAGATCTAAACCAAGTAAAGCCCAGTTGATGCAAAATAATCTTCCTAAAGACAGAAAGATTGTTCCTTTGGTGATTAAGCTTTCATTGCTGGCTATGGTACCAGGTGTAAATGAAAAGATTTAGGTTATAGGGTCAGGTGAATCTCTTTTGAACTTGGTGAACTAGGGCAAATAATTTGATCTTTCTGAGCATTCATTTCCTTATATTTAATTAGAGAAAATACTATCTATCCTGTTTTACTCACAGGGTATATAAGATCATATAACAATATGTGCAAATGTTCTGTGAAATATGAAATGGCATAAATTGTATTTTTAAGAAAAGGACATACCAGGAATTTAGACAAATATTTGAATCACTTAATTTTTTTTGAGTCTACATATGCATTGTGTATACTACATATATTCTTATAATTATTGTTCAAATATTTATTTGTTTATTTGCTTATTTATTTATGAGACAGAGAGAAGGAGTGCATGTTCATGAGCTGAAGAGGAGCCGAGGCAGAGGGAGAGAGAGAATACCAAGGGGCCTCCACGCCCAGCACAGAGCCTGAATTGGGGCTCAATCCCCTGACCCTGGGATGATGACCTGAGCCAAAATCAAGTTCAGCTTACTGAGCCTCCAGGTGCCCCTTTTAAATCTTTTTGTTAATGAAGATAACTTTGGGGTAATTTATGAGGTTTTTTAGTTGAAGTTTTTCTGTTAAGTCCAACTAAGGAGACCCAGTGGATTCATTTGCCCACCATCCTGAAATGAGAGGCCTTGTGACCATGTGGCCTGCTCATTTAAGCAGATGGAATAACACATTCAGAGCTAATTAAAATCTTCAAAGGGTCTTCAAAGGGTAGCAGTAAATACTATGTATTTCCCTTATTTAAAACACTAGCAGATGAAAAGTTTCTTCTCCTTAATGAATATAGGATTCCCATCTGTTATCTTTACAAAAATGTACCATGTAATGCAGAAGAAAAAATAGAATTGAAAGGATTGTGTCATTCTCTTTCTTTTACAGTAAGCCATTATTTTCTAGAACCAGATGATGCCTTTTTTTTTTTTTTTGGTCCTTTTCTTTTCCTTTCTTCCCCCTGCCCCGCCACTCCTATTTTCCTTCAAAGCCATGGGAAACTATTAGTCCTGATAAAACACAACCAAGTAGAACTCCTGGCCACCCCTATTTGGAAAATATAGTGATGATACATGGCTTGGCTCACACAGCACCCATCCCAACCCCCAGCTAGTTTGTCTTTTCATGTAGAATGGCTGGAAAGCTTAGACCTGCGTTTGCCAAATGCTCAGCAGCTAGGATACAGCCAGGCAACCACTCAGACCTCCACACAGTCCTGTGTACAGGAATCTTGGATGTGGAAGTGAGGAACGTCAGGAGAGCGTGGCTCACAGAGCAGGCAGGTATGAGGGTACCTGGCTCTTGGGTGGCAGCTACTCTAGAGTTTCTGGTGTCTGATACTAGCATGTTAGGTGGCAAGTAGTGGACAACAGAGACAGCAGTGGCTTTGTAGCAATACAGATTCTTTGAGGAGACTGGGCATTTTTCATATTTGTGTCTGTGGCTGATTATATACAAGGGCGTTTTTCTGGCCCTCCCAGAGAAGTCTTTGAGCTACCTAACATCCATTTATAAACCCTCCTCTGTTCAAACTAGCCAGAGACGAATCTGTTGCCTGCAAGAGTCCTGACATTTATAATTAACACCATATGGAGTTTTAACCAGTTTTAACATAAATCTATTGATATGCTTCAGCAAATACCACTAGTTGCCTAACCAACAGCCATGTCCTCTCTTTCTTATTAACAGAACCCTGTGTTGCAGGGAGTAGCAATGTCCCCAGTGAAAAAATTACACTCCCTAGCTTCTCTTGCAATTAAACATGGCTGTGGACATAATTCGAGCCAAAAGGATGTCAGCTGGGGCTATCTGTGTAAGCTTTGCTTCTCTGATATAAGTAACAACCTCTTTCTGCTTCTTTTCTGCCTGAAAGTTAGATGAGGCAGCTGGAGTTCTTCACCCATCTTGGAACCATCATGGAAAGACCAAGAGAGTGTCAGAGAACCCACCCTGACATCCATGAGCATCAGTACTGATGCCAGCACCAAATACCTGCACTACCTCCAGACTTCTTCCTGCATTACAGAAGTCTATCTCCAATATCCATTTTCAAACATGATCACACTGGGGATTAAAGCTTCAACATTTGAGTGGGAGGTGGCACACAAACATCAATAGCAGCACCAGGTTTAATAACGTACCTACCATAATAGGAACTGCATTAGGAGTCTGGGCTAGAGAACCCCTCAGTTCCTTTCCTTACTAGTTGTTCATTCTTTCTTTATTCTTTCCTAAAGAAGTTTTAAATTAGTAGGGAGAGGGATCTTCCCCCTTATCTAGAATACCACACTCATCTCTCAAAGAATAAGAAATAGAAGCCATGGGGAGACAGACTTCATCTCTCTCTATAAAGGACTATTCTACCAGAACTCCCAAAATGTCATAGAAGCTTAATTAAAGGCAACAAGTTCCCATCACATAGGGTGTTTAAGATTAGGCTAAATGAACTTTGGGAGGAGATGGTAAAAATTAATATTCAAATATTAGACCATGATTAAAAAAACCCTCAAGTGCTTTAAGACACTTGGATTTGTTTTACAGTTCTTGGATCCTATGTCAATATCTCTTTCACAAAAAATTTGCACTTGACCATGAACTGGTTTGTTCTGTTCCTCCCTGACATCCCTGTGATGAACATTGCAGCCCTCAAATGCCATGCCTATGGCATGTACACTGTTTGTTATAGGGTATGAAGGACTGTTTTGGGGAGGCAGTGAAGCTCCAAAGGTCTTCAAAGGCCAAAGGTGAAACAGATTGGAGACAAGAGCAAAGATGGAAAGAGACTGGTGAGTGCAGAAAGAAGGATACGGAGTTCATTAAAATGGGAATTGGATGGAAGGAGATTATGAAGTTGAATTGGGTTCAGTTACTAGAAAAGAACCTGTATCTAGAGACTTGTGGGCATGGGGACCAGGAGACTTGCGGGCATGAAGAACAGTTCCAGCCTGTCACCAGAGTGAACGTGCTAGGCACAAAATTTACTTTCCTCACATCCTCCTAGCTAAAAATGCTTACTCAAGGGCAGAGAAGCACAATGGGGTAAAAATAAACCATGCTCACAGGTAACAATGCTCAACATGAACTTGTAATATGCTGACCTATTTGTAGCTGATAACTTGGGATTGCTCACCTATGTGATGTAGTTTTTTTGCAACTCTACCTAGTTGGTCAAGGGTGATGTTTCAATAACTCATTACAAAGACAGGGTCCTGAGGGGGCTTAGGGGCTGTGCTGTGTTCCCAGGCCCTCTGGTCAGGCAGGTAAATCAGTAACACAGGGAGCCTCCTAGGGTGAAGGACTCTGACTGTCTAATGTGTGCTTTTCTTTACATGATCAACTCTTCTATCTCCAGCAACAGTCACCTTTGGTCCGGAGATCTACCACATTTCTGCCTGCTCGGCCCAGGTGTTATTTAAGGTAAAAGATGCCTTAACTTCATCTCATGGTCCTTAGATTCTGGGAAACTCTTGGGGTTTGCTGACTCATGTTTCAGGCAGTTGAAAAGAGGCATCATTCCTCAGCAGTGCTAATGATACTTCCTTACTAAGTAAGTCACAAATCCCCAGAACCAGGTCCTCAGCCCAGTTTGCCTTCAACAAAGCAGAGATTACTAGGAAACAGAAAACACACACCCTGGTTTGACTTTGCTTCCTCTTAGCTGGCTTTGAAGCTTGGCATGGTCTGTTTCCCACTCCCACATAGTTCCCTATCACGGCTCAAGCTGCTGAGGAAGTAACTGGCAGAGGCTCAACCCTCCGTCTGCATTCTATGCCTTTGGTGAGGCATCCTTCCTTTCATGGCAGCTGCTGCAGGGAAATGCTCTCCTAAAGCTCTGCATACAGCAATCTCAGATGCAAAGTGCCTCCTTGTTTCCTTTTTTCTGTATTCTCTTACCTTCCAACTCTACTGGCAACTAACATCAACCCAGAGAAAAGAGTGTGGCTGCATATCAAACCGGTCCTCAGAAAGGTCAAATGCCACTTCCCAGGATTCTTACGAATATTCAGTTGTTTTCTACAGGTGGCAGAATTCTTGTGAAAATTACTTTGGTCCTTGTCTTTCAAAGAATATAGGGTTTTCCCCCTTGATTGAATGGATATTTGTAGTGGGAAAGATTAAAAAAAAGACAAAGGGCCTTTTGATTTGTATTGGCAGTTCAGCTTTCTTGCAGATGAAAACTGGGGACTTGTCAGTCTGATCCTTCTGCTGGAGCCTCCAGGCCTCTTCCATCCCACTTGGCCTCCTTGACTCCCTGAAGTGCCACCCTCCCCCAACATTTCTCTTTCATCCTGTTTGCCAAGGAGTGTTCCTTACTTCATTCAGGTGTGGCTTCAGGTCTCACTTCATCTTAGAATACCTCATAGACTATAAAAAAGAGAAGTGATATCACCAAATGTTTAAGACAAATTCCATGAATCTCTCCAACTCCGGGCTGTGGAAACACGCTCTGTGTTAAGTTCATAAAGTTAATGTTGATATTATTCATGTTGTATTAGCTGTATTTAATTTCCTTAATTTATAGTAGGTCTTTAGAAGGCAGAGATGGATAGGGCAGAGTAACAAGATTTAATTCAATTTAATAAATATTTGTTGAAGGCTATACACATGGTAAAATCTTTGCATAGAATTATGCAGTAATAATAGCTAATAAGTACTTTTCGATAAGAATCCTATTTTATATATGGTGTGAGGCCTTTAATTTTTGTTGCATGATTTTTTGAAAAGAAAAGAGAAAGTACTAGCTATTCTCCCAGGGCAAACAGGATTTTATTGAGATTTCAAACTATATTTCAGAGAACCTCTGGACACCCTTTAAGTAAAGTTTGACTTTTTTTGAATTGGAAAAAAATAGTGGAAAAAAAGTACTTTTTTTCCTTATGGAAATGGCGTATTTCATGCTAACATTCCTTTCTAAAGTTTCAAGAAGTTAAAGAGAGTGACCAAATAAAATCATGCAAATGATTATTCCAAATCCTATTCATATTATAAATGATGGTTCTAAAGACAGAAATGTGGGGTGATTAGAAACATGCTCAGTTTTCTTAATCTGTCACAATCTCAGTCACAACTGGGATCATTTAGCACATCATGGTGGGGGGTTATTTTCTAATAAAATGGGCCAACATGAAGAACAGACTAGATGAAATTATGTATCTTCAAGTTCCAAAGAAGTGTAAGAAAACTCTTGGGCACTGTCTCCGTAAGAGAGGGAAAGCTGTGGCTTTTTTTGCTTCTTCAAAGCAAAACTTGACCTTGAGACAAACTTCAAAAGTAGTATGATACCATTGCTAACAACCTTCTCTTAAAATGTCACAATTAAGTGCCCTTGTAGTGAGTCATGGCATCCATGATAAGGGCAGCAGGGGTAAGAGTATAATCCTGTCCTCCTATTGCTCAAAGGCATGACAGGTTGTTGCCTCCATGGGTGATATGACCCATGCTGAGAAAAGGTCACCTGCTACCAAATAATTCTCCTTCCAGTGTCCGAGTGCCTGGTGTGGTAGACTTTAAATTTTGGTTCTGCTTCTTAGTAACTACATGACTTTGGTGATTACAATGTGACAACAGCACTAATAGCAGCCAGAACTGAATCAGGCACTTTATTATTTTTTTAAATGTTTATTTATTTTTGAGAGACACAGAGAGATTGAGCATGAGTGGGGGGAGGGGCAAAGAGAGAGGGAGACACAGAATCTGAAGCAGCCTCCAGGCTCGAAGCTGTCAATATAAATCCTAATGTGGGACTCAGACCCATGAACCTGCGAGATCTTGACCTGAACCAAAGTCTGATGTTTAACCTACTGAACCACCCAGGTGTCCCTGAATCAGGCACGTTAATTATAAGCAGGCACTTAGGTTAAGCAACCATTTTACATTTATTCACCTTTTTAAGCCTCAAACTCTGAGGGTTACACAGGAGAATGGTCTCCATTCTATAGGTGAAGGATAGGAGGGGCGGGAACATCAAGAGACATGTCTAATATCGCGAAGGCAGTAAGTAGCATAGTCTCTGAATACTTGTTTCTTCTCCCATAAAATGGAGATAATTTACTTACATTGCCAAGCTATTGTGAGGATTAAAGAAGTAATAAAAGTAAAGAATGGGGCACATAATAGATCCTCATTAAGTGGAGATATTAATAATTTCTTTAGATGAAAAATGCTTCTCCTAACACCCTCCTAATACAATCCCATAATGACTCATTTTATTTAGAAGTTGCTTATCTACTGAACCTGCAAGCCAACTAAGAACTAGTAAAGAAACACAAAGCAATCAAAATAGTCTAATCAAAATGAGCAATCAAACAACCCTCTTGCCCATTATCCTAGCAGAGCCCCTGGGAGCCTTGCTGAGAGTCTATTTACTTCAAAGGAGGCCTGGTTCTGAGGAGCCTGGTTATAAGGCTTCCCAACTCACAGATGATTAGAAATGCAAATTGGAAGGGGAAGAGTCTTCTGGGAGCAAGATGTGACAGCTGATGGTCTGCCTGGGCGGGGGAAACAGAAACAGAGCAACAGCTGGACCAGTCTGGACTCTCTGAGGAGGGCAGGGTCCCTAATGACAGATCACCAGCCCTCTGAAAAGCTTATCCTGGGACCTTGTACCCTATTTTGGCAGAATTGCTATTCCTCCTCTGAGTCTCTCAATGCCCCATCCATGCCCTGTTCACAACCCCAATGTAGCCCTTATTGCCCTGGACTGTGGTAGTTTGTTGTGAGCATCCTCATTTCAATTTGATGTTAGCCCCTTTGAATGGCAAAGACATCATCTTTGTGTCTCTGAGCCTCTCAAATAATGGATGTTCAATATATGCTTGTTGAATGAATGGTTATTGAGTCAACACATTATGAGAGAAACAGACAGGAATTTGAATTTGTGTTTTTGCAGGTAGGAACCAATGCAAAGGATGTGGAGAAACTTTCTGTTCCAAGCCATTGCAACTTTTAAAAGTTTTTAATTAAACAGGTAAGCTTCAATAGCCTGGAAAATTAGTGTCAGTGTGGAGCACATCATTACCCGAAGGCTCTGGCATTACTCTATTCTGTCCACTAGCCCACTGGTGAAAAGAGGAAAGGAATCCATGCCTTGATGAGCATCTGGAAATTCAGATAAAGAGAGAGAAAAAGGGCCCAAGACACAGATTATGAATACTGAAGATGAATGTGATTGATGTCACAACTGAACTGAGGTCCCGCCTTTGTTCTGTCCTTTTCTCTGAAAATGGATGGCATTTTAGAGGAAACATGGAAGATTGATTTTTGTTACTTTGGAAGGTGTCATCAACCTTATCCATTTGGAAGAATGAGCATAAGGCAGGATAATAAAGCAAGACAATAACTGATCAGCTAAATGGTGAGGCATCTATGTTTCATGGAAGGGTGTTCCTACAAAATATAGAGAAAAGCCTTTGACTGACCAAGGACTAGACCCTTGAAAGACTTAGAGAATAGAGAATCCATTAGCATCAAGACTGGATTGTTTTCTAGAGTTGAGGGAAAAGAGGATCAGAGAAAAAGAAAACAATAAGCCAATCTCATGAGTTGCCAGGGATGAGAGTTAGGGGTAGGCTTAGGAACTGCAAGTCCAGAGATGGGGCAGAGAGAAGAGACATATCAGATTGGTTTAGGGGATCTGAATTCAGAGGAGATCCATTTCTATCTTCCAGTGTAGAATCAGAATCAGCAGCAACTCCCTCCAGTAGAAATACCTTGATGATAGGCCTTGACCTACAGGCCTGAGCAGCCCATGGGGCCCTCTCCCCAACCAAGGAGAGGGGAGTAATTCCTGTGTGCCTAAGCATTGCAGGGAAGTGATGAAGGGCCATAAAGGCCACCAAGGTTTGCATGGCCCCATGCTTCGTAGGCATAGCAGCATGCCCTAATAGGATCATGAGAGTAAGATCAGGAAAACCTAGACCCTGGGTAGCCTGGAACAGGTTTTTGAGTGGGCTCTACAGAAAATCAGATGGGAAAGATAAACCTGAACCCTCATAAATATAGAGGGCCTTCTATACCAGATACAAATCCTTCAGATTATGCCTTAGCACTAAATAAGGCCCCAGAATCAGATACAACCTCAGTGGAAAGGATTGTTTCCTCCTTGTGATATGATGGGAGGTTCATTGATGGACTACGTTTCACACCTGAAACAAATCCAGCTTTGTCACATATCATGATTGACCCTAACCTAAAACCCACTATCAGGAACACCTTCCTGGCTGGAAGCCAAAGGCCTCTTGCTTTGCTTTGCAGGGATAGAAATAGCACACTATTGATGCTGTACTTGATTAAACCACGTGTACTGAAGTGAACTGGAATAAGCTAGAGGTCAGATGGAGCAAAGCATCCAGCCTGGGCAGCCTCAGGGCTGAATGTCCTCCCAGAGCCCTGCCCCTCCTCCTCTGCATTGGTTCCTGTGGTTTCCCATGGGAAGCCACCTCTGATGGCTCTGGGACAGTGCATAGCAGGAGAAAAGGTCACCTAAACCTGTTCCCACTCCTCAGTGAAAGCACACAGGAGTGCATGCTCTCTACTTAGTTCTCCCCATTTCCATAACCATGAACTTTATTGTTTCAGGCAGATGCCTAGAAACGTAATAAGGAAATTTTAGATAAGCTGGTGGCTTCTGGTTCAGCCCATTTTTTTTCTTTTGTAAATTTGGTTTCTGCTGCTGTTCATTCACATTCATACCCTTCATAAACTATATTTAGTTTCCATATTTTATAGTTTTTAGTGGCATGAATTAAGTTTCACATGCAAAAGGAAACCTGTGAAATTTCTCCTCTCCCTGGATGAAAGAGTTCACCTGACACCTGGAGCAATTTTGCCAATCGTGCCAGAAACAAGAATCAGATTTCACCAGTGAATACAAGTTTATGCAGCCTAGAAATTGTACTGCAAATAACATTCTAGAGGTCAGTTGAAATGTAGCTTCTTGCCTTTGTAAGACAATCTGAAATATAACCAAACCAGACAAAATTATCATACCATCATTCATTCCCTCAACTGAGAGGACTTGTTACTTGTAAACATCAAAGAAAATGAAAATAAGAGGAAATAGTACAGGTCAGAAGTAATCCTGTTTGACATTGGGTTGGCATCACAGGCTGCCATAACAAAATACCATAGACAAGGTGGTGGCTTAAACCATAGACATTTATTTCTCATCAGAGTGCCAGCACAGCTGGGCCCTAGAGAAGACACACTTCCTGACTTGCAGATAGCCACCTTCTTGCTTGTCCTCACATGGCAGACAGATAGAGACAGAGAGAGTTCTATCTTTCTTCTTTTTATACAGCCACCAATGAATCCTTTTAGATTAGGGCCACATCCTTATGACCTCTTTTAGCCTTAAATACTTCCTGAAGACTATCTCCAGATACAGTCACATTAGAGGTCCAACATATAATTTGGAGGTGTTCTCATTGGCTTTGAAACTCTCAACACATGCTGGAGAAGTGGGAAACCAGTACAGTTGAGGGACCACTGGGACTGGCAGTCTGATAGCAAACATTCTCTCATTTGGTCAATAACAAGAGCGTTTCAAGGCTAGTGAGTCTAATAAACACTAAATCTTTTTCATCACAACAGGGACATTCCCTTCAGTACAGGGTTCCCCCTCAGATGAACTGCTTATGAGTCAGCAGGAGCCACTGTCTGACAGTACCATAGGTGAGAAAAACTAACTCTTTCATACACTTCATTAAGGTATCTTTCAGGGGTGCCTGGGTTGCTCAGTTGGTTAAGCGTCCAACTTTGGCTCAGGTCATGATCTCGCGGTTTGTGAGTTTGAGCCCCACGTTGGGCTCTGTGCTGACAGCTTGGAGCCTGGAACCTGCTTCAGATTCTATGTCTCCCTTTCTCTCTGCCCCTCACACACTCATGCCTCTGTCTCTCTCTGTCTCTCAATAATAAATAAAAATGTTAAAAATTAAAAAAAAGACACCTTTCAGTAAACCTAATTCTTCCCCCAACATCGCACATCCTGCATTCTCTCTCTTGACTCTCTTGTGGAAATCCACATACTATTTATGAAATCCATGGAGGAAAGAGTGAAATTCTGTTTAGGTAAGACCTCATCTTCCACTACCTATGTATCTGCCTCCAAGACCATAACTAAATATATCTTCCACCATGATAATAACTAGATTCTAAGGTCTTGTCTCTTCCATAAGCCTACCTCACTCAACATCTGAACACAAACCAACCTTTCCTCTCTGAGTTTCTGTAGCACTCTTATTTCCTGTTCATAAAATTCATCTGGCAATTAACTGTTTCTTACAGTCTTTCTCAACCTCAGTCCTATTCTCCAGGACCACTAGTTCTCTATAAGAACTTGTAGGTAACCATATATGTCTGTGTGTTTCATTTCAGTGATAATCTAAAATATAGAGGCATGCTCTGGATCATCTGATGAATACTTGTAACTGAGAATTGCCTTATATTTTCAGTGCCCATTTGAGTTTATGACTGTTTGGTTTCAAGTAGTACCACTTTAATCATAACAAGCTAATAAGCACATAGACAGACTTACTATGCAAATGATACTTTTGCATTAAGTGAAAGCAAGGTATTCTACATGCAGACAAAAATTACCATTAGTTTCAAAAGGAACAGTGCTTAGAGAGCATGTCATCTCTCAGCATACCATCATCAAAGCATGTCAAACTGAAAAAGAATCTATGCCAATTTAGTTTCAGTAAAACAGTATTACCTACCTCATTCAATTGATGACTGTTAATTAGAATATGTGGCTTTTGTTACTTTTTTCATATTTAATTTATAGATTTGTCTTGGTTTTATAGCTATGTAAGAGCTGTAAGCCTATGGAGTATACATGGTTTATATTTGTAGATAGTTGAGTCACAGTACAATATAACTTAAGTCAACACTGAAATTCCACAGGGCTTTTGAAAGTTATGATTGTGAAAAAATTTTTTAATAAAGTTATGACTGTAAAAATACATTTCAGTTATTTATTTTAATACAGTACTATATTGTGACATTTCTTTTATTGTGGCCTTAAATGTTTGTTTCAGTCTTTTACCATTTAATTATTTCCATTTGTCATTGCCTTGTTGCCCCCAAGTAAGAAGTAAGTTTTTGCAGGACACAAGAGAGATTTCAGACCATGTGCATCCTCCTTACCATTACACAGTACTGAAGACAGAATGAATGCCCATTCATTTGTGGACTGCAGCTCTTTAATCAACCATTCTAGACTTAAATTCCCACTCCAGAATATTGTCTATTTGTTTTTAAAATCCACTTCTAGTGAAGGTATTTTTAAAAATCTATTTACTCTTATGTTTCTGGTGTCTACTATGATTACAGGCAAATAATAGCCTGCTTCACTGAGTATTCCTGGGTGCTAAGAACTGCTCTGAGGATTTTATATAGATGATCCCATATCATCTTAAAAACTAGAAATGCAGGTGTGATAATATACAGATTACTCTGCTTCTTAATGAGGAAGAGAAGACATACTGGGTATAAGTACATTGCTCAAGGGTCATACTACTAGTAAGTGGAAATACAGTTCTAACCAAGGCATAACCAAGGACCACAGTCTGGTAGGTACTGCCTACATCTTAAGTTTGCAATAGGGGGGTTCCTGGGTGGCTCAGTTGGTTAACTGTCTAACTTTGGCCTAGGTCATGATCTCGTGGTTCAAGAGTTTGAGCCCCCTGTCAGGCTCTGTGCTGACAGCTCAGAGCCTGGAGCCTGTTTCAGATTCTGTGTCTCTCTTTGCCTCTCCCCTACTTGCGCTCTGTCTCTCTCTTTCTAAAATATAAATAAAAATGTTTAAAAAATGTTTAAAAATTAAGTTTGCAATAGGAATATGAAAATTAATGGTTTATATTGCATTGATGTTTTGTATCTCACACCAGGAAAGTGCACACAGGAGAGGGAAAATGTTCCTCTTCACTCTATAAGTATGTGGCTACCACATCATTTATTCAACACCTACCATATAATGTCTATTATAAAGGTGCAAATGACAAAGTATATGTTGTTCAAACTTCAAATTTCTTAAATGGACACCTTACTGAAAAGCAAATGTTTTGATATTTATTTGGCCTATTACTCATTTTATTTTGCTCTTTACTTTGATGGGAATACTCCTTGGCGCATATATATATATATATATATATATATATGTATAGCATTCAAATATTTGTTAAATGTATGAAATCTTTCTTTCTCTTTAAAGTTCAGAAACAGTCACCTGTCCCATAGTTCAGATTCACCTTCCATGTGCAAAATTCACTTTATTTTCATTGTCAATTCATTTCTTACCAGTTAAAAAAAATCTACTGATTCTCAAACAATGTCTGGGTGCCTGATAAAATGGGTTGTGGCAAAGATGGTCTAATATTTTTATGATTTTAATGATGCAACCTATTTGGGCCTAATCAGTTACTGGAATAATGACACATGTATTGACTGTAGGAAATTAATTCAGTTGTGGTCAGTACACAGAGCCTTTGAAACACATTATTTTCATTATATTAATTTTCTGTCCTTTTGTCTTAGTGTCAGAAGAATGGATGATCTCACAGGGTCTCTCCTCCCAGTGAGTTTACTATACATATACTTTTTACATGTAACAAATCTAATTCCCTCAGTTATTGCACAGAGATTTGATTTCCCAGGAGACCCTTCCTTCTTGTTCCTGCCCTGGTTTTAAGATTTGTTCTCTTGTAACTCTACAGCCTAGTGTATCATCTTATGGAAATGATCAGTTCCATCCCAGACTAAACATGAAGGTAACCCCATGGTCATTATCAGTCTGCTATGTGTGAGTGTATGGACTGTGGTCTGCCTTGGATAGTTCCTGAGACTAATTCATGCATTTATGTATTCACTCATTCCTTCAACACACATATAGTTGTTAAATTTAATACTTACTCTCTGACAGGAACTAGAGCTAGGGATATAGAAATGATTAGGGTGAGAAAAGCCTGCTCTCAGAGTACTAACACTTTGGAGAGACATGCAAATAATCACTGCATGGTGAAGTAAACACTATAAATTCATGGGTGCTCAGATTCTATGAGGAGGGTGTGTTAGGGATGAGGCGGTGAACATAGAAAGAAGCATGACTTTGGGCTGTTAGATACCTTTTTTCCCAGTTTTAATGAGATATAATTGATACAGAATATTAAATAAGTTTAAGGTGTGTAACATAATGATTTGATAAATGTATATACTGTGAAATGATTACCACAATAAATTTAGTTAACATCTATTACCTCACAGAGTCATGGATTAGTTTTTCCTTGCAATGAGAACTTTTAAGATCCATTCTCTTAGTAACTTTGAAAAATATAATACAGTATTTTAACTATAGTCATCATGTTGCACATTACACCCCCAAAACTTATTTATCTTGAAACTAGAAGTTTGTGCCTTTTGACCACCTCCGTTCCCTGCCACTGGCAATCACAAATCTAATCAATGATTCTATAAGTTTGGTTTTTTAGATTCCACTTATACGTGAGATCATACGGTATTTGTCCTTCTTATTTCACTTGGTATAATACCCTCTCAGTCCATCTATGTTGTTGCAAATGTCAGGATTTCCTTCTTTTTTTAAGGTTGAATAATATTTCATTGAATGTATATGCTACATTTTCTTTATTCATTTATTGATGGACACTTAGGTTGTTTACATGTCATGGCTATGGTAACTAATGCTGCAATGAACATGGGCGTGAAAATATCTCTGAGGATAGTGATTTCATGTCCTTTGAATATACCCAGAAGTGGAATAACTGGATCATATGATAATTCTATTTTTTATTTTTCTGAGGAACTTCCCTTCCATAGTGTCTGTACTACTTTACATTCTCACCAACAGTTTACAAGGTTCTTTCCTCCATATTCTCCCCAGTACTTGTTACCTCTTGTCTTTTTGATGATAGCCATTCTAAAAGGTGTGAGGTGATATCTCATTGTGGTTTTGATTTGCATTTCTCTAATAATTAATGATGTTAAGCACCTTTATAGGCATCTGTTCCCACCTAAGTATTTTGGGAAAATGTCTATTCAGGTCTTTTGCTCATTTTTAATCAGATTATTTATGTTTTTGCTATTGAGTTGTAGGAGATTCTTATATACTTTGGATATTAACTTATTAGATATGTGGTCTGCAAATATTTTCCCCTATTTCACAGTATGCCTTTTCATTTTTCGGATTGTTTCTTTTGCTATGCAGAAGCTTTTTAATTTGATGTATCCTACTGACTTGTTTTTTTATTTTGGTTTTGGTGCTTCAGATGTCGTATCCCCAAAAATCACTGCCAAGATTCATGTCAAGTTTTTCCCTATGTTTTCTTCTAGTTTTATGGTTTCAGGTCTTACATTTAAGTGTTTAATCCATTTTGAGTTGATTTTTGTAAGAGGGGGTCTAAGATAGTTTTTTTTTTTTTTTTTTGTATGTGAATATCTAATTTCCCAAGCACAATTTATTGAAGAGACTGTCTTTTCTCCACTGAGTATTCTCGGCTCCCTTGTCAAATATTAGCTGACTGTAAATGCATGGGTTTATTTCTGGACTCTTGATTTTGTTATGACATCTTGAAGTCTGTTTAGAACAGCACCCAGAGTGATGGGTATAATGCCCCATCTGCAAGGCCATCTTTAGAAAGTATGAAACCTCACTCAGAGATGGAGTGAGAAGCTGAAAATTCTGGCAGCCAGCTTAAAAGTTATTTGAAGTTTTGTGTGCTGTTCTTTTTTAATATGTATAAATTCACGTGAATTTTTATTCTAACATAATATAGCATATTTATTTTATTATAAAAATGTGTTAAATTAATTAGCCTCCCCCATTTTGCAACTGACAAGTTCCTCAAGTAAAATGTATACTCTAGGAAAAAAATGCCAAATTCTTCCTAGTACTTTTCATACTCTTTGGCACAGGAATGAGTACTCCTATTTTAAGCTGAGGGGAAAAAAACACTAAAAAGAAAAGAAATAGAACAACAGAATACTTCATTCAGTATGGGGAGAGTATGATAAGCCCCAAATATATTTGACTAAGCCAATTAACAAAACAGCATAAAATCCAATTCAAACCCTTAGGCCGTAATAATTTTGGCAGAAAATTTAAGAGAAAGTTTACAAAGCTGTTGATGAAACTAATTTTGAAAATGCAAAGCATTGGCTTAACAATTAGGCTTTTTTAAAGATAGATAAGAGAGAAGATTTGAGGATATTTATATTCTAGTTACCAAAAAATATATCTTAAAGTTATACTTACTCTATAACTTGTCATTATAAAATTTGGTTTTGATCTAAGTCTATTCCTATCTTCTTATACTGAACATTTTGTGTAGGTTGTTCCAAGATCTGTTGATTTGTAATCTTGAGACTATGAATGTTTATTGCAGGAAGCCACATAAAAATGCTTGTTAAAGAAAAAAAAATTTAATGTTGAAACGATTTGCCCTAGGAGGCTGATCTTACTCACCAGTGTGTAGATGCTTAACCCACTGACTCAGACCTCCTTGATCTGATTTTAATTATCTACACTGGTATAAAAAGTTTTGAACAGACTCTCTTAGAACTAGGAATACAGTTAAGGCAATTCTGCTTATAAAAAGCTATGTTTAGAAGTAAAATAAAGTGATTCTTACAGATCAACTTTAAAACACAATGCAAAGTCTTGATTGCCCTTTAAATTCCCCAACTGGAAGTCAACAAAATCTATTTATTATTTGCCACCTGTTCCTCCCTCCCCCTGTACATTCTGATGGCAGCTCTAGCAAGCTGCTGCTTTTCCCCCTTCCCTCCCTAACCTGTTAAGGGGCCAACCAGGTTGCCCAAACCAAAGTCTTTCTTGATTTTTCCCCCTTATCTCTACCCACCAACCTCTCACCACCCTTAGCAGTAAGCTGCATCCAATAAATATTCACGGTGGCTGCATGCTGCTGAGCACTGGGAGTTCTTTCAGGCCTTCACTACTTGATCTTCTATTCTTGGCCTCCTGTGCCTTCACTCCATGTTCTAGAACCCAGTAACCTAGATTCCAATGCCAGCTTGGTGATGAACTTAGAAATCCCACAGGATGTTACCATTCAGAATCTGTCCCCTTCCGGCTCCAAAGCCTGTAACCAGATTGCAGGTTGGTGCATTCCAATCTCTATCTACTACATCTGTTCCACTCAGGGAGGGAGATCCGGGATATGTCTCCCAGCCAGTCACTTCCCATTTCAATCCATACCCTACCTGCCACCAGAGGTGCCACATCACTCCTCCATTCAAAGCAGTGAATCCCTGCTGCCTGGCATGTAACATCTGTAACCTCACTTAGAAGCACATTTAAGGCCCACTGCAACCTGGCTCAGACGATCATGTCCCCTACATTCATGTCACATCTGATTATCCCAAATATTTATTATTTTATTTAATATTCTATGAGTGACTGTTATGTGCCAAGCATTGATTGAGCTAGGGATTCCACAATGAATAATTTTGACACTCTTAGGAAAGTATTATCTAGAGGGGGTATGGAAAAGTAAATAATGAAAACAGTGATGACAACACTGAGAGATGGTTAAGAGACATCCTAGGCTTGTACTAAATCCAGCTTGGAAGCCTCTGGTAGCCATGAATCACCAGAAGACAAATGCGAAAGGCAAGATCTGAAGGATGAATATGTACTATATTAAGAATTTATCAACTAGTTTCTCTCTCTTGAAACAGCTTTTTTCTTTCCTGAGAGAATTCATACTTGATTTTCAAGGTCACATCCTGAGGTTTTCCTTGACCTTCCCAGGCAGACTTAAATGTTCTCCCACCTATGGCTCCATAACACATCTTCCTTATCCATATTACTGCTATTACCCTATTGCATCACAGTGACTGATGAAGGTGACTGGCCTCACTCTCACCTAGAGCTCCATCTTTGTGCCCAACGACATCGGACACATAGTATGTGTTCAAGAGAGTTTGATGAATAATAGAATTTAACAAAGAATAAATATAAGTCAACTTTGACATTTCAAAGTCAGTTTTAAAATAGCTAAAATATCTGTAGGGACATACATTAAGGTATGTCCTTTATTACACAGAAATCTTTTTATATTTTAGAATACAATACATGAGGACATCAGAAAAGAATTATTCTCTATGAAAATGAACAAGGGAACAAATGCTTTCATATATTTGGGCACATTTTCTAAAACTGGACTAATTCAAGCAATGTTTATAATAGCTTCTGGGGCCCTTGCATGGCTCAGTTGGTTGGGCATCTGACTCTTGATTTTGGCTCAGGTCATGATCTCATGGTCTTGGGAATAAACCCCGTGTAGGGCTCCACGCTGGGCATGGAACCTGGTTAGGATTCTTTTTCTCTCCCTCTGTCCCTCACCTGCTGGCTTTCTCTCTCTCTCTTTCTCTCTCTCTCAATAAAAGGGAAGTTTATATAATAGCTCCTAAATTGTGGGATGTTAGCTACTGCCTTTTACAGGCTTCACCTGTGAGTGGGGTCAGTCTGGACAGCTCAAGAAAGCACCCTGAAGTCGCATGCCAGGCCAGGCCACAGCAAACCCACCCACAGGCTTCAGGACCACTGGAATGGCACTAATCTTCACCCAGGCCACTGTGGCCACTGTGTATGACCTTTGCACATGGTAAGAAAGACAACAGAATTTGATAAACACATGCAAACACACACGTGCACATGTACACACACACACACACACACACACACGCACACTTCCCGGATAATTAAACTAACAACAATTATATCCAAAAGCTTAGTATCCATTTTGTTATTTGTAAAGGTCACTCCCATTTAAATTACTGGTGGACTTCTCTACAATTTCTGACTTCACATCCTCTAGTGGTATAATACATGGGCTATTTTGGTCATTAGCAAGCTTAGGATAACTGAAGATATATTATCCATACACCTCAGATGTTGTTTTAAAATTTCCTCTAAAATGTTGAGAAGACATTTCTTGAGGAGACTGGCATGCTATTATTTGTTTTGCTTTTCCATCTGGTGTTCAATTAATATACTAATAACCACTCTAATTTCTCTTGCTATTATATTGATCTTATTTTTCCTGTGGCATGTTTATTTTTAAACATGCACTCAATTGGGGATTGAGAATTACTGCAGATTGGAGACAATATTTTATTTATAGCTAATGTATGTGATGGAGCCCAAGTGTTGTTAATGTAATGGGGGCATGGCTAAATCTACACATGCTTAGCATTCTCTTGGATATTAGGGTTCATTAACTTTATACTATAATTTTGTTTATAAATATTATGTTAATAAATACAACCAATATTGTAAAGCACAGATAGAATATTAAAAATCAGAGAGAGAAGGATTATAAAACACTTGCTGATAAATGCATATGTTGAGTGGTCTCTTTTCTTCTATTTGCACGTTTCATCTTTCCTGTTAGTTCTGTTCTTCCCTATGGAAGTCACTGAAGCTTGCTCTGAAGTGTCAGTAGCATTTTGCAGGGGCAAAGCTATGAATTTAAGGGCAACTGAGTGAGAGGGCAACTGGAGTGAGAGGGCAACTGAGTGAGAGGACAACTCCTGTTTGTGAGGAGAAAGTGTAACTGCCCGATAGAGAGGAAGATAAAGGCAAAAAACTTCTATATTGCCAAAGACGATGGCCAAGAGTTCTACTTCTTTTCTATCTCTCCTAGGGTCTTGTACAGTGCTGGGCAATTAGGAGGTATTCAATCTTTGTGGATTGATAGAAAGAGGTTAGCTTGATGCATGGTTCAAGTGAAGCCAACTCAGTGAGTTCATTCCTCTTTTAAGCCAGTCTGTACCATATTACAAACTTCTTACAATGCCAGCCCACCTCAGATCTGACCAAGTCACAGAAAACTCTGAGGTCCATCACCACTCCTGGATGCATCCCTAGAGATAGGTCAGCAAAATGGCTCCTTTGTTTCAGTTTCTTTTGCTACCCCCATCAAAATCTCTAAGTAACTGGTGGGGCTTTCTCATTCTCTCTGAATAGAAAAATATCTTTAAGACAAGTTCTTACATTTTCTCTTCATTATCCATAAATGCTGGGATGATATGCTGAAAAAGACCTGGACCCCTCCTTCCAGGAGTTTTGCACACTGCTGTAGGAGATTGGAGTCCTGGCCAAAGCACAGATGCTCAGTGAATGCCTTCAGGATTGAAGGAGCTGAAGGAGACATCTACTTCCTGCCTCCCAAATATCACAATTATTTCTTTCTTAAAGATACTTAGACTAGAAGAGTGAACTTGAGTCATTCCTCAAAACACATTTGGCTTAACATTTTGTTTTGTTTCTTCACATTTTGTTTAATGTAAGGAAATAATTGCCATCAAGAGTCAGCTTGCTTTTCAAATATAGTCAAAAGTCACTAAGATGTAAATTTCATAAATATAGTGGCTGATAAGTCCAGGAATAGTATTGTAAGATCAAAATAAAATATAGCTATGAAGTAATGAGGTCACTGATAAACTGATCTGGAATGATGTGATAATAATAGAAACTAACATTTTGAACACTTAATTAGCAACCAGCACTTTGCATGCATTATTTCATTTAATCTTCATAACCACCAAATAATTTGCATACCACTTTTATTTCCATTTATTTCTATTTATTTTATTTCCATTTATTTCCATTTAAAAAATGAATAGAGAAGCTAAGAAAATTACCCAAACTGACACAAGAGAAAGGTTGAGATTGGAAACCAGGCATCCTTAGGACCAGACCTGTGTGCTAAACCATTAAACTAACTTCCACAAAATGAGGTCTAGAGATGTTCTGAGTAAGTACACAATATTATGAAGGCATTTCAGGAATGACTCAGACTCTTCAAATCCAGATATAGTGGCTGCAGTAGGTTGGCTAAAAATTAGTTCAAATTTACACGGCTGCATAAAGTCAAGGTGACTATCTGTAGCTATACATTTTGAGTATGCACTTAGTAAATAAGAATGGAAGTTTTAATGCATTATCTGAAAGACAGTGAGGAAAGCAGCTTAATGTTACCTCTTATTTTATCAAAGAAATCTACATTAACACAAGAAAGACAGGGAGGAAAGAAGAATAGAGAATATACTCAGTATCAAGTTTAGAGAATTATGTTTTTTAGTTTTCTCTTATTTTTCACAGAACTTGATAAGGTAAAGCAAGAATACAACAGTCAATGTTCAGAAGTTTTGAGTGTTAACTTTTTTTTTTGTTTGCATTACGATTACCCAAAGGATTGCCAGAGTTCACGAGTTCCTGTACTGTCAATGGTCTGTTGTAGAACACTCGTATCATGCCCGTCTTTAAAAGAATCAAATTTGAAGACCAATGTAAGGCTTGTAAACAAACAAACAAACAACAAACAAGCTCAATAAATTTTGGAAAATATATGGGATCAGGCAAATGTCAAGTTTATTTTCACTTTCAGTATATGAAATAAACACATCTAACTCTTTGAAAGGTACTTGTGAATATAAGCTTGGAAAATGTTCCAGGAATGACTTTGAAATTCAGTGTGTGTGTGTGTGTGGGGGGGGGGGGGGAATCAGTAGAATCAGTATTCATGGGACCTGTATTACACATGTTACTGTCCTGTCAGTTACAGAAATGCTTCTTTGAATATAGATTTATCATCTGCAGTTATACAAGTAAAGTATGGTCACTAAATTCATAATGAATTCAGGTGCTTTTTAAACATATTTTTAAATGAACAGATTTTTACTGGCAGACAGAAAAATTAGTGCTGGAATAAATAATTATATAGTGTTTAATCTTTGAAGATGAAAAGCTTAAAAGGTGAGGAAAGGGCATTTCGTTATTAAATGTGTAATTCCAGACACATTAAACCAAAAATCTGGCGGAATCAAAATACTCCTGGGTTTTTCTGACCCTTTCAGGCTCAGCAACCTTAATTTCAACAGCTTCAGGATGTTATTTTGCATGTTTTTGCAATTCATTAAAGAAGATAAAAATCTTTTCTTCTGAATGAACCCTTTATTTTAAAATCAAAACCTTTAGACTTTACTGAACGATGTTAAAAGGATCCAAAATAGACCTACATAGCTTCAAGTAGACTGACCACGCCAGTTTCTTTCCTCCCAAATCGACTGCTTTTGATAGAATTGTACAGTTGTGCCACTGCTTGGCTTTAGGTGTCATTGTTTGCTTCTGGATTAGCCTATCAAGATGGAAATTGCTCTTGATAAAAATTTAAAAGAAAAACAGTAAATTATAAAACCTACCTGTAAAATTTTAAGTATCCTTAATATGCTTGTAAGATTGTATTTTATTTTAATTTTTAATGTTTATTTATTTTTGAGAGAGAGAGCGAAAGAGCGAGAGAGAGAGTGTGAGTGGGGGAAGGGTAAAGGGAGAAGAGGAGACATAGTACCTGAAGCAGGCTCCAGGCTCTGAGCTGGCAGTCCAGAGCTCCAAGATCATGACCTGAGCCAAAGTCAGACACCCAACTGACTGAGCCACCCAGATGCCCCTGTGAGATTGTATTTTAAAAGTTATATGTATATGTTCATAGAAAAAAATACAGAAATATTAAACTGTATATTAAATGTAGTTATTTTTAGTAGGTGGGATTGTAGGAAGTGTTTATTTCTTCTTTGTGGTTTTAGAATTATTTTCTAAGTTTCTTACAAGAACAAGTGCTACTTTTGCAAACAAGGGGGAAAAAGCCAAGCTCTAAATATTATTTCAAACATTTGGCATCAAATATAAAAGTTGAAATTAAATATGGTCAAAATAACTGTTGAACTCTCCTATTTGGACTCTTCCTTCTATCATAGACCTAAAAGATCTGCTTATATAATTTATACACGTATGAGGAAGAAATGATCTTCAGTACTTTTTGTGTTTTTGAATGTAAGCTGTTAACAGTACGGTGATAAGGCTTTTTAAAAACGGCGTTTACCACATCAAACTTTAAGCATGCGGGCACCAAGTCAGTGCAGCTGATGTAATATGTTAAGAGGTGAAAGACAAGTAATTACAGCCCAGGCTGAGCACATTCTACTTACTTCCCACCAATGGTCAGGTGCCACCTGGCCCTTCCCTGAAGCTGAACTATGTCTCTCTACCAAGTGACTCCTCAATTCTTCTTTGAAGGGGCTGGCTTCAAAAAGGTGAAACATCAAAAAGATTTATTTTGCCTAGTTCCAAGGGGGAGAAATGGAACCATGGAGCCAGATCTAAGTACAGCTTAAGGAAGAATGCTGTGAGAGGCAAGATCAAAATCTTTCTTCCCTGGGGGAGGAAGTAAGATGTCAGTGAGAGCCTGGTCTAGCTGGGGCAGACTGAGGGAATCTCTCCACCAAAAACAGGTAATAGTGAAATCAAGAGACCGTGAAGCAGAGAGTCAAGCAGGAACCAAATCTGGTAAGAAAGAGAGTGGAATTGCCCCAGTGGAATGGTGAGAAGCAGGAATCAAGGTGAGGAATTAACTCAGGGATAGATGATGATGACTTAGGATCAAGATCAGCTACATAATTTGTGAAGCCTGGTGCAAAATGAAAAGTGCAAAGTGAAAATACGGAGTCATTTGTTAAAAATTTTTAAGAATTTCAAGACGGCACCAGCAGAGTATTAAGTCAAGTTTAGGGCCCTTTTAGGCACAATAGGAAGCTGGCCCTACACAATAATGTTTCCTCACCAGGAAAGGAGGGTGATGTTCCTGGATTTATCATCTTTCGATGGTTTTCACTTGCTACCTCACCCATAAGTAACGTGGAGACGTGTGATGGATTAAAATGATGAGGACAAGGAAGACAATAGCCAGTCAAAATGGACTTGAAAAGTATAGTAACAGGAAATATTCAAATAGAGGCTGCTTATTACAGAGAAAATTCAAGAATTGGGTGGCTATTTAGACTTGAGGAATTTTAAGATCCCTTTAAACTTAGCATCAAAAGTTCTATGCTAGGTTTTGGGGGCTTAAAATCATTTAAAAGTATCCTTCAGACTATGCGTTCTATAAATCCTGAGTTTTCCACATATTCCCAATTCTCATAAATAGATGTTTTTATTCTCATAAATAGATGTTTTTATTCTCATAAATATTATACTTACTTGTCAGCCAGTTCTATCTCAGAAGCATAGATGCTCTATCCAACATATTACTCCTTGCAGATCTGCTTAGCCCTGTTAGGTAGATTTGTGATGGCCCTAGAGACCTTTCATACCTGTTCCCTCATCTCTATATGTAAGAATTAGGAATAGAACATTAGATTCCATTTCTCTGCTCAACTAAGGTCAAGCCTTCTTCCTGTTTCTTCTTCTACATGAACATTTACAAAATGCAGAGGACTCATTTTCTTAACTGCTTATCTCCTCATGGTAGAGAGTATAAATCCTTCATTCCCCCCTTCCTCCCTGTCTCTCTGTGTTCACACTCTTTGCCAAGTAAAATTGCAGTCCTTCCCACTAAAAGTGAATTACATTTTTCTCATCTCACTGATGGTAAGCTGTACTATGTGGCTTATTTTGCTCATGAAATTTGAGTGGGAATAGTGTGAGAGCCCCAAGTCTGGACCTTAAGAAGCCAGACTTGACTGTTCTTTACTTCTATTAATGCTATGAGTACATGCTCCAGGTATCCTAGTGGTCAGAGGGGATAGGACAAAAGACTCGTGAAGCCGACCTGGTCCCATGCTGCAGCTTGGGACTAAGCCCAGGAAAGCCAAGTTTTAATCAGCTACGTTTAAAGCAAGATATAACTATATGAGCAAGAATAAATGTAGTTTTAAGCTACTGGTTTGTTATGCCGCATTATTGTAACAAAAACTGACTGATATGTTGATAAGTATGGAAGCATACATTTAATCACTTAAGGGATAGTGAACGTTTAGCTCATTCATCAGCTGTGAATAATTTTGAAGTTCTGGAGTAGGTGGGCCTGGATTGACATAGCAATCCACTCGTCCTCTTAAACTCAGAGCCTTCCTGTATCAGAGGGGGGATAATAAGATGTACAACTTCTTGTAGTTCTTACAGATTGAATGAGATAATACACTTTGAGTTTTAAGCACAGTGTCTAATATATAGTAAGAGCAAACTAATTGTCAACTGTCATTGAGGTTAGCCTTGAGTACATACAGAATGGCCAAGCAAGTACATCTGGAGGGGTGTGGATATTTGAAATAGGGATTACTTCAAGAGGCTCAAACAATATCTGCTATTACATCAAACACAACCAAAAGGAATCAATAACCAATAATGGGAAAAGATAGTATCAGGTGAGAAGGATTTGTATTTACTGAAATCAGTACTGTGGTATAGCTGCTACATCAACAGCTAGATCCTATCAATCTACAGGATTTACCGGAAGTGAAAGATAAAAGGCAAACTTGTTCTAGGTCCCATTATTATTTATCATGGCACAGTGAGGAAAAGGAACAGATGGCCAATTATTTCTGCAACTGCAATAAATGAAATGTTTTTATTGGGGGAGGATGAGTTGCGATCAGCTGTTCTGCTTATATATTGGGGGGAAAGGCCAGTGAAAACTTTGATGTGATAGAGGTTAGACACACCAATATCCACAATCTGTTCTTGGTTCACATAAATATCATAATTTTCTTTTGCAACAATTTCTGTTACTGATTTATCAAGGACATCTGTGCCTTAAACAACGGTTTGCTTCTTTTCTGTCAATCATTTTATCTTAATTTATTTTTTTGACAGTTAAATGAGATAATACATGTGAAAAAGAGCTTTACAAAGTGTAAAGGGATGTACTTACTGGCTGATTTTATTTAAATTGAATTGTGCAAGGAATTAAACATGGATATCTGTTCCATTAAAGCAAATTGTAAACTGTCAAACATGGGATTAGAACTTGGTGACAAAACCAAGGAAAATGAGCAACTGGCTAGGGGGTTGGGAGAGAGGGAATAGCCTTTCCTTCCAGAACCACTCCCTGAGGGGATAGAGATGGGAACAGGAGAACAGATAAAGGAACAGTAAGCTTCGGAAGTGCTTGTTTTTCTCTCCCAAGTGTGTTTCTGCCTGAAAGAGTGACCAACACTTGAATTGCATGAAAACAAAGTATAACTTGCTACTTGGACACCAAATGGTTCCTATTGTTTCTTCTGCAGTTTCCATTTCTCTTTGCAGAGCTCTAGGTCTTAAAACTGTCTTAGAGATTCATTCAGTCACCAACAAGTGACCTAAGCTCAGGATACAGTCTCTCCTCATTTTCTCTGGCCCCTCATAAGAGGGTGTTCAGTCCCCGGAGAAGTAGCTTGAGGAGGAAAATCACTTTGGAAACTTGGTCCCCTCCTTTGGTGCCCCAAGAAGACTGGGAAGAGTCAAAGGTGGGGCTACTGGCTCCACTTCACATTAGCTCTATGGTCATAAACAATTCAGGTTCCTTCCTGGCCCACTAAAAATGGGTAACAATACTGCCTGCTTCATGGGGATGTTTTGAGCATTAAGTAAGATAGTTCCTGAGAGACTTTAGCCCAGTGCTTGACTGTGTTCACTTAACATTAGCACTGTTAGAGTCACCCCATGGTGAGGAAGAGAGCATGGTGTCTGGAGGGAATGGGGGAAGTAGGAGAGATGGCAGAAATCACTGTGAGCTGATACAGAGAAAAGACAAAGAACTCATTAATTTAAACTAATTCAGACTTTGTGAAAATTGAATATCTGACAGGTCTAAGTTCTTTTGTATTATAAAGGAAGCAAATGCTAAAGAAACTAGTAGTATACGGAAGTTACAGGGAGAATAATTCAGTGGGGTGGGGGGAGCTGGGATACTATTTTTAAGGACACAAGAAGAATGCACCTAGTCTTATCTAGTTGATAATGTATTACATCAGTTCTATCTATTTGATAATGCAATTGAAACAGTCAAGTTAACTTCACTGCATAGATTTAGAAGAGACAAAAACCTCCTTTTTAATATATCAGCCTGGGGTACCTTTTTACCAATTCACAGATTTTAGTGATATTTTCCTATAAATGTGCCATGTTGTACAACAATGGAAAACAGCATTTTCAAGTCCTTTCTATACAAAAACTTGACACAGATCCAAATAAATCATTCTCAAATAATACTGCCAGTGACTACGCTGTATGAACTTTTATGAAGTAATTTTGACAAACTATGTCCTACCATATCTGCACAAATTTGATTTTTAGATATATTTAGGGCTACAGATATTATCTGGGCCCACAGAGCAAATCAACTCCATCCTTACTCTTTATAGGAAAATGTGCCCCCCCCGCCCCCCTCCCCGCCACTTTGGTGTCAGATTACTCATGTTGCCTACCAGAAAAAATACAATCAAATCTGGCTTGGCTTTCTATTTTATCTTCTGCTCATGTGGGCAAAGCCTTTAGGAATCATGGAGAGGTGCTACACTGAAATGTGTTCATTAGCCTGCCCCCCTGGGGTAAGTTCTCTGAATTGGTGCCCTGTCTTGCTGCCGCATGGATTTCTAAGACAATAGTGACACACAGTGAAATCAGCTCCAGGCCAACGACTTCCAGTTGCCCAAGTAGGGCATGAAGATTACGCAGGCTTTGGTCACAGCCTTGATTACTCTCTGCTTCCTCACTGAGTCAGAGGCAAAAGGCCAGCAATGGCATCATTTCTTAGCCATGGCTCCAGAGTCTTTGGGACGTAATTGTGTAGTACTCTATTTGGAAAATCTCTTCACTCCTGCTGTGAAAATATGCCTCCCTTTTCTGCCAAAAGTATGTGTTCAAGCCTTTCGAAAGTAGAGTTGAGGATTACAAAGTTTCTTTCAGTAAGCACCTTTTATCCTTTAGACCATTCTTTTGAGCTAGAGGATAAATTTGAAACAGGATAAAGAAGGAGGTAGATAAAATAGAAACAGGAAAGATATCAGGAATTTGGCAGCCAAATAGCCAGTGCTCAAATATAATTTTAAACATCTTGATCTTAGATGTTAGGTGCAAAATACATTTTCTAGCTTTTTTCCTTCTTTTTTTAAAATGTAGCTCTCCCTTGTAGGACATAATCTTTGCCTGGATTATTTCATAGGGGAAAAATCTCCATAGAGCCAGCTTAGAAATAGAATGTGTGGGCAGGAGGAAAGAAAACCAGAAATAAAGCCCTAAGGATGAGTCTTTGGATCTTCTGACCTGCCTGGCTCATGAAACATATATTGTGTTATATGTAGTTACTATACCATTTACATGGAAATGCAGGTGCTCAAGAGATTTGTAGGGAACTTTCAATGATTTTAGGCATTTAGATATGATATACTTAGATTATACTTAGAATTAAACATAACAAAAGACAACCAGCTTGGCTTAATTGTAACAAAAGACTTGGGGAAACTTATTCCCAGAATTATTCTGGGCATTTCAGAAAGTTTGATTTTTAAAACACCTACTAAGTTGTCAAAAACACATGGTGTTTTTTGTTTGTTTGTTTGTTTGTTTGTTTTGAGTCAGAGCCCTGCATATTTGGTGAGATATAGCAATTCATTTCCAAACTTGGAAATTACAATGAATATGTTTATACTTGAGTGGACAAGTGGACAAGAAGCCTTGGTTACAGCCAAGAGGTTGAATTCAACCTACAAATGTATTTTGCTTAGCCTGTATGCTGTTATACTTTTTTTTTGGAGAAGCATTTAATAATTGGGAGAGTTTTTACAAAAAATCCCTATTTTATGGCTTCTCCTGAATACTTGCCAAGAATCTTCAAGAAACTTTAGAAAGAATATATTTCATTATTGTCACCAATGGCATCCCAGCAGCATTTGAATTTAGGACCTCTAATATAAATGATCCATAAATAGACTAAAAATTAACTTCTCACTAAGTTATTATACAAATAGTGTGCATTATTTTCTGCATTTCTTAGCCTGGTTTAATGACCATACAAAATGTGAGTGCATACGTGTACACACACACACACACACACACACACACACACCCCCAACATAGCTGAAAGGGCACTAACATGAGAACTAAAAGATATGTTATAGTTTTTTTTCCTCAGTCCTGGCTCTGTCAGTATGACTTGGATAATATTCTGTATTATTTCTAGGACTACAAGACTCACTTGTAAAATGAACCTAGAGATCATCCTAGCTTCCCTCCTAATCAGTTTACCTGTCCCCCCAACTCCATAACATTATTTAGGAAAGTTTATTTTGGGACTTCAATGATCCAGTTTGATGTCCTTTACAATTAAAATTCATGGGGTTACTGAGACACCTGGGTGGTTGAGTTGGTTAAATGTCTGACTTCAGTTCAGGTCATGATCTCATGGTTCATGAGTTCAAGCCCCACATCAGGATCTCTGTTGTCAGCACAGAGCCCACTTCAGATCCTTGGTCCCCCTCTCTCACTACCCCTAACTCCCCTCAAAAATAAATAAACATTAAAAAATAAGTAAAAAAAAAATACAGACTTGGAAGCCATAACCTCAGAGATTCTGACATAATGTATCTGGGCTTGTGGTCTCTACATATTTTTTTTTTAATTTTTTAAAATGTTTATTTATTTTTGAGAGAGAGACAGAGTGTGAGCAGGGGAGGAGCAGAGAGAGAGGGAGATACAGAAACAGAAGCAGGCTCCAGGCTCTGAGCTCTCAGCACAGAGCCCACGTGGGGCTCAAACTCACGAATTGTGAGATCATGACCTGGGCTGAAGTCAGACGCTTAACTGACTGAGCCACCCAGGTGCTCCTCTACATGTGTTTTAAGTTCTCTGATTCCAATCATTACTAGGACTTGGAAAATATATAAGCACTATATAAATGAAGAATATAACTGCTGATTATGTACTATATTTTTAGTTTGTGATCTAAATTTCAGGACCTTAGTTACTTCCTAATCTCCTAAAACCAACCATAAATTGTTTAGTGTCTATGCAGCTTAGAACAAATAAGCAAAAAACATAAAAAAATTACATGATATGTTAACTGTCGTTTATCTCTGTAGCTACCAATAAACTACCATTTTTTTCCTTATCAAGATAATTCAGGAATATTAGTAGTAGCAAGTGAAGAGGACTGCTTCCTTATCTCTTGACAAAAATACTCAATTACCATGGTAACCACTGAGCTGGGACAAGATTTCTCCTTAGAGGCAGAGAATAGAACCAAGCATAAGTTGGGGAGGAGGAGTTCTAATGACCCACAAGTGATACTTTTAGCTATATTTGCATAAACTCAGGTCATTTTAGCTAAGACTTCTAAATTAATTTCAAACACTGGTCATAGTAGCTTCCCACATCAACTACCCATATGTGGGTTCATATTAGCAGATTTGAATATTTTTATTAATTCACCTAGTCAAGAAAATCAAACCAGTATTAGCATGTAAAACAAAGAAAGGAATGAAAGCTGATGAAATATTCTTTCTTTATAATAATGATAATCATAAGGACAACTCCCATTTGAGCATTGGGACATAATTGTGTAGTATATTGTGTAGTATATTGATGAGGACTCAATATACCAAAAACTTCCTATGTATTATGTCATTCTTTCCTTTGGCAGAACCACAAAGTAGGTATTATTTTCACATCTTATAGAAGAGGACATTTTAGAGGGTTAAATAATTTAGCCACCAACACATAGCTAGCAAATAAAAGAGTTAAGATGAAATCATTCTGACTCCAGAATCTTGTCCTCCAAAATAAAAACATAATATATACCAAAAAAATATAAACTGTGGTCTTCCTAGCCCCCATTCTCTTTCAAAGGACACCAGAATTTCTTTGTGGGACAAGATGCACAGTACTGCATTGTTCTCTAAAGTTAGCAGTATACAATCCTGTCAGCCTCTGAACTCATTCTCTAATTTCTATTACTGATCTTTTTTAGCTATGCAGTCATGCAACAAAAATTATTATATAATTACCAAGAGCCAGGCACAATATTTGTTACTGTACATATAAAGGCATAAGGCAGCCTCTATACTAAAGAAGCTCATAATCTAGTCATAGAGAAAGAAATAAATAATCTTAATACAATATGTAGGAGTTGCACAAAAGAAAGGTATTTACAATGGTGGGGGTGGTCAGGAAAGCCATCACATCAGTGCTTTGAACTGGATCTAGTAGGGAGTAGGATTGGCAGGGAGATAGGAGAACGAAACTTTAAGCTGTGGGAACCACACTTATGCAAGAATGCAGTCATGAAATGGCTTGATGTTGGGAGTCTCTTGGGTTGGAGTTTAGTTGGCAATGAGAGGAAAGGAAAGAGTGAAAATGGAGAACTAGAGAGCAGTTAGGGGATTATACATTACTATTATTACACTCAATTTTTACTTACTTAGCACTATGTGCCCAGTAATGTCTCAAGTACTTTACATACATTATTTCATGAGGAAGTTTACAGTTGAAGAAATTGCAACTCAGATAGATGAGTGATTTGTCTAGATCATGTAGCCTGGATAGAGGTAGAATTTGAGCTCAGATTTGATTTATCTCTAAGCATGCATTTCTCTTCTATATATCACATGTAGGCGTTGGGAGATTATTGCCCAATAAGCAATGAAGAGTTGCTTGAGAATTTCTAACTGATGTAATATGCAATGCAATGCATTTTGAATTTGGGAAAGATCTCTCTGGCAGCAATGTAGAGAATTAACTGAGAGTTATATAAGACTAGAAGATCAATTAAGAAGTTACTACAAGGGTCCAAGTGAGAAAAAATAAGATCCTAGGTCAGTGGTTCTCATAGTTGACTGTCTAGTGGGAAACTTTAAAAAATATATAATGCCTTGGTCCCATATGCAAAGATTCTATGTTAATTGGTACCAGATGTGGCCTGAGCATTGACATTTTTAAGGTTCCCCAGATGATTCTATTATGCAGCCAGAGTTGAGAGCCATTATACTTGGCCAAGTCAATAACAGTGAGGAAAGAAATTGAAGAGATGGGCTTGAGTATTATTTAGGAACTGGGGTCAACAGGACTTAGTGGTTGATTGGATGCGTGTACAGTGGTGATGGAGTGAAGGTAAGATTGAGGAAAGACTCTAAGATGACTCCTAGGTTTCTGATTTAGGAGACTGAGAGATTGTGGCCCCATTATCCAGGCCCTATTACTCTCTACCAGCAGTAAGAGAAGGTTAATGATTTCTTAAAGTAATGGTATATAGAATGGAATAATTATATTATAAAAATAATGAATTTTTAACACATTTGTGATAGATTCTAGCATAAAACAATAAAAATAAGTACCTTTTGTGTCAAAGTGAGAAAATATAACTTTTAAGACTTTTAAACTAAATCTTACCCTGCTATCTCCTACCCCTGGTATTGACAACCTTACTTTACCTTCTCTCCAGGCAGTCTCACCATTCCTGGCAGCTGTAAAGATCAGGGAGAGCAGGTTGATGATGGGAATGGGCTATCACACTGCTACAATCCCAACAACTTTGATTCTATTCACAAGCACTATGAAGGGATGGGCTCTACTGATCTCCTAAGCTCAGAACCAGTCCTAGAGGTAATGCTGACAGCAGATGAGAAGAGGAAGCAACTTCCCAAATTAGCTGATACTAACTGATTTACACCAACCAGCAACTGAGTTAAGGGGAGAAACAACAGGTGGTTTGCACTCTGGCTACACACTGAAATCAACGAGGAAGCTTTAAAAGATATTGATACTTAGTTTTACTGCCAGGGACTCTAATTTTAATTAGTCTGGATTTTCCTTAACACTAATATTTTCTTAATGCTCTTGGGTTATGTTAATGTGAAGCCTAGGTTAAGAATCATTGCTTTAGTACCTTCATGAACCTTTCAACAAATAGACTGCATTCAAGTTAGAAAGTAGATTTTTCTGGTTTATTTAGAATGGCCAGAGAATGACTTTCTTTAACTGGGAGAGAAGCAAAAACTATTGCACATGTTAATACTTTTGCAAGCAACTTGCTCTTAGTGGTCAAAAATTCATAAACTTCTAGATATTAGTGCCAGATGCTATGGTTTTTGAATTTTCAGACAGAAATGAACTGTCTGCACTGTAGCTCATGGTAACAGAGTCTACTCAGAGAAACATACCTATGCCTGGCCTGGTAATGTAACAAAAGGAAATTCAGTGTGGACACTAGTTGAAAAGTGTTGGAAGTAGGGTGCCTGGGTGGCTCAGTCGGTTAAGCATACAACTTTGGCTCAGGTCATGATCTCATGGTTCGTAGGTTCAAGCCCTGCGTCGGGCTCTGTGCTGACAACTCAGAGCCTGGAGCCTTCTTCAGATTCTGTGTCTCCCTCTCTCTCTGCCTCTCCCCCGCTCATGCTCTGTTTCTGTCTCAAAAATAAATAAACATTAAAAAGTGTTGGAAGAGCTAAAAGGGAAAATGGGCTGGGCAAGCAACCCAAAGATGTAACAAAAAGAAGCTACACACCACCTAAGGAAGTGGAGACATGAAAGTAGGGAACATTTTTACTGCCACACATTCTTACTGCCTGGGCTGCCTTTGAGAGGCCTCGAAGGAAGTAGCTGACTGACAGGAGCTGGAACCACAGAGATGTAGTCACTGTTGGAGATGCTTTTTAAAGCTGAGGGGAAGGGAGGAAAGCCTGGCTCTTGCCTTCCACTTGCTCCCCAATATCATACCTGTGCCCCCCATTGGCTGGAGCTAATAGGAAGCTAGTTGGAAAGGGATACTGAGAACCATACTTTGCAGGACTTTTCACTCGGCAATACATTGCAGAGCTGGAGGCTGGGGATGGATCTTAAAGCAAACAGCCAAATGACCAGGGCTAGGATGCTGAGCCAGATTTGTCTAGATTCTGGCTGTAGATGTATTTCATACCTGCTGTTAAGTATACGTGGTACAGAATACAAAGCAACTGGAAAATTCTGAGTTTTCCTTTTATTCCAAGTACATAAGAACAACTATTCTAGCAACATATGTTAGTAATTGTTCTGACATTATCAGCTTCTTAGCTAAGTTCACATTTACAGAATATATTCCAATATAAACATGTGAAAAATATATTTGACATGAGTAAATGAAAGAAAAACTACAGATTATAAGAAGAATGAAACTTTGGATAGGTGTAGTCTCAATGGACACAATTTTACAGATACCGAACAGTTAACAGTAGGGTAACAGCTGCATTGAGGGTGCTATTTTCAGATAAGTGGTAAGTCTCATTTTCACAAGCCAATTTGCAAAGAGTAACCTTTAGAAGAATAATTTTTTCCCCACTCAAAAGCTACCTTGGCTACATGTACTGAAAAATAATTAAGAGTGAAATTGTCTTTATCCAAACCTGTCACTGAAGGTGCCATATGGGCTTCAATTCCAGGATTAACTTTCTACCTATTGGTGGCCATCTATACTATTTGGAAGGGTCTTGCTTGTTCCAAAACAGCATCCTTGGTTAAGACAGAGGAGTCTGGTCCCAGATGAGCCATCTGGCTGGAACACTGATAAGAGGCATACCTTGATTAATTTGGACTAAGCTATAGGTGCAGATCCAACAACTGTATCATTTTCCTATGAAAGCATTAATCTGAGTCAGGTGGAAAAACTGATTATTTTCCTATCCCCCTTTGAACTTTAAGAAGATTAGAAAGAACAAGATAAATCTGAGAGGAATGTAATTTAGTCTTAGTTGTCTATTCATGAGTCTATTCTAATTGAGATGACAATTACAGTGGATTAAACCCAATGATTTTACAGTGATTTCTTTTTTCAAAATGGAATTTCTCCAGAACTTGGTAGTTTGCCTTCTTAAAGTACAAGTAAATACAACCAAAACATTAAACATCTTCACATGAAGATGAAATTGGCCTACTCCCATTCCATTGCACATACAACATTTATTTGACCTGTACCTCTGTGTATTTCTTCAAGAATGCATTTTCTTGTGATCAGTTTCAAACAATTGCAGAGCATTAAAAGAGTTAGGTTAGTCTGAAAATATGTGAGTCCTTTATCAGCATCTTATGGAGAACACGGTATCTCTTTCAGATCCTGACTTCCAAGAAGAGATGAGAGTCCTTGTCTTGACAGGTTGGTTTTCTTTGCCTAGGCTCAACCAATAGTAATAATAAGTAGAGGCACTAGGTGTACTAGGTTTCATTGGCAGGGTTATTAACTTAACTTAAGACTTGAAGGGTTATACACTAGTACAAGAACTTTCTTGCATGGAATGTGTCTATATTTTGCATACTAAATGCTAATCATGTGTGAATTGCCATGAAATCCTGATATGATCCAACTAACCAAATATCCAATAGGGTCTTTTGTTGATTTTCCTGTTTGTTGTGACTCTTATTTTCATGATGGCAAAAGGTAAGGTTTTACAATATTTAAATTTTTGGATGCCTGGGTAGCTCGGTCGGTTGAGCATCTGACTCTTGATTTCAGCTCAGGTCATGATCCCAGACTTGTGGGATTGAGACCCATTTTGGGCAATGTGCTGAGTGTGGAGCCTGATTAAGATTCTTTCTTTCCTTCTGCCCCTCTCCCCTGCTTATACACACACACTCTCTCTAAATAAAATAAAAAAATTCTTAAATTTTATGTTGTTCAAGATTTTAATCAATTGATTTGTGTAAACTCCTCTTTATGTTTTATCTGCTCCTGCACTTTGGGGAGTAACAAGGACCAGACGAGAGTTATTGTGTGTCAAAGAATTTACTAATTTATTTTACAGCAAGACCTATGACATAGGCCCCTTTGTCACAGGCAATGGAAACAGGCAATCCCCACTGAGGAAAGATATCATTCAGAAGTTTCTCTGTAACTAAATACAGTCAAGGTTCCTGCAAGGATAGTCTTTTCTTCATCTGGACATTTACACGTTTATGCAAAACCTGTAGCCATTTTTATCTTTGTTCTCTCTTTTGACTCCATCTAGGTTTCCAATGAGATAGTCCCCAATTCAGTGGAAATTAGGTTTTTTATATGCACTTCCTTCCACACACGTGACATTGTAATAAAAAAGTGGTTGTCCTTAATAATCTCATTTGGCTCCAGCATACATCTTTGAGATAATTCCCTTGTTAGCTGGTCATATTCTAAAAGTGTGCAAACCATATTATGCTTCTCTAATCTAAATTATGCAAAGAAGCAGATCTTTACTTTCTATTATATTTTATAGCCACTAGTTTTTATTAAATTGGCATAAATATACAGTCCTTAAACTTTTGATTTTTTTTTTCAGTTTAAATTTCATTCTCTTCAGATTTTAAAGTCTGCTTCTTCCTAAAATGTTATTTGAAAATAAGCATATCAATACATTATATGACAAATTTTTCCCCACACTATTTTATTCTTTACTCTCTAACATCCTCTCATTATTTATTAGACTTTATTTTTAAACTTCATTTTCATGTAGTTCAGGGGATTTAGAGTTACATCATAAGGATGGGGAAGTTTTTAATCACTAAATGTTTTCTAACTAGTTTAATGACCAAGAAGCTATTCATACCAATTTATATTTTATTCATTTACAGTGGAATGTCAAACCAAAGAGTTGTGGGACATGTCATTGATACAAGTTACACAACAGAATATTGGAAATCCATTAGATATTAGTAGACATTCTTTAATTAATTCAAACCTACCTTTCAGAACCATGGACAGCTATATCAAACTCGTGCTGATCTCAAAAATTGGGATTGTATAATGAAAAATCTAAAAGCTTTTAATCATGTAGACTTGCTTAATGCTTAGAAGTTTTAAACATCTTAGTTATCCAGAGAATTATGCACCACATTGGGGTCTGAGCTGATCCTTCAGAAAGCTTGCCTAGGGACATAAAGTCAGAGTCTACTAACATTAGTAACATTAGTAAATTAGCCAAGCACGCTGTTATAACCTTCATAGCTGAGGAGACTCATCTGAGGGGTCTTTATATACTTGTGTCTCTCTCAAAGAGACTAATATCCTGGGAAAGTTTAGTGACCCTTGGCTTTGACCTAATGGTAGTAAATTTTGAGGCTATGTAACTTAGCCCAATAGAATGTTATAATTCAATGCAATTATGTGTGAGTACATTAGAAAAAGTTAAAGAGAGGAGACCATAGAAGTAGAAAGGTAGAAAATGTATAAATAATCTTGAAGAGGTATTTAGAGATTTGTGGTCAGTTTGATCTAAAATATCATGGGAGCCAGTGAAAGAAAAGAAGAAAAAATAAAAATGTAGTCATAGCAATATGCAAAGAAATGTTATTTTACCTCAGTCACTAGACATATGAATATTTAACTGTTAGACAAAAATCATCCTATACAGTACTCATTAGGTTATTCCATGGTTTTCTGATAAACTTATCACCCAAGATAAAATGTGAGCATAAGGGACCTGGATTAGATTCTTAGCATATTTCACTCAACTTTTTATGCTGGATTTCTATTATCTACCCTCTTTCTCCTCTGTCCTTCCCCACTGTCATTATATTCTTGTGGATCTTTTTTTTTTTTATTAGGAATTTTCCCTTTCATGTGAAAATGTAGCTGGTGTCTCTTTGGAAAGGAAATAAGACTAATTGGCTACTTTGGCAATCACTTAGTCCTGAGTCTAGCAGGAAGGGCTGGGTTTTGGCAGGAAAGAGAATTAAATGTTCAAATTCCCAAGCTGTCAGCTAGCAGATGTATATTTGAATAGGAGAACAAAGAACCTTCTGGAACAAAGTTGAGGGCCTTGGGTGTGTTGTCATATGGAAGGGGAATCTGTTTCAGCTCAGAAATAAATGCTCAACTCCCTGTGTTCTGACTTTCTGTACCAGTCCCCTCACCTCACCTCTGCAACCCTGTGCCTCCAGCCTGCTGAGAAAATATCACTCTAAAGGGGACACATATGGCTACAAATTCAAATTTTCACCCTTGTCACACGCCTGTGCATCTTAATTATTGAGCTAATTACATCAGGCAGCATCAGGTGCTTTCCACCTGTCCTTTCTTTATGCTGTGTCACAATCTCATCTCCCTGTTTCCAACAAGGCCAAGTTTGGGAAAGCCAATGACTGTCTTCTGGCCTCAGTCAATAGCAAGAAGCCAGCGTTCCCTACACAAAGAGCCAACAACCTGTTTCCTGGCATTTGACTTCTGCTAGAAGAAACCCTCTTTTCATTCTCTTTTGTCTTTATGGTATTAAGGGGAAACTTAAAAAACTGGTGTGGCTTGAAAGATCTTTGGATATTATTGATGCCATGTTATTTTTAGCAAACCTATAAACTGTTTATAAACTTTTTCTACATAGTAAAATCCATTATAGCTTCAAATCTTATCCACACTCAGACAACTTCTCACCCCTCCATTTGTCCCTCCCTTAGTCTAAATCACCATCAGATCTCACCTGTAATATCTTTGCCTCCCAAGTAGCCTTTGGAATTTTCCTTTGTTCTACTTCAGTCTAATATCAACCCAGAAGCCAGGGGGATTTTTTCATATCACACCACATTTCTGTTAGAGGCCAACACTGGCTTCCCAGCACACACAGATAAAAAGTGAAGTCGTTACAGTTATTCATAATATTCTGTAGGGCCTGGTCCACCAACTCTCTGGCCTCATCTCCTAACTTTTTTTCCTTATGGCTACTCAACTCGAGCCATGCTGTCCTCATTGATGTTTACTACACACGCTCCTACTGCAAGGTCTTTGCATTGTTCTTCCCTGAGAGAGTCCTAAAGCTCAATTCCTCCCTTTTTACCCTGCACATTTTTTCTTCCCTGCTTTTTTTTCTCTTTAGCATTCATAATTATACATTTTACTTCTTTATATTGTTTATTGTCTTGCCTGTTATAATGCAAGTTTCATTTCTCTCCAATTTCCCTATGTTGGCCTTGTGAATTTCCTCTCTTGCTAGCATTTGGCAGTCTTTGGCGTATTTAACTTGATATCTTTTCATCAAAGCTAGCACTTTGGTTTTTGCCTTTCCCAGCTTTGTTGAGATATAATTGACATATAACATTGTATAAGTTCAAGTTGTACAACAATATGTTGATTTGGTACACTTACATATTGCAAAATGATTACCACCATACCATCTGCTATGGATATGATCACATCTATCACCTCAAATAGTTACCTTTTTTCTGTGTGGCAAGAACACTTAAGATCTACTTCCTTAGGAACTTTCAAATATACAATACAATATTACTAGCTAGAGTCACGATGCTATGCATCAGATTCTCAGAACTTATCCACCTTATAATTTAAAACTTGTACCCTTTGACCAATAACTTCCCATTTAAAGCTACCATTTTGAATCCCTCTCCCCCCACACAGGTCCAACTTCAATCCATTTCATTTCAATCTATACCAAACATATCAAAATAGCAAAAATCCTTAATATAATCAGGAAAGGGGGAAATATTCTAAGGGAGAATGGTTTTCCACTGGCCAAGTCTGTGTAACAGGTAAAGAAGTGCAGGATGATAGAAGGCTAAAATATTATTTAATGCAGAAAAATGATGGGAAAGACATCTACCCAGAACAGATGATCTCCAGACACCCACTGCGAAAGCAAGGAGAACAGATAAGTTCCTCCCAATTCTGATGAAGTTCTCAGCAGTGATATAACTCTGGGAAAATCTTAGGCTTTCTGGTATTTAACTGGCTATTTCCTGTCTGACGGGGTCTACTTTTGTGCATACTTCTACCTTCTTAGAGTCATTCTGAATGAGAGTCATTTAAAATCAACATAGAAAGAACTGTCTTTACTTTTGTCTCTAGTCCCTTAAAGATTAAGTGGACCTTATGAGACTGGTTATATTATCAACCATTCTTTTACCTGTGACTTTGGGGGCCACACCTTTTTCTGAGTTTTCTTCTGGGGAAGCGAATGAATGGGAGTGCCTCTTATTAGACTTTTTCCAATCTGGGGCATAGCTTGGTGCCCCATTATTCATAAAAGTATGCTTTTTCCAACTCCTGCTCACAAATAAAATTAATTTGTCAAATACTTTTACATTAGCCAAAAGTTCAAACTAGTTAAGATGAAGAGTTTGCCCCAAACACCACTACCTTAGATTATTTTTGTTCATGTACCCTTTTTAATAATTTTGAAAAATCATTTATTGCCTCAAAGATTTTTTATTTTCAAGGGGAAAAATCATTATGATATTAAATAGTTACAAAGCATTTAATTTCTGGCACATTGTAAGAACTGACATTTAAAAATGAAATTATTACAGCATTCTTCTAAATGTTTCATGAGAAATTGAATGCTGTAATTTGATAACTACAATAATCCTTTTAAGGTATATTAAACTGTTCCCTACCATCTAGAAACTTTCTGTCTTTCCTTTGTTTTTATTAAGTCATATTTCTATTCTACCATACCCTCCTAGATATTTATCCTTCTATATTTTGTGCTTGAAAAACATTTTGTTGATCATATCATTCTAATCTGTAACAAAATATGCACAGGGGTTTAAATTTTAATTTTTAATTTTCTCTAATCATGAGATTTTAAATGTTATGCTTTTTTTCTGGATTGAGTTACAATTATAATTTTTAGTAACGTATCCTTGCTCAAAACAAAGTATATATATTTCAAATGTTAGTGAACTAAACATAAAAGGTAAACTTTTAAGTGAAAAAATCTTTAAATGAGATGAATAATAATCAAACTTTTCTTAGGCTTTTAGTGAAAGGCAACTGCATTTACTGCTAAAAACTGGTTACACTTTATAATCTGAAACATTTTATAATATGAAATTTTATAAGGACTGACTATAATTAGAATACTTTATATAATATTATAAATGTTAATTTCCAAGCTCTACCCCCAAGAGACTCTAATGCAGTAGTTCACACCCCCCCTTACACTTTGAAAGCACTAGAACCTACTGAAGATGTGGGTCTTAATTCTAAGTGCAAAGGATAACCCCCTTGAAAGATCTAAGTTAAAGGCTGACATGCTCAGGACCATGGAAGGAGCAGTGAAGAGTGTATTATTGGGGACCAGAAGAGGGTAAAGAGATACCAGCTAGGTATATCTCAGTAGTCTAGGCAGGAGATGGTAGTGGCTTAGCACAGGGTGGTAGTATTCATGATGGAAATAAATAGATAGGTGCAATACACATTCTAAAGGTAGAGTTAAACACAGTATGGTGATTAAATTAATGTGGAAGGGGATGTAGAAACAAGTGTCGAGGGTGACTCTCAGATTTCTGGCTTAAGAAACTGAGCGATGATAGTTAATGAAATATGGAATACTCCAAGTGGGGTAGTTTGGGAAGTAGAGAAGGATCACGGGTCCATTTTGGACATGTCTGTTGCTTAGACATCCATGAAATTCTAATTGGCCAGCTACAGCAGCTTGCATCTCAGAAAGCCAGTACAAACTAAAGCAGTAGGCCTCAAACTTAAGCATCAGAATCGGCTGTGGAGCTTGTTCAAACATAGGTTACTAGACCCCCCCCCCCCTCGGGGTTTCTGATCTTATACATCTGGGAGAGTAGGGGCAGGAACTTGAATTTCTAACAAGGATCCAGAAGATGTTACTACTGACTCAGGGATCAGATTTTCAGAACAATAGAGGTAGAGCTTGGTATTTGGGAGTGACCTGGAACAGGGATAGTATCTGAAGCCATAAAAATTGATGAGGTTACTGAGGGAAGAGGCCAGAAACGGAACTATATAAATCTTCAAAATTTAAAATACCAGTGGAGGAATTGAGTATGCCACAGATAGTGCAAAGATGAGACTGAGAGTATGAACAAAGTAGGTGGCTTTTCACTCATGTGACCTCTTATAGGTCTTTGTAGCCCTATAGAATTTGCTATACCTAGTCCTAAGGAAATACAACAAAATAATGAATAAGTGTACTCTGGAAGCAGATACTACCATCTGGGACTGAAAAACCCAACATTTGCTTTCTTCTTTCCTCAGCTGAAAATTATGAAGCCAAATTAGGACATAAAAGCTGAGGAATTAGGTTTGTTAAAAGGATAGATACATCTCTTAGAAGGAACACAATACCCATCCAAATTACTAAGGATCATCAATATGCAAACGGTCCTTAATGGATGAAATCATTTGAAATCTCATCTGGCCCTGTGGGTTCTATTTCTATTATGCCGGTATTTAGTGGTGGACTACCTCTGCGTCTTCAGAATATTAAGGATGGTGCTAGGTCCTGAAAGGGAAAGAAACACTGCATGCCTTCTCCCTGGGCCCCTTACTGAAGGGCCCAGCACTCTTCCTGACTTATGCTCCCTTTTTCACTGTTTCCAGTTCACTCAATCCTTTTCTCATAAACTTCAAAATATTAGCCACATGTTTATTTATGAATGTTTCATGGAGGGATATCCAAGCATTTCTCATATTTCATAAGAGAAATTGACTTCCAACCCTACCAGGGTCTTTTGTGACATCAAGGAAGGCCATTTGGCCTATTGGGCCACAAACTTGCCTCAATGTCCAGTGACATCTATTGCATGATTCAAGTCCCCAGTAGAGAATGCAAAGTTATTTCTGTTACCATCAACTCCCAGAGACAAAGGGTACATTTTGTTAGTGATTCTCTTCTTCACATTCACAAAGTTAGTCTGGGGGTAATTTTAGCATCTCTGATCATGGGTAGAATTCACTTGAGCTCCTGACATTTTCTGGCTCTTTGTAACCCTATGGGCCACGACTGCCCACACATAACAGGTGATTTGCCCACACAGAGAAAGCACAAAACAGTTTCTGCCTTAACAATTAAGTCCCTCAGTCATATTTTCTGATGTTTTCCCTTGTTGCCAAACTGTCCTGTCATTCTCTGGATCCTGCCTAATAATCCTCCCCTGTACATGGATGGAACAGCCTGCCAGCCTGCCCACCCATCTCTCCATCAGGCCCAACCATCCACCCACCTGCCTGCTTGTCTGCCCACCTGCTTGCCTGAACTGTGGATCGGGCTTTGTCTGTTCATCTGACACATGATTTTTTTGTTCTGTTTTGTTTCTGTTTTTGTAGAGAATAAACTTTGCAGAGTTTTTGTTTTGTTTTTGCAATTTGAGCAAATTTGACCCACATCTCTCTTGCCTTTTGTTTTAGTTTCAGTTGCAAGTAGTAAATGTGAAATCAATGTTCTCCTGAAACTCATGCTATGCAATAAATATGAAACTATTTTTAGTAAATTGGACATTTTAAAAATTCAGCTGTAGTTGAATATTTAAAAGATTTCTGGGACAAACATTTACATATTGAAAAGGATTCAATTATGCTATGAATCCTTTTGCCCTAATGTATAGTTTACATACCTTTAGACTGGATCTTCTTAAAGTGGACCATTCCAGCAACTTGAGCATAACTTCTGTCATTCATAATCCTTATCGTATATGGAAGGAGGATAATTTCAATATTACTAGGCATTACCATAGAACTTGCCAGTATAGAACTAGATTGAATAGAGTAAGCCCTCTCCACAGCCTCCCATCTGTGACAGCCTACAGGGTTCAATCCTGAACTGGTGTCTTCTGGATGACATAAATGTCAAGAGTCATAAACTTGTATGTTGGAGATGTTTTCTGCCCGAAGGCCCCAACAATCTAGGTAATACCAGGACTCTATACATAAAACAACCAGAATGTGGTACAATGAAACCAATCATTTCTGTCAAGTTAATGAATATGCCAACTGAGAAATGAAAAGTCCATCTGCAGCAACTGGTACTGTATGAAATGAGTGCATCAGCTGTGCCCCAGTTTATGCATAGGCTGAATATAGAAATGGCCTATATACCACTAACATTTTCTTCCACACAAGGAAGACTATGATTTTGTTTACATGACAGCCACAGGAGGGTATTCTTTCCTTCTTGGAGTCATCAAAGTGCTCCACATTTTCTTACATTTGCCAGTGCCCCTATAGGAACAAATTCTTTGAATCCACCATTTTAAAGATATGTTATTAAAATAAAACCAGCCAGTTATTTATTCCTCCGATCTAGGTTTCTGGGAGACAAACTGCTGGACTCTAGAGCTTACTGATGATGTAATAGGCTCAGAACAAACATGGGGTTAGCACACCATAGCAGTTACATATGAGCAGAACTAATATATTAATAAGTGTCCATTTTCAGCATCTAGTAAATACTTAACTTTCAGTATTGTCTATATTTTAAACTTACTTTTAAAAGATAGATACTGAATTATAACTATCCTGGGGTCAGAGAGTACATCAAATGTACCTTTGTAATTCCCGTAGTACATCCTGTAGAGAACTGCACATAACAGGTGGACAATTAATTCCTAAGATAGTCATAGAATATCAGAGTTGAACCCCAGGGCATCCTTAAAAATGTTCTGGTCCAACATTTTTCTGAAGTATGAATTCTTTCTTTCTTTCTTTCTTTCTTTCTTTCTTTCTTTCTTTCTTTCTTTCTATTTATTTACTGAGAGAGAGAGAGAGAGAGAGAGAGAGAGAGGGAGGGAGAAAGGGAGAGGGAGAGAAAGGGAGGGAGAGAAAGAGGGAGAGAGAGAGAGGGAGATAGAGGGGGAGTGGGGAGAATGAGCAGGAGAAGGGCAAAGAGAGAGGATCCCAGCAGGCTCTGTGCTGTCAGAGCAGAGCCCGACCTAGGTCTCAATCTCATGAGATCTTGAGATCATGACCTGAGCCGAAATCAAGAGTCAGATGCTCAACTGACTGAATCACCCAGGTGCCCCTGGAGTACGAATTCTTCTAAATATCCGACACAAAACATCTGCTCAGTCTTGGCCTGGATGCTTCTAAAGTTAGGGAAGTCACTGCCTTCTGGGAAAGTCCATTCAAAGTTGGGGAGTTTTACCTTACTTACTGAAAAAAGGAATGAAACAAACACTGGAGAAATACACAAAAGTATAGCACTAGATGGACAGCACTCTACTGATCAAATCAACATGTTAAACTCCATGATCAATTATTATAATCAGCTCCTTGCATGTACCTACAGTTCACTTGCCTCTCATTAGCTGTATCCTACTCCCTTGACTAAACCACAACCCTGCTGAAGTACATCTCTCCTACTGTCCATGTCTGCATGTTCTGCTGTACATGTATGGGTAAAATCCAGATCTACCATGATTGGTCACTCTTTAAATTCATGAACCTCAGAGGGCTCCTAAGAATGCATGAAATTCTATCCCTGACCAATTCCTTCTCCCACTCTTCTGGATGATTTTCAGGCCTCTCTTCTTTCCTAAAAAATTTCAAGTATTCTCCCTATCCCTATTTACGGTGGATCACCTTGCTTCCTATTTCACTGAAAAAAAAAAAAATAGATGTAATCCGAAGACAAATTCCTCATTCCCCCACTGTATCTACCCAACTACTGGCATCTGTTCTCATAAGGTGTCCTTGCACCAAGACTAATCCCTCCAGTTATACATTAGCTCCAATCTCTTTTGCCTGCTTAAGGTTTTATCATCAATTTCCCCCTCCCTACTTAGATCATTACCATGAGTATACACATGGTAATATTTCCCTCAATTTAAAATACCCTTTCTGTATCCTCTCCCTGTTTCTGCTATTTCAGTTTTCTCATTCCTTTTACAACAAAACTCCTTGAAAAAAAACTGTCTATACTCTAGCTCCAACTTTTTTCCTTCCATACCCTTTCAAATCATTTCAGTCACACTTTCACCTATATCACTATTACAGGGACTATTTTCTTAACAACATTATGTTGTTAAGTACATCTGATCATAATTTTTAATAATCTCTTAATAACATTTGGCAGGGACACCTGGGTGGCTCAGTTGGTTAAGCATCAGACATCGGCTCAAGTCATGATCTCATGGTTCATTAGTTCAAGCCCCTCTTTGGGCTCTGAGCTGACAATTCAGAGCCTGCTTGGGATTCTCTCTCTCTCTCTCTCTCTCTATCCCTCCCCCACTTGCTCTCTGTCTCTGTCTCTGTCTCTCTGTCTCTGTCTCTCTCACTAAATAAATAAATAAATAAATAAATAAATAAATAAAATTGCATTTGGCATAGTTGATTACTCTCCCCTTTCTCCAAATATTTTCTTCACTTGGTGAGGTAGCTCTGATCAATTCTTTTCCTTCTGTGCATGTCACTCCCCTGCTAAAAAATGGTGCCTATTCCTCCACTTCCTTGAAATTTACGCTAGTCTGTCATTGCTTTGACTAACAGAATATGCTTTGACTAATAGAAATAATACTTTAAGTTCTAGATCTAGCCTTTAAGAGAACTGGCACTTCCTGTTTCTTGTCCCCTTGAACCCTGAGCTAAGAAAGCCAGGAGGCCACATGGAACAGTACTGAGGTGCCAGACATATGAGTGAAAAAATAACTTTGGTCTTTCAGCCCAGTCAAGTCTTCAATGACTACAGATCCAGCCAAGATCTGACTGCAGCCAGAGGAGAGACATCAAGCATGAAATACCTAGTTGAGCCCAGTCAATTCATACAGCCTTAACATATAATAAGTTGTTTGTTTAAGGCACAAAGTTTTAAGTTGGTTTCTTATACAGCAATAAATAACTGGGTCACCATATTTAGGAAACATGAAAACATGGCTTCAAACTAAAGGGAGTTTAACTGACCAAGGACACACAACTGCTATCTCTGGAATGCACTGTCATATTGGCATAGCATACGAATGGCTGCATGTGGCAGGAATATTAAGGCAGGCCCATTCCTGGGAAACCAGCACTTCTCCCGATGGTTGACTTTGGCTTGAGGACTTCCCCGTGGACTTGCTAAACCTCTTTGAACTGAATCCATTTAACCTCCCCCACCCAAATCTTTTTCTCTTGTGATCAGACTCTCATCGCAGTCTGACAGCTGTCCCAGTCTTGTGGGGCTCCCTCCTCTGCTTTCCCTCACAGGCATTTCCCCTAATGAAACGCTTGCATGTTTAGTTCTATTTTGGCTTCTGCACAGAGGATCTGGGTTAACCTACCACACTTGCCGGGCTCTCCCCCTATTCTTTAGTCACTACTTTTCAGTCTCTTTCACTGGTGTCTCTTCATCTCCCTAAAGTCAAAGTGTTGATGTGCCCTAAGACTTAGTCCTTGGACTATTCTTTTTCATTGACACTTTTTCACTTGGAGGTTTTGACAAATCTTAGGGCTTTAAATACCACCAATATGTTGAAGACTCCAAAATATAGATCTCTTTCCAACTTGGATATCTCCTCTGAACTCCAGACCCGATACTTCACTTGGGTGTCTTATGGGAGTTTCTCAAACTTAATGTGTCCAAAATTGTGCTACTAACATTCCCCACACCCAAAATTGTTTCTCTTGCATTCCTCACGTTCTCTGTAAATGGCAATCCCATCCTTCTAGTGGCTGTGACCATTCTTGACTCTCTTATATATCAGTTCTGGTTATCAATAGATTCTGTTATCTTTAATTCCAAAATCTGACCACGTCTCATTACCTCCCTTGATACTGTCTTGGTCCAATGCATCATCTTTCTCACTTGGATTATTGCAACAATCTTTAATCTGGTTTTCTGCTTCTCTTCTTACCCTACCTTCACCATAGTCTCAGGGCAGCTGCCAGAGCAATCTTGTTAAAATCTGACAGATCATGTCATTCCTCTGCCTCAAACCTTCATTTATTCAAAAATCTTACTCTGAGCAAAAGACAAAGTCCTCATCATGATGTGTAAAGCCTCCATGACGGGGCCCCCAGGACCTGTCCAACTCATCCTGTCACCTCTCCTCTTTGCTCACTCTGCTCTATCACATTGGTTTCCTTAACACACCTCAAATCTGCCCAGCTTGCCCCAACTTCAGAAGGCCTATGCCTTGGCCTTCTGCCTGGAACATTCTTCCCCTTAATAGCAGCCCCTTTCATCTTTTCAGGGTTTTTTTTTCCAGTTTATTTATTTTGAGAGAAAGAGAGAATAAGCAGGGGAGGAGCAGAGAGGGAGGGAAAGAGAGAATCCCAAGGAGGCTCCGCACTGTCAGCACAGAGCCTTATGCAGGGCTTGAACTCAGGAACCATGAGATCATGACCTGAGCTGAAATCAAGAGTTAGAGGCTCAGCTGACTGAGCCCCTCAGGCACCATTCCCCTGATACTTGTTTATGCAAGTATCAACTCCTCTGCTAGACCTTTTCTTGTCACCCTCTCTAAAATTACCATTCCCAGGACACTTCATATTTCTTTTACCTATTTTATTTTTCTCCTTAGCACTTGTCACTAAAATAGTGTATATTTGCTTACTTTTTCTGTTGTTTATCTACACCACTCTAATGCATACTCCAGGAAGGAGCAGATTTTTGTCTGCTTCATTTTGTTGTTTCTCAGCATCTAGAGAGCATTGTCTGTTACATAGAAGATGCTCATTAAATATTCATTGAATGAACAAATACATTATTTTTCTGAAATAAAATAAACACACATGAGCCAAATTTCACTGTCTGGCACATATAAAATGCCCAATAAATATCCATTGAATTAATGAATTCTTTTCTTAAGATTTAAAACACAAAATACATGAGCAAAAACTTCACTGCAGTGAATTAGAGACACTGTTTCACTGCAAATGTGCAGAGTATATCATTCTGTAAGTAGATCATAACTGGAGTTTGGGAATCTGTTTATCACAAAGATATTTTCAAAATAGTGCTATATTCTTTGACCTTCATGTGTAATGTCTTTTTCTTGTCACTAATCTATTGGATATCCTATCTTTGACTGCTAATCATAATAGAATTTAATTAAAGTACATTAAAGGGGGAAATTCCCTACCTTATTTCTTGGCAGAAGAAAACGACTCCAACTGAATTCATTTTGTGATGAAGTTCATTTGTTCAGGTAGTATGTGCAGACTTAAATGAGAGAAAGAAAAAGGGGAAAAAGGATAAGCTTAAGCATTTAAACTCTTTCTCTTCTTAATCCCTATAGATGGAGAAGGTACATCTTTAGTCACACGAGCCCTGTAGTTTCTGGTGCCAAAAATTCCACTCCTCCTTCCTCCTACTCTTCTTGACATATATTTAAAACAGCCAAATGCAAAAGGAACTCACCATATCTTCACGAGGAGAGGAAGCTGTGCATTCCCTTTACTGTATCCTGGGATATTTTTAGCACATTTAAAGAACAGATTTTGACAATAGCAAAATAGGGCTGTTTGAGAACTAGTTATTTAAACCCCTGCTGAATGTATCCTGACAAAAATTAGAGAGTTTTATTAATTAGATAGCCTGAGGAGAGAATTAAAAACTTGAATCACCACCCTGTGTGCCAAAATAAGTTGAAATCTTCAAACTTAGCCTTGTAATTAGAAGGTCCCAGGGAGAGAGCCAGAGCATTCACTATTCATATCGAAGAACCTGGCTGGCAGCACGCGCTAGTGAGAGAAACTGCAGCAGCCAGTTCAGAAGGACAAAGGAAAAAATGGGTGTCATTGAAAATCTGTGTGCCTGACTTCAATCTCCAAGAAACCAGGATAGGGAATTGGAATTTACTGCTTTGAAAAAACACGAGACTGTGACATTGTCTTCCCAGTTTAGACTGAAGCGTTGGTTGGTGCCATTATCTTCACAAAGGGTAGAAAAGGCAAAGTTTAATTGCCCCACTGCTTTCTTAAGGATAAAAAGGTGGGGGATGAGAAATCAATGGAATTCTTACCCAAGCCCCAGCAGACAATATTTTTATCTAATAATTTGTACTGAAGCACTAGTGATTTTCATGCAACTTCAAATATTCTCTAGAATAAAGTACCATGTTGTAGCTCCCATAAATGAGAATGCTTACTTTTCAAAAATATGACATTTTTGAAATCATTTGCATTTTAAAGGTCTAAGGAATTTTAATCACTGATCAGTTTTAACCCACGTTTCCTGCATGCGAACATGAGCATACACCCTCGACTTTGCCATCCTCATAAAAATTCTCTGCTAAGCTCTGGCTTTCATGTGTTTTTAAAATGGCTCAGCCCCCCTGCAGCTCTCATTGGCCTGCTTTCCCAAGTGGTCCCCCTGCTTGGAAGATGAAAGGCCCTCTTCACCTCAGCCAGGCCTCGGCTTCCGCTTACACACTAGTGGAAAATAACTTAAAGACAGAACAGGAATTGAGTATACAGGCTGACCTTGAGCTGGCACAATGCATTTCCTCACAGAGGCTTTTTAGTTCTCGTGTGGTCTTTATTCCCACTGGTAAAAGCCACCTGATACTCAAATTTCTTTAATTAAAATAAATTCCACAGCTTCATAACTATCCAGTCGTTATGGAATATAAGAAGCCAACTTATTTCATGGCATAATAGTTTTGGATTCTGGAGTCAGGCTGCCTACATTCAAATCCCACCTCCATCTTGAGGAAGTTACTTAACCTTTTTGTGTCCTGTTTCCTCATCTATAAAATGAGAAATATTGCTTCTATAAAGTGGGAATATTATCTATTTTAAGGGGTTGTTGTATTAAGTAAGTAAATATGCATAAAATATTCTATAAGCATCAGCTATGATTATTTTACATATCCCTTTTACTAACATAGTAAAATAAGTAAGATTAAAATATACAGTTAGGGCTGTTAATGACAATTAATGCCTCCAGGATTAAAATCACATAAAAATTCTGTGATACCTACTGGCTCATTGGTATTAACGTTGCTATGGTCTGAATATTTTTGTCCCTCCACTCCCAATTTATATGTTGAAATCTTAACCCTCAAAGTTGATGGTATTAGGAAGGTGAGGCCTTTGGGAGGTGAGCAGTAGGTCATAGGGATCGAGCCCTCATAAAGGCAATTAGTATGTTATAAAAGAGACCCCACAGAGATCCCTAGACACTTCTGCCATGTGAAGACACAGCAAAAGGTCAGCAGTCTGCAACCTGAAAGGGGTTCTCATCTGACCATGCTGGCATTCTGATCTTGGATTTCCAGCCTCCAGAACTGTAAGAAATAAATTTCTGTGGTTTATAAGCCATCCAGTCTGTGGTATTTTATTATAGAAGCCTGAAAGGATTAAGGCAACCATTTTGACAGTTACTAAACACTTGTCATATCCACAGCAAATGTTCAATAGACTCCATTTCTGGCCATCCATTAGCTGGTGTTCAGGGCTGCAAGGCTAGTTTCCTCATGAATGAAGATACGATGTTCTTGCCAAATAAAAGCCAGACAATACATCTCTCAAGTAATATGCAGTCAATAATATTTAAGTGATTCTCATGGAATTATGTGCCATTACCACTAATAAGCTTTTATTGGGTGATGATTGTGTGCTGGGCATGGAGCCAGATGCCGAGGACACAAAGAGCCACGACAAAGTCCTTTACAATAGGCTTAAGATCTAGTTGGAAAGACAGGATATAGTCATCAAGAGATAAATAAAAACAAATGGCAGCATAAGGTCAGTACAAAGGAAGTGGAGCAGATAATCATGCTCTAGCAATTCTAAAGGAGCAAGAGGTTATCCTGGGTTTGGGCAGTTGAAAAATATCTTCCTACATAAAAAACTAGAATTCAGGCAAAGTCTTGAAGCTGAAGCAGAACTTTAAACAAGTAGGAAAAAGAGGGGAGAAGGCATTTCAGTGGTGAAAGGATTAGAAATGTTTATGGCATAATTGGGAAATGAGCTGGCTAGTTTAGCTGGATCAGGGTGTCATAACCCTTCACCAGTGGTGATTCCCCAGTTTCAGGGAATATGTATTTTTAAATGCAATTTGAATTTAGATTCACTAAAAAATTCCATATTTCCTCATGCAGGGCACTGTCTCCCACATCTATAAAGTTAACCAGTGTAAAGGAGCAGTTCCCTAGAGTGCTGTATTTAACCTTCTCTGCAACTATTATTTCATTTATCAGTACATCCAATCAGATGGATGTTGGGGAAAGTTGGAAGAGAGACTTAATTCAGCCACAGTACTATTTTAAAATTTTTCTTGAAAAAGGGCTAAGAAAGTAAAAAAGATGAGAGGAAAATTAATAGAATATATATTTCTTTTGCCCATGCCACTCTGTACCTAATCAGAAAAGCAGAACATTTAGAAGTAAAAAGAAGTATAGCAACTATTTGTATATTCCTCTTCACAATGAAGAGACAGTGATATATTCATGAAGGAATAAGAGTGCATAGTAATTATGGGCAAAATCAGGACCAGAACTCCAGACTGGAAGTCAGAACCTGATCTCCTGACTATCTGGATACGAGGCTGGTGGGGAGTATCTGCCCGGTGAAGATTGGCCGCAGAAATGAGAAGGAAGTCAATGGGCAGGTGATTGTGGGATGGACACAAGTCAATGGGCAGGTGATTGTGGGATGGACTCTGGTTTTAAAAGAGAAGTTGAGAGAGCAGGGAATTCTTGAAGAGTGAACAAGCCATGACTGAGGCCAGAAAAAACAGCACCAAGATCGGAATCATTGAAAAGTGGGACTTTGTGAGTCTGAGGTCACTTGATGTGACTTAGGGAACTGAAACTAGAGTGGAGGCACATGGCACCGCCTATGAATTCTAACTCAACCTGTGAAATGAATTATACTTTTGGTGATCAGAAATGGATTTCAAGGAGTATTTCCTTGAATATCAAAGACTCTAATATATTTTTTGATACTTTAAGTTCTTGTTTTACTTGTCAACTGATTCTACAATTACTGCTATTAGGACTTCTGACCAGTAGAATATAGGAAGATTCCAGCATGCAAAATGCAATGGTAGATCATATAAAAACATGACTGATATGATACTCATTGAAATTCATCTTGATAATCAGTAAATCAATGTTTATTGTAATGGTTATTTTTAGTTGGTAGATGACTACTGCAAACTTTATTTTACTTTCTGGTTTAATTGTAACATTTAAAAAACTTTTTTCTTCAGGTCTATCTCTCCAAAGAATATTTCTCCCTTCACAGAAAATCTGGATGCTCAACTCAGCAAACCTGACATATGAATAATATTGGTGTCAAGATCTGTCTTATTAAATATTTTATAAATGGTAATGTTGAGGGAGTGGGAGCACAGTGCCATTTGCAAGCCTGAAGATAAAAGTCATGTTGTAGATAATTGAATTCTATGCAAATGGAGATAAATCCCAATGAGACATATAAAGATAAAGAAATAAAATAGTTTTAATATGGAAAAATGTTAAGAATATTAATTAAGGGACAAATAAAAATTAAAGTTGTAAGATTTATAAATTTTGATTTACAAGGTCAGTTTGATTGATTAATGTCTTACAAGAAAATTATTTAAAGTAAATTGGAGGTTATTGGTTGTAATCATACAAGTTGACAGCCAAGAAGGCCAAGACATGGGTATGGTAAGGATAAACAGTGGACATAAATATTGTCAATCCCTTGTACACAAAATGTTATAGCTTCACCTGAATTGCTTCATGCACTTCTTGTCATTGTACCTCCCGAAAAAGAGAATCAATTTGGAAAAGCCTTGCAATCTTACTAGTCACTGTTTCCCCAAAGTTCTTGGAACATAACAGGTTTTCAAAAAATATTTTGTAAAATGAACCATTAGAAGATTTGATATGATAAATTAGAACAATGGGATGGTGTAAGCAAAGGTGTAGTTACCAATTTGAAAAGATCAGTTTGAGAGTTAGAGGCTGAAGAGCATTTAGGATAAAACCAACAAAATGGATGGAATCTCCCCACTCAATAAAAAATTCAGTTTATAATAAATATGAGCCATCCTGTGACATTTAAGAGATAAATATAAGTCAAAAAGGGATTTGCAAAACACACACTAAATGTACATATCTCATTATTTCGCAAGGTACATGTGTTGAAAATGTATATGAGCTTTTTTTTAAAGGGTTTAACATAATATAAAAATATATATTCAAGGAAACAGGAATGTTTAAGTGTCCTAAATTTCTGAGATTGATACAATGAGGAAGAAACTATGCTCCAACCCCCTCAAGGCATAAATTATGTATAGTGTGAAAAACACTAAATTTGGAATCAGAATAGCTGTACTCAATTTCATTCTGCTACCTACTAGCTCTATGACCTTGCACAAGTCACAATTCCTCTAAATCTCATTTTGTCATCTGTGAAATGGGGATAGTAAGAACTTCCTTGTGAAATTGTTGAATAATAAATACAATAATGTAGTTGAATGTACATTCAGCACAAACGGATATATCATATACAAGGTATGAAATAATTCCTTGGTATCACTAAGCTATAGAATATTAGGATGACCCAAGGTGATACTGATGGTTTGAGAATTCAATATCCAGAGTTTCTATTTATCAAATTTCCAATTGACATTTTGCTAGGAATATACAAGTTCATGACAGCAGTTATCTCTGCCATGGGTACTTAGTACAAACACCTATCTTTTATTCTTAGAATGCAGGGCTAGATGGCAAGGTAGGTGTGGAAAGGAGGGGATTCTAATGGCCTTTTATTTATTTTTGAAAATTTATATATTTATTTCTTTTGAGAGAGGGAGAGGCAGAGTGAGAGGTAGAGAGAATCCCATGCAGGCTCTGCACTGCCAGCTCAGGGCCCTACGTGGGGTTGAACCCATGAACCAAACCATGAGATCATGACCTGAGCCAAAATCAAGTCAGAGGCTTAACCAACTGAGACACCCAGGCGCCCCCTGATGGCCTTTTAAAAAATGTCTGAGAAGATTACAAGATTTAAAACCTGGCAACCTTCACCATTTCCCTAGCATGAGCAGATACAAGAGATGGTATAAATATTACTGAATAAGGGGCACTTGGGTGGCTCAGTTGATTAAGCCTCTGACTCTTGATTTCCACTCAGGTCATGATGCTGCGGTTCATGGGTTCGACCCCTGCATTGGGTTCTGTGCTGACAGCGTGGAGCCTGCTTCAGATCCTGTATTTCCCTCTGCCCCTCCCCTGTGCACGCCCTCTCTCTCAAAAATAAATAAACATTAAAAAAAAAAAAAGATCACTGAATAAGGACTTCATTTTCAGAGCTAAGGCAGATCTGCCAGGATCCCACTGCCTGAGTGGCAGCTCCTCAGAAATCCTGGCTTCTGGAGAGAGGTAACACAGCAGGTTTTTTTTTCCTTAAAGATTACATTAAAACCATAATATTAAATGATTAAAAAGGAGTAGCCCAGATTTTAATGGAGTCAGGATTACTGGCCCACATGGAACCGCATTCAAACAGCCACAACGGTCTCCAGTAGTCTGGCTCAGTAAAACACAAACAAACAAACAAAAACTGACCTGCTGTAAACGACTCACTGGTTCCCAGAGAGAGCATGCAAACTGATTTCTGATAATATCTCTCGTTTCCTCAAACACCTTTAGTGTACTGGTTCACAACCTTGGCTAAAAAAAAGAATCACCTGGGAAGCTTTCAAAAGTCCTGAAGCTTAGGCTATATTCTAGAACAACTAAATTAGAATCTTTGGGGGTGGGATCCAGGCATTGGTATTTTTAAGGCTCCTCAGATGATTCTAATGGTGGCTAAGGTTGAAAACCACAACTATAATAGGTTTCCACTCCCAGCTGAATCAAATCCCTTCTCCTTAGCTTGGCGCTGAACTCCTGCCACATCTTGGGCCCCATTTATGTTTTCAGGCTTATTTACCGTATTCCCAATGCACTAGCCTTACCAGTCTGTTATGTTCTTGCATGGTTTACCTACTGATAAAGATCTTTGTGTTTACTTCCACTTACCTTACCTTTGCTTATTCAAAATACATTCATCTTTCAATACCCAGCTCCAATGGTAGTATTTCCATGAAGCGTTCCCTGATCCTCCAGTGTGGTGTTTTTATGATTTATTTATTTTTGAGAGGGAGCTCAAGCAGAGAAGGGACAGAGAGAAGGGGGGACAGAAGATCCAAAGTGGGTTCTGCACTGACAGCAGCAAGCCCAATGTGGGGCTCAAACTCATGAACTGTGAGGTCATGACCTGAGCCGAAGTCAGATGCTCAACCGACTGAGCCACTCAGGTTCCCCTCCAGTGTGATGTTTTTAGAACATGCCCACAAAGTATTGGACTCTTCTCCCACAAAAGGTAGAGTGGAATTCCTTTCCCTATAAATACAGGCTAGCCCTAGTGAATTGATTTCAACAAACAATTGGTAGAGTGACTTTTATGTAAGGCTGGATTAGAAAAAGCCATACAGCTTCCACCCGCTGCTCTCTTTCAACACACAGCCCAAGACAGAGAGACTAGGTAGAGGACCACAAAAAGCCAGAGTGAGATGCCTGAGAAGCTCGATTATCCCAGAAGACCAGCTTTTTGAGTCTAGGCAGCAACAACTGCCAGACATGCAAACAAATGAACTTTCAGATGATTCCAACTCCTAAGTTTCAAACCATCCAATTGAGGTCCCAGACATCATGAAGTAGAGACAATTTATCCCTGCTATGCCCTCTTACTTCCCAAACCACAGAATAATAAATGGATATTTAACAACAATAAGTCTCAGAATAACTTGTTACACAGCCATAATAATGGAAACTCACTTCTCCATCTCATTTTATCTCTGTGTCACATATGGTACCTAACATATTCTCTTACTATTTTTATTACTAAACTTGTTGTATCTTCCATCCTAGATTGCTAGGTACTTGATGCCAGAACTCCTAGTTTATTGATTTTTGTATCTTCCAAAATGCCTTGTCTTAAAATGTGTTCAAAATTTGTAACTTCCAGCACGAACAAGAATTAGCCTTCCTAAGGCATGTTTCTGCTTTTGCTTGGTTCCAAACTCCTGGCTCTAATTGTTATTTATCTTCACCTCGATTAATGAAATTAAAGACCTTGTATTCCATTGACAATACAAAGAAAACAAAATGTTGAGAATAACTGAATGTACAGGAATGAATGGTAGAAACATATGGAATGTAACTAATGAAATACAGTAATATATATAAATATAATATAAATACAAACAATATGCATTATGGGTCTCATGTTAACCTTTCTAATCTTCACTCTAGGGAACTGATGGATTCTTAGCTGTGTGGCTAAAGGGAATGTTTCTGACCTTGTCTGGTCTGTATCCTCTCCTTTTCTTGAGCCGGTTATGTATTCCATACAGGGTGCTTATGTCCCACATCATGTGTGCTAGAATGTTTGTTCCTTTTAAGGATTTTTGTCAAATGTAAAGAGTTGTCAATTTTAAAAGGCAGCATAGCATGGTTGGAAAAGCCCAGACATAATGGGTTGAAATCCTGGGTTGAAGTTGCAGTTGGCTGATCTGCCTTCAGCAAACACCTTCACATTGGTGATACTCAGTCTCCTTAACTGAAAGAGGGGGAGGGAGATACTTACCTTACAGGATTGTCAAAAATAAGTGAAATTAAATACTAACAGTGAATAGGCAGGCAGTGATTGGCACATAGTTGACATTCAAAATCATTGGTATCTTATCAATTTCCTTAAATATGCAAGGAAAATTTAATTAGGTTTAGAGTTTTTATGATCTTTATGTATAAGGCAGTTCACTTTTCTCCAACAGGCTCTACCAAATGGTGGCTGGATCTGTGACTTGAAAAAGTCTTTGGTCTCTTTTGTCTCTGTCTCTCTGTTTCTCTCTTTTGAGCAACCTTTTTTCCTTTCTTCCTTTCTGATCTGCTAGACTCATGCTAACCTAAACTAAGAGTGTTATTTCAGTCTCTGATATTTTGCCATAAAGAGAGAAGTTTTGAGGTAGGATGTAATCGAAAAAGTGCTACCCTACTGAGCAGATGTCTTTGATTCCATAATATTTCCTATGTTATAATTCTAAGCGTTCCCCTGGCTGTAGTTTTCAGAGCAGAGATTAGCTATTTAACAATTTTATTACTTCTATGAATAGATTTCAAATCAATTTTTTAAAGTACAGGCCCAAGAGATCAGTACCAGCTCTCTCTCCTACCCTTTTTCCTCTTTTAGAGTTACCACATCTGTTTGTTATTCTTCCCTCTCATCCATTAGCTCACCAAGTCTGGTTGATTGTTCTAGTGAAATACCTCTCAAATCTTCCCATTCTTCTTAGCCCTGCTACCACTAACATAATTAAGTCAAGATAAGTGCATCTCTGTATTGGATCACTGAGTGAACTTATTAAAATGTAGGTTCTCACTCAATCTTGGTGTGCCCCAAGATTCTGCATTTATAACAAGCTCCTGGGTGATGTAGATGATGCTCTTGGTCCAGGACCACACTATGGGTTACTGAGATCTATATTACAGCAACAGCTTCATTCCTGGGCTCCCTGCCTTCGCTCTTGCCTATGTCAATCTTGATAATTAGACCAACTTGAGAAATTTAAAATACAGATCTGATAACATCTATTTCGTACCCCTACTCTCAGCCCCATCATCCTAACATTCTTTTCAATGGTCTCCCATAATTGTCAAGATGAAGTCCAAACTTATTCACATGACTCAAAACACTTCTTAAGGGGCACCTGGGTGGCTCAGTATGTTGAGGATCCAACTCTTAATTTCACAGTCGTAAGATCAAACCCCACATTGGGCTCTGTGCTGGGTGTGGAGCCTGCTTGGGATTCTCTCTTTCCCTCTCTCAAAATAAATGTATAAATAAACATTTAAAAAAACTTCATCCCTCTTTGCTTCTGCAGCATTATTTCTCTCTACTCCTTCATTCAACATATATTTGATAGATGCTATTATGACACAGTTCCTGGCCATAGCTAAGAGCTTGCAATGCTCTTGGCACATCTTTCTTGCTTCTAAAACTTTTCATTGCTGCTCCCTCTGCTTTAAACATAACAATACCTCCTTCTTTCTCTGCCTCCAACTTTGCTGTTTAGAGCCTTTTCATCATTCAGGACCAAACTTGGAATCATCTCTTCTGGAAGACTTCCCCTTTCCCTATTAGGCGTTTCTCCTATATGGCAATCTATTTGTAACATCTGGTTTGCACAGTGCTGGGACAGAGCAGGAACCCAGAAATGACTTGAATGAATAAATAGCACTTATGTTACTGTATTTTAATGGATTGTTTATTTGACTATTTCCCCATAGTAAATTTTTTGAGGGCAGGAACCATTATTCATCTTTTATCTCCAGTGGTGCCAAGGCAACTCAGTAAATATTTGTTGAGCACATGAATGAATGAATGCATAAAAAAATAAAAGGTGATCCAAGATCTCCAAATCACAGATATAAGCAAAGTTATGAATGGATTAAAATGTTATAGCCGAAGAAAATAATAAATGCTGGGACTCAGATATGGGCTGGAGACAAGCAAGAAAGATCCACGTTCAGGTTTCTAGCATTCTGCGAGAAATAAAAGTGCTATGGATAAAATTCCTGGACAATCTGGTTTGACAGAAGTTGGATGCAAGTGTAACTGTATAGAAAAAAAAAAAAAACACCAAACACTCTGGAAAAAAACAAAGAGAAATTCAGCCAAAATCAGTTTCACAGCTCCCAGATGTTCTGCTAAACTCTTAAAAGTTCTCCAGTTTTTAAGTAGTAACTACCTAGTAGAGTGGCTAAGCAAATGTGTTATCAATTAGGGATTATTTCAAAGGAAGGGCCAAAGAGAGATAATTTGAGCACATCTTTTATTGAGCCACAATTATACCCATATGTTCACAAGAAGAATTGCCATATAAGACAGTGAACATGTATTTTGTACTTTCCTCTCACTCTTGACCTATTGTGTCTTGAGAATTTTCATGCACAGGACTCTACATTGGAGAGATTATTTTCCAGTTAACATGTGCCATTAAAACAAAATAGAGTTGTCCCTGCCCTCCTGGTGGTTTAAATTAACAACAGACATGGCAAACCAAACAAACAAGCAGAGCCATAGTGTTGGGATAGAGTAAGGACAAGCAGTGGTAGGGTAGAGGAGAGGACTTGGCATCAGATGGGGCCTCAGGAATGCTTCCTGAAGTCCTGGAAACAAAACAAAATAAAACAGCTCTTAAAATTAAAAAAACCAACCAAACAAACAAACACACAAAAATCCAAAGTAACCAACCAATCAGACAAGAAACAGAAAGTTTGTTTAAAAAAAAAAGATCCTCAAAGTTATGAAACAAGAGGTTCATTTGAAGTCTGAGGAAGGTATCTGGAAGCAGCATGTTTTCAACTCCTCTCCTTGCTCCTATGCCCTCCCTCCTTAGCCTTCCTGTCCCCTTGGCCTTCTGTCCTCCCCTCTCCCTTCCCCTCCAGTCTAATTCCTACTAGTGTCTCCCATGCCTGGGGGTGTGGATGAAGGCAGGTTAGATCCTGCTTGGAGGGTGGGGTGGGTGAGAGGCAGATCCAAGAGCTGGAGCTAAAGCCTGATGGGAACAGGAATTCCAACCTGATTCCAGCAGCCAGCCAGGTGGCATTCTTGCCCTCCTCAGCTCACATTCAGGGTCGCTGGTACTTGAAAGATAAACTGGTCCAGTTTTGACAGAGATCACACAGGGAATAGAAGGTGGGAAGATCTAGGAGGATCCCATCCCATGAATTACCAAAGGCCCAGGTGTCAAATGACCATCTTGGCCATCTGTGTGAGATCGGAAAAGTCTAGCCCCACCATCTCTAGGTTATCCACTGAGCTTCTTCTGTTTTTATGCATTTATATTTTTACATGTTCTATAAAAGTTGTGTCAATTTGAGCACTTTAAGTGCATTAACTCTTTAATTACAATGATGAAAAAAATTAGATGAATTCTGAATTTTAAAAATATTTTCACCTAAATAGAGACCAAAATGGCAATGCCATGTCGTTGTGCTACAGTACATCTCTGAGAGGAACTTTTGTTTACTGCAGGTTGGCAGGTCATTCATCATAATGGAGAGAGTTTAATAGGTTCTCTATTCTCTCTGAACCCAGTCACAGCAGAGTCAAACAAGGGTAAGTAAAATGATTTCTGGGAAAACATAAATATAAATAAGACTACTGTAGAATTTTCATATCATAGATTACCATAAAGAGGGCTATTTCATTTCCAGTTTCTCTTATAACCAGGGGCTGTTAGTGTAAGGACTATTCTTTGGAAAACTTTTTTTCTTTTCTTATAGCATTTTTATAGAATATGGGTAATAATTTAATTCATGAAATAAATCAAACTCCAAAGACAGAGTATTTATTTTTTTAATGTTTATTTATTTTTGAGAGAGAGACAGTGTGAGTGGGGGAAGGCAGAGAGAGAGGGAGACATGGAATCCAAAGTAGGCTCTGGGCTCTAAGCTGTCAGCACAGAGCCTGATGCAGGGCTTGAATCTATGAACCATGAGATCATGACCTAAGCCAAAGTAGAATGCCTAACCGACTGGGCCACTCAGGTGCTCCAAACCAAGACAGAGTATTTAGAGGGAGAAGGCAAAGAGGTGCCAAGACTATAAACATGGGGAATGCACCGAAGTGGGTTCTGACAAGGAAAAAGTGAACATAGCTAACAGGAGTGGTCAGGGAGGTAGGAAAGAACCAGAAACTAATTGTGTGAATCAGGGAGAAGAGAGTTCTAAGAAAGGTGCACATAATGGCCTCTAATTCTGGATTTTCAAAATATTAATCCTTGAAATTACCTGATAAAATTCACTGCTTGGAATTCAAGGATTGTTTACACAAGAGTGACTCTCCAAGATTCAAAAAAATATTTTAAGCATAGGCTTTTATTTTTGAAGTTGTCATAGTTAAATAGAAATAAAGGAAACAGGGCAAATGGTTTAATTAATGGGAGTGCCCCTCTTGTTAATACAACTCAGCTGTGGCCTGAAATCCAGTTCTCCTTGTCAAGGTTTTTGTTAAATCACCAGCCACTTTCTCCTTAAAGTTTCTTTGAATCTCCTCCAAATAAAGGAGCTCCTGAGAGCCTCCTGAGCCCCGTGTCTAGGGAGCAGGCCGGAGGACCCCTCAGCTGGCTGCACAGGCCAGGGGAGAGCAACAGCAGGCAAAAAGAACCAATGGTGCCACGCCTTTGCCCTTTGGATCTGGTCCCTTTTTTCACTCACAATCTCTCTCCCTTGAGACTCTGGTGCTCACTGATAGCTTTTTGCCATACTACTTTATGATAAGAAAGGTTTTTTTAAAGCTTTGCTGTTGGTCAATTTTATTTTTAAATCTCTCTGTCTGGTTCTTTGCGAACAACTAATTTGATTAATTTCATGATGTCTGACTAATCCTGAGAAAAGTTCACTGAAACAACTTGTGACAGGTTAGAAAAGGAAAGGAAAATAAATGAAAGAAAAGTGCCCACCTTTGTAACTGGATTGTCATCTTTCTATTGATAATACAGGTAGAAGTGACATACTAGTTATAATCCATTATCTGTGGGCTCAGGGTATGTCTGCATCCCACCCCCATCGACATCAAGCAGCCATATTCAACAAGTTGATCGTTTCTTTGTGTGTGTGTGTGTGTGTGTGTGTGTGTGTGTTTATTTATTTTTGAGAGAATCAGAATGCAAGCAGGGGAGGGGCAGAGAGAGAACCTGAAGCAGGCTCCAGGCTCTGAGCTGTCAGCACAGATCCCGACATGGGGCTTGAACCTGTGAGCCATGAGATCATGACCTAAGCCAAAGTCAGATGCTTAACCGACTAAGCCACCCAGGCACCCCTATCTTGTTTGATTCTTGATCCCAAAATCCTTTGAGGCTATCATCATACTGTTACTGCTACTGCTAATGCTACTGAGATATTGCTTTATCTTTATTTTTCTTTCAGTGAAACTCAGGTATTAGATTAGGTAGAAATGAAGAATTTATCCTAATGGCTTATTATCTCTGCAGGTGACATTAACCTGAACACAATTCTGCTAGCTATGCAACACTGCTCAATCACTGAGTAACTCATTTACATGTATTGATAGAAGTAAATCTCTGCACACATTTAGTTTCCATTATCACCATCAAGGGAATTAGCTAAGCTTTTATCACAGCATGTGCTGACCAGTGTTGAAGCTACTTGTGATAAGGGATTATATTTTTTAAATTTTGGACATGTAAAACAATAAGCTTTTAATTTTTTCATTTCAGATTCACTCATATCATATATCATCACTCCAAATGAGCAAAGTCTGTATTTCTTCTCATGGAAACTTTGAACACCATGCATCTATTTACATGTGATAGCTATTGCAATTATTAAAACCAGATGCCATCCAGGATCTTCATGGAGATAAGGCTTTATGGATAGCTAAATTTTCCAGTTAGATGAAGCTTTATTATTTTAAGCAAAGAACTTTATTCTAAGTAGGAAGCTTTGGAAAATAAGATTCATAATCTGTTTTCCTAAATATGATCATTTAGGAACATTATAAGCAGTAAAATCCAGGTGACATACCTGGGATCACTTGTCCCTGTACTAACTGGCCCTAGACTGACGTGTTTTCATATTATTAAACGTGATTAGCACTGCTTTTCTGTATTTTACTTGTTATCATCAGCCCTTTTTCCCTTTTCTATTTTGCTCCTCAAATCAATCATGAGTTTGGAAATTAGTTACAAATCTTAATAGAATTGTGTATATTAAATGTAAATAGATATTATGTAAAAAACTAATTTTTTAATGTTTATTTTTGAGACAGAGAGAGAGACAGAGCACGAATAGGGGAGAGGCAGAGAGAGAGGGAGACACAGAATCTAAAGCGGGCTCTAGGCTCTGAACTGTCAGCACAGAGCCCAATGTGGGGCTCAAACTCATGAACCACGAGATCATGACCTGAGCTGAAGTGGGATGCTTAACCAGCTGAGCCACCCAGGTGCCCCCAAAAGCTGATTTTTTAAAAAATAAACATGGCGTATCTTTCCTCTTATTTAGTTCTATTCCTTTTTTTTTTCTTTTTCAATTTTATTTAAATTCCAGTTAGTTAACATATAGTATAATATTAGTTTCAGGTGTACAATTTAGTGATTCAATACTTACATTAAACACCCAGAAAAACTGATTTCTTAAAAATACACAAGCTTTGCTGCAGTGGAGAATTCAGGCTGGTTGCTCAGAGGCCTTTTGCTTTCCTCCTGTGCCCTTTTCAGGTGTTTTCAGCTCACTTCCCTGGTGGGGGTGGGGAGACAGAGGAGTGACTTTGAGGATAAATAGCATCTGAATAAATCAGTTATCACTGAAGGCAGAACTCTAAGGATCTGATATATGACATTCCTTGGAATGTTTTAGAGTCTCAAATGCCACTTAGAAGCACTAACTTAGAATAGGGTGGCCCAGATGTGACGGATGGGACAGAATTAACAGGGTATTAAAGACAAACTACTCCAGTTTTATGTAAGTTTAGTCACTACTATGCTACGGTGGCTCAATGATTGTCACATCTATGATATCCTATGGTATTTAGATGCTCTCTGTAAACTATATGTCTAAAGGAGACAGAGACAGAAGAGATAGGACAGACAAAATCATGCTGTCAGTGAAAATTAGAAAACATACATTCTCAACAGGTGAAAACTGGCTTTCAGGAGGAGAAAATCCTATTTTTATGTATAAAGCACAGACAAGCATATACAGCAGATAAACGCATACACAGCATATCTGTGGTATTAAAGTTTCGTAGGGAGTAGTATTAGAAAAAAATGTTTAAATAGACTACTTGGGTAGAGTGACAATATGAAAAAGAAGGTTGAGAAACACTGCTCTAAGACTTGAAATCTGAGACCAGCCCCTCTGAATAAAGGAGGAAGGATGGGGTGTTGGCAGGTGCAGGTGGCCTATAGGCACCTCTGTTAGTATGTCATCAGATGGCCTTGTCTTCCTCTCTGGCTCCATTCTCTCATTCACCCACACCACACTTTTACCCCAATGGAACCACCTGCATTTCTCCAAGGTGGCATTCTATTTCTTGATGCTGAACCTTTGCACATGCTAGTCCTTTGGCCTGGGATTCTCTTCTCCCTCTTTCTTACATGCTATCTATCCTTCAAGATACAACTCAAGCATCACCTCGTCCAGGAAGGTTTCCAGATATGTGCAAAACAACGAAACTGACTATAGAAAATATAGAAAGCAGGATAAACTGACAACAAGGATGTTATGCCATTGAAGGATGCTGACTCTGAGCAGAGACCTGAATGCAGTAAGAGAGAGTACCGTATGACTATTTGTAGGAAATGTGTTCTGGGTAGAAACAAATACCCTGAAGTCAAAGCAGGTTGTAGGACTCATGGAAGGTCTCTGTAGCTGAAACCAGCAACAGAGAAGGGAAGTCACAGGCAATTAGGTGGGAGAGATAATGGGGAGTCATATTATATGGGGCATTGTAGTGTTAGGGCTTTGAATTTTCTACCATGTATGATGCAAAATTACTATATCATTAATAGCAGGGTGTACATGAGTTGACTGATGGATTTAAGGCCTCCCCATTGGCTGCTCTGTGGAGAAATGAAGATCGAGGTACAAAGAGCAAAGTAAGGAGTCCAGGTAGAAGGCTAGTAGGAGAGTGTAGGGAAAATGGCAGTTGCTTGGACTAGTGTGTTAGCGACTAAGTAGGTGAGAAATTGCCTAGAGTCCTGTGCCCATTCCATTTTTCTGGACACATGGAAAACTCCTCCCCACACTGAAAACGTCAGGCCAAACACCCAAATGTCTGGAAACCTTCCCCAGCCACCCCAGGTCAATGGGCATCTCCCTTGTCAGGACTTTCATGGCTCTTTGTATATTCTTCCAATTCCAATTCATTGTAATACTTACATATATGCCCATCTTTTATACCACAGTGCAAACTCTAATGGTTAATTTAATGTGTCAACATGAGTGGGCCATACAGTGACCAGATATTGGGTTAAACATTATTCCTGGGTGTGTCTGTGAGGGTGTTTCTAGATGAGATCGACATTTGAATCTGTAGATGAAGTAAAGCAGATCACACTCTCCGGGGAAGGTGGGCCTCATCCAATTCATTGAAGGCCTGAATAGAATAAAGGGCTGAATAAGAAAGAATCCTTTCTCTCTATCTGACTGCCTCCAAGCTGGGCCATTGGTCTTCTCTTGCCTTTTGCCTCAGCTTCAGACCAGAATTTATACCATTGGATCTCCTGGGTCTCCAGCTTGCTGATGACTACAGGTCTTCCACTTCTTGGCTTCCTTCTCAGAGTTTTTATAGTAAACCTCTCTATATCTAGAGTAAATCTCTATCTATACCAATTTCTTACAGTAAATCTCTGTGAATCTAAATCTATATTTACATCTAGGTACGCTAGTGAGTCACCACTTAGGAGCTTTATTCCTTAACAGATTTCATTGGCATAGTTTTGGTGTGAGTATCCAGTTTCTTAAAATGTGCTCAGACAGGAAGGCCAAGTCCATGTGTCTGTGGCAAAGTTATACTTCTGTGGTTTCATATTAGTCACCTTATAATTACTGTGTAATTAGTGCCACTTAATGTATGCTACCGAAACTAGAGATATTTACCCCAGACTGCAAAAAGTGTCTTAGCTTTAAAAAATAATGTCTGATGGGGAAAAAAATCTGTACCTCCATATCCTATTGGTTCTGTTTTCTCTGGAGAGCCCAGACTAATACAAGCTCCTTGAGGGCAGAGTATTTAATTATTTAATCATCTTGTGCTATAGACTAAATGTTTGTATCCCCCACAAATTTTTATGTTAAATCCTAATCCCTAATGTGATAGTATTTGGAAGTAGCACCTCTGGGAGGTGATTATATCATGATCATGCAAGCCTCCTGAATGGGATAAGTGACCTTTCAGGGGCCCTCATAGAGCTCCTCACTCCTTCTGCTGTGTGAGGACACAGTGCCTATGAATCAGAGGCAGTTTCTCACCAGACATCAAATCTGCTGGCGCTGTGATCTTAAGAGTTCCCAGCCTCCAGAACTGTAAGAAATAGATTTCTGTTGTTTATAACCCGCTCAGCTGATGGCCTTTTGTTATATCAGTCCAAATGGGCTCAGATATTTTGGTATCTGAAAGGCCTAAGATAGTAGCCAACATCAAAAAGCTTTCACACTGTGCTTGTTATTTCATTTGATATAAGATGATGAGGTAGGTATTATTATTACCCCATTTTCAAATATGGAGACTAAAAGGTTAAGGGACTTGTCCAAACCCATAGCACTGGCTACAGAACTAGCTGGAAAGTGGCTGCAGTAGTCCTCAAACCCATCTCTCTAAACACAGAGATTTCGCTTTTAGCCATTTGACAATTCTGCCATAATAAATGTTTTGTTCTTGAACATTGGAGGGAACCCAAATTGGTTTGAGATTAAAGTTAGATGGAATAAAATGATCAGTAATTAGGTAAACATCTTGTTCAGTCTCTAGTGACATATCTCCGTGCTTCTATGCTATAGTTTTTCTGGTAAAAGAGGCACTGGTTTGGGCCAAACTTCTCTGAGACGGAGGATCACAGGAGTGCACTTCTGGGGTTTACCAGGAGCACGGTAGAGGAGTTTGTCAGCCTCACTGGGCCTTCATAATCCTTTGGGGCATATACGCTGTTGATCATTTTTATCTAAAATTGTCCTTTATATGGAAACCAACCTGACAATAAACTATAAAGTTAAAAAAAATAAGTAAAATCTAAAAAAATAAAAAAGAGTGGAGTTCCTGAAAAAAAAAATAAAAAAAAATAAAATTGTCCTACCTTCATCTATCACTGAAGTGGCTGCAGACCTATTGTTATTTTAATTTAAAAAACGCGTTCTGGCATGTTTTCCTAGTTATAGTAATACATCTGTACTCTTCTATTCATACAGGTATCCTTTGAAATGATCACTTGTGCTTTGAATAACTGACTAAATATGATCAATGCACAAAGCACTATGAGCTATTGGACACTGCCACCTCAAAGCATTTTTAGTACGAAGCCAAGTGTAAATGAATACACAAACAAGTAACCAACTAAACCTACAATTTTGGCTTAGCAATCACAATGTGCTAAGCTTAGCAATCGCCAATGTGAAAACATTTTCCTGAGAGAGACACATGGGAAGAAGCTGATGATATGCTAAACAGGTAGCCTCTCTTTCTTCAGGCTGACAGAATGTAGTTAAAATTAGTTAGCAGAATTTCTACCTTCACTCATTTCTCCGGCAAAAGTCATGGGTGTTTTTTGTCTTCATCCCTTTGTTCTTTTCCTCTGCTGACACTGGGTGTTGAGCTGCTATAGAAAGCTAGGCAGAAGAGAGAGGTACACTGCTTTTCTCTTTTGGCTTCTGCTGTGTTACATGGACAGCCTCGTTTGCATCACCTCCTTCCTCTCACCCGCTCACCTGTGATTTCAGAAAGCCTACTGTCTTTATGTAAATCTAATGGAGCCTTAGTGAATTATCCCAAGCACCATGACAAACATTAAGAATACAAAATATTAGCAGGGAGGCTGTGATTTTTAGGCTGTGGTTTTTCTCAGAATCAGTGGCCTCGTTTTTCCAGGGTTTATCGTCCTTTCAGCACATGTCAACGAAGTCCCTGGCCCTAAAGAGAATGCTGTGTTTACAGATTGGAGGTAAACGTTCACGGAGTTCTTCTGAAAGTGAAGGAAAGCTCCCTTACCAAGGCTATTGCACCGCAGATGTTTACAGTGTTCCTTGACAAGTGGGATCTTGTGGGATCTCATAACTTGTAACTTTTTTCTAACAGGGTATTTTCTGGCCAGGGACACACAAAAGAAGGGGTAGGGGAGATAGAAGAAGGTACGGAATTTGAGCTGGAAATGTACCTACTCATAGGAGGGCTGGCTCTGGTTGATACTGGGCAGTTAGGAAAAGAATGGGCCCTCAGTTCTGCTAGCCTCTCCTAAAAGGTGTCCTCCCTCATCCTCCCCATTTGAGAGGTGTCTCCTTCCCACTCCTCAGGTTTTCTCCGGCTTCCCTACAAAAGCCTCTCTATTTTCAATAGAAAATGTGACAATGTGGAATACTAGAAACAGTACTCAGTATAATACTAAGCTAAATCCGGGTATCAACATCACCATATAGTACTGGTTTGATTTAGGGCAAATGGTTCAACTCTGATCCCCTGTTTCTTCATCTGTGAAATAGGGATCTCTTCCCAGTTCACTTCACAAACCTGTTTTTAAGATCAGGTAAGAAAAGACATATAGGTATGTTCTACAAAATCTAAGTACTGTGCAAATATAAGACACGATCAATTTTTACTTGATTATCTTGCACATGGTGCTCTGTGGATACTCTGAGAGATTGCTAAATGAATACACTGTCTCATTTGACAAATGTTATCATTCTGAGAGATATTTGCAATTCCACAGGGGTAAATCTGGCATAATTGGGAAGGGAAACTTAACCACTAAAGTCATTCTTTTTCAATCAAGTTGAATAATCAAGTTGAATAATCAAATTGCATTGTTAAAATCACTTATTAGGTACCATGGGGCTGGTACACTGTTAGTAACCTCAAACTGTAGACCGATCTGGTCATCCTAACAGAGATGATGCTGTAGCCACTAATGCTTCCATTATCAAATAGTTTCAAACCTGTGTGAGTTCCATTATATAGCAGAGAAGCTGGAAAGTAAAACAAAACAACAAATTACATTTCTAACATTGCCTTGAAACTATGAGAAGCACGTAACTTATCTGCCAATCAGTTGAACCCACAGTGAGGTTTGGACACAGAACTGACTATATAAAGTAATGCACAGGGGCACCTGGATGGCTCAGTTAAGCATCTGGCTCTTGATTTTGGCTGAGGTCATGATCTCACAATCAGGAGATCGAGCCCCACAGCTGGCTCCTTGCTGACAACATGGAGCCTTCTTGGGATTCTCTCCCTCTCCCTCTCCCCTGCTTTCTCTCTCTCAAAAAAAATAAATATTTTAAAATATAAAAAAATAAAGTAACGCACAGGTGCTTTGTGGCAAGCACAGTGGTGAAGGCTTCTGGGGTTGGCAGAATTCCAGTATCCAATATCTTGATTTGCTTGACTGAGAAATCACTGCCTTTGACATAGTCTACTTATAAATGACTAAATTATTTCTTCTTCTATCAGGGATAATGGGAAATAAGAGTCAGACATAACAGCAATTAAGGACAAGTAAAATTACATAGTTGACTCTTGAATAATGCAGAGGTTAGGGGCATATAACTTTTGACTCCCCCAAAACTTTACTTAATACCCTACTGTTGACCAGAAGCCTTACAGATAACTTACAGTCAACACATATTTTTGTATGTTATATGTATTACCCACTGTATTTTAACAATAAAATAAGCTAAAGAAAAGAGAATGTTATTAAGAAAATCATAAGAAAGAAAATACATTTACTGAACTGTATTTATGGAAAAAATGTACATATAAGGGGACCCATGAAGGTCAAACCTGTGCTGTTCAAGGGTCAACTGTATTTTTGTAAAACAAAGGTGTGACAGTGAAAAATCCTACTTGCAACATCATCTATCTTGAAAATGGCTCCATATCAATGCATGCAGATTGATCACAATTTTTTATCTTGCTTTTAAGATATACTGTGTTTTTTTTTCCTACTGAGGCACCTCCATATATCATTGAAAACTTGGAAAGAAGTGTTTTTAGTAGCTGCGCAAGATTTCATTGTATGTGTACACCACGATTTATAGACCCACGGCTTCATTTTTACACATTTCTGTAACACATTTTTGCTACGCTAAAAACTGCGCTAAAAATTCTTTTGACATTTTGAATTATTTCCTATATCATATCCATAATCATGTTTTATGTTAATACTTTTGGTCATTTCCATATTCTATAAACTTAAATTAAAAAAAAAGAAAAGCATTCCAAAGAATATTCCTTACACTAGCAGTCCTCATTTATAAGAGACACTAGAAATGAAGTATTCCTCTTTTATAGCATCCTACAATATGGAAATCCTATCATTGTTTTTATTTACATTGGTCCAGAAAACATTTTATTTGACCTTTGTTGGACTCTGCTGTAGATGAGATGAGAGAAAAGAGAATACCTATAAACTTTCTCTACACCTGCTTCCAGGAGTCAGGAGTCTTGTCCCCATGGGCCTCCTGGGCTCATGGAGCCTGAGCTTAAGCTCCTGCTTCTGGGGCTGCCTCTTTTCCACCCCATCTTTCCTCCACAGCCCAACCTGTCCTCGCCCTCACACTCCCACCCCTTAGGAGACTGGCGCCTCAAGAACACACCTGGAAGGCCAATGATGTCACAGGCCAGGGTGCCAAGTCATTGTGTGAAGTTCTGGAGAAACAGTATACCGACAAAACCATCGAAATGGACAATCTGACCATCAAGCTGTTTTTTAACATCCTTCTGGAAGTGGTTCGGTCAGGTGGCAAAAACACTGAACTTGCTGTCATGAGGTGAGATCAACCCTTCAAGATTTAAAATCCTTGAGACACGGAGAAATCCATTATTGAAACTGAAAATGAAGAAAATGAAAAGAGGAAGCACAAGAAAGCTTGATGGTGCATAAAATTCTGCTTGTAACAATTTGAAAATTCATAGCATAGGTAATTCTCAAAATGACCTGCCAGCATTTCAGTTCCATTTAGCCATACTGTCCAAGTGTCCTACAATAAACTTTCATGTTTTTTAACTTAAAAAAAAATAGATTTAGAGACTGGAGGGTGGGAGCATTCTGCAGGGGAGGGAGGACAAAATAGGAGGAATGAGAGACAGGAGAGAAAATAATGACAGGAGAGTAAACAGGGAGGAAAGGACAAAAGGGGAGTAGTTAACTGACATTTGGTACTCAGGTGTCCTCCTCAGATTTCTTTGAATAACCCTGTCTTTTGTTTGATAATTCTGAGGAGTTTTAAAAACAACAATAACAACAATTTTTGGAGTTTCTTGACTGTTTATTTGGTTGATTGGCTTCATTTTGTTATATGGGCTTGTTTTTTTAATTTTAAGGGTTATTCTTTTATTTCTTTTTGTTGCAAGGACTACAAGCTTTCTATGGAGAATGGATTATAGATTTTCTTTCAGATAAAGCATATCTACTTCTTTCATCTTCTTTTGTTTACCCATGGCAGGTGCAGGGGTCACAGAGCTGGTGGTATTGATGTGAAGGCAGAGTCTACTCGTTAGGCAAGCATCTGACTGTGCAGAGAAGTGCTCCAGCACACTGCTCTGCCCCACCATCATGCAGAGGCTACCTGACTCCCAGGGAAGATTTCAAATGTAGAGTATTATTGGAGGGCTCTTCTTTCTTCTACCTTCCCACTTGGAGACTTCCTCTGACTCTATCTTCTCTCAAAGTATCCATATTCATGACAAATAAATCTGTAACTCCTGTCCTGACCTCTGTCCCTGGCTTCAGTCACTCTTCCCTGCTGTCTAGATGTTATGTGTCTTAAAAGTCATGGGACTCTTTTGTATGTCTTTGCATGCCTGAGACCAATGGGCACAAAACTAGGCAAGTTGTATCTTTCTTTCAACTCTTTCTTGACTCTATCTTCATAGTAGCAGCTGTGGTGGCTGCAGTTTGGTCTCTTTGTCCATGCCCAGGAGATACATACCCTTTAGGTAACCAGCCAGGACATGGTCACCCAGATCTAGGCTCATGTAGCCTTGCTGGAGGACATCACTCCAGAAGGTCAAGTTGTACTCCCAGCAGGCACAGTGCTAGAGGATAAGGCTACTCTAGGTCAGTGTGGAGACGAGGCTCTGAGCACCCTGGAAGTAGCTGGCTGCATGCTTGGAGGTAAAGTCCATAGTTCCCTGGCCCATGTTGGGAAAGTAAGAGGGCAGATTCCCAAGGTGGCAAAACAGGAGACAAAGAAGAAGACAGGCCGAGCCAAGTGGCAGATGCAGTACAACTGGTGCTGTGTCAGTGTTGTGGTCCAATTTTGCAAGAAGAAGACCCCAATGCCAACTCTTAAGTCCTTTGTAATCTGGCTTTCCCCAATAAAGCCACTTAGTTGAGTCAAAACAAAAACAAAAACACCTCAAATTTAGCATATCAAATTTGACCATTTTTCATAAATGCCAGCAGTAGCCTGAAGCCACCTGAGAATCCAAGTCATCATTGTACCTTTCTTTCCATTTTCTGTATTCACTTTGGAAGCAAGTATTTTTTATTTCTTCCTTTTTTGCCTCTTTTGCATCTATATCCTCCCTTTATGCTCCCTACCAACCATCCTGGTTTGGACTTTTAACTACTTTTCATCAGTACTATTATGATAGTCTCTTGGTTTACTTCCCTAACCCACAAGCCTTCCTTAATCCATCTTGTATATTGCTGCCAGATTCCTTTTCTGAAGAGACTGTAAAACAGGGGTCTGAGAATGAGAGCCTATCTAAATTCAGATTTGTCTGAGTTTGGCTGATAGTTGCATAAGGAACTCAAGATTTTAAAAGGGTATGATCACAGAAAAGTAGGGAAATTCTCCACAGTTGTGGTAGGCAGCTTCTAACATGGCCCCAGTGATCTTCCCTCTGGGGTATTCATGCTTTTGTGTAATTCTCTCCCCTTGAATGTGGGCTAGACCAGCTGACTTGCTTCTAACAAATAGAATATTGTTAAAATGATAAAACAATGAGATGACACTTCAGAGATTTGTTTACAAAAATACTATGACTCATCTTGTTGGCTCTCACTCACTCTCTCCCTCACATTCTCTGAGAGAAGCCAGCTGCCATGCTGTGAGCTGCCCTGTGACAGGCAAACATGACAAGGAACTAGTGTCTCAGCAAGAGATTGGAGTCCTGCCAATAGCTATGTGAGTGAGCCTGGAAATGGATCCTTCCCCAGCTGAATCTTGAGATGAGACCACAGCCCTTGCTGACACCTTTATTGAATCTTGATGGGAACTCTGGGCCAAAGGACCCAGGGAAGCCTCAATTCTTAACTGACAGAAACCATAAAATAATAAGTGCTTACTGTTTTAAACTGTTAAGTTTTGAGATACTTTAGTATGTAGCAATAGATAACTAATACAACAGTTTAGTGTATATAAATCCAGATTTTTTTTTTAGCGTTTTCCTCTTCCTCTATAACTTATGGTTAGAACCAAGGGGGTAATAGGCTGTGATAATAATTTTTGGCAAAGCCCTGATAAGAAATAGCTTGCTGCTTCATGGAGCAAGCAACAGAGTGTAATATATGATGGGAGTAGCAAAGGAAATGGGAGGAGCTTATAATGGACATCAGAGGCACATCAAAATCAGGAGACATGACTATGACCTGGGTACTAAGCCACATTATCTACATCAGAAATGACAGGCAACGCAGAATACATGCAGCCATTGTTAGAGTCCATCACAGGGAACTGGAGAGAACACAGGATAGGCAGAAAAAAAATTAGAATTACTCATGATATATCCTGGAGTCTTCTTGAGTGGTCTCAGTGTAGCTGGTACCAAAGACAGAAAGCACCTTGTTTCTTTTGTACTATTAGGCCCCAATTTATCTTCCACGTAGGTGGAAAATGGAAAATATAGACCTAACCTGCTTCCATCATGTCGCATTACTACTTCTGTTGCTTGCTTTTAAACATTTCAACATTTGACTTCTCCTTCTATTCCCTGTCTTTACTTTAGCCAATGGATGTGCTCATGCTCTCATAATGCATTGTATTCACTCTCAGTAGCCTTACCACCGACTATAACCTCCTTTTGCCTTTATTTAATGCCCATTCATTTGTAAAGTTCAAAGGAAATCCTAAATTCTATATATCATGCAAAATGATTTAAACAATTTCTCTGTATCTACATGAAGTTATGGAATATCAATCAACTAATTGAGTATAAATTGAATATACCATTTTATTTAGAACATAGCCAATATTTGTTAGACATTCTCAGGGATACACAATACGAATATTGCATGGCCACTCCCCTTAAAGACTCTCAATCTTATTATAAAGATATAATCTTCCTCTGTGAAGCAATCAGAGAACATAGACAAGATAAGTCAAGTTTGCTGCTTTGAAGTGCTTACCTTTTGAAAGGAAAGGAGAGATTAAAATAGTTTTCATTGTTTCAAAGTAAATTTCTCTTTTCACCCTTGACATTGATTATAAATGGGAACTTCAAGGGTCTAGTAATGGCATAGATGGTTGCCTAGAAGTTAGTCCTTACTTGAAGCTGATTAATCAGAGTTATTCCTAGTGAATAACTCAATCCTATTGCTCTCAGTTGTCTGTCACCAAATCTAGGTGCTTGCATCCCAGAGAGAGGTGTTGAGGGAGTTGGGGTAATGTTAGTAAACTATCCTGGCCACATACAAATTTAACATCATAACTTGTTATGTGATGCCTGCTACACACTATCCAACCTATTTCTTAGCCTCTCTCTGCACCTAGGCCCATATGAATTAAAATGCAGAAAGTCTATGTTCTTTAAACTTGTTTCATAGCATGATTTCACTCTATCACTGAATACTACTTCATTTTTTAAAATGTTTTCATTATTTATTTTTGAGAGAGGCATCATATGCAATGGAGAGGCAGAGAAAGTGAGGGACAGATGATCCAAAGTGGGCTCTGTGCTGACAACAGAGAGCCTGATATGGGGATTGAATTCACGAACCATGAGATCATTACCTGAGTTGAAGTCAGACGCCTAACCAACTGAGCCACCCAGGCGCCCCTACTTCATTTCTTATAACTTGTCTATCATGTTTGTCCCTGAAAAAGAACATAATTATACTTGGGAATAATTGCAATTTGTTAATAATTTCATAATAGGATAATATTTTGAAATATCATCTGATACAATCTTTACTTTTGATAATTGTTATTGTCCAACCCTTTACCCAACAAGAATGAAGCAACCATTATTTCAGAGCATAAGCAGAACCAGCCAAGAGCAAAGAAGAAAGTGTTTATCTTTAGGTCTCAAAATAAACTTTTAAGAGTTAGGTACAAAAATCATGAAAGCACAGGCTTCCTGTAACAGTAGTCTTGCACTGGAGAAAGAAAAGGATTTTCTAAATTCCTAAAGCTTTCCTTTAAAGGTCTACAATCATAAAGCAGAGAGATTTAGTATAAACTATAGGGGAGAAAGGATGTACATTATGATATTTTGGAGACACAAATGAGGTGAGTGTGGTGCCTCTGAGTGTTGGCCCTTTCCCTCTTCCAAGGTGGAAATCCTGACTGGGAGCTGGGGTGGGGGGTGGAGGAAAGGAAAGGTGGAGAGATCTGAGAGCAAACAGGACTTACACTTTTCTTCCCAACTGGCACCAAAGTGACCTGCAATGATTGACATTGGGGTGAGACAGCAATGATCTGTGTTTAGGTCAGGAAAGATCTCAAGGGAGTATTTGCTCATCCTACAGGGATGAGGTATGTATATGTCACTTTCAGAGGCTGTGACAGGGACCATGAACATCAATCAATAGTAACAGCTGTTGACTTGCCCTAAATACAGATGGAACCCATTGGTTTAGAATATCATAAAGACCACAGGGAATGAACCACTCAGAGCTATCAGGGAGCATCTCAAGTCAGTATGTGGACCAGACAACTATCCCTCGGAGGTCACAAGGTTTCTCAAGTATTCTGGTGCCCACACGCCATCTGGTTAGAAGCAAAGGAGGAAGGGGAGGGAAGCTACATAAAACTGACCATCATCTCCAACATGATGAGTTAATCTGGAAAAGACAAATTTTCAAGAAGAAATTTACCTTTAATTAGAAAAATTAAAGTCCTCATACCCACCCCCAATCCTGTCAGTCCTTTTCATCCCATCCTCTCATTTATGGAAGCAAGGTCATCAGAGAAAGTTGAGTTCATCCCACAGAACTCTCATTACCATTCTTCCTTATGAATCATAATGTCTCTAAATCTGACACTGCCTACAATAATTTCTTCCTTTCCAAGTATACTTGAAGGAGCACGAGGAATATGTAGAGTTGTAAGAGTCAGTGATTGGTTTTGAAACAGTTTTCACAACACAGCAAAAATCCATCATACACTAGATCAAACTCCAGATGCATAAATTGTGGGGGTAACAATTTGCTAGCTTAATGAAATTAGAGGTCAGGTTAGGGCTGGCCAATCATTGATCATACTGTGACCAAATTTATATCATCTCTAAATTCACAACGTTGCAGGATGCTTCATCTGGGGGTGGTTAGAGTACTTGAAAAACATATTGTCATCAATATTAAAATGGCTAAGATAAAGACTGCACCCTTTTTCATGAAACAGTTCTGTTTCTTCCTTTTTTAAAAAAAATCAGAGTGGTGAAAAAACTGTGGCAATCCTTTAGGTGTTGGTCATCTATTTTTTTTTAAGTGTTTATGATACAATAGAACCCACTGCTTCTCATCTGAACAGATTAAGATCCTGTAATACTCAATACAAAACACACAGTATTGGAGCACTTGGGTGCCTCAGTTGGTTGAGCATCTGACTCTTGATTTTGGCTCAGGTCATGATCTCAGGTTCCCAAGGCTGAGCCCCTTGTCAGACTCTGCACTGACACTGTGGAGCCTGCTTGATATTCTCTGTATTCCTCTCTCTCTGCTCCTCCCCTCCACTCATGCACATGTCCTTTCCCCTACCATCCCACATCTCTTTCTCTCTAAAAAATAAATAAACATTTAAAACACACACACACACACACACACACACACACACACACAGTATCTCCTTAAAGTTTTGTGAAAACCTGAGCCATTCTTTTCATCTGTGCTAGTGAGGCTATATTTTATGGTGACAGATGTGAATGGCTAAGGATATACCTAGCACAAGTCCTTTTCTACTTGGCCAACATGTGTAAAATTTGCTACAAAACAAGTAGATTTTCAAACTCTTTATCAAAATGCAACCTGTCCCATTTTATAGATGCTAGAGATAGAAAATGGAGTATCTCTTTGTCTTTTGTGAGCATTTGAACCCATCTCTACTGCAATGGTCTGCCCAGTCTCCTTTGCTTTGAATGGCAGCAAATATGCTTTGCCTACAACTTCAACAAAATCACCTTCATTTTTGAGTTGTCACAACTATACCCACTTCCCTCAAGCAAATTAGACCATTTAATGGAGCTAACAGCCTTCACTGTTCTCTCATGCCTGGTACGGGATGAACGAACATACTGGCTGATGGAAACTGACTTTTTTTTTTCTTTCCAATTTCTCTCCCAAATCTCCTAAATCAGTATTCAAAGCCATGTCTCAATATTTAATCCTTATGCAGACCAAACACTTTAGAGGAGCCCTCCAAGACATCCTATGGTGCTCTCCAGACCCATTAACTTACATTACCTCTGGTTTTAAACAATCAGTTGCTCCCTGATTATGGATAAAGGAAAACTGTGGCACTCACCAGCAGAAACTCTCAGTAGGAGTCATGACAATCTCCTGCACAGCCAGACAACAGAAGCACTGCAGAGATACCTAAGTGGGACTATGCTGCTCTTAAAAGGAAAGTCTCATATGCGCAGGAGGCATTATGCATTTTACAGATTATTGCAAAGGGGATATTCGAATACTTAAATAAAAGGGAATGAGCAAGGAGAGCCACAGAAATAACAAGTCTTCTCATAAATGAATATTAATTTAAAAAATTGAAGTCCTAGTCCTGAATTGTCTGATACCTCTCAACCATAAAGTCAGAGACAATCCTGGGTGACAAACAAAGAAGTTCCCACAAGATAATTAGGTGACAAGCAAGCATATTGTCAAATGGGTCATATAACTTCTGAGGCAACTCTTTTATTGTGTTTGTGGTCATTATGTTCCAATGTGAGATGGGACATATTTAAGGCATTCATGTTATTTTCTGTAAATACAGTAGTTCCCCCCTTATTCATGGGGGACACTTCTAAGACCTCCAGTGGATGCCTGAAAGCAAAGATAGTACTGAACCTGATAATATACTATGTTTCTTCCCATACATCCATAGTTACGATAAAGTTTAATTTATAAATTAGACAGAGCAAGGGATTAACAACAACCAACAATAAAATTGAACAATTATAACAAAATTTATATGAATGTGGTCTCCCTCTCTCAAAATATCTTATTGTGCCATACTCACCCTTCTTGTCATGATGTGAGATGACAAAATGCCCACGTGTTGAGAGGAAACAAGGTGAGTGACAGGGCCACTGTGCTGTAGCATTAGGCTACTGCTACTAACCTCAGAAGATCGAGGCTGACTCTGACTAACTGAAACCTCAGAAAACAAAAACAAAACCATGGCCAAGTGAGGACCACTATAGTACATGTATCACAACCACTGATTAAGCTGACTAGTACTTCACCTTTTTGCTGGAGACAAACATATAGAAACAGTCCTTCTACTTGAATGTTAGCCAAGAAGCTTGGGCTCATCTGAGAGGCAGAATCAGGGCCAGCTCCTGCGTGGGTACAGGTGGCATTTGGATGCTCTTTTGTTCTCCTCTGTACCTTTGCCAGTCATTTAAAAATTGCATTTTGAGGAAAAGAGTGCACATGTTTCTCATTTACACTTAGATGTTAATAATATTTTGTAAGAGTTAGTTGATATCCAAAATAGTTTTTTTTATTAATGTTTTAGAACAAGGGATTTGAATTTGGTCCATTCTAAATTATTCTGAGCACTCTCGCCCACTCTTCTCCCTGCAATGCACAGGGCTTGAGTCACTTTAAAAACATCTTCATAACCCTAATTTTACTTTTTAATATATTAATCAGGTGTCAAAGTTTTAAAAATCTAGATAATGAGGGGGAAGATGGTGGAGGAGGAGGATCCCAAACTCACCTTGTCCTACAAATACACCTAGATAACACCCCCATCAGTGTAAATAACCCAGAGAACAACCTGAAAACTGGCAGAACAGACTTTCCACAGCTGAACATAGAGAAGAGGCCCCATCAAAAACCACAAGAAGAATGGACAAGTGGTCTGGAACCAAGCTCATCTCAAGATTGTTCAGGAGAAGGAAGGCCATTGCAAGCACAGAGAAAGTAGAAGGGCAGATACATAGGCACCCGAGGAACGAGGGACCTGTACTGGAAAGACAAATCCCCACAACATTTGGCTTTGAAAACCAGAGGGGCTTAACATCGTGAGATTTTATAATCAGTGGGGCTGAATTTCTAGAACTTTAAAATCATCTTGCCATTTGCAACAACAACTAGAAGGTATAATGCTAAGTGAAATGTTGGTCAGAGAAAGACAAATACCATGATTTCATTCCTTTGTGGAATGTAAGAAACTAAACAAAGGTTAAAAGGGACACACTCTCAGAGAACAAATTGGTGATTGTCATAGGGGAAGTGGGTGGGAGAATGGGTGAAACAGGTGATGGGGGTGTACACTTATTGTGATGAGCACTGAATAATGCATAGAATAGTTGAATCAATATATTGTACATGGGAAACTAATATTACACTGTATGTTAATTATAATAGAATTTTAAAAATTCTAGACAGAAATTCTTTTCCAGCAAGGATTCTCACCTGGCACTTTTTATTCAAATGCCCAATTTCAAACCTTCCAGTGTTGGGAGAATTAAATTTGAACCTCTGGAGGTGGGTCCCAAGCCTCATTATTTTTTTCAAGCATTTCAGATGATTTTTGTGTGAAAGCAGATTTGAAAATCACTGGTTTCAGGAGTGGAAATTAGAAACGAAAGACAGGCTGGAGTCAGTTTATAGACAATATGAGCCACAGCATGATTCAGGGCAAGGCTCTGACCATAGTCTGAGAAACCTGGGTGAAAGCATATCAAAATTAGTTTTAATACCTACAGTACTAAATGCTAAGACTTTTCTTTGAAGCAGATAACTTGAATAATAGTTTCTCCATGTATTTATAGGCCTGATTGTATTTTAGACTTGACAAAGCTACTATTTATTTCACAAATACTGGTTGAGTTCCATGCCATTCTGCTCTGCACAAAATGACCTGGAGCAGAGAAAGCCTAGCCAGAGGCCCATAAACCAGGGGTACCAACCATCATACTTTACAGAACACACTGGCAGTAATAACCACATGCAACTTTATTCCTGTCGAATTAACCTTTACTGTGGTAACACTGCTACCACTCACTATGATTACAATGCCAACATCTGTGATTTATATATATATTAGCACTGATGTAATTTTTATTTTTATTTTTTATTTATTTTTTGTGAAGCTTTTTTTTTTTTTTTTAACTTTATAGTTTATTGTCAGGTTAGTTTCCATATAACACCCAGTGCTCT
>CM053559.1:70037928-70150252 GCA_028646485.1 Cryptoprocta ferox
GAGGTTGTCTTCTTTCTGGCGTCTGTTTCTTCTTTCCCCCACTTGCAAATCCAAGTTTTATCCCTTCAGTCCTTCTCAGTTCAATCCATACGGGCGTGCTCGGATTACAGAGCTCCCTGCTCTTCCGCCATCTTGTCCTCCTCCCTGATGTAATCTTTAAAAGATAGTCGGGAATCCACTCCCAGGAGGAAAAGGCTGTGTTTGAAAGCTTTAAGTGTAGTAACGATATCATAAGAAACTTCACTTAACCAGTCACACAAGTAAACACCTTGGAGAGGTCAGAGATGAAGCTAACTACGGCAGGACCAAACAGGGAAAATAAAATAAATGAGTCCTTTTTGCTCTTTAGGGTGGCACATTGAGTTCTGTCTTCTGGACTGTTAGTTTGGTTCAGGAATGGCTTAGTTTACCAGAAAGTGTTCTCTGGCTGTTAGAATTGTTGCAAAGGTTTTTGCTTTTCAGAGTTCATAGTAAAAGAGCAAAATCTCACTGTTGGATGTAGGGGGTGAGGGTAGGAAAGTCTTGTCAGAAGAGGTGCTACTTGAGCTGAGCTTTAATAGAAGAATGGCAATCAGTTGAGTAAAAAAGAATGTGTGGTTGGGGAGGGAGGAACATATTTAAGGCTAAGGGAGTGATATATGTGTGAAGGCTCCGAGGCATATACCAGCACAGTTGTTTGGGAATTTCTAAGTAGTTCCATATGACTGCAGCTTGGGAGGTACAGAGGGAGGGCTGGGGGTTAAAGCCAGTGAGGCAGGCTCTGGGTGCACTAAAAAGGCATTTGTAATTTATCCCACAAACACTGTATAATCCTTTAAGTATCTTTACTAATAGGGAAACACTGAAATATTTATTTCTTTAAAAGTTTATTTATTTATTTGGAGAAAGCGAGAGTGAGAGAGAGAGAGAGACAACAGGGAAGGGGCAGAGAGAGAGAGAGAGAGAGAGAATCTCAAGCAGTCTCCCTGCTGTCAGTGCAAAGCTCTAACTCACCAATTGTGAGATCACGACCTGAGCCGAAACCAGGAGTTGGATGCTCAACCGACTGAACTACCCAGGTGCCCCAAGATTTCTGTTTTAGATTTAAATAATTGCTTTGGGAGCTTTAGGGAGAAAAAACTAATTGTGAGGAGGGGGAGATGTGGAAAGGTGGACACAGTGGGCACCAGCTGGAGGCTATCAGAAGTGAGAAGACAGGAGGGCTGGAACTCAAGGGTAGTGGTGAGGGGAGAAGAGGGGAGAACTACAAAAATCTCTTTATAGCACCTCTGTCAGGGAAGCTGGATGAGAAGGAGGAGGGCAATGCCTAGGTTTCTGGATTAAGAAGCTGGTAAAACAATGACCCCTTTTTACAGATATAGGATATAGAGGAGAATTAGGTCTGTGGAGGGGAAATGAATGCAATATTAGATGCAGTTTTAAGTTAGTCTGAGAAACAGGAAGAACGTTTTCCTTAAAATCTTAAAAATTTTGAGAACCTAAGTTTAAGCCCATTGTATGAAAACAGCTGAGCTATCTTCATCAAAAATGTCCAGGCCATGACAGGTAAGGGAAGACAAAAAAGCTTCCAGATTAAAGCAGACTGAGGAGACATGACCACTAAATGCACTCAGGTGCCAGACTTCAGTCCTTTCCCTACAAAACATTATTGAGACAGTTGGAGAAAACCTGAATACAGTCTATTGATTAGCAGCTAGTGTTGTGTCAATATAATGCTAATATATTAATTTTCTGATATTGACAATTGTACTATTAGGTATGAAATGTCCTTGAAGTATTTTTAAGGGTAAAATGATATCATATGTTCAAGTTACTCTCAAATGGTTCAGGAAAAAAAAGCATGTATATGTAAAGGGAGTGTGATAAAATGTTAATTTTGGAGAATCTGAACAAAGGGTATGCAGGAATTCCTTGTATTATTATTGCATTCTTTTAGTAAATTGGAAATGATGTCAAAATTAAAAGGATTTCAGTGAAAATTCTTTTGAAATACTTCAAATTTTTAGAAAAGCATAAAGAATAACATAACAATGATAACAATGTTCCCTGCAACTAGAATAAACAACAGCTAATGCTGTCTTATGTACTTTCAGTCTTTTTTTAAGCAAAATATTACTTCATAACATTTTATATAGAAACAAAATTGTGTGGGGGGTATTATAGAAAAGGAGGAGAATGGCAAAGGTTGTAGACTATAAAGTAAGTTTAATCATTCCTTAAATTAAGAAATAATCAAGCCCAGAATATGGATTATGTTTGATATATCCTTAGACATTATGAAACCTGCAGTAAAGCTTAGAACATAATTTAGTTATTCTGCAAGAGGTCTAAGGGGTTAAATTTTTATTTTACTTTCTGTGGAAAAGCAAAAACATCATTTTTTCCCATCGGTCAGAAAACGAAAAGGAAGTACTTTATCTGTTGTCTTAATTTGGTGGAAGAAAAACCACTTCAAAGGTGCCATTTAACTGAAACTATAGAATAATGAAAGATTGACTATTCAAAAAAACCTTTCAACAGTCTCTTTTAAAAAATAGTAAAAAAAATACAGATGGGTAAATATTGACAGAACATGTGATACCAAATGCTAAAACCAGTGATAGAAGTTATATCCTAGATTTGCAACCAAGATTGCTACCTTGTTTTCTAGGAGGGGTCAGAGTCACTGCCTGGTGCTCATTTTGTTCTAGGTGGATGTCAGGAGACTTGTTCTGAAAGGAAAAGTTATGGACACATGATGCTCCCCTGGCCATTCAGGATGTCCCCTCTCCTTCAGGTATCTTGTATCCAGTTACTCACTGGTAAGAACTTTAATCTTGCTTTCCTAACTAAGCAGAAGAAAGACCAAAAGAAACATAGGAATTCAAGACCAGTCTGCAAATCAAAACAGCATAAACACAAGAACTAATGGAATAAATCATGTGGCCCTCGGTGAAGGAGCGACTGTCTGCAAGGGTAGAACCCAGAGCTCAGGGCTTGGCTGCTCTGGGCGGAGAAAGAAAAAAGTCGTGGGCATTGGAGGTGCTGACTCACCCACGTCCACCATCTGCTTTGATTTTCTCTTTCTGACTCTGTTTATTTCTCCCTGTGCTCTCTCTCGCATTCCATTATTTTCATTTCCCCTTTTAAACTCTCCCACCAAAACAGGTTAGCTCTCCATGAAACACTGCAGCAAACAGGATGCTGGCATGGGTGCTTTAAGCTCTCTCTAGGAATTTATGAGCACTTTCCCACCTTTGTCAGATGCCTTCTTTGGTTCCTCCTTTTGTCAGAGAATAAATCCTAGCTGACTTGGTCATGACCTTTTCTCCTACACTCTCTTCAATATGAAAAAAGAAAAAAAATTCCCTTTTTCATTCTGAGTTAAGTCTCCTCACACAGCATGTCTTCAAGTTGTAACTAAGACTTCTCAGCCTAATGAAATAAAATATTTTCTTAGTAATTTGTAGGTCCATGCATGGAAAAAAAATACCATCAATGAGTACTGCACTTTTTGCCTCATTTTATGGAGGAAAACCACAGCTGGTAGGAAAAGAAAGGCATCATAAAGATTTATATGAAAAGAGCAGCGAAAAATCACTTACAGACACAAAAGAACTTCTCAACTGGTCTCCTAATTGAAAACTGCCTACTAAAGTGAACAAACATAAAATATCTTGGGGTGCCTGGGTGGCTCAGTCGGTTAAGCATCCAATTTCATCTAAGGTCATGATCTTAGGGTTTTTGAGTTCGAGCCCTGCATTGGGCTCAGTGCTGACAGCTCAGAGCCAGAAGCCTGCTTTGGGTTCTGTGTCTCCCTCCCTCTCTGCCCCTCCCCCACTCATGCTGTCTCTGTCTCTCAAAAATAAATAAAACATTGACAAAATAATTTTAAAAAAATCTTTACAGGCCAAATGTATCTGTTTATCTCCACTGCAGTAAAGGCCAGAATACAAAAGATGTTTAGAAGCCAGAGTCTCCAAGCCCTGGAAATTAAATTCTGAAGTGTTTTATGACATCAATCAAAAATTAAAGAATTACTTAGTAAAATTATGACAAGCCTATGTGTATTGGTGCTTTTATAGGGCTATATCTGGGGAGATATCTTCCTAAATAGGAGGAATATTTATCTCTAGGTTGTGGAATTTTATATGATTTTTTAAAAAACTTTTTTTTGTGTTCATATATTTTAATATTTTAGAGTATGCATTATTTTTATAATCAAGAAAAATAAAATTATTTCCTTCTCAAGTTAAAAAGCAGTTTATGAACTATTTCAAACACCAATTATTTCTCAGAGTTGAATGTTATAAAAAGTATACTTTTTTTGTTCTACTTTTTAAATTAAGTTTTTACTTTAATTCCAGTATAGTTAACATTCAGTGTTATATTAGTTGCAGGTGTACAAAGACATTCAGCAATTTCAGACATCACCCAGGGCTCATCACAACAAGTGCCCTCCTAAATCTCCATCACCTATTTTACCCATCTCCCCACATAAATGACATTTAAGAAACAAAATGAGCAAAGCGAAAAAAAAAGACCAACCAAGAAAACAGACTCTTAACTAGAGAAAAACTACACATTTTTAATGCAAATCCATTTTTCAATAAAGATTGAAATTAATTTTTCATTACTCTCTAAAATGTATTTTAAAAATGTTGAGCATTTATGACATTCCTAATATTAAATACAGCTTCATTGTGCAAGCAGTGTTGCTAGGGTGTCATCATTTTATTTTGGCATCTATATTCTAGATGAAAGCTTCTATATTATAGGTTTTATAACTTCATATTTTCGTATTCCAATTGAACTTTTTAAAAAAAGCACTTTTGATTATCTGCTATGAGGTCTAAAGGATTCTTGCTTCCCTTTCATCACAGATCCACCACCAATCCAAAACAGTGAACATACATCCTCAGTGCCCGCACCAGCAGAATCCAGACTGATCTCAGTACCCATCCCCTCCCACCTACCATCTGGACCTCCCTGCAGCCAGAGGAACCTCAGCAGAAAGCAGAAAGGAACACCTCCCTCCCTCCATTAACCACTCCAACAACTAGAAGCAGGATCCAGAAAGAGAGGCCCCAAAGTCATGATTTTCCTCCATTTTCAGCAACTTACTAACCTGACAGGAATTTTAGGAGATCTTCTAATTAACTTTCATATATATATAAATCTGTATCTGTGAGTAGTTAATAAGAAAAATTATTCTTTCAAATGGAGTGTTTTACCCATTCGTACCAGGATTAGGGATTCGATTAGATCAATTTCTTGTGGCAGATGTATGAATAAGTTACCAGCTCAATCCCTACTTCTCCTTCATTTTAAATATTTTTTAAGCTCTAAGGTTCTTCTCATAAAACATCTCTCAGCCAATTTAGTGGTATCCCACTGCTTGGAGACTTCTTCAGAATTTCACCCATCAGTATCCTCCCTGCCTCTCCCTTTCTTCTTCAATTCTCTATTGTCTGTAGTTTATAAACAAGTTCAGCTCTACCGTACTAAAAAAAAAAAAAAAAGCTCAGCACTATCTTCTACTTCAGCTACAATCCCATCCTTTTCCTTCCTCCATGACTACCTTCACTGTGTAACTCTTCACCATAGGTTAGTTCCTCCTTGCTGTCACTCTGATGAAGCTGCTGTCATGATGGCCAGCAATGGCCTTTAAAAGAAAACCAACATTCAACTTGCCACAGCATTTTATTTTGCTCATTTTTTCTATCCTTCTTCATATTTACTTCCATCAGGGTCATGAACACTACATTCTCCATGCTTTATCCCATTCCACTAGATATTTTGCTGGTTTCTGGTCTTTTCTACCCCTAAATATTGGTGTTTTCTAGAGCCCTAACCTATGTTTTTTTCTTCTTCCTGTGCACCTCACTCAAATGACACTCCAGGCCACCTGTATATACCTCCATCTCGCTTCTCAGTTCCACATGGATATTTTAAATTTCCCAGTGGACATTTATTCTTTTCTTAAACATTCACTGAGTCTGTACATTTCACCAAATAAGAAAGAAAAATAAGTAGCCTGACTACTGGTCTCTTTTCATCCATTTTCTCCTCTTTGCAGCCTATCTTTTGTTTAAAGGAATAAATTTGATGTTAATCCTCAGTGTTAAAAAATTCAAGGTCTCCATAGGGCCCAAATGAGAAATACAAATGCCAATCCTGGCTTGCTGAGTCCTCTTCTACAGACTGCCCCTCCAACTTCATCTTCTCTCTCTCCCTATACCCCCAAACTTGCCAACAATCCATACATATGGTGTGCTCCCAACCACATCATCTTTGTGTATATCATTCAGTTTCACCACTGGGCTGGAATACTGTTCCTCCCTCTTTCTTCCTCACCAGCTCAAATTTTTCTTCCTAAGTTAAAGCTTTCTGCTTACCTGTTTTTTCCACCCCCTACACATTTGTTGAGCTTAACATTTTACTTCATTACAAATCTTAGGGCAACTGGGTCTCACCACTGCCTGTGTCTACCACAATCCTGATATACAGCAAGACTCTTCAAATGTATGAATGAATTAACTATAAATACACCCAACTGGTAAAATTTGAGTGGGCAGAAAAATGAGGAAGTCTGTAGCTCAAGTGAATAAACAGAGCTTTCCTAGACTTATTGTGGTGACCATTTTGTAACATATATAGAATAACTATGTTGTACATCTGAAATACAATATTGCATGCAATTATTATTCAATAAAAATTTAAAACATAAAATAAGTAAAAATAAGAACAAATGAACGAGGCCTTATTTACATCTGGGTAACTCGTAATGCCACACTCATAACAACTATGATTACTATTTGCCATTATACGACTCCCTATTCTCTCCCAACTCAAAAATATTTAGCGGGTGAAGCATGCCTTTGGCACCTATTCAGCCCCTGAAACTTAGAGGAAAACAAGAACCTGTAAGCTACTGAAAGTCAAGAAGTTCTTAATTTTTGCACTGATAGTCCAGTAGTAAAATAGCAGCCCATGTATTACCTTTTAATTGTCAAAGTCATATTATTTCAGTGGAATGTGGCTATCAGTGGAATCTTATTTTAAGAGCAATTATTCCTCATCAGATTGGGGAAACTGATACCCCAATGGTCATAAACTGATTAGGTAATTGCCAAATGCCAATACAGGCACTTTAGAAAATTAATTATAAATTGAGTGTCACCTGAGGGGGAAAAAAAGTAGTTCAAATCTCCATGAATGAATAAAGCAAGTGTTTCACATCTTTAATGTAATTTTTAAAAGAACAGTTAAAAATATTAGATTTCTATTTATTTGCCCATGTTTCCAACAAATGGGTCCAGAACAGACGGTTTTGATTTTGTTCAATTCAACTACATTCTTAAGGACAATATATGAGATGCTATTGAGCAGTTATGCTATGTATCCATGAATGCTTTTTATGTCTCAGCAGTCAAAAAACAAAAAAGTGGATATAGTAAGTGTGGACCAATTTGATTAATATCAAATTTGGGCAGCATTCAGAATAGATAATGGAACTGACAACTTGTGAGTACTTAGAATAGAATGTGGTGTCCAACAGAAGCCATAAAATGCAAGCTGAGGGAGAGCCCTAGCAACCGAGGAAAACATGGCATCATGCTGTGTATCCATGTCAGAAACCTGAGCTAAATACCCTCTGTGCTGTAAACTGTAAGACTAACATTTTGAAGCTATGCCTAAGGGGTGCTAATACAGGAAATGCTAAATAGTCAACACTATCATTCACCTTTGCAGATGAAGAAAGCAGGTTTAAAGTGCAGGTATGAAGAAAACTTCCTTATGGAAGGATGACAGAAAAATCTCATCCCTCAGTGATGGTGGATGGCTATCAAAGACTGCTGAAGTGCATATGAAATTTGGGTCTTTTTGACTCCAGCTAGTGGAATCACCTCTCTCTCTTCTATCTATTACCTACCGAATCACTGCTCACTCATCAGCAGAAAGAATAGAAAAATGACCTCATTTCATAGAGTGAGGGATACCTCTCAACTCAAATAGCTAGAGTCTTGCTGGTAGAATGGCACTTAAATATAATCCATTACCATTTCATTGTTGTTGAGAACAATGTGCCTACTTAACCTGCATATGGCATAAAAAGCTCAACATTCATTTTTCCTCTTATACATTTTTTCCATACCATTAGGAGAAGGTAAATGGTACAAAAAATGCATAACTGTGGCAGTTCAAAATGTTTTTCTAAATGCAAAAAGATTTTCCTCCTAAATGGCAGCTGCTTTAAATGTGGTTAGCTACTGTGTACTTGTTTTTATTATCGTTACTGAAAAATCTCTGAGAAATAAATAATTCACAGTTGAATTTATAAGGGCAACTTGGTTACAGTTGCTTTGGAAACTAGTTCTGTGTATGTCTATGGACTCAAATGATACCAAGCCATCATTTTTCAAATATCAAAAATAATTCTGAGTTTTCCAGAGATTTTTTCCTTCTCTTTATTGATTGAATTAGAGCTATCTGAATTGCATAGAAAAGGATCTGATCAATAGTAACATTGCACTTTCTAAACCTAAGAACCGGAGAATGGATATAGAACTAAGTCTTTGTGTTTAGTCAAGGAAGGTTGGGGTTAAATCCTGGGTTCCTTTCTGGCATTAGGAATCTGACTCTTATCTCAATTAATGTAGTAGAGGCTGCTTTGTGATTCTCTGAGGAATTCATTTAGAAAAATTCAATTAAATATTTACATGAGTAGATGCTATTAATAGATATTCATGCTCCATTTAAAATATTTAACAAGCTAAGATGCAATTACCTCTCCTCTGTTCCACCATAATTATACAATTAAAAATGACTACTCTTATTTAAGAAAAAATTACAAATAAATAGATGTCAATATTATGCATTCAGAACATCCTATTCTAGCTATAGAGTACCTGTAATTAATTATTTTTGTGCAATTAATTGCACAAAACAAAAATGATAGAATCTTAGTGTTGGAACAAACTTTGGATGTCTTCTAAAAATAAAGGTGTAGGGACCACAGTTTGATGAGGATAAAATGAATGAAAATGCTGTTCAGTCAGCTAAAAGGTGTGGAAGGTGCTGCCAAAGGTAAATCACAAACTTTTCCCAGAAACAAAAGTACACATAGTGGAAAACCTAAATTGTCCAGACATCTTCTAAAGCTATATTCGGCTAAAAATCAGTACATCAGTAAATATTTTCCTTATCTTCTAGACAGTATCAGTTTTTTCATATTTTAGAGAAAGCAATAAAGAAAACTGCTAGTCTAAACTTGGTTGTGAAGACTGCAAGGGCTTGATGAAGAGAAACTGATGGAAAAACCTTGGAATCGTGCCATTTTAGAATTTATAACAGCCAAGGAATTATGTACCAGGCATAGGCAATAAGGTCAGCAATCTTTGGAAGAGTAAATAGTCCCACTACACACATATTCCTGAACACTGACAATATCAAATGCTGGTGAGGATGCGAAGCAACAGGAATTCTCATTCATTGCTGGTGGAAATGCAAAATGGGACAGCCACTTTGGAAGACAGTTTGCTGCTTTCTTACAAAACTAAGCATACCCTTATCATACAATCCAGAAATCATGTTCCTTGGTATATACCCAAATGAACCAAAAACACAAAGTTTATAGCAGCTTTATTTATAATTGCCAAAAGTTGGAAGCAACCAAGATGTCCTTCAGTAGATGAATGGATAAGTACATTCAGACAATGAACATTATTCAGCACAAAAAAGAAATGAGCCATCAAGCCAAAAAGACACAGAGGAACTTTAAATGCATATTACTAGGTAAAAGAAGCCAATCTGAAAGGTTATATACTGTATGATTCCAACTATCTGACATCTGGAAAAGGTGAAACTATGGAAACAGCAATAAGATGAACAATTACAAAGAATTTGGGGTTGGGGAGTGAACAGACAGGATTTTTCAGGAGGTAAACATATACTCTGTATGGTACCATAATGATGGATACATGTCATTTATACCTTTGTACAAACCCATAGATTATATGACACAAAGACTGAAGCCCATTGTAAACTATGGACTTTGGGTGGTTATGATGTGTTAGTGCAGGCTCATCAATTGTAACAAATGTACACTCATTCTAGTGCAGGATGTTGATAATGAGGGAAGCTATGCATTTGTGGCGACAGAGGATATATGAAAAATATATGTACCTCCCACTCAATTTTGCTGCAAATCTAAAACTGCTTTAATAAATTAAGTATTTTTTAAAAAGTAAAGAATCAAAAACTAGCCTAACCCTATTGTCTCCTATGATGGATTAAGGAGAGTAGGAAAAAGTAGGAATAAGATCACAAAAGCATTCCTGAAAAAAGAAAGGAGGGAGAGGTAACTAAAGTGATCAATGTGTCTCACAGAAAGTTCTGTGGTGAACCTATCCTTTGTTTCTAATTTTAAAGGTCTGTAAATGTAGTGTGGACACAGCAGAAACCCTTTAGAATGAGTTGAGAATCGGGTAAATACTGAAAAAGAGAACTTTCTAGATATACTTAAATACAAAGAATTTGAAATAAAAGCAAGACAGGCTCTATGCTCAGAAGATCAGGCTTGGAATCCTGATTTTGATCCTCACTGAGCCGGGGGCCTTGGTACCCAACCAATCTGAATCTTTGTTTCCTCATCTATAAAATGACTGTTTCATCCTAAAATTTTCAGTGAGGATTAAATAGAATTGGTAAAATTTAGCACCATGGCTGATACATAATCAGTTCTCTTTTGAAAATATTAGCTTCCATCAATATTATTACTATCAATAATGTAGACACAAATCCCAGGGCTTATGACATGAAAATGGGAGCGGAATTAAATTCTTGTTTTTATCATCTGTGATATCAACTATCACCAACAATTTTGTCTTAACTACACATCTGCACATCTGATAAGCATTACTTCTTTCAATAGTAAAGACTATGATGAACATATTGACTAGGAATAGGCCCCCAAAATACAAATTTTAGTGTCCTTTCAGGTTGATACCAAATCAGTAATCCACATTCTTTAGATATGATTTGATATATTGGGAATTAATCTGGCATATCGTATTATCATTAAATTTATATTTAATGAACTACTAAAAATTCAAATTAACTATTAAACATCAAATTAACATTTTCAATGTTCAAAGGAAAGTCAAATGAACTGTTAAACATTCAAATATTCTACATGAAATACAAAGAAGGTGTTCAACAAACATTTGGTGAATAAACAAATGAATTAAAGAACTGGAAGGAGTTTGGAAAAATAGATGATCATTAGATGGTAAGATGGGGGTAATATTATAGAAAGAACACTATTCAATAACTAAAAAAAGAAACCATAATATCCTTGGCACATAATGTTTCCATGATTCTCCAATATGATAAACCTATCAAAAGAAGGTAGCAAATCTAATTTGTTGTAATTTGTATTTTATGGCTTCTGATGGACACCACATTATATTCTAACTACTCACACATTATCAGTTCAATTATCTGTTCTGAGTGCTGCCCAAATTTAAGGTTAATCAAATTGCTCCAAATTTATGTTATCCACTTTTTTCTTTTTTTTTAACTGTTGAGAAAATATTTGTCTATAAATTTAAACTATCATGCTGCAAGAATGGTATGACTAATAAAGATACACTACTTAGGAGAACAAAATATGTGGGATTTGTAATGTTTTTTTGTTGCTATTGTTTTTCTTGCAAACGCTGTAAAACTGATTCTGAGTTAGCTTGTGAATTATTCATTTGGTCTCAAGGACTAATGCCATTCACTTACTATTAACTGGTACTAGATTTAAGCTGGTAAAAAATGAGAGCCCAATTATGCTTCTTCATCTCTCAGGAGGTGTTTCCAAGGAGCCCTAACTTACAGATAAAGTCAAAACATTATATTATTCATTCATTGAATAAATACCTATGGTATATACTTTATCTGCAAAGTCTTATTTAATTAAAATTAAATAAAATTTATTCAGGGGCACCTGGGTAGCTTAGTCAGTTAAGTGTCTGACTTTGATTTTGGCTCAGGTCATGATCTCATGGTTTATGAGCTCAAGCCCCACATTGGGCTCTGTGCTGACAGCATGAAGCCTGCTTGGGATTCTTTCTCTCCCTCTTCTCTGCACCCTCTCCTGCTCTATCTGTGTCTCAAAAAATGAATAAACTAAAAAAATTAAAATTAAATGTATTTAATAAAATGTATGATGTGATAGAATAAGAGATGCATCAATTCCTAAAATTTGACCTATAGCAGTAAGTTTTAAAAAATAGTGACAGGGCTTCATGGAAGGGTGGCATTTCATAGGTCCTTGAAGAATGATAAAATATGCAGAAGTAGAAGAGATGCAGGGGAGGAAAGGTGCAGGGGAGGTGTGGGGAGGTACTTAGCTCAAAACTTCAGAAGCAAAGTTAGAGAGGAGTAAAAGTGTCAGGTATTTACGGGGATATAGGGAATATTTCCACTATGGATGAATGTTATGAAGGATATAATGAAAGACAAATCTAAAGATTATGGTTTGTATAATAGTGTGGGAAGTGGTAAATTCTAGGCTAAAAACTTTGGATTTATTCTTTGGGAATGGGGATTTATTAAGGTGTTTACATGGAAAAGTGACATTATCATAGCTGTACTCCAGGGAAATTATTTTGGCAGTGATATTTTCAATAGATTTAAGAGAAAGAGTTTGTGGGGCTCCTAGGTGGCTCAATTGGTTAGGCGTCCGATTTCACCTTACATCATGATCTTGTGGTTCATGAGTTTGAGCCCCGTGTCAGGCTCTGTGTTGATAGCCCAGGGCCTGGAGCCTGCTTTGGATTCTGTGTCTCCCTCTCTCTGGCCCTCCCCATCTTGTGCTTTCTTTCTCTCTTTCTCAAAAATAAATAAACGAAAAAAAAATAATTAAAAAAAAAAAGGAAGAGTTGAGATGGATGCTTATTAAGAGTCCAAATGAGTAATAGGAGTAAAGAAGGCATTCATCTAAGTGGTGGCATAATATACTTAATTTTATTAATCAATATATCTGAGTATTTAATACCCTGATTTGTATGATAAGTCAAAGAAAATGTTTATGTAGGGCCTTCTTAATTAAAATCCAAGCAAGATGTCATATTAAAGATTAATTAGGGCAAAGATAAAATTTAAAAATAATTCTATCATTACTGTCATTTCTGGTACTCTGTTCATAGATATAAAATAAGAGACCTAAAAATCTCACAGCATTTCAGAAACAAGTAGATACAAATAAAAAGATAATCTAAGGAAAAGAGACCTCTGCCAATAAAGTGCAAAGTTGTGGCAGGCATTGATAGTTATCACCTCAATATCCTCTCTCCTTTTCTTCCTCAGTAATAGAACCTACAAATTTATCAAAGTATGTGACCATGTAGAATAAAGCTTATACTTTATAGCCTCCCTTGAAGATAACTGAGGTCATGTCATTAAATTCTGGCCATTGGAATTTAGCAAGAGTGTCCTGTGTGATTTCTAGGAAATCTCCTTAAAGGGGAAAAATGTGTCTGTCCCTATCTTCCTAATTGTTAGCTGGACTATAGACCTCATGCCTCGAACATGAGCAGTCTATCTTGAAAAGCCAGATATTGAGGATAGCAAAGAAATTATCCAATTCTGTTTTGTTTAAACCATAAATTTTTGTTGGTTTTCCTATCACTTGCCACCAAACCTAATCTTTAGAATTCATATTGTTCTAGATCTTAAAAGTTCTCATCACAAGAAAAAAATGTTTTGTAACTATATTTGGTGAAGAATCCTAACCAGATTGATGGTAGTTATTGATATATACAAGTATGGAATTGTCATGTTGTACACTTGAAATATACATAATGTTATATGTCAATTATACTTCAATTAAAAAAAAAAGAATAGAACTACTAAGGATAAGGGCTGGCATAATGGAAAAAACACTGGGCTGGGAGTCAGGAGAACTGGGGCTTACCCAATTTACCAACTATTTAAGTTTGGTCAAACTTCTTAACTTTTTGGTGCCACTCTTACTCTTATAAGATGGCACTATTCGTCCTTGGGCCTGCTTTAAATTTGAGTGTAAACTGTAAGGATTAAGTGAAATTATAGCTATTAAAAAAGGATACAAATGTTTTATTTTTTAAAAAGAATTAATATTGTTCTAGCCCTTTTTATAAGCAAGGGTGTGGGATATGATTCTAGGGTAAAAGATGGTACTGAATGGGAATCTGGGTAGAGCAGAAAGAGGGAGCAAAGAAAGAAAGGGAGTTTGCTTTATATAAATGTGTAAATGTAAGCCTACATTCTTGACAACATCTTCATGTTATAGCTCTATTACTTTTCCTGCTGACCAAGCTGGTGTAGGTAATAAATCATGAATATGGGTTTCCAAAAATCAAAGTACACAATAAAACCTAGATATCTTGATATACCTGTTCTACAAGGTGGCACTGCTGCCTGATGCACCCATGGCTTTGGAGGAGGCTTACTATCCTGGTGGCCTGGTAAATTGGTTTGGGATTACAAAAAAGACCTCTCCCTGCTAGAACTGTCATTCAGGAAGATTGGGTGAGAAAGGAACACAAAAATGTAAGAGCAATTAATAAAGAAGTAGATTTTTAAAAATACTTTAAACTTTATTTTCATCAGTTTAAGCACTGTATAAATGGGTCTTTCTCACATGAGGTAACCAGGAGTATGTTTCTTTGTTACTCTAAAACAACCAGACTAGATGATTAAATAAATATTTTTAAATTGAAGAATATGCTCTCCATGGTCTTAACCAAAGTCTAGAAGACTGAAAGGGCCTAGGCCTGATCTGTAAGGGGTTCTTGGACCAGGAAATGAGGTAGGCCCATTGGCATGGGACAGTAACTGGGGCTTTTCTCAGTAGCGAGAAAAGAGTATCATGAGGCTCAACAGAGGGAAAAGGAATCTGTTTCAGCAATGATATGAAACAAAGAGCCAGAGGCAGGGAAATGTCTGGGCAGGAATTCTGCTTCGGGGAGGTCTGTGAATGAGTGAGTAGGATATCCCCATAGGCAAGCTCTGCATAGCCTGAGAGTGGAAACAGGAGGGCGGGCTGGCAGGTGGATTGGCAATGTGTGGTGGTACTCCAAATGGGGGACTGGAGCTCAGGCCATAGGAAGAATAGCTGGAGGATGTCAGGGATGCAACTCAAAAACTGAACTCAGAATTGGAAAACAAGATGGAAGCTTGGTCACAAGCAAGGATACAAAATGCTGGCTATTAAAACCAGGTTCAAAGTATAAGGTTAGAGGGGTGAGCAGTGAGGTAAATGGATCCTGAACTACTGAGATATGCTGGGATGAAGGGCCCTTTTATTTCTGGGCTAGAATGAAGTTAACAATGGGAGCCAAATGGCCTCATATCTGGAACTAGAAGGCTTTGGGGAGAGGTAAACAACTAATTACACTGTTCAGTAACAAGAACAAATCAAATGTGCAACCTGGAAACAGCTGTCCATCTAAACCCATTCTGTAGGCTTGGTTCTTCCCTTGCTTTAAAAGATGCACTTTAGGGCAGGTACTGTTGCCTTTTTTGGTCACCCTCACAGTAATCTCTGGTCATGTTAGTCCCCTAAATCACAGTTCTAATATTAAAATGACCAATCCCATGTACTCATAAAAACTTCCAGCTATATTTATACCAAATCTTCTCCTCCCTAGATCAAACCTGCTCAAAGGAATATCAGTTTATTTTTGTTTCTGTTTTATGCTTCTACCTCTCTTCCTCCAGTTTGCTAATCCACGGTATCTGACTTCTCCCAAGGTGGAGGTGGTGGGTTTGGGAAGAGGAGGTAGCAGGAAAGATTTTATTCATCATATACTGTCATAAAGAACTGGGGATGACATTCTCCAGGCTTGGCAGGTGTTTAAATCTCTAGTTCTGTTTTGGGATACTTTTCAAGGTTCTTTGGAGAGAAGCCCATTGCTGGGGAGCACTTCTCCAAAGTTCCTGTGGTGTAGAACAAAGCACCGCCTCTGGTTCACAGCCTACCTCAGTCTCTGGACACCCAGGGTTCATCTCCAGCGTCTCTTTCTGAGAGAATATTGTTAGAGAAAAAGTAAAGCCACTCTACCTGCTCTGCTCTCTCTTGAGCTCTCTCTCTCTTTTCCCTCATGTAGTCTGTGAGAAACCATCACACATTCTTTGCCCTCAGAAATTTGGGAAGCAAAGAACAGACTGCCCCATGCGTTGGTTTCTCTCAGTTTCACCATCAGGGCAGCCAGCCAACCACAGCCTGCTTCCTACCCTTTAATTTGTTTGGCCTGAGACACTGTCCACTATGCCTTCCAAGTAGCAAAGGACATGTGCCAAGCTTTCTGAGTGTTTTTTTTGATGCCTATTTTCCTGAGCATAATAAAGAGGCAGAGGTAGAACACTCAGTTTTCCAACAGCTCTCCCCATAATAAACACTCTTCTAATCTCCACGCCTGCCCTTTCATGCCTTCAACATGGGTGAACACCTACACAAACCTAGCTTTTGACCATCTCCTTTGCAAGTCACATAGGTATCGTACTCTCCTACTTTAAAACATGGGAGTAGTTTGCACATACTTGTAAGGCCTCAAGTGAAAGCTAAAGCTTTCATTACATATTTTCATTTTAGTATCTAATTACAACCACAAACATGTATGTTCTTGTTAAAATTTAGATTTCATAGAGTTTAGGTATATTTTGTTTCTTATTATTGCTTCTGAAATAATCATTTGCTTATCTAAGAAATTCATTATCAGGATTGATGCTGCCCACTGAACATGATAGCATAGCACAGAAGTGTTTGCCAAAAGACACATCCCCACCCCCATATACCAACATACATATAGTCACAGATGATATTAAACATCAAGGAGCCATCTTCTGCTATGGAATACTTAAATATTCCCATAGTATGTTTTTCCCCACTACTTTGTCATAAGGAGACTTTTTTTAAATTCTAATTCTTCTTGATTCATGTATTTCAGTACAGATCACTTTAACAGTATCTAATACCATATATTTTACCTCAGATGAGGAATGGCAGACTTAGACAATTAGAAAGTGTTCCAAATTTCCATTGGCTAACTTTCAGGAAATTTGATTACACTATTCAGGGTGTGTATGCTATTAATCCCACCTTTTTTATGTCATGGTTAACCATTGTTTTTCTTCCTATTTAAGTTGGTACATCTGCAAAGGTTCTTGCACAGCTTTCCAAGCTAACAATAATGCCATTAAAGATACTTTGCGTGGCTGGAGGCAATTTAAGGGATATAACAAGTAGGAAACATTTACTCTCCTTTTTTTTTTCTTCCTATTTTTGGTTTAATGGAAGTATGGCAATGGTTCAGCTCTATTGTAAAACCAGCTTTAAGAAAACCATAGATATTAAATATTTCCAAATAAATTATTCTTTTGAATTTGGATAAAAAATGGAGGGGAATTTTAGAAGTTATATCTAATTAACAGGTCCCTGATTGAGAGCTTGGCTGTTTCCTAATTTTGGCCTTTGGGCATCACTTCATTTCAGACATGAAAGGAATAAGAGACATGCTGATACATTGTTGGAAAAAGAGAGAGACGAGAGAGAAGAGAGAGAGAGAACAAGAGGTTTGTAGCATTACTACCAAATACAAATTGATTATTGACACTAGCAATTAATCACTTTATTCACCAAAAGTAATAAAGTCTCTACTCAGTTAATAAAATGATTCCAGTATTTTGTGTGTGTTTGGAGGTATTGTGTGTGTGGTGGTAGGAGAGAATAAAAAAGAGGAAAATGATAAAGCCTGTGTTTTCATGGTAATATATATGTGAAAGCAGCATTTTAAAGATGCAAAAGGAAACTGAATAAAGTCAATTTAGTAACTGCCACAGATAAATTGAAGTATGTTTATAGAAGAACTATCAAAAACTGACAAAATCGAACTATGCTATGTGAGGAGGAAAGAACGTGGTCATATTAGTTTGCAGAGGGCAATCTCAAGGGAAATATGTTAGCTATTTGAGGTGTTGGAAAGATTGTCATTTGTAGAGAGAATATTCTTATGGTTCCTGATTTCTTAAAGAACAAAACCCATGTATCTCAGTTGGCATACAAAACCCTACACAATCTGATTCCAAACTACCTTTTCTACTTTATGTCTTTCTAATTGCAACCACACCAGTTCCAGGCAGCTCCTTTCTTACTTCTACATTTTCTATGAATAATTTTTCTACTTAGAATGTCTTACCCCTCTTTGCTGCCTAAAAGGACATTTACTCATCCTTTAAAGATCATGCTGGATTTCTAGAAAACCTCTAACTTCCTATTCTATGCCCATATCCTCATTGAAACGGCCCAAGAATACTAAAACAGAAATACCTTATACAAGCTAGAAGATCTAGAGGTATCTGCTAGATACAGTGCAGGTAGGTCTGGATATAGAAAAAAAAAAAAAACACCAAAAACAACCTGCTACTTTCCTCCTTTAAGGTAGCTGGTATCACAGGTAGTAAGTAGAAGAGATTCAAGATGTTTCTAATGGAAACAGACCTCCAAGGATCTCTTTTGTTGAGGTACTAACAATACTCAAAAATAGCTTTGATTGTATCCTCAGAGTTCTTAAGCTCCTATTCCAACTAGAAAGACAGTATTGGGCAAAAACATGAGAAATGAGGGTTAAATTGTGTATGGATAATACATGAAACAGAAATCTCTACTATAATTTTTTAATATAACTTATTGTTAAATTGGTAACATACAGTGTGTACAGTGTGCTCTTGGTTTTGGGGGTAGATTCCCATGATTCATCGCTTACATACAACACCCAGTGCTCATCCCAACAAGTGCCCTCCTCAATGCCCATCACCGATTTTCCCCTCTCCCTCACCCCCTAATCAACTCTCAGTTTGTATTAAGAGTCTCTTATGGTTTGCCTCCCTCCCTCTCTGTAACTATTTTTTCCCTTTCCCTTCCCCCATGGTATTCTGTTACGTTTCTCAAGATCCACATATGAGTGAAAACATATGATATCTTTCTCTGACTGACATTTCACTTAGCATAATACCCTCCACTTCATTCCATGTTGCTGATTTCTTTCTTTCTCCATGCCAAGTAGTATTCCATTGTATATATAAACTACATTTTCTTTATCCATTCATCAGTTAATGGACATTTAGGCTCTTTCCATAATTTGGCTATTGCTGAGAGTGCTGCTATAAACATTGGGGTACATGTGCCCCTATGCATCAGCACTCCTGTATACTTTGGATAAGTTCCTACTACTGCTGTTGCTGGGTCGTAGGGTAGTTCTATTTTTATTTTTTTAGGAACCTCCACACTGCTTTCCAGAGAGGCTGTGCCAGTTTGCATTCCCACCAACAGTACAAGAGGGTTCCCATTTCTCCACATCCTCGACAGCATCTACTGTCTCCTGATTTGTTCATTTTAGCCACTCTGACCAGCATGAGGCAGTGTCTCAGTGTGGTTTTGATTTGTATTTCCCTGGTGATGAGTGACATTGAGCATCTTTTCTTGAGTCTGTTGGCCATCTGGATGTCTTCTTTGGAGAAGTGTCTATTCATGTCTTCTTCCCATTTCTTCACTGGGTTATTTGTTTTTCGGGTGTTGATTTTGGTAAGTTCTTTATAGATTTTGGATACTAAGACTTTATCTGATATGTCATTTGCAAATATTTTTCCCATCCCATCGGTTGCCTTTTAGTTTTGTTGATTGTTTCCTTTGCGGTGCAGAGTTTTTATAGTGATGAGGTCTCAATAGTTCATTTTTGCTTTTAAATCCCTTGCCTTTGGAGATGTGTCAAGTAAGAAATTGCTGCGGCTGAGCTCAAAGAGGTTGTTTCCTGCTTTCTCCTCTAGGGTTTTGATGGTTTCCTGTCTCACATTTAGGTCTTTCACCTATTTTGAGTTTACTTTTGTGTAACTGAAAGTGGTGCAGTTTCATTCTTCTGCATGGTCCTGTCCAGTTCTCCCAGCACCATTTGTTAAAGAGACTGTCTTTTTTCCACTGGATACTGTTTCCTGCTCTGCCAAAGATTAGTTGCCCATACATTTGTGGGTCTAATTCTGGGTTCTCTATTCTATTCCATTGGTCTATGTGTCTGTTTTTGTGTCAATACCATACTGTCTTGATGATGACAGCTTTGTAGTAGAGGTTAAAGTCTGGGATTGTGATGCATATATTAATTTTTCTTCACTAAAAACCAAATATATGAAAATTAAATCAAGATATATATTTTCACCCATCAAGTGGCCAAGTTTTAAAATATACAATATTGGTGACAAGATGAAGAAGTAGGTTCTCTGCTGGTGAGAATGTAAATTAAAGATACTTTTCTGGAAGGCATGGGAAATTTTCCTTATGTGATGAAAACCACATCATTAGTTTAAGAAATTTTCAAATATATTTATGGTTCTGTAAACACAGTTTAAATAAGTTATAATAGTTGAAAGTCAACTATTATAGAACTCAAAGAATATTCTAGGATATCTTGTGAAGTGAAAAAAATATTTCAGATTGCATTAAACAGAAAAAAATTGTTTATAGAACATTATAGCAATTTTATTTTCATATGAAAGTTTTTATACATGCATAGAGAAAATACTGAAAAACGTTCACTGAAGTAGTAACTATTGTTATCCTTGAGTGAACGTTTAATGTGACATTTTTATTTCGTTTATGCTTTTCATATTTTCCAATGATCCACACTGAATATAAATTTGTTTTATAATCAAGCAGAAAATCAATGGGAAAAAAACATTAAGTGGCCTCCTCCATGAAGCCTTGCTTCACCTGCCTCATTGGGGTGTGCTGCTTCTTCCGTTCCCAGCATTTTTATTCTCACCCACTTTAAACATGTAAAAATTATTTTTTTATGTTTATTTATTTACTTATTTATTTACATGCAACATGGGGCTCAAACTCATGACCCTGAGATCAAGAGTCTATGCCCCTCTGACTGAGCCAGTCAGGTGCCCCTAAACATGTACTAATTCTTTTTTTTTTTAATTTTTTAATGTTTATTCATTTTTGAGAGAGAAAGAGAGAGACAGACAGAAGGACAGAGTGTGAACGGGAAGAGGATCAGAGAGATAGGGAGACACAGAAGCTGAAGCAGGCTCCAGGTTCTGAGCTGTCAGCACAGCGTCCGATGTGGTCTCGAACTCACAAACAATGAGATCAGACTTGAGCCGAAATCGGATGCTTAACCAACTGAGCAACACAGGCGCCCCCTAATTCTTTTTTTTTAAATACTTTTTTAATGTTTAATTTTCTGAGAGAGAAAGAGAGAGAGAGAGAGAGCGCACAAGTCAGGGAGGGGCAGAGAGAGAGGGAGACACAGAATTCAAAGCAGCCTCCAGGCTCTGAGCTGTCAGCACAGAGCCTGATGTGGGGTTCACACCCTCAAACCATAAGATCATGACCTGAGCGAAGTCAGACGGTCAACGGACTGAGCCACCAGGTGCCCCAACATGTACTATTTCTTTATGGACCTTTTTCTGACTAGGCTAAGATCCTTCAGAATGTAGTTATTTCATCTTTTTACTTCATCTTTTTCTTCCTTTTATGTTCTTTAGTTATTAATTCAAACCCTGGAACAGAGTAGATGCTCAGTGTTATGAGTTGAATTATGTCCCCTTAAAAAAAAAAAAAAAAAGAAGTCTTAACCCATGGTATCACTGCAAGTGATATTACATAGAAACAGGGTATTTGTAGATGTTACTGTTACTCATCACTATGATGAGCCCTAATCCAATAGAAGTGGTGTCCTTATAAGAAAAGGAGACACAGGCACAGATTCACAGAGAAATACTCTATGATGATTTCTATGATCAATCTTCTGCATGATATATCATAGTGAAACTGGCAAAATACAAGGATAAAGAGAGAATTCTGAAAGCAGCTAGGGATAAATGGGCCTTAACATTCAAAGGTAGACACATAAGGGTAGTACCAGACCTATCTACTGAAACTTGTCAAGCCAGAAAGGAATGGGAGGAAATCTTCAATGTGATGAACAGGAAAGATATGCAGCCAAGAATCCTTTACCCAGCAAGCCTCTCATTCAGAATAGAAGAAGAGATAAAGGTTTTCCCAAATAAAAAATGAAGGAATTCATCACCACTAAACCAGTCCTACAGGAGATCCTAAGGGTGACTCTGTGAGGGAAATGTTGCAAGGAACACAAACTATCAGAGATAAAACTACAAGCATGAAACCTACAGTTAACACAATGACTCTAAACCTATATTTTTCAATAATAATACTGAATGTAAATGGACTAAATGCTCCAATCAAAAGACACAAAGTATCAGAATGGATAAAAAGTCAAAACCTATCTATTTGCTATCTATGAGAGACTCATTTTAGACCAGAGGACACCTTCAGATTGAAGGTGAGGGGATGGAGAACTATCTATCATGCTACTGGAAGTCAAAAGAAAGCTGGAGTAGCCATACTTAGATCAGAAAAACTAGACTTTAAATTAAAGGCTGTAACAAAAGATGAAGGCATTATATAATAATTACAGGGTTCATCCATCAGGAAGAGCCAACATTATAAATTTCTATGCACCAAATTTGGTAGCACCCAAATATATAAAACAATCACAAACATAAGCAATTTTATTGATAAGAATGTGCTAATTGCAGGGGACTTTAATACTCCACTTACAGCAATGGACAGATCATCTAAACAGAAGGTTAGTAAAGAAACAATGGCCCTGAATGATACATTGGACCAGATGGACTTGACAGATATATTTAGTACTCTACATCCCAAAGCAGTGGAATTCACTTTCTTCTTGAGTGCACATGGTACATTTTCCAAGATAAATCGCATACTGGGTAACAAAACAGCCCTCAATAAATATAAAAGAATTTAGATCATACTGTGCACACTTTTAGATCACAATGCTATGAAACTTGAAACCAACCACAGGAAAAAGTCTGTAAAATCTCCCAAAACATGGAAGTTAAAGAACATCCTACCAAAGAACGAATGAGTCAACCAGACAATTAGAGAAGAAGTTTAAAAATATATGGAAACAAATGAAAATGAAAATACAACAATCCAAACCCTTTGGGATGCAGCAAAGGCAGTCCTAAGAGGAAAAATACATTGCAATCCAGGCCTATCTCAAGAAACTAGAAAAATCCCAAATACAAAATCTAACAGTGCATCTAAAGGAACTAGAAGAAGAACAAAGACACCTGAAACCCAGCAGAAAAAAGAAATAATAAAGATCAGGGCAGAAAAAAACAATACAGAATCCAAAAAAACAGTTGAACAGATCAATGAAACCAAGAGTTGGTTTTTCGAAAAAATAAACAAAATTGATAAACCTCTAGCCAGGTTCCTCAGAAAGAAAAGAGAGAACACCCAAATAGACAAAAATTACCAATGAGAATGGATTTATTAAAACCAATCCCTCAGAAATACAAGCAATTATCAGGGAATACTATGAAAAATTATATGCCAACAAACTGGACAACCTGGAAGAAATGGACAAATTCCTAAACACCCACACATACCAAAACTCAAATGGGAAGAAATAGAAAATTTGAACAGACCCATAACTAGTGAAGAAATTGAATCAGTTAATAAAAATCTCCCAACAAATAAGAGTTAACAGAAATCTCCCAACAAATAAGACTCCTGGACCAGATGGCTTCCATAGGGAATTCTACCAGACATTTAAAGCAGAGTTAATACCTATCCTTCTCAAGTCGTTACAAAAAACAGAAATGGAAGGAAAACTTCTGGACTCATTCTGAAGCCAGCATTATTTTGATTCTCAAAGCAGACAGAGACCCAGCAAAAAAGAGAACTACAGACCAATATCCCTGATGAACATGGGTGCAAAAATCCTCAACAAGATACTAGCAAATCGAATTCAACAGGATATAAAACGAATTATTCACCATGATCAAGTGGGATTCATTCCTGGACTGCAGGGCTGGGTCAATATTCACAAATCAATCAATGTGATACATCACATTAACAAAAATATATATAAGAAACATATGATCCTGTCGATAGATGCAGAAAAAGCATTTGACAAAATACAGCATCCTTTCTTAATAAAAATCCTCGAGAAAGTCAGGATACAAGGAACTTACTTAAACTTCATAAAAACCATTTATGAAAAGCCCACAGCTAATATCATCCTCAATGGGGAAAAACTGAGAGCTTTTGCCTGAGATCAGGAACACGACAGGGATGTCCACTCTCACCAGTGTTGTTTAACATAGTGTTGGAAGTCCTAGCAACAGCAATCAGACAACAAAAGGAAATAAAAGGCATCAGAATTGGCAAAGAGGAAGTCAAACTTTCACTTTTCACAGATGACATGATACTCTACATGGAAAACCCAAAAGACTCCAACAAAAGTCTGCTAGAACTGATCCATGAATTCAGCAAAGTCGCAGGGTACAAAATCAACGTACAGAAATCAGTTTCATTTGTATACACCAATAATGAAGCAACAGAAAGAGAAATCAAGAAACTGATCCCATTCACAACTGCACCAAGAACCATCAAATACCTAGGAATAAACCTAACCAAAGATGTAAAATATCTGTATGCTCAAAACTATAGAATGTTTATGAAGGAAATTGAAGAAGACACAAAGAAATGGAAAAACATTCATTGCTCATGGATTGGAAGAATAAATATTGTTAAAATGTCATTACTACCCAAAGCAATCTACACATACAATGCAATCCCAATCAACATTGCACGAGCATTCTTCTCAAAGTTAGAGCAAACAATCCTAAAATTTGTATGGAACCATAAAAAACCCCAAATAGCCAAAGTAATATTGAAGAAGAAAACCAAGATGGGAGGCATCACAATCACAGACTTTAGCCTCTACTACAAAGCTGTCATCATCAAGACAGTATGGTATGGGCACAAAAACAGATACATAGATCAATGGAATAGAATAGAGAACCCAGAATTGAACCCACAAATGTATGGCCAATTAATCTTTGACAAAGCAGGAAAGAATATCCAATGGAAAAAGGACAGTCTCTTTAACAAGTGGTGCTGGGAGAGCTGGACAGCAACATGCAGAAGAATGAAACGAAACCACTATCTTACACCATACACAAAAATAAACTCAAAATGGATGAAGGACCTGAATGTGAGACAGGAAACCATCAAATCCCTAAAGGAGAAAGCAGGAAACAACCTCTTTGAGCTCAGCCACAGCAATTTCTTGCTTAACACATCTCCAAAGGCAAGGGAATTAAAAGCAAAAATGAACTATTGGGATCTCATCAAGACAAAAAACTCTGCACCACAAAGGAAACAATCAACAAAACTAAAAGGCAACTGATGGAATGGGAAAAGATATTTGCAAATAACATTTTGGATTTAGGGCTAGTATCCAAAATTTATAAAGAACTTACCAAAATCAACACCCGAAAAACAAATAACCCAGTGAAGAAATGGGAAGAAGACATGAATAGACACTTCTCCAAAGAAGACATCCAGATGGCCAACAGACACATGAAATGATGTTCAATGTCACTCATCACCAGGGAAATACAAATCAAAACCACACTGAGATACCACCTCATGCCGGTCAAAGTGGCTAAAATGAACAAATCAGGAGACAGTAGATGCTGGCGAGGATGTGGAGAAATGGGAACCCTCTTGTACTGTTGGTGGGAATGCAAACTGGCACAGCCTCTCTGGAAAGCAGTGTGGAGGTTCCTCAAAAAATTAAAAACAGAACTACCCTATGACCCAGCAATAGCACTGCTAGGGATTTACCCAAAGGATACAGGAGTGCTGATGCATAGGGGCACATGTACCCCAATGTTTATAGCAGCACTTTCAACAATAGCCAAATTATGGAAAGAGCCTAAATGTCCATCAACTGATGAATGGATAAAGAAAATGTGGTTTGTATATACAATGGAATAGTACTTGGCAATGAGAAAGAAAGAAATCATGCCATTTGCAGCAACATGGAATGAAGTGGAGGTATTATGCTAAGTGAAATAAGTCAGTCAGAGAAAGACAGAGACCATATGTTTTTACTCATATGTGGATCTTGAGAAACATAACAGAAGACTATGGGGAAGGGGAAAAAATAGTTACAGAGAGGAAGGGAGGCAAACCATAAGAGACTCTTAAATACTGAGAACAAATTGAGGGTTGAGGGGTTGGGGGAAAGGGGAAAGTGGGTGATTGGCATTGAGGAGGGCACTTGTTGGGATGAGCACTGGATGTTGTATGGAAACCAATTTAACAATAAATCATATTAAAAATAAATCAAAAAAATAAAAAATAAAAAATACTGCAAGATAGGAATAAAAATATGAAGTTTTTAAATAACACATTTAAATTATTGGAATAAAAATATTCTTTATTGTGCTTGTTCAGAAGAAAACATTGAAAAAATATATTTAACTGTAAATGTCTGATGACATAGAAGTTAAAACATCCTTTGAATAGTTAAGATGGCTGTAGCTCACTTTCAGTGCTTTTTGTGGACTATTATTTTCTGCAAATAAACCAAATAAAAACTCATCAATTTTATATGTATATGTGAATAAATACATATATCTGTGTATGTATGTATATATCTATAGATTTATAAACTGTTACCGTTTAGGGTATAGATTAAACGCACATCCACACATATATTTTTTCCCATTTATGGTCTGTCTCTGTTAGAACTGATTTTTAAGGGACGCCTGGGTGGCTCAGTCAGTTACGCGTCTGACTTCAGCTCAGGTCATGATCTCATAGTTTGTGGGTTCGAGCCCCGCGTCAGGCTCTGTGCTGACAGCTCAGAGCCTGGAGCCTGCTTCAGATTCTGTGTCTCCCTCTCTCTCTGCCCCTCCCCCACTCATGCTCTGTTTCTGTCTCAATAATAAACATAAAAAATTTTTTAAAAAAGGACTAATTTTTAATAACATGCTCCTATCTACCAAAATGTTACTATTTTCTTGCTTCACTGCCCCCTCCAGGTAAAGTTTAGAGGCAAACATCATATTTATATATATTTTTTTGCCTGAATTAATAGTAATACACAATGAAATTATATCTAATCCTCAGCCCAAATAACTCCTGGGAAAGATTATATATGTGTCCTGTGCAAAGATTAGGTTGTTGTTTCAACATTTTAAGAAAGTACAGTCATAGTTAGAAAGGAGTAGTGTATGATAAATGCTTATTTAAAATATGCCTCCAAACTGGGCTGAAACCCTGAAACGTTAGGTCTCCTTCTAAAATGTATACCTGAATTCACAGATCTTTCAGACTGCCTGTACTGAGTCACTGACTCAAGTGATTTGTTCAAATAGGCTTCTGTGGTACCTCTCCATGCTGCTCCAACAAAAATATTTTCAAGAGCAAGGGATCTTTTACTTGAGAGAACCTTTTTACACACTGAAAAGTTTATTTCAATAATTCTGCCTTTTAGAACTTAATAAGCTGTGAAACCAAAAATGCAAAATATATACTTAAACACCTGCACAGTTTTTAGTTACATATTATTAATTACTTTTTTTGAGAGTCTCCATACTACCCACTCTCAAAAAAAAAAAAAAATCTGACAGCAGCACAGTAATGAAAATACAGATATGGAAAAAAAAGATGGTTAAAGCAATCTGAGATCTCTATTAGAGTATGTGAATTCCAGCGTGTACTTATTGCACTGAGATGTTGGGGATACAGCACGCAGATTCAAATCCTAGTTCCGATATTCATTAGCTACGTGTCCTTGGGCAGTTCACTTCATTTACAGTAGTCTGTGCAATAAGACTAAGTAATACCTACATGCTAGCACTGTTGCAAAGTTAAAATTAGATACTACCCATAAGATGTCTGTCACCTGGGGACACTTGACAAATATTGACATTCTTTCCTTTTTTGCTGAATAATTGGGATAGCAGATATAGGAGGAATCGAAATAGACTTAGAAATACTCTTCATAGGATCCTAGCTTTTTCTTTCTTCAACATAGTATGGGACAATTTATTGAGATGGTTTCAGGGAAGGCAGGGTACCGTCCGTGCCTTTCATCTACTTCATTTTTGGTAGAAATCATGTGACTACAAAATAGCATTTTCAGAGACAGGGATCTGAACTGAAGTGAAGGATGAGTGAATGTGGCTGTGCTGAAATATTTCTTATTTCACAAATTTCAAGAGCACGTTCACACACAATCCCACTCACATCATTATGTATCTGCAGTAACACAAGGCTATTTGAGGTAGAGACAGGTGTATTGTGGGGCTTGGCATAAGTACACATGGCAAACACAGCTTGGGTGATTTAAACCTCTAAGTTTCCCAGTCACCTGATAGGCTCCCTGACAGAATGTTATGGGTGGATGGTGATGATGCCAGAAGAGCTAAGAAAAATGAAGACAAACTTCAGGGTATTATCATGGTTAGTTTCTCACCAATGCATGGTGGCCTCCACAGGTTTGATATTCATTCATTTATTCTTTCAACAAATAGTAAGTACTGAATTTATGCCTGACTTTGTATGGTTACTGACTGCAATATAGCAGTAAACAAAATGGATACTGCTCTTGCTATTAAGAACATGGAGGTCACTCAGTCTAGCATTGGAAAGAAGATGAATCTATAAGCACTTGTGAAGATGACTAGAATATTAATAAAAAGGAAGACTGGACAGCCCCATGAACACAAGAGAAAGATTTACAGACATCACTGTAAGATAACTAAAAATCTGATGGCAATTGTGTTTTTGCAATAAGATGATACATAAATGTGTGCCACAACTATCACTTAGAATAAACAGGTAAAATAAACTGAAAGTTAGAACCATTGAAAGATTTTCTGAATATAAAGCATTTTACATAATGAGTCTCATTTGGGTAATTCATAAAAGCTTGATGATTACCATCTGCTTAGATGGAAATATAACTTCAAGAATCTCTCCTGGAAGATTCTAAACACACAACTATCTTTTTAAGTTGGCCTTTTAGTGATAAAATATCAAGATATTTTATCAAGGTCTGATATATCTGATGTCTCTGTTTTCTGGTTTAAGGAATTAAATTGCCAAGCCTGTTAGCTGACTTTAAAAGACATGACCTCAGACTCAAAATAATGAAATGCAGCCAGTAAAATTAAGAAAGATAACATAGGGGTGCCTGGGTGGCTCAGTCGGTTAAGCGTCTGACTTCGGCTCAAGTCATGATCTCGCAGTTCGTGAGTTTTAGCCCGGTGTCAGGCTCTGTGCTGACAGCTCAGAGCCTGGGGCCTGCTTCGGATTCTGTGTCTCTCTCTCTCTCTACCCCTCCCCTGCTCACACTCTGTCTCTGTCTCTCTCAAAAATGAATGAACATTTAAAAAACAAGATAACATAAAGAATGTTAGGTATATTAACAACTAGTAAAGTGTCTTTCTGGGCAGAACAGGGATCAATACATATTGATAGAGTCTTTCTGTGGCTGTAATTCACAGGCTTGTTTTGCTGCTTTCTGCTAATCACTGAAAGGGCCTTAATTGGCTTTTGAGAAATTCCAGTCATTTCTTAGAGTTTTAAAATGTTTCTTTTTCCTTCCATGTTGCCTAAAAAGAAGAAAAAATATATTTGCATAAATACATTCCTGTGTTGTCAGCATAAAGTTTTTATGGAGCGTTTTTCCAATCAGAAATAAGCAATTTTCTGTATTATTTCCAAAATCAAGGACTCTTCTCTTCCTAATGTAAGATTTTTATTTCCAAAGTACTGCAGGAGCAGTGGGGGGAGCTAATACAGTCATCTAGAAACTTAATTTCATTTATTTCTCTCTGCTCCTTCTGCCTTCAGTCCCTCACACACCCATTTTGGGCCATATATTTTTCATATTTTTTTCATATGCAACTTCTGAGAAAGACTATAACATAGTTTCTAAGTCCAGTTTTCAGACTCAGCATGTGAATCCTCTTTGATCCTCACCTTCACCAAGCTTCCCAGATAACGAATATTTTATTTTAAAAATAAAGTTTCTTTTTTGTCAACTCAGGGCTCCTTTTTTTATTTCTTAACTTTTTCGTGAACTTTCTAATTTTGACATCTATGTAGAAAATGTATCTATTTTAACCTTCTGTCTGTCTCACATTGTATTATTAGGAAAGAACTTTTCAGTATGAATTTCATGAGATCAAGTGGATGACTAATTCCTGTCACACTGTTGCAGGTAGGTTTCTTAACTCTTTCTCTCCTAACTTCTGAAGATATCCCCTGCCCTGTGGTCTGCTGCTCAACACCATCTGCTATCCAGAAAATGTCTAACTGGGTTAAATACAGTTATTTTTAAAAGTAATTACTTCGGGGAGCTGGTTTCCTTGAGTACAGGTAATAATTCTGTTTCTTGATCTAGGTTCTGACTACCTGGATGTGTTTTGTTCACTCTGTGAAAATGATCTAGCTATATACTTATGATTTGTGCACTTATCTTTGATAAAAGATTTGCTAAAAATATACTGCCTTAAAAAATCACCTTTTGTTTAAGTTCAATTATACTGTGGCCTACTTTTCCATTGAGGTGTTTGTCATTATTCCATCGGTCTGCAAGGTTTCTTCCAGTAACTCAGGCCAAAATCCTCAGAGTCATTCTTGACTCCTGTCTTTCCCACACCCATGTCCAATCTGTAGGCAAATACTGCCAACTGTACCATCGAAATAGATGTATAACCCTACCACTTCTTCCCACTCCACTGCTACCTCACTAGCCAAGCCAACATCTTTGCACAGCTTACTATAAATGGTCTCTCTGCTCCCACACTGTCCCCCACCCCACAGATCCTATCCAATGTAAGATAAATCGTATCATTCTTCTATTTCCAACCCATCATTAGCCTCATCTTTTCCTCCAAGTAATAGCCAAAATCATGGCTGTGGCTCAGTGTCCTCTACCACTGTCTGAGGTGACTGCTCTGATGTCACCTACCATTCATCCCTTCACTCACTCTTCACTCTGCCTTATCCCACTGGCCTCCTTGCTGCTTCTCCAACACACTAGACAAGCTCTCGCATCAGGTTCCCTGCTGTCTCAGTTCCCTCGGCCTGAAGAGTTCTTCCTTAAATACCTCCACGGGTCTTGCTCTCCAAACCTTCTGATCTTAACACAAATGTCACCTTCTCACTGAGACCCTCCTTGATGATCCTATTTAAAATTGCAATTGTCTCCCTCCAGCATTTCTAATCCCCTTCCCCTGTTTTCCTTTTAGACTTACAATCACTTAATATGCCATATAGATATAGATAGATAGATAGATAGATAGATATAGATAGATAGACAGAAGATATGTATAGACAGGATTGGCAAAAGATTGCATTATATCTCTTCTTAACCATGAGATTTACATTCCTTGAAAAAAATATAATTATTCAAAAACACTATTAGCAAAAACAAGGCCTCAAAAAAATAAGTGATACATTTTAAAAACAATCAAAATAATGTTTCATGTGTGGATTTGAAACCTGGTAAATAGAAGTTATAGAAGGCTTGTGCTTCTGAAACAAACTAGATTAATCAGCAATAAAATGCCACCCTCAGGCACTTCTTCTGAGTTTCCCTCAATTGTTTACAAAATAGTGCTGAGGCTTTCTGTTCCACTAGGTTTGCATTCCTAGGACAATTGCACTTGTTTACATTTTTGAATCAGCCCTTATTGAAATAAAGATTTTACATGTTTACATATGAATTATTTCCTGTTTCCCAATTATAGGTAGGACTCTCTTGGTGTATCAGGAAGCCAATTTAGTGGGTTGTGGCAATGTTTTGATAATATAGAATAAAATATAAAAAACATTAGTGTGAATTTTAAATATCAAAGATAAATATTACTTTATAAAACTTCTGTTTCAGGTGTGTGTGTGTGTGTGTGTGTGTGTGTGTGTTATTGGGTCATGATGCTCAATAAATTCCCAAGTGAGGTTGGCAGTTAAAAAAGCGTGGAATACACTGTTGTAGGCAAATCTGCTGCCTCAAGCCACCCAGAAACTTGCACAACTTGTATCCAATGTTTGCTTTAACCTATAAAATATTCCTACATTTGTTTCTTTGGGGATAAGAGGTGGTGAGAATTGAACAATGTAGGAATCAAAAAGTTGTCAGCCATAAAATATATTATTTCCAGAAAGGAAGATTTCAATGGAATAATTAAAACAAAGAGGCACCACTGAAGTGGTCATTGGCCAAAATGGTTATCACTGATGGAGTTAGTGCTTCCTTTTCTTGGATTATATCTCTCATTACAGATAGGGTTAAATAATATATTTTAAAATCCTAAGCACAATATGAAATACTGTGCATCCATCTGCTTCAGTTTTCAGAGAGGACTATATAATTCTACTGCATTTTGTATTTGTTTCTGAACTTTGATCCAAATTCACACTCTCTTCCCTTCAGTCCATGATTAACAGGAGTGGTTCAGAAACAAAATATAAACAGAATACCTTGTAAGTCTCTAACATGTCATCGTACCTCATCTCCACCCCAAATCCAACCCCTTTACAGCAATAGAGAAGCACAATGAGGTTGTTTCATTTCAGGGATCAGCTACCTGTTTTCTTTGCCCTATTTTACCTCTATTAAATTATATATAACAAAAAAAATAACATTGACCTAGGTCTATTTAGGATAAATCACATGGAATGCATTATTTGACCATTCTACAAAAACAGGAGTTTTAGGGAGTTCAAATGAATAGTCCAGATATATTCAGTTATGGTGGAAGTCTATTGAGAAATTTTGTTCAGAAATTTGGAAGTCTGAATAGTGAAGTTCAAATGATCTAGTACAAAGATAATTCTATAATGATGTTTCATGACTTCATGAAATTAGCACTTAATAAATTTTTGTCATTATTCATCTTGTTAATACTGTAAACACGTATTGAGTGACTATGGTGTACTCAGACACTTTCTTAGTTGTTCAGAATAGAAAGATGAATAAGACATAACTCCTGAACTTAAGGAACTTGCAGTCTAATGGCTTGTATTCCATTTGAATTTGAATGGAAGCATTCAAATTCTAGGCTACCAACTAATTATTATATTTTAAAAATCTATTTTCCATTTTTCTAATTAAGTGTAATTTTTTTGTTTGAAAAAAAGTAGTACCTGCTCATTACTAAAGAAATATTATAGACATGTGTTAAGTTAGAAAGTAGACTTCCTGCATTGGTATCGTCTACAATTCAGAATTATGATATTTCAATGTGACCATATTCTAGACAGTGCTAAGGAATCGTTAAGTGGCTATTTTGTAATAAGACATTTGGATATCTTTTCCTGAGAAAATGCAAATAAGAAAGGAGAGAAAGACAACTTAGAGGCCCTATGCTGTCAAAATATAAAATAAGGCCAAGGAGTCCTGTGATATATATCCCACACATGTAAATATATATCAGATAAACATACATAACAAAGAAAGTCCAAAGACTCCTGTCAGACAAACCTGAAAAAAAGTTAGATTTATTGAATAAACATGAAGAACAAAGAAATCCCAACGGAAAAAGCAAACAAAAACTGTTCAGAGGATTTCTAATAAAAGAGAACTGAAAAATTAACTAATGGCATATGTCAGTCTGTCAATTTCAGGCCTGACTCTTCCCATCCTGACATCAAGTAGCAAAGGATTAAAAAGCCAAAGCCCCTCAGCAAATTTGGCCAGCAGGGCCTTCGATGGAATGTCTCCACTCTCTTAGAGCCATCTGGGTCAGAAGCCACCTACTTCTTCTAGCCTTCTCCAGGACACACAACGCAGTGGGGACCAGCAGTGGTGGGGGACCAGCAGTGGTAAGGTACCAAGGGAACACTTAAAAGAGCTTATTCCAGGGGTAACTTGGGGGCTGAGTTGGTTGGGCGTCTGACTCCTGATTTCAGCTCGGGTCATGATCTCACGGTTTGTGGGTTCAAGCCCTGTGTCGGGCTCTGCACTGATAGAGTAGAGCCTGCTTAGGATTCTCTCTCACCCTCTCCCTCTACCCCTCCCCCACTCATGCACACAAGCTCTCATTCTCTCTCAAAAATAAATAAATTCATGAAAAAAAAAGAGGTTATTCCAGAGCATGCACTGCATAAACCCATCGCCATTCCTTGGCAGCAACAAATAAATCATCTCTAGGACTAGGGTGAAAGAACAGAGGGGACTATAATGGTGAGAAATCAAATTATCTGCAATAGTAGTTTTCAAGCATTTGGTTTCAGGACATCTCCATATTCTTAAAAAAATTATTAAGGACCCCAAAGAGCACGTTTTAGAAGAGTTATAACTATTCATATTCACTAATTACAAATTAAAGACAAGTTTATATATTATTTAATTTGTTAAAAAATAGCAATATATGTGTATGTTGACAGATATTTTTATAAAAATAACTGTTGAATGACATGCCTCCACAGATGTCTCATGCTCCTAGACACTTGCTAGGTATATCAAGGAGGCAATGCTCTGACAGCTCATTATTTAGGTTTTCTCATGGCTTTACGGGCAGCAAGTGGCCTTGCAGGGTAAAGTAGGGTCTCCCTCCAGAACAAAAAGCAGGCTTGCTGACTGCCAACTATGAATGGCAGGTTCCCCAAGCTCGATCTGTCTCTCCTGTCTGCAGCCCACTATGTATACAGACATCCATCCAGGCCTGTCTGTGCTGCCCCTGAGGAACTGGTACTCACTGGGAGAAACTGATGTAAACATACTGACACTTTATCTACTGGTTTTGCTGAGAATAATAAAGTCTTTTGATTCTGACACAGGAGTCTCTTGTCTTCTGTCAGCCTCCATTAAACTGTGGTAAGCTAATTTGTTAGCTTGCAAGTAGGGTAAAACCTCAGACCCTTTATAGTTCTTGATAATCACAACCAAAAAAGGCAATGAAAACAGCAGTATTAACATTTTTGTAAATCCCTAATGTCTGGCTTAATAGAAGAAAGATTTATCATTTGATTCAATCCTTGCAATGTGTTGTGCTTGGTTAAAATTTATCAAGAAAATCTGGCCTCACACAGATACGCAGTTGGAAAAGAGACAAGTCTGTTGACCTCCTAAAAGGATCTCGGGATCCCAGTGGTCCTTGGACCACACTCAGAGAACCAATGACCCATGGCTATGCAGCTGACTACATTAAGATAATTTTACCACAGAATACTGTGTTTACATGACTCACCTCTTCCACAAAACACTTGCTCCAGAAGATGAAGTTACAAATACGTTAGAATTATTTGTTTCACTACTGTTATTGTTGCTTTTATTATTTGTTGTTTGTTATCTATTATAAGAACTTTCTGAAAATCCATTTATCCAAAGAATCAGCCACTAAACTTGCCCTCATCAGACTAAAGGATCATTTATCAGTCTCATCAAAGACTATTTATTCTTCAAGGCTAACTTCAAAACCTATGTTGCTGGGTCCATCAATCCCAAACTATTATTTCATAAACTTTACCTAATCCCAATCAGCTCTCCTACCACATTTAAGGACCTGTCTTAAACAGATTCTCCAACTCCAACAAATACCTGCCTTTGACCTCCTCTTCCTGAGATACTTCTGAAGGATTGTCAATATAGTGACCTCCCTTAATGCAATAAGCAATAACTCGCTCTTCTTTTATAAATAGGTTGGTAGTTTTTATAAGATGTTGTTAATTGACAATCTATTTCTTATATAGGTCATTGCTACTCCAATATATGAGTCTCTGTTCTGAGAAAGTAAGCATCAAATGTGCTTAACACAATCTTTTCTGCACATATTAGGAAGAGAAAGTTCTGGGGGTCCTTCATCACCTGGAGAAATGTTGGTATTCAATCTATCATTAAATCACACAAAATTAGGGTTGTCAGATCTAGCAAATAAAATACAGGACACTGAATTAAATTCCAATTTCAGTAAAACAATGAATAGCTTTTCAGTATAAGCATGTCCCAAATATTGCACTGGGCATCCTGTGTTTCATCTGGCAACTCTACCTAACACATGTGCGGCAGGGCTTGTGCCTCTACTTTAAAAATACACATCCTCCATCTGCTTATTATTCATGATCCTGAAAGATCTTAATGACTTTACAAAACTGAATTCAATAAATACTTTAGGTTCTTTACTTTAGGTTGATAGACAAATTACAGATGAAGTATGGAGAGAACAAAATTCTAAGGTAGTAAAACAAAATTCTCACTCTATCAAAGAATCCAGAAACCTTTGTTTTGCTTAAATCATTGAGCACCCAGCATCAATCATCATCAGGGAAATACAAATCAAAACCACACTGAGATACCACCTCATGCCGGTCAGAGTGGCTAAAATGAACAACTCAAGAGACTATAGATGCTGGCGAGGATGTGGAGAAACAGGCACCCTCCTACACTGTTGCTGGGAATGTAAACTGGTACAGCCGCTCTGGAAAACAGTGTGGAGTTTCCTCAGAAAACTATCAATAGAACTCCCCTATGACCCAGCAATAGCACTGCTGGGGATCTACCCAAGGGATACAGAAGTGCTGATGCATAGGGGCACATGTACCCCAATGTTCATAGTGGCACTTTCAACAATAGCCAAATCATGGAAAGAGCCTAAATGTCCATCAATGGATGAATGGATCAAGAAGATGTGGTTTATCTATACAATGGAATACTACATGGCCATGAGAAAGAATGAAATCTGGCCATTTGTAGCAAAGTGGATGGACCTCGAGGGTGTCATGATAAGCGAAATAAATCAGGTGGAGAAGGACAAATACTGTATGTTTTCACTCATAGGTATAACAGGAGAAACTTGATAGGGGACCATGGGAAGGGGAGGGGGGAAAGAATTAGGGAGAGGGAGGGAAGCAAATCATGAGAGACTCTTGAATACTGAAAACAAACTGAGGGCTGAAGAGGGAGGGGGAAAGGGAAAAGGGGATGATGGTCATGGAGGGGGGCACTTGTGGGGAAGAACACTAGGTGTTATATGGAAACCAACTTGACAATAAACTATAAAAAAATCATTGAGCACCAAATTTTAAGGTTTCAGCTACAACTGCAGGCTAAAAACTATTTATCATCATAGTATAAAAGCTGGATTCACAGGCATGGGCTTGCAGACACTACACATAGTACATAAGAAAGCAAGGTGAGAAACTGGCAAGCAGAGGTGATGCCAAAGATGACATTGTTATAACAAATGTCAAAGTTTTTCATTTTTAATAGGCCCCGTATATTTGAAATGGTACAATCCTTAGTCTTAGGATTTCAGAGCATAAATGTGTTACATTTAATGTTCATCCCACACTGATATATAAAATTTGTTGTTTATTTTTATTTTTTATTTTAGGGAGAGAGAGGGAGTGGGAGAGGGAGAAAGAATCTTAAGCAGACTCCACACTCAATGTGAAGACCCGACACAGGGCTTGATCTCATGACCCTGGGATCATGACCTGAGCTGAAATCAAGAGTCAGACACTTTAACTGACTGAACCATCCAGGCATCCCTATCCAACACTTGTTAAGAGTATCTAATGTTCAAGGTGAATGAAGAACAAAAACAATCTGTTATGGTCCTATAATTTTGCATAACTATATCTTTTTAAGAATTAATTTTTTGTGTATTAATAGCATCATGACATAAAGGAAAATATACCAAACTGAGAAGTGGAACAATTGGACACTTTAGTATCAGGCATACAGCTAATTGTTCTTCAATTTTGGGCAATTTAGTTTCTGTGTTAGTTTTCTAGGGTTGCCGTAACAAGGGTGGCTTAAGCAACAGCAATTTATTTTCTCACGGTTCTGGAGGATACAAGTCCCACATCGAGGTGTCTGCAGAGGTAGTCACCTCTGAGTCCTCTTTCCTTTGCTTGCAGATAGCTGTGTTCACCTTGTGTCTTCACATCATCTTCCCTCTGTACATGCTTGTTATAGACTGAATGTGTACCTCCAAAATTCATATGCTGAAATCTTAATCCTCAATGTGATGATTTAGGAGGAGGGGCCCTGGAGAGGTGATTAGGTGATGATGGTGTTGCCTTCATGAATGGGATTAGTGCCCTTATAAAAAGAGACTCCAGACAGCCTTTGCCCCTCCCACCATTGAGAACATGGCCAAAAGATAGCTGTTTATGAACAGAAAGCTGGTCCTCACCAGACACTGAATCTGTTGGCACCCTGATCTTGGAGTTCCCAGCCTCCAGAACCGTGAGAAATAAATTCTGTTGTTTATAAGTACCCAGTCTATGATACTTTCTTATAAGCAACCCAAATGCACTAGGACAATGCCTATGTCCCAACTGCCTCCTATAAGGACACATTTCATATGGAATTACCCTAATGACCTTATTTTTTTAATGTTTATTTTAATTTTTGAAAGAGAATGTGAGCAGGGGAGAGATAGGGAAAGAGAGGTACAGAGGATCTGAGGCAGGCTCTGCATTGACACTCTAACAGCAGTGAGCTCAATGCCAGACTCAAACTCATGAACCACAAGAACATGACCACAAGAACACAAAGTCAGATGCTCAACCAATGGCACCACCCAGGCACTCCACTAATGACCTCATTTTAAGTTAATTACCTCTTTAAAGATCATGTCTCCAAACAGTCATATTCTGAGGTACTGAGTTAGGACTTCAATATACAAATTTGCAGGGACACAATTCAGCCGATAACTGTTCCCGTTTCTGATAAGGATATTGGAAATGATCATTTCTAAAGTCTGTTCTCACTCTGTGATTCATACTGTATTATCTAAATCAGATTACCTGTTACACTTTATGGACTACAAAATTAAAACTAGTGGGTATAAAGCTCAAGAAAACTAATATTCATCAATGGAAATGTCTGAAATCATGATGCCATTATAATGTTAATGAAGACCACAGATGGTAAATGTTCATTTGAATTTCAAATAGTTGTAGCTTTTTCAAGTGTAGTGAAATGATTCAGCAAAATTTCCATGGTAGAAAAAATGTAAATAATTGTCTTTCTCCTATTCCAGTAGGATCTAGGAGGACATTCTGCAAATATCTATTGAAACTTCCATGGATTGATACTATCAACAAAAGGCTTTTTAATGACGCTACAAAAATTAGTTAATTTTATAATACCATGGTCTATGGTTTGAGGATATATGAAGAGATTTGTAGTTTCACCTCTTGTTGTTTTCTTTTTCTTTCTGTAGTGATTTTACAGCTAAATTGATAGCATAATATGCTTTCTAAGGATCTTTATTCCCATATTCACCTGGAGAAACTTAAAGGGAAAGCCATCTATAACTTCTTCATGGTAGATTCAAAGGCTCCCAAAACTCTTTAGATGCAGTTTGGTCATGGCCACAGAACCATGAATGCCTTCAATGAGAAGTGATCTAGACCACTGCATAATAAAATTGGTCACATACAATGATCTGAGGAGTACCTTAAAATAAGATATTCAGGCCTCATTATAATACATTTAGATTCCATATGTCTAGGATAGAGCCCCTGAGTAAAATTTTTGACAAAGACATTGCCCCAGGTACACACACTCCCCACCAAGAAAATTTTTATGTAGCTGATCTACCTACATTTGGCAATTGTGGACAGAACCCTGGGTCTCACAGACCTTGGAATCTACTATAAGACCCCTTCAATCCCTGAAGCATTGAGATGGTTTGGTTTTACAATCTATGGTTATACTCACATGTTTAAGAAATCCTATTCCCTAATAAATAAGGAAAATTAAGTCCCCAATTAAGTGTCCTAACTGTTTACATGAATTTGAAGACAAAAGAGCTAAGATGATCCTCTTGGCTGGCCTCTCCTTGGGGTGCATTTTCTACCATTGGTTTGTTAAGAAAAAATACTGGAAGATTTTGAAACTTAGTGAACATACATCTAGTTCATTAATACAGGTTATCTCTGGCTTTGCCTTTGACTGTATTATTTTACAACACAGTAAAGATAGAAGTTAATTGTAGAAAACTGTTAGTAATGAGAATAATTTCTGTCCATAGAAATGCAAATTGTGTCCAGTGGAATGCCATTGATTATTGTCCTGTGAATACTGACCAGTTTTGCCAGTTTGCACTCATTTGTAAAAATTGTCTCAGTATTCCTTATCTGACAATAAATATTTGAGCTTTCATTTGAGCTTTAATTTCTTATTAAGTACTGAGTTAAACAAAAATTTGACAGATATTAACTTGTATGAGAATCATTACCATAACCGCTTTTAAAATTTATCCTTTAACATTTTCATTTATTAAACAAATACTTATTGACTATATATGAGGTACACATTTGTTAGAATAGTAAACAAAAGAGACACAGTCTTTGTTTTTACGGAATACACAGGTTAAAGAAAGGAACAAAGAAGTAAACAGGTTTTAAATGAGCAGGAAATTATAGTATAGTGTCTTTGTGGTGGGAACCCTCTGTTACAGCTTCTAAGGATCCCAGTGTACAGCTAATCTGCTCTTACGTTGTCCTCTCCCTTTGAGTATGAGTTGGATTTACTGACCCGTCTGTAAGGAACAGAACCAAACAGAATAGAATAGAGGGGATGGCATGTAATTTAATTTCCAAGACTGAATTCTGAAAAACTATAAACTCTGTGTTGAGGACCCCTTCTGGTTCTCCTGCTTGCTTGTTCTTAGGGAATTGGCTGCTACGCTGTGAGCTGCCCTATGAAGAGTCTCATGTGGCAGAGAACTGAGGTCTCCAACCGACAGCCACATGAATGAATGTGGAACTAGATCTTCCCACAGACAAGCCTGGAGATGACTGCAGTCCAAGCCAACCTCTTAACTGCAAACCTGTGAAAGACCCTCAACCAGAGACCCCTAGATTCCTTTACTCACAGTAACTGTACCATAATGAATGTTATTGTTTTAAGCCATCACATTTTAGGATAAATAGTTATGCAACAAGAGATCACTAGTATAGTCTTTTTCTTGGCAAACCATTAGAATATTCTATCACAGATGCCCCAACACAAACCACAAAGCTTGGGATCAGTGTGGGGATCTTGCATCTAATTAGGAATTAGTTTCAGAGTATCCAGGTCCAGGTGTACCAACACTGGTAACTGCAGACACAACAGCACACATATCCAGAAAAAAAAATCATCCTTCTCCCAAAGGAGATCTAGTGTGACAACAGAATTCTCACAAATATTAGAGAAAATGACTCTAGCAAACAGGAAATACTGGTTTATGATGCCATATATATACATACATATACATATATATATATGTGTATTCCATGCTAATCATGGAATAGTTTTTTATAACAAAGCCCAAAACTTTTTGAATAACTCGACCTTGTTTGAATGCCATGGTTTCTCCTTAGATGTTTTCCTATACTGTCCTATACTGATCCCCTTTTTCCTACCTTTCCTTTGATCTTAGCAGTTCCATATGCGATCCCTCTTTAAGAAGTAAAATGGACCAGTATGAGAATACAGTAAAAGAACTGGAACTAGAAATGCCTAAGTTTAAATTCTGGCTGTTCCTAATTGTAGAGCTTCAGTAAGTTACTGAATCTTTAAACAGGCATGATAATGTTTCCCTTTCAGAGTTTTTGTCAATCTATCAGCTTCAAAATTTGAAGCAATGTGCGGAAGGACTCAGCACACAGTAGGTACTAGATAAATAAATCATTATTATTCCCTCTCTCATTTTTTTAAAAGGCTGATCCTATGGCATCCTCCAATATATTTTATTAAAAATCACTTTGACAAGCCATAGGTAATAGCAAAAGACATTCCAGATTCTACCCATATGTCTATCCCAAGATCTAGGAAATTCTATTTCAGAGGAAATATTGGTTCTTCAGTGCTAATGCAAAGGAAAGGTTGTTTGTCTGTTGGTATTTGCTCACTATAGGCTAATGCCCAGGAAATTTGTCATAAGGCAATCCATAATGTAGCCCCCTTCCCAATATGAAATTAAATATAAAATAATCAATCAACAACTCAAAACATTTAAGTATCATTGAACTAGGGGCACCTGGCTGGCTCAGTTGGAAGAGCATGCAACTCTTGATCTTGGGGTGGCTAGTTTGAGCCCCATGTTGGGTGTAGAGAATTCATACATACACACATACATATACTTAAAAAAAAACAAACTTAAAAACATCTTTTAAAAAAGTAAAAAAAAAAATCTTTGAACAAAATTTAATAATATATATTTGGTTGCCTCCTGAGTGGAAAAACCCAGAGAACCAGAGAATAGTTGAGTGAGCGGGAAAATTCTCTTAATATTTGTTGATTGTTTTAAATTCTTTATACTATATCTAGATATTATCTAATCAAAGTTAATTATTAATTAACTAAAATGTATACAGTCTGAATCATATTAATATTGCGAAATTTATCTTTCCCTTTCAGTTTTATGATTCCCAAAATTTCGTTTCTCTACTTTAGAAGGGAACACTAATTCTAAACATTTTTTTTTCAAAAGTAGTACAGGTATCAGTTTTAAACTCCAAAGAGATGGCTGTCCCCAACTGCAGTTTTACCTCTAATTTGACTGAGTGTTTCACCCAGCTTTGATCATTTGTGCTTCACCTCTCTTTGGTCTTCTCCTAAAGGAGAGCAGTGACACTTCCCACCAGCTTTCAAGCAACTACTTCTTATCAGCTATAGCTTTAGGCAGTTCATCCTAGGTCTGCACCCAGGACACATCTGGATGCCTCCTCATTCAGTCTCTCCAAGATTGGTGGACTGTTGGGATGCAAGCTGCCCTGATATTCTGTCCTTGTTCTTGGAACATCATAATAGCTCCTTTTCACTCAAGAGTCAGAGTAAGAAAGGAGGAGGGGGGAAAACACTTAACAAAACTTAAAACAGAAAAAGCCACTTAGGGGCGCCTGGGTGGCTCAGGTGACTACGGCTCAGGTCATGATCTCACGATTCATGGGTTCCAGCCCTGCGCTGGGCTCTGTGCTGACAGCTCAGAGTCTGAGGCCTGCTTCGGGTTCTGTGTCTCCCTCTCTGCCCCTCTCTCACTCATGCTCTGTCTCTCAAAAATAAATAAACATTTAAAAAAAATTTTTAAATAAAGAAAAAGCCATTTAAATTGTTCTTAAACACGAATAATAGTAGTAGTTATTTCAATGAGCTTAGGGTTCTTATCTCTGCTGAATGATTAGTGGAAATGCTGTGTCTTTAGAAATACTGATGCCATCATATCCTAGATTAAGACAAAACAAAACAAAAGTTTTCAGTTGATATAAAGCAAAGTAACTCCCAGTTAACCAGAACATACCAAAGGTTTTCTACTTTTGCCTAAAAAAAAAAAAAAACAAAACAAAAAACAAGGCCCTGGCCTTGTAACAGATACGGTGTTTGTACTGTACGGATATTTGTTGGTCTGAGAAGATCTGCTTCTAGATTCAGTGGAGAGGCGAGAGGTCCTGAGAGGGGGGTTAAATCAAAGGGAAGTGATGAAGGTGTGCCAGACTCTCCACCCTCTACTTCTTCACAAAAGAGCCCTCTGACTTGATGCCCTGATTCTGGGAAAGCACACTCACCTCCACACTCCAATAGAAATCTTGTTTGTCTTTCCTTCTGCCTGTTTCCCACCTTCTCCTACCTCTTGACCTTTCATTTTAAACTCATAGCCTTTATTTTTATTTGTAACCTGGCCTCTCCTAATAGATATGTTCTTCATTGTTCTCCTAGCTGGATTTCTGCTCTTCACTTTCCCTACCAAGCTGTGTGACTTTGGGCAAAGTACCTACTCTTTCTGGGCCTTCCTTTCTTTGCTATAAATTGGAAATAGTAATGGCCCTGTCTCTTGACATTATTGAGATAATTAAATGAATTAGAAGAGTCACCTTTTTTAGAATAGTGTCTGATATGATATGAAGGATATATGGATATGTTATTTTTATAGAAAGTTTTACTTATTTCCCTTATTCCATTTTTAACTTTTAGTTTATTTTATTGCATTTTAATTTTAGCATTATCTTAGTTCTTTTTCTTAATTTTAGGTTTGTCAATAAATTTAAATCATTATGCTTAATTTTGTCAACTGTTAGCATTCTCTAATTGTTCACTTCAATTACTAGTTTAAACCTGTCCTTCGCTTGGCTTTGGTTGACCCTCTTTGTTCTCCCATTTCTTCTTTTTGGTTGAATTGAATGATTGTAATGATTTTTAATGACCTGTCTTCATTATGGGCAACAAGAAGTGAGACTAGAGAAGTGGCTACCAAACTACAGGGTGTCTTAGAATCACCTACAGGGCTTATAAAACACAGATTGATAGCACCAGCCCCTAAGTTTTTGATTCAGTGGGTCTGGTGTGGGGCCTGGGTGACGCTGATGTTGTGAGTCGGTGACCACATTCTGAGAACCACAGGTCTGGAAAAGTCTGAATAGGGAATAGAGTCCTTATTATAACTAGGAAAAACCCTTCCCATGTATCCCAACCCATTTTTACTATGTGCCCACATGTTTTATTGGATTTTCCCCAACACTAAATATAAGGTTCTCCCCCTGCTCAATATAAACTTTTCCCAGGGCCATTATTATCCCCTCTCCCCTGTATATGGGTCATTAATTGACCGAAAGGTGATTTATTAAAATATTACACCCAAAATATATACATATCACACCATTCTCCTTAAAAGAAAATATATAACTCAGAATCCATGGTTTCTACAATATATAATAATTGGGTTTTAGGGAAATCTTGGCAATTCCAGTAGGGAAGAGCAAACCTCACACCCAAGATCCTTGTGAGAAGCTAAGAGTAATGGAGCTCTCAGAGGCCCCACAAGGGTCCAGGAGCCTGGAAGTCAGAGTCCTGTCACTCCTTTCAAAATATTCACTTCCAGTATAATTCGGGGAGAATAAAGACTGAGACAACTACAAGTCCTGCCATAGCTCATCTCTGTCCCCTCCCCTTTCCCCCAGGATAATGGTTTCCCTGTAGTGGATGCATACAATCCCATACATGTTTGTATAATTTTATTTTCCGTGTGTCTAACAATATATAGCATTAGCATGTTATATATTTACATACTTTAAATCAAACTTTCTGATTATGATCTTTGTCTCCCCTCTATGATTATTACCCTGTCCCCAATCCCTTCACTCCCCCAAATTCTTAAAGTATAGGGTATGGCTGGGCTGGGATTTTCCAGGCTTTTTTCTTTGTTCCTAGAGAGTACATGATGCTATCCTATGAAAACTAGAGTCCTCAAAGGGTATTTTATCAAATTTGGATCTAAGCCACACTGATAACTCTGATAATGACAATTCCCCTCTTTGCCCCAAATTGCCTTGACTGCTTTATGTCTTCCGCTGAAAGAAAGATTTTCCCATTGGAAGGATTCTTCCCCAATACTAAACAATCTGTCTTCTTCCTACCTTTCATATCCTGCCATCTTGAACACACTGCAAAGTTTCAGAAAGTGGGAGGGAACATAGCTGTCTCCAGATAGAGAGATTTAACCCACTGCCTGACTCCAACCATCTTACCAACAACCCCTAATCCAGTGGGGATTAATGGTCAGTCAGAAATTCTGCAGACTCATCCACCATTCTTGACTCAGCTGAGCTCAGCCGGCTGGAGGTGGAGTGTACGGGAAATGGCACCCTAGCAAACCATGAGCCATGAGCTCTACAGCATGACCAATGAGTGGTGGGAGTCCTGGAGAACAGTCAGCATTCTCCAAGGATCCTCTCCTGCATTTTGGCTGGTTGGGACCCAAATAGTAAGGTCTACAAAATTTTGGGGGCTTTTAATGTTAATTGCCTCTTAGAATTCTGGATTTTTCATTATTAACTTCTCTATATTTGGTCCTGTGGGTCTTTTAATTCTCCAGCCATTACTTTTTTTTTAAGTTTATTTATTTATTTTCAGAGAGAGACAGCTAGTCAGCAGGGGGAGGGGCAGAAAGAGACAGAGAGGATCCCAAGCAGGCTACTGCTGGCAGTGTAGGGCCAGATGCAGGGCTCGAACTCATGAACTGTGAGATCATGACCTGAACCAAAACCAAGAGCTGGACACTTAACCAACTGAGCCCGTAATTCTCTATTCACTTGTTATGAAGCTACAGATTGATCCATCATCTTGAGCTGTATCAGTTTTATGGTTTCTATTGCAAAACTGTCTAATGCATTAGGAAAGAAATCTTTTCCTGTGATTTTAGAACTGCTTTCTTGGCAAGCTGAATATATGATGCGTCTTCATGTTGAAGTAAGCATATAATTTATCACCTAAACTGGAACATTTTTGAGAGTGACAAGTGCTAAACCACTTGGGATGCTAGTACAACAGAAGAACACTGGACAGTCTAGACAAACCAGATATACGATCATGGACACCCTGTTGAGTGTGCATATTCCCTCCCCCAAAGGAAACTTCCAGAGGAAGCATTCAGCAAACAGGCTGTGGTGTCACCCCTGCCAGGACCATCTGCTTGTGTTTGAGAGACCAGGAAGCCTTGGGACTGGCTAAGTCACACAAAATACATGTGGGATCTGTAGTCCAACTGCCTGTGTTCTTCCAGTGGAGAAATCTATATGAACATGCTATAAATAGAAACTTCATTATCTGCACTGTGTGTTTCTGCCTTGGCTCAAAATGTAGGAACTTCCATCAACATTTCCTTTCTCTAAGCAAAGTGTTAGAGACTTGGACAAACACTTCTGCCTTCTCAGAAATGCCAAGGAAAAAAATCTTCCATTCTTAGCAAATCTCAATTACTAGCAACTTCTCCTGCAAAGAGGCATGACTGAACTGTCTGGGTAGACCAGGGAGAAAACCAGTACCCGGTAGGCTGCATTTCTCTATTGAGCAGGGGTAATAGTAACTGATATTTACTGGATGTTTGCTATATGCTGGGGGACTTGACATGGTTTTGTGACATGGTGCATCGGCTCCAGGCCGGCAGCTCAGCATGGCCAGAGGATGCCACAAAGGATGTCAAAGATGTATGAACAATAATAACAAAAAACCCAGGAGAGTGAAAATTCTCAACACATGGTTTGCTCTGTATGTGTGAGTTTTAGGTAATTCCATGAACCCCTGGTGGAGCTGATCATCTGTGTGTGCCCACACCCGCCATGGTTGGCAGGCCTGCAGGATCCCACTCGCGGGCCCAGAGGCCTGCTTCTGCTTGCCCTGCACCAGCTGGAGTAAGTAGCTGACATTCAGATGGAACCTTAAAACAAAAGAGCAAACATGAGTCACAACTTCATAGGATGGTTCTGCCACATATGTGTCAGCAGTGTGATTTAGCTCACACACAGTTAGTAAATAGGGGAGTAGTATGAGGGTAACACAGAAGTCAAATCGGTTCACACCCAAGTTTTCCTTAGCCAAAGGAGAGAACCATAGTTGTCAGCAGGAAAGAAAAAGCCCAGCTTCTATGGTGACAGCAGGAGCACTTTTGGTTTTAATTTTTAAAATGTGAAGCAAACATCTACACTCTCAGAGAGGTGCCCAGACCTTGCACAGTTCTTGGGTCATGGCAGGCCGTTGCTGCCTCAAATGCCTACCCTACAGACAGCAGGAGCTCAGAAGTTTGCTTCTATCCACACTGTCTCTGTGCCATTCAGCACTACTGTCTTCTTTTTTTTTTTTCATGTTTGTTTATTTTTGAGAGAGAGAGAGAGAGAGAGAGAGAGAGAACAAGCAGGGGAGGGGCAGAGAGAGAGAGAGAGGCAGAAACAGCATCTGAAGCAGGCTCTAGGCTCCACACTGTCAGCACAGAGTCAGGGGAGGGGGGGTGCTCAAACTCACAAATTGCAAGGTCATGACCTGAGCTGATGTCAGATGCTTAACTAACTGACCTTCAGCACTACTGTCTTATGTCTGTTCTTAACTGGTTCAGAATCTTGAAGGAAGCAGAAGTAAGAGATTAGATCCCCCTCACCTTTAACTCAATGGGCACAGACTCTGGTGCTAGCACAGCGCGGCTCAAATGTTCACTTATGGACGCTCCAACAGAATTCAGTCATAGCAAGCACCACAGTAACAGCAACATGCATTCAGAGAGTGTTCGCTATTTGTCAGGAATGTTCTAAGAGTATTACATGGTTTTACATATTGAAGGGGATCAGAATATGCCATCCCCAAATATGCCACTTTGACAGGATTATTTTGAGCCAAAGGTATTTGAGTTCTTGAAAATCCCTTATCTGCCTAAAAGCAGGGCCTCCCGAAAGAACTCAAGTGCCACAAATCCTCTCCCGGGAGCCACTCTAATAGCTTCCGGGAGACAAGAAGTCGGCACCACACCCAGACACAAACTGTCACAGACCATCATATCTCTCATGAAGCCCTTGAAGGATCCATTCATCCTTCCAAAAAGCCATTTGCTCTTCCCTAAGTGCCCTTTGCCATCCCTTCCCCTGCTAAGTTAGGTATATAGACCCCAAATTCTAAACCAGTTCTTTGAGTGCCTCATCGCCGAGTGCTCCTGGGTATGCAATGTACATGAATAAACTGTTTTCAATTTAATATGTCTTTTTGTCAGCCAATTTACAGGCCCCCAGCCAGAGAACCTACAGAGGTTAGAAGAAAAAAATAATATTTTCTTCCCCTACAGTTTGTGTGTATTAACTCATTTAATCACAACCCCATGAGTTAAGTGTTTTCAGCTGAGGAATCTGGGACATGGGAAAGTTAAGTGGTTTAGCTAAAGACAGTATTATTACAAAGCATAGCCTGGAGAAAAAGCAAAGTTCTAGAGTTGGAATGATGGTTTTGGGGAGTTAGCGGCAGGGCTGAGAGGATAAAAGGAAAAACAAAAAAGAACTAATATCAATGTTCTTGGGTTGGCATCAAAGGGAAATTGTGGGTTCAACCTAGATAAACCGGGATTTTGGAAAGTCCTATGGGTTTGTGAATATCATCCTGGGGCTGCCCAGATAATTAATAATAATTAATAATATTAATAATTAATAATAATTTTATAATTGAATCATGTAATAATGAAATGAATTAAAGTTATTCTTCAACTAGAACAGCAACCTAGAATAATCCTTAAATTTATCAAAAATAGATATCTGATACAAGAGCTTTAATTTTCCACAAGGGTAAAGCAAAGTTATTACCCCCCCCTGCTCTTTATAACTTGATTCTTAATGATCAGATGCTGCTTTCAGATGAGTTGGACACAGTCCCGTAGAGAACACAAAGATGAACAATGTTTTATAGACTAATGATGCAGTTATATTATTATCTCAAATCGTGAGTAGCCTGAACAAACAACAGGTTCTGCAAGCTCATTATTGCCAGAAAAGAGTTACAGACTAACTTTTTAAGTGTGAAAATAGTTGCTTTTGGAGGATGTCCCAGAACTTTTAACTAATTTATAAACAACAAGCCCATACAATGAGTTATCTGAGTTATCTTGGTGAACACTGAACAAATAGAACATCTTGGAAGATGTATGAGGTAACAGCTCTCCTCAAGGTCAGCTATTCTATAGGTGCTGGTGTGTGGGGGAGAGGGGGATTAAGAATTCTGTTTTTGTGGTTTTTCACCTGAAGCAAGTATCTGATTATAGCTGTTTTAAAGTATTTTCAAGCTAAATTAATTGTTGCCATGCTACACTTTTGGATTCCATTTATGTATGCTAGAACAGATCCAAGCTGTATTTTGTAGAGAACTTCAGTCTTCTGCAGGTATATTCTTCTATATTCATCTCAACCAGAGCAGACATGACAAAAGCCAGCACAGAAGCACATACATTTGGATATATATCTGCTTTGTGCCCCACCTTGTTACTCTTTCTTCTATTTTAATTCTAATACTTCCTATCCGGTCACATTTATATATCATTAAAAGTAGCTATAAATCATTTTTTTGAGGATGAGAAATAAATTGTGAAAGAAATATAATTTAAGTACATTACTTCAAATATACATCTTCAAATATAAATTCAACTAGTAGTGTAAATACACACATATACATGTTGAAACTCTTCCAAAGTTTGCACAAAAACTTCTTTCAGTTGAACCGAATTATTTATTGAATGAAGGTGCCAGATCTTAGCTTATAAACCACATTTAAAGGCTTTGTACTGAATATTTTCTTTTCCTAAAACAGGAAAATTTTGCAACTGTCATCTTTCCTAAGGAGACAGTATTATCCTTCCAATAAGGCTTAATCTATCTTGAAAAAAGGAAAGTTGCATGCACACTTACATGCATTGTTTCTAAATCTGGAGACCTCCAACTTCTTTGCAGGAATGGCCAAGACAGAATGAATCATCCTCTCCAGTTGGTCCTCCATTTGACAAAGGACTAAACTTCTTCCCCATCACTTCAATTAGCTTTACACACTGAAACACATCTCCAGCCCTGAGACTATAAACCCTTTTACTAAAATGGAAAGACTGGCATTTATAGTCACAAGTTCAAACATTTTCAGAAGTCCTAACTTTATTCTTTAAATGAAAGATGAAAGGATTTTTCTATTACATAAAATACCTAAGTTTGTTTCCCCAAAAAGGAGTCAGAGGGAATTTCTTGAATGCAGGTAGTTTATTTGGCTGGTGATCCTAGGACATAGGAATGAGGTACCAGAGAAAGTGGGTTCAAAAAAATATAAAAATCCAGGCACCTGCGTGGCTCAGTTGGTGGAGCGTCCAACTTTGGCTCAGATCATGATCTCGCAGTTTGTGAGTTCAAGCCCCACATCAGGTTCTGTCTGAACAGTGCAGAGCCTGCTTGGATCCTCTGTCTCCCTCTCTCTCTCTCTGTGCCTCCCCTCACTCCCACTCTCTCTCTCTCAAAAGTAAATAAACATTTTTAAAAAAGTAGAAAAATCCAATATAAGTGTCCCTAACCAAAGTTCTCACTGTGGACAAAAGGGGGCTCAATTCACCTGTGTGTCCTGATGTGTGCATGCTTCCCAGAATCATTTTCCCAAGGGACAAGAGGCTGGAGCTTCCATCTCCCATTGATAATAAGGTTGTCCTAGAAGTTAACTCACCTATATTTTCAGGCTCCCTGGTATCAGAGAAAGATTTGGGGGAGAAAGCTGAAAAATCTGCCTCTCACTTGAAGTGAGAAGTGCAAAGTCAGCCTGAGTTTTCACAGAAGTATACACTTTAGCTTCAGCTAAAACTAGAGGTGGGCACAAGGAATGAGCTTCAGTGTTTCAGAGATGTCTAATGAAAGTGACCTCATTTGAGAGGTGTCTCCCAAATGTAGGAGATAGTTAATGAATCACACATCTTGTGCAATCCCCCTTCCACAGTCTCTGGGCTAGGCTTGTGACTGCTCTAGTAGGATGAAACAGAACTGATGCTGTGCCTATTTTGGGTCTAATCCTCAACTGATCCGGCAGCTTCTGCTTCTTACTTCTCAGAATGCTTGCTCTTGGAATCCAGTCACAGCTGAGCTCCTGGTTGAGCCTTCAGATGACTGATGCTGTCCCAGTGACCTTGGACAATACCATGCTGGGAAGAATTGCCCAGTGAAGCCATGAAATTATAAGCCATAAAAAATTATTTTATGCTGTAACATTTTATGTTACTTATTTTATTCAGCCATCAAGAATTAATGTATCAGCCAAGAAACCTTAAAACAAATAGAGTTGTCTATTTTCCTAAGAGGGATAGCTTTGTCTTCCATGACATATCCACAGAGCTGAATTTTCCTAGTTTTGCCAACACCTCACCAAGCCATACAGCAACCCCTATCATATCTCTGACCGTCAGTTATGGCTCTGAAGGATTCTGAGTAATTTTAGTGATTCTGAGAGGAAATGTATTTGATATTTTTTGCCAAATTACATTGTTGAGTATTATTGTGTGAAAAATTTTCATGTCTACTCTAACCTTTCTCCCCAGTGTGGATGGTTATAGGGTTACCAGAGTCATTTCATGCTCAGCCAAGTCATTTAAAATTCAATGAACAAATATTTATTGAGTACCTACTATGTGGCAGGCTCTGTTCTAGGCACTGCTATTATAGTACTAAACAAAATAGATAAGAAACCCTTTCCCCTTCGGAAGGGGAGAGTGACAATGAGCAGAATATATAGAACGTAAATATATAGTATCTAGAGAGTATTAAGTGTTAAGGAGGAAAACTAAAGCAGAAAAGGAGAATGGAGAAAGTGTTTAAAAACAGGTGTAAATTTTAGATTGACTAACCAAAGATGGCCTCACTGAGAAGATGGCATTTGAGTACGTCCCTTAGGAAAAGGGGGAATCACAATGTAATCTAAGAGAAAAGCAGAGAGAACAGCAAGTACAAAGAACCTGAGGCAAGGCTGTTACTGAAGCATTCAAGAAACAGTGATGAGACTGGAGCTGGGTGAGCAAGGGAATAGCAGTAAAGGTGTAAGAGTTAATAGGGGACTAGATCACACAGAATCTTTTCTAAGTGAGTGGAGAATTTGAGCAGAGGGGTGATATGATCTGACTACATGTAAGAGGATTATTCTGGCTTCTGTATTAAAAACATACTGGGGAAAAGAGGACCAAAGAATACTCAGGAAAACCAACCAAACAATCACTGCACTGCAATATCAGGTGAGAGAAGGACTTGTACCAGAATGGTAACAGTACGGGGGGCAGGAAGTGAAGGGGGCAGGGAGAAATGGATCGATTGGACAGATTTGGGATATAAGTGAAAATAGAGTCAGACAATGGAATCTGCTGACACTTTGAATGTGAGATTTTTTTTTTTTTTTTAGGGTTTCACTTTTATTAACTCATTTCAGCTTACAGTGATCTTATTTTATTATTAAAAATACAGAGATATTTTTAATAAAAGAGAAGGGTGTTAGGCATTACTCCAAAGTTTTGGCCTCAGCAAATGAAGAATTACATATCCATTAACTGAGATGAGGACGTTTGGGAGTTTGTATATAGAGTTCAGTGTTAGACACATTAACTTTGAGATGGATATTTAACCTGCAACTCAAGAGGTTGAGGAAGAAGTCTAAGCAACAAGCCTAAATTCAGGATAGAGGTTCAAGCCAGAGATATAAATATGGGAGTCATCAGCATATGGTATTTAAAGCTATGACACTGAATAAAATTACGAAGAGACTGAATATAGACAGACAAGGAAGAGGTCTCAAGACTAACTACAGGGCATTCCAAGATACAGAAGTTGGGAAAGGGAGCATGAAGAGGGAAAACAAGAGATAGAGAAGGAACAAACAAAGCAGAAAGCCAGCAAGGTGTGGTAGCTAGGAAACCAAGAAAATGTTTTAAGGAGGAAAATGTAATTGACCATATCAAATGCTGCTAATAGTTCAAGGGAGATGAGACGTGAGAGCTCATTATCGAATTTAGCAACACAAATTGTATTGGTGAAAAACACAGTTTTTGTGAAGCAGTGATGATAAAACCCTAATGGATTGAGTTCAAGAGTAAATGGAAGCCGAGAAAGTCAGAAGTCAATATAGAGAATCCTAAAGTTTACATATATATATGAAACAAAATGAAGTTGTCATAGCAAAAAAAAAAAAAAAAAAAAAAAAAAAAAAAAAAGGAGAAATAAAAGCATTGGTACAGTGATGGGAATAACCCAAAAGAGAGGGAATAATTATGATCCAAGAGAATGGGGTCAGAATTGCTGGAGTCATGCCTTTAGTGGTGAAAAGGGATGCAATATAGTACATCAGTGAGAAATTGGTCTTAGCTAAGGATACAGACAATTCAAGTGCATGCTTGGTAACAAAAAAGTAGAGTGACTGGACACAGGTGTAGGAGGTAAGTAGATGAGGTGTGAGAGTTCATGAAAGTTCTCCTATCAAGGTTTCTGTTTTGCCAGTGAAATAGGAACCAGGGTCATCAGCTAGGAGTGATTATGGTGGAGAAGGCCTTGGAGGTTTGAGGAGGGGTGCAGAAGTAGGAAGTAATCAACAAGGAAGAGTATGGATTTGGGATATACGGTATCACTGCAGGGCAATGTCACCTACTTTAGGAACAGTGGTAGTGACAGCAAGTGACAGCAGTCAGCACTGTTGTGAGTTCATTCCACTCAGCTGTGTAGGTGCAGGAACAGCAGAGTTGGATTTAGCCAGGCTGTGTTTGGCTAATCACAGCTTCATCTCCCTCCACCCCCACCCCTGAACCCCCTCTCCTCATGGAAATATTAGCTATTTCTTCCCTAACAGAAAACAATACTGTTCAGAGAGCTTGGTGATTCTGACTCAGCTTTCAGTACTTCTCCCAATGATGTCTTGCAAAAGTTTTGTGTTTTGTCATTTACTTTTCTTCTTCTCATCCCACAATTCATATGTTTTTCTATTTTCGATGTTATGAAATAGAGTTGTATCCTGAGTAATTTTCCAAAAGGGGCGAAGACAACTGTGGAATGAGAAAGAACTGGTACGGTATCTCAGTAACGTTAAATACCATTTATGCAGCACCTTTTATGTTGTAGGTACATAAAATACATTTCTAATCCTTTCAATAAGTTCCTCCATTTTAAAGGAATGGAAACTTAGAAAGTAAAATGAGTTGCCCAACTAATAAATGCCAAAGCTGAGATCTGAACCCTGCTGTGCATGTTCCACGGTGCTGACTCTGGCCACTCCACCCTCTAGCCCTTATTTGCCAAGGCAAAATCAAGCCTGTGTCATCTTAGCTCCAACTGTACATACTCAAATGTTCTTAAGAGGGCTTGCCCAAATATCTTTAATCCAAGGTACTGTTTCCAGCCTTTCCCCCCACCCCTAAACACCAGACCTCATCTGCTCTTGTTCTTGAAATAAAAATTCTAGTTTTCATGTTCCAAACTGAACTTGTTCCTAAATACTGAATTTTACCTGTGTTCTCCTGTCCAATTTTAAACTCTGGATTCATTTACCTATATTTATAATACTTTGGCATTGTTCATGTTTTGGGCCAGGTAATTTTTTTTTTTCTTGTGGAGCCTGTCCTGTGCAGAGTAGGCTGCTTAGCTGCATCCCTGACCTTTATACACTTGATTCCAGTAGCACCATCTCCCCAACTGTGACAACCAAGAATATCTATAAACATTGCCAAATATGCTGTGGGAGGCAAAATTATCCCTAGTTGTGACCACTGAATTAGAAGTAAAGATTACACAGGAATTAGTTTTTTGGTTTTTTAAATCTTACTTTAAATTTTATAATTGCCACTTTATCCACAAATTAGAAATTATCTTTGTACTTTTTGTTTTAGATTATGTTTTTGTTTTGTTTTTTAGAAGACATGCTACTCTCTGACATTTACATTCTCTATACCTTTCCAAGGACTCCTTGTCTCAACATCATCATTACAGGTAGGATTAATTCTAATAGTCCCCATGTTCCCATTATACTCTGAAACAAAAAGTACGTAATGGTATTTATCACATTCTATTACAGTGCTTTAAAAAACATAAAAACCTCACACCTATCTTGAACTATCATTTCTTTGATGACATAGGTCATATAATATTCATTTACAAAAATCCTACCAGTATTTGCTTAGCTTGTGCATTTAAAACTATATTTCAACGAATTCCATGTGCTGGCTCTTTAAATTATCTAATCCTACAGCCTGCCCCTTTAAAAGGTCTTCTGACCTACTTGCACATCACAGTTCTGCCATCTAGTGGCCAATTACCCAAATTGTAGGTGCAATACCTAGTATGAAATAAATGAATATGCCCTATTTCTCAAATACAAACATTTAAATTATATTCAATATCATAAGATAAAGAAACTTCTATACCAGTTTTATACATATACACATTTCAACTAATGAAATATTCCAATTCTTAACATTTTGCCTCTAACTGAAATTAATTCACATTATAAGGTTTATAGCTCCAATACATATCATTTTTTATTTGCAAATAAGGAATACGTAATGTCCATATTACCCATCTTTGATTTTATGCAATGTCCTTTCCCAACCAAGCTCAAACTTTGCTGGTTTTTCTCTTAGAGACCTCTCTCTTTGAAGAGTCTAAGTCATTCAACAAAATACATACCAGGACACCAAACTCAGCTAAATATCAAGACGTCAGGACAAAGTCCTCAGCTGATAAGATCCATCATCTAATTGGACCCAAAGTTGTTCTCCAATATGGACTGAAATATAGTTTTTAACCAGTAGGCTATTAGCGTGGTTATAGGGTTGACTGAATTGATCCATCAATTCCACTATAGGAAATTAGTCTAAAAATTAAAAACTTGTAAAGAAGCATTTTCATTCTTGACTGAATAAACCTCCTCACTAACTCACTGCCTTCACCAATTATGAATGTATACTTTCAACCATCTCATTCATGCATTATTCTATTATAATAATAGTTAATAGTTAATATGGTTAACTAACAACACAAATTGAATCGGAAGGGGAATAAAAATGGGAAGAGGATGAGAGGTAAGGGTTGGCAATTCAGTTTCAACTTTAATTACTACTTAGCATTTGAGATATCATAAATCTATTACTATTTCATATTTATGAGTTAACAAAGTATATTTGCTTTAGCAGGAAGGCATTACCAAATAGCTCTAAAATATGCTGAATTGTTCTGTCACTTATCTCTAGTTTGTTAAAATCATTAACATACTTTAAAGCCAAATGTAGCAGATGTATAAACTCTCCGATATTTTTCTTCCTAATATTAACTCTTGATACATCACTGATTTGGAGGATAAATATTTATTTCTAATACTGCAAGCTCATGAGTGGCATGACCCTATTTCTTTGCTTTCAGATATTTAAAATGCCTGAAGTCTGGAGCACCTGGGTAGCTCAGTCGGTCAAGCGTCCGACTCTTGATTTCGGCTCAGGATAGGATCTCAGGGTCCTGAGATTTAGCCCGGTGTCTAACTAAGCACAGAGCATGGAACCTGCTTGCTTGGGATTTTCCCTCTCCTTCTCTCTCTGCCCCTCCCTTGCTCATTCCCTCTCCCTCACCCAGCCCAAATAAACAAATAAAATAAAATACCTTAAGTTCAAGAGATTATTTAGACCAACTCCTCACTGCACAGAGGGAAAATTGAGGTTTTGAGTGGTTTAGAGCCTTGTCCAAGCTAAGTGAGCTAATTATAGCAGATGAATCTAGAACTTTCAGTTACTGAGAATAACCACTAGTCCTGAGGACAGCACACCATCAAGAGTATTACAAGGTGAACCTCTCAGGACTAATGCCATCATGCTTCACTAACTTGCAGGAGTCCCAGCCTAAGTCATTCTTTCTCACAAACTCTTAACCCACAAGCTGTATATCCTCTTCACTTCCCTCTATTACCAAACAAACTCTTCCAGTGTCTCCTGTGACCCCAATCTGAAATCAGCAGTTTCTTTTCTTCAAATATGTGTTCCCTTCACCTCCTTGCCTTACTTGAAACCTACCCGGGCCCTGAGCAAACCTCAGGGCCAGGAGTTGATTATATTGAGTTGACTGAGGTAGGTGTATTTCTTGCTTCCCCTTGCTATTTCCAAATGATGTCACTCTTTCCCACCTGCAAGAAGCACGGTTCCTTTAATGCTAATGTCATTTGGATGTATCACTGTTTCCTACACCTTTTTACACTCCTCAACCTCCTAGTCACACCTCCTCTTCCACCAGCCTTCAGTTCCTGGCAGTGTTCCAATTCTGGTTTCCTTCCTTTATATTTGGTGATTTCAATACATAAATGGGTGACCAATCAAAACACCCCAGCTTCTCAGTTTCTTGATTTCTATATTCCATTGACATTTTTCTTTTCCACTTCAGTCATTCACTTTATGTAGTCACACCCTGGATCTTTACATCTCTTAAAAAATATAAACCTTTTTAAAACATTCATATGGAAACACTGCCTTTCCTATGGCAGCATCCTATGTATTCAGTGGGCACGAGTACTTCCATACAATTGCACAGTTCTTCAATGATGTGGGGACATCTGATCTTCTCATCCCCCCTTTCTTATTATCCATCAGCCCCTTCCTGTCATCATTTCCCATCTGGTTTAGCACAGATTCCATTATCAACATAATGACACTTTGTAAATACTTCCAACTCTTAGTTGCTTCTTTGCCTCAACTGAGCTCAGCCTACAAAACCCTAATCCATGTATGAACTCTTGTGGCTTCAGACTTTCTCCTTGTTTGCATGGAAATGTTAGTGACTACAGATTACATAATCACATAACTAGTTTCACTTTAAATTTGTAATCTCAGGCCACAGTTTGAATCTTGACTATGACCTGGAAATCTTGCCAGATTTCTCTTATAATTTTACTTTTCTGCTCCCCAGGATGATCGTATTGATCTGGATCCTCTTTCATTTATCTTCTACCCCACACCTTCCACCTTTATCTCTTAGCAGATATTCTTGCCCGTCATTTAATGAGAATATATAACTGTCAGATTCTCATCTTCCCACAATCAAATCCCCAGGCCTACTGCCACCAAACCATTTTTCCCACTGCCATGGGATCAGGATATCAAGGACCATATCAGAATATAGATGGCAACTTCAGAGTTTGAGGCAATTGATCATAAGTGGTTAAGCTAGTAATGCCAGATTTAGGATAGTGAATATTATGTTCCACAAAAAATGGAAAGGCTTTGGTAGGGAGATGCATGATCCAAGTTATGTTGTAGGATAGAGGTCAGCAAATTACAGCCCTAGGCCATATCTAGCTAACTGTTCCAGCAAGTTTTATTGGAGCACAGCCATATCTAGTCATTTATGTATTCCTGTCTATGACTAGTATGCTACAATGGTAGGGTTAATAGTTGCCACAGAGACCATATAACCCACAATGACTAAAATATTTACTATCCCTTTCCAGAAAAATTTACCCGCTTTTTAAAAAGATAACTCTAGCTGTATGGTGAAGGATAAATAATGGGGGAAATCAGATGCATGGGAAATATTTGGAAGCAAATTGTGTTAGGTCAGTTGGAGTAATAAAGGCTTGGTCTAAGCCAATGGAAGTGGACACAGAAAAGAAAAAAAAAAAGGAGGCATATTGTGTATAGAGTCAGGACTAGATAAACAATTAGACATGAGAAAAAACACGACAGAAATAGGTTTAAAAAAATGACCCCACATGGTTTCTATTTTTGGTGACTTGGAGAGTAGTAATTTTCTCCACTGTGGTAGGAGAAAAGGGGTGAGAGAAGTAAAAGCTTTCAGGAATAGTAACAATGGTCATTTTTGGACATGTTGAAATACCTACAAGAAATATATACGTGGAGCTTGCTGAAATTATCCCCAAACTGATTTCTAAGGTTAATGGAGTTATGGAAGTAATTGGTCTATAACTGGTGGCTGGTGCAATGAGAATGATGAAATCACTTAAAAACATGTAAAACAATACCAAGTCTCTTAGAAGTTTGAATTCAGGAGTTGAAAACTTATGTCCACACAAAAATTTGCACACAGATGTTTACAGAAGCTTTATTCAAAATTACCAAAAGTTTGGGGTGCCTGGGTGGCTCAGTCAGTTGAGCATCCGACTTTGGCTCCGGTCATGATCTCACAGTTCATTGGTTCGAGCCCCTCATCGGGTTCTGTGCTGACAGCTCAGAGCCTGGAGCCTGTTTCAGATTCTGTGTCTCCCTCTCTCTCTGCCCCTCCCCCACTCACTCTCTGTCTCTGTCTCAAAAATGAATAAACAAAAAAAAAAATTTTTAAAAATTGCCAAAAGTTGGAAGCTAGATGTCCTTCAGTAGGTGAATGTATAAACAAACTGTAGTACACTCCAAAAATGGAGTATTATTCAGCCCTAAATCAGACTGAGATATTAAACCATCAAAGACATGGAGGAATCTTACATGTATATTAACTAAGTGAAAGAAGCCAATCTGAAAAGGCTACATTCTGTATGATTCCAACTATATAACATTCTGGCAAAGACAAAACTATGGAGACAATAAAAAGGTCAGTGGTTGCCAGGGATTGGTGAGGGAGGAAGGGATGAAGAGGCAGAACACAGGAGTATTTTTAGGGCAGTGAAACTACTCTACATGATACTGTATGGAAGATACATATCAGTATACATCTGTCTAAACTCACAGAACATACAACGCCAAAAGTGAATAGTGAAACTATGAATTTTGGGTGATTATGATGTGTCAGTGTAGGTTCATTAATTGTAACAATCTACCCTCTGGTGGGGATGTTGATAAGGAGGGAGATTATGCAAGTGTAGGAGTAAAAGTTATATGGGAAATCTCTGTACATTCCCCTCAATTTTGCTATGAACCTAAAACTGCCCTAAACAATAAAGTCTTAACTTAAAAAGTCTGTATGTAAAGGGTTGTTAAAACTGTCATTAATTCATAAACAAAAGATTACAGAGAAATTAAAGTGAATTAACTGAATCTAGATATATCATAATAGGTAAATCTCAAATATGTTCAGTGACAGCAAGCTACAAAGGATGCTATGATTCTGTGTATGTGAAATTTTAAAACATAAAATATCATATACTGTATGTAGTTACACAAATGTAGGAAAGCATATTAATGATAATACTCCAGACTAGGAGAATAGAGTGGAGGATAAGAGTAGGAAAAAGATTAGCTTCGTTTGCCATGTTTTATTTCTTTTTCAAAAAAAGCTTACAATAAAATACACCAAAAGAGAGAAAGGAGTATATACTGTCAGGAGGAAAATTAAGAGGAGACAGTAGGTCTTGGACGTCAGAAAGGGAAGGAGATATGTTTCAAAGCATAATATAAAACAGACCATCCAACTCTGCAGAGAAGTCAAGTGACATGAGGATTAAGCAGCTCCATCAGTCAGAAACCTTGCAGAGTTTCAGCAGAATAATGGAGGTGGGAGCCAGATGGTGGGGGGTGGAGAGAGGAGACTTGGCACCAAAGAAGTGGAGGCAGTGAGAGCAAATGGCTCATTCAAAAGAGTTGCCAATGAAGAAAAAGAAAGATATACAGCAGTTTGAATGAGAAATATTTAATGTGTCTGATGTTTCAATTTCAGGCAGGTGGATACTCAAATAACTCAACATTTTTTGCAAAACATTGAGTCCTTACACTTTCAAAACTGAGAGACAGAAATAAGCCTTTTCCCTTAAGAGAATATCTGCAAATTTTCTCATGTTAATAAGGCATAAAATAACATTAAGAACTTGGTTCAAATCACAAATAACAAGAACAGCAGAGTTGAAAAAGTTGAAAACAGGTAAGCCTTGAGATGTAGGGATTTTCTGAATGTGGAGCTCACCAGATCCTCACAAAGTGAGCATGCATGTTCATGCAATCACCCAGTCCAGTTCAAGGCTGGCCTTGATTCTTTCAGATTTAGAAACTTAATCTCATCAATGGGAATATAATTAGCTTCTTAAGAAGCTGATCCATACTAACAAAGCTCATCGCAGACTGCTGTTTGAGCCACTTTCCTTATTTATAAGCAGTGTATGTAACTGCTAAGCAGTCTAGATAGATCAGTCTGAACAAGGACTTCCGTTACTGGAATGGGTAATGAAAGCCAGCTTCCAGGGGACAATAGCAACATCCTTATCAAGTGGCTTCTTACACCAGCCTCATAGAACATTCTTTCTCTAGGTGAAGTCTGCTCTGGCAAATTTCCTTTTCCTGTACCTTTACTTCTAAACATCCTCCTTCTAAGGTGCATATCCATTCCTTACAATGTTGATACCTTTCTGCCCAGGAGGAGATACATCTTTTTCTTTGCACTGAATGCACTACACTTGTTATTGTTTAACTTTCAGAGAACTCTCAGAGTTCTCAGAGGAGTCTAGGATCACTTTCATATAGAAAATAACATTTCATTTGCATTTACAAGTCCATTAGCATATGCTGAAGGGGAAAGTCGACACTCCCTAAGTTTCAGTCATACTTACACCATCTTCAGTGATTGTTACTACACGTGAGAACATACCAATATACATATAACATCTAAAGACATATACTTTCATTATTTTATTTTCTTCAAATAAACTCACATTGTTACCTAAATTTATTTGTAAAAGATATTTTATATTATTACCATTAATTAGCAACCCAGGCTATACTGGACATAAGTAAAAATAACCAGTGATGAAAGAATAAAAAATAAAATTCTTCAATAATTTGTTTCACTGGTACCTATACATCTATATATGCCCCCATTTATTGTCACAGCTGTTAAAATATGACATAGTTGTGTACCTTACGTAAAGTCTAATACAGCCCACGCATAACATCAGCACTGTTCTGATTCAGCAGACCCTGATATGAATGCTGATTGAACATTAAAAAAAAAAAACTTTAAAAAATTGTAAATATGAATAGTTTATATTGTTAAAAAGAAACAAGCCCAAAGTGGTGTTACTTGCTAAGCCCCACAACTTAATACCTAACCTAACTACAGTTACAGCCTCTTCCAGGAGTGGAATTTTAAACCAGTCTGGAATTTCCCAGTCAGCACTACTGAGGTAATCCACCTGATAAAACCCGCTGGCCTGCCCCTAAGGGAAGGTATCTACCTGAAATAATCCACCCTTTTGACTTTCTGGTCCTACCCTCCTGCCTATAAAAACTTTCCAATTCACACAACTCAGAGCTCTCTTCTGTTTGCTAGATGGGATGCCGCCTGATTCACGAATCATTGGATAATGCCAATTAGATCTTTAAACTTACTTACTTGATTTTTTTTTAACATTATGGAATGCTCCTTAGGATAATATCTCTAAAATGAGACCAATTTCCATGGAAATAATCTGGCAGGTCTTTCATGAAATTCTAGAAGAGTTCTAATGCTACACCTAATGGGCTATCATTAAATGATTTATTGCTGGATAGGTGGTAAGTTTTAAAACATTTTCTCAGACATAAAAAGGTATAGTTTTTTGGACCTATAACATAATGTTTATTTTGCACAGCTCATTCTATTCAATGTGTTTATCACCCTAAGACATGGAAAAATGTTTTAAAGTAATTATTAAGGAAAACAGAATAAGGAATTATGGGAAAGGTACAAAGAGTGTATTTTCAGAGGCTATTTGAAAATGTATAGGGGAGCTGATTAGGTGCAGACAACACAGAAGGAAGAGCCTCAGAAAAACTTCTCTGTCCGAAGTTAGCAGAGGCCCCACGTTATGCTTTCTGTCCAGAAATTTTGTGACCAGGAGTCCTTAGAAAAAATAAATGTATTCTGAGCTGTAAGGTTTTTAGGACTTCTCACCAAAGGGACAGCAATTGTATGCTTATGTTTAAATCTTTATTTCCAAACTTAGGTTCATGGTGATATTAAAAACTTCAAGCAAATGCAAAAGGAAAAAAATATTTTAATAACATTTTAGATACTATAGATATTATACATAGGGTATATGACTCAACTTAATAAACTGAATTTATGAGCTGCTTAGAGCTTTGGAGCTTTGTTGCATTAGCATCAAATAGCTCTTAGGGAAAAGTAGATATTTGTTGGCTGCTTCCTCAGGGTTCATTTCTCCCTTTGTCCAAACATTTTCTATCACAGAACTCACCCACCCCACTGCAAAGCAGCCATGTGGTTTGAGGACAGATCCCACCCCAGGTTGGTTAAGTTCAGCAGAGTATCCTGCACCTGACCACACTGATCGGTTCAGGGAGGGACATGCATCACATTTTGACCAATGAAATGTGACTTAATGAGGAGTCCTATTAATAAAGTCTCCTTGCTCTTCTGTGGAAGCTTTAGGGACTTGCCCTGGATTGCTTTCCTACTTACTGGGCACCTCTCTCCTGGCTTCAAAACCATTTACTTCCAGAAGTCAGGACCTGTACTCTTTTCCAGAATACTGCCTACGCTTGGGCTGGCTGGGATTTGCTTTTACTTACAGTGAGCTGGAAGTCTGTCGCCCCCACTCCAGGCAGCCCTTCCTAAGGACTTGAGAGGGAGTTGTAGAAGCCCAGATCCCTTGCCTCAGATGAGGACAAAACTGCACAGTGCCAGCTCACACACCAACATTTCCCAGCGGGGTCAGACTGAAACCACCTTTGGTGAGAACTAGCCTGCAAATGCACCCGTGCTTGGGTTTCCTCCCCCTCCTCTCCTGCTTGCCTCGCTTCCTTACAGATTCCTCTTAGAACACTTCCTTAATAAACCACTGACATATAAATCTTCACTTCAAGTTCTGCTTGTGGAGACTCTGTCCTAAGACATTCTTCTAAGTGGAAAGGTCTGTAAAGAGATCCCAGGACTCAGAGAATGAATATAACAAGGCCAGTCTCATCACTGTCACCATCCCAACAAAAACCTGACAAGCCTTTTGCAAACTCAATATCTCACACCCAGTTATTCCAGGAAAGAGGCTCGGGTAGTTCAAACCTTCATTGCCACCCTCTAAATTGCCAAACTGTAAGTTTGGCGCAGGCTTCTCAATGTCATAACTAGTTTACTGTGGTGTTGAGGAGGAAGGTGACCTCAGATTTGCCAAATGTTTACCTGAAAAGCCCAATGTTTGGGAGATACACAGGCATACTGGTGGCATTCTACCCATGGCCAATCAGATTCACTTTGTTTTTTTTTATTATCATATTTTTATTTTATTTTTTATTTTTGAGACAGAGAAAGACACACACACACACAGAGACACACACACACACAGAGAGAGAGAGAGAGAGAGAGAGAGAGAGAGAGAGAGAGGATCTTAAGCAGGCTCCATGCTCAGTGCAGAGCCCGACGAGGGGCTCGATCTCCTGACCCGTGACCACAACCTGAGCCAAAATCAAGAGTTGCCTGCTCAACTGACTGAGCCACCTGGGCTCTCCTCAATGGTGCTTTCACTCTGGTTTGCCTTTGAACCAGTAAGCAAGAGGTGCAAAGGATATACATGAGATTAGGATAGAGATTAGTCACTGTGGCAATCAAGAGGCACATCCAGACTTTGGGAATATCACTCTCCCTGAGGAAGGAATCAGCAAGTCAGAGCAGCTCTAAACTGTGGGCTCATTCTCCACCTTTTTTTTTTTTTTTTCATTTCCTGCTTGATGAGGGATATCCCGAAGTCAAGAGTCTAATACCATAAATTTTTCCTAAGCCATACTCAGATAATTGAGTGATTTCTGCACTCATTTCTTAATACATAACTGAGCCTGAGGTTTCAGTGCAGCAGCCCAGTTAAGGTACCAAACACAGGTAGTTCATTTTTGAGTAAACTTCCCACTTCAGACCAACTTTGGTGGTGGTAGTGATTGCTTATGTAGGGATATTTAAAGAGGCCTGAATAGAAGCTCCATCCTCTCCTTTGCATCATTTGAAAGATAACCAGGTTGAAAGCAGATGATGACAAGGACTATGGTTAGGCTACAGCTATACTCAAGCTCAAGTAAGATACAGATCCCTTTGAAAGGAAGAAGTATTTATGATCTCAGTTTGGGTGTTCCCAAATGCAGATCCTGAGGCATGAACTCAAGTGCAAGTAGTTTACTTAGGGAAGACCAGTAAGGGGGTAGAAAAGCATTACAAGGAAGGAAGGCAGCCATTGAAAGGTGCACTGTTAATCCAGCTACTGTATTGATGCCAGGAGATATACCAACTGAATTATCCCAACTTGATGAAGGGGCTGAGGTATTATAAGCCCACCTTGTCAGTCATGGACTGAAGACTGGTCCCTGGGGGTGCTAAGTTCCTAGCATTTCCAACCTACCCCCATACAGACAAGGTTCCAGAAAAAGTTCTGAAACAAACAGTGATGCACATATCAATAACTGAAAGTCACTGGAGCACCCTGAAATAGTTTTGAGAGAATTGGAAAAGGGTTATTATGCACTTATGAGCTAGAAGGGACATAATATTGGCCCAGCTAGATTTTAAAATTGGCCCAGATCAGGATCCACAGCATACCAGAAAGGATGTGCAGGGATGTTCAGTTCTCACAGAATTCATGGTTACATATTTATTTAAATTGAAAAGAAAGTCAGCTGATGGGTCTGGTAATGGGTTTTGCTGTAAACTTACAAGTCAAATCTGCAGCACCAAGGTTTTAATAAAAATATATTTAGGGACATCTGGGTAGCTCAGTTGGTTGAGCAACAGACTCTTCATTTTGGCTCAGGTCATGATCTTGCGTTTCATGGGTTTGAGCCCCATATCAAGCTCCATGCTGACAGTGTGGAGCCTGCTTAGGATTCCCTCCCTCCCTCCCTCCCTCTCTCTCTCTCTCTGCCCCTCCCCCCCAAAATGATTAAATAAACCTAAAAATTTTTTAAGAAAAAATAAAGTACATATACAAAAGACTATGTGGCAGAAATAACATTCTTTGCAATTAATAAACTTATGATACAAAAATTTAGAGTTTTAAAGTAAGCTCATATAAACAGGTTTTAGTTAATTTTTTTTATCTTAAAAAAATGTAGAAGAGGGGCACCTGGCTGGCTCAGTTGGTGGGGCATGTGACTCTTGATCTTGGGGTCACGGGTTCGAGCCCCACATTGGGTGTAAAGACTACTAAAATAAATAAATAAATAAATAAATAAAAAGGTAGAAATGAGCAAAAGAATGTCTGAAGGTCTCTGTAGCTCACTGCTAACACTACACTTCAAGAACATTTCAACAGTCAGAATTCTTAGTTGTCAGCTTGAAATCTGAAATCAACATAAGCTCATTTAAGCAGCAAAGGGTTATTAAAGGATATTCAGTAGCAACATAATTGTGAGACAGGCTGGAGAAAAAGATTTGGAAATTACATAACCGTGCAGTGTGTCCTAAGGACGCAGCAGAACTGGGTCAGTTAGAATCCTGTGGACACCACTGCCAAACATTACAGACTGAAGCTATGCCCCCAGTAGCACCAATGGTATAGCTCCTTTATGAATTTGTTCCTGCTGCAACTTGATGTGATCTCAAGAGTGCATTCTCTGTAAGTCCCAATTCAAAGAATGAGGCAGATATAAGCAGAGACTCTGGCTCTCTTGCTGAATAAAAGACCAGGAAAAAAAAGTACCTGATACACTGAGCTCTATCTAACACCTTCTGATGTTGAATAGCCAAAGAAACCAAACCAAACCAAACTAAAAAAAATCCACAAAGATTAATATTCCCAATGCAGAGTTGTGTTTAATTTGAATTACCACTTTTTGTTTCCAAAGGAAAAAAAAAACCTCTCTGCTGATAATTTCCTTTAATTCACTGCATTATGATGTCTGTGGTTTTTAATTTAATTTCTAATGCATATGTTAAAATAAAAATAAAGATCATTCTTTATTTTCTATTATTTTCTATTTCTTATGCAAGAAAAATCCCATTATGTGCATTATTATCACATGGGGTAATGACTTGGAAAATATTTCTGCAATTCTGCTGAAACTCCAACAACAGGAAGGAAGGGAGAAAAGGAAGAAAAACACAGACATACTTCTGAAGTCTAATCTGAGTTTTGTTTCTTGTTATTCATCATACAAATTATTAAATTCAGAGAAATGGAGGAATCATATCTTAAAGTTGGTCAAATTGGGCATCATGGTGATACCTAAGGCTCGTTAGGATGATGATGAATCATCTCATTTTCCTGTGGGAAGTGTGTGAACTTTGTAAAAGGACAATTTGGTAATACTGATATAAAAACTTTAGAAATCTCATTTGTTGACATTAGAGAAGAGATCTGCAAACTTTCTGCAAAAGAGACAGACAGCAAATATTTTATGACTCTGAGCCATATGGTCTCTTTCACAACCACTCACCTTTGCCATTGTCCCTGAAGAATAGCCATAGACATAAATCAGCAGGTGTGGCTGTTCCAATAAAACTTTATTTACAAAAACATTTGGTCTGAGAGCTATAGCTTGCCAACCAGTGTTAGAAAAGTTTCACAGTAATAATACAGATGGATTGAATAGAAACAGATGAATGTAGAAAAATATATAATAAATGCAGCAAAGGAATTTATTGTTGAATAATTTTTTTTAAGTGTCCTAAGCAGAAATTTGAAGGAAGAGACACAAGTGCCCACATCTGGGCCATTAACCTTAAATGATCTTTTGTTTAAATCATATTTCTTCACTCTATTGGGCATTTGCTTTGGACATCATTAAAACTGCAGTGTAGTACAGTGGACACTGACTGCCTAGGTTCAAAAACTGGCTCCGATTTACTAACAAAATAACTTTGGGCAAGACAAAACCCAAAGAAACTTAAACCATGGAACATGTTCACAGGAGATATGGAGGCTGAGAAGACAGTGAGTGTCTGATCGAGAAGACTTAAGATTTCAGTAAAGGTTGAGTATGTGCCACTCCTTGCCCTCCACCTTACGATAATGACAGTGTAATGAGTCAGAAATACGCACATTAGTAAATAGTAATTTGGGTTGAAGAAACCCATGTTTTACTTAATTCCACTGTGGAAGAAATTCTGGGGAGAAGTTTAGAATTTATTAAAAGGACTTTGTACCACAGAGAAAGATGGTCATGAACAATAGTACCTAAGTTGTTTATAAGTGCTCCAAAATCAAATATGCTCCAAATCTCTAAAGTATAGTACAATGGATTTTTCCTATTAACTTTGATTAGTCAAAATCCAGGAAGATAATGAATTAAGACATTGAGTATCTCCCTTAGTTTCTATTGCTGATATAACAATTACCACAAACTTAGTGGCTTAAACAACAGAACTATTATCTCACAGTTCTATAGGTCAAAAGTCTGGTATGGAGATGACTGGACTGATTCAAGGTGTTGGCAGAATGTGTTCTTTTCTGGAGGCTCTGAGGAAAAATCCATTTCCTTCCCACCAGGCCTGCTGGAAGATTTCAGCTCCTTGCCTTTGTGGGATCAAGGTCCCTGTTTTCCTGTTGGCTGTAAACTCAGGGCTGTGCCTAGCTAAAGATAACCACATTCCTTGGTTCATGCCCCCCTTTCTCCAACTTCAAAACCATGAGCAGTGGAACCAGTCCTTGCATACATTTCTCAGACCCACTCCCTTGACTCGATGTTCCACTTTTAAGGACTCAAATGATTAGAGTGAGCCCACCTGGATAACTTCGCATCTCAAGGTCCTGAACCTACTCACATCTGAAAAGACTCTTTTGTCATACAGGGTAACATTATCACACGTTCCGGGAACTAGGAGGTGGACCTCTCTGGGGTGGAGTCGGGGTTTTTATGCCTAATACAATATCCTATTTGCTCTTCTTAGCCTTCCCAGTGGTACTGCTTTCTCAAAAATGTCAGACTGCCTTTGAGTACTTTTGGATATCTATTCCTTCTGATTTTTACAAAAGTCTACATACAAAGGCAGACAATGACATATTTATGGATATGTGCTGATCATCTATATGTGCAGACTCAAATTTTGTATTGTAAGTAAAACAACTTATTACTAATTACTGTCAAGATTACTGACCTAGAATCTAGAAAGCTCTCTATAAGCCCTGCTATGTATCCCTGAGAGAGTTACTGAGCTTCTAGGGGACTGTTTCCTTATCCATTAGATGAGAAACATGAACTTGGAAATTTCTAAATTTCTTTCCAGCTCTAAAAATCTAGATCCATGCTCTGAAAAAAGGTGAGGGTGAGGTGGGAGAGTAATATAGCTTAGGCATGAAAATAATGAGAACTTTTCAAAAAAGTTTTCATTTTTTTCTACACAAGACTTTTTTTGTATTAAAATTTTTTAATGTTTATTTTTAAATTTTTTTTTAACATTTATTTATTTTTGAGAAACAGAGAGACAGAGCGTGAGCAGGGGAGGGCAGAGAGAGAGGGAGACACAGAATCCGAAGCAGACTTCAGACTCTGAGCTGTCAGCCCAGAGCCCGACTTGGGGCTTGAACTCACGAACTGTGAGATCGTGACCTGAGCCAAAGTCAGCTGCTTAACTGAGCCACCCAGGCACCCCTTTAATGTTTGTTTTTGAGAGAGAGAGAGAGAGAGCAAGCGAGCATGAGTGGGGGAGGGGTAGACAGGGAGACACAGAATCTGAAGCTAACTCCAGGCTCCACACTGTCAGCACAGAGCCTGATGTGGGGCTCAAACTCACAAACCAGGGATCATGACCTGAGCTGAAGTCGGACGCTTAACCAATTAAGCCACCCAGGTGCCCCAGCAATACGTATTTTTTAAAAAAGTTTTTTAATGTTTACTTTTGAGAGAGAGACAGAGCGCAAGTAGGGGAGGGCAGAGAGAGAGGGAGACACAGAATCCGAAGAAGCCTCCAGGCTCTGAGCTGTCAGCACAAAGTGCAACTCGGGGCTTGAGCCAAGAAACCATGAGATCATGACCTGAGCCAAAGTTGGATGCTTAACTGACTGAGCCACCCACGCGTCCCTTTACACAATACATACTTGTTTAAAAAAAGTTTATTTATTTTTAGAGTGAGAGAGAGAGAGAACACAAGCCAGAGAAGTGCAGAGAGAGAGAGAGAGAGCATCCCAGGTGGGCTCCACGCTGTCAGCACAGAGCAGGAGGCAGGGCTCAAACTCATGAAAGGCGATGATGACCTGAGCTGAAACTAAAGTTGGACACTTAAATGAGCCACCCAGGTGCCCCTATCCAATATATATTTTAATGTAATTTCAGCATTTGCTTCCCAAAAGTAACTGAAGGTTACTCACGCTTAGTTTTTGTCAATATAATTCAACTACTTCACTCTACTACTCCATTTATCTTCTGTACTTTCTCATATTATTCATCCCTCACAGCCTAACTTCAGTATTATTCCCTAAGGATACGAATATATCAAATTTGATCTCTCTTTAAGATTTTATTTTTAAGTAATCTGTTCACCCAACATGTAGCTCAAACTCACAACCCCAAGATCAAGAGTGGCATGCTCTACAAACTGAGCCAGCCAGGAGCCTCTAAATTTGATCTTTCTTGCAATATAATGTCACAACAAATCTAAATCAATCTATTCCTTCAGTGTGGATTATATCATTCAGGAATGAGTTCAGGTGAAAGATTCTAGACACCTAAGTCAAAGTAATGTTTGCCTTCAGTATGATTTTTTAATTGCCATGCCAAATCCCAATGAAAGGGACAATATAATTTTACCTATACTGCAATCCAAGCCACTAAAGGCACTAAGCTTTAAATACCAGCAAAAGTAAAAATGCAAGTAAATGCATCGGCTTCAAGGAATGTTTCTTAACTTGCTTCGTGAGAGTGGTAACACACAGATGGTAATTTATACCAAAAAAAAAAAAAAAGATATTGAACGCCTCAGGTATGGGTACTCTGTTCAGATTAGTCCTACTCTTCACTTGCTATTTAAATAAAGCCACCCCAAACTGTACAAATTCAAACATCCTCTTAGGACACAGTCAGGGACTGTAGACCTTCCTATCCAAAAAGCTACCTGCTGCTAAAGAGGTGGATGAACCCCAGGAGGGGAGAAGTAAACAGGGGCAGATTAACCATATTTAAAGCCCATATTCTGAGTGGAAGAGTAACAGTCTCTTTTGCTTTAGCGCTGTTTTGTATAATACAAATCAGCTCACGCGATTATTAAATAGGGGATAAACGTTAGCATAACATGGAAGGTGGGTTGGTTCATACTTAATTTTTCCTAGCACTGTAGGTCTTGTGCTACCAAGAAACAACAGCTGAATGCAAAGTACGCAGCTGACCCCACCATGATCACACCAGGCCTGGAGGAAGACAGTACACAAATGACATCTTTCATTGTGTGGCACCCCATTCTTTCTTTGGCTTAGCTCAGCCCTATTCTCCATTTTGATAGTGCTTAGTTTGCAGTTCCTTAGATCTTTGTGCAAAAGCCACTGCAGATAATGAATCAGAGCTATCCATCTCTGGCATCGCTACATTTTGTGCAAAGTTTGCAACTGCTTCTCCACCTGCAACCTCTGATGATAAAGGGAGTCTGCTCTTGTTTCAGTCACTCAGCAGTGTAAACTCTTCCATAAACTCATTTTTCAAGGCACCTTCAATTCTTTTTAAAGGATAAATAAGTAACAACAGCTTTTCTTTGTTAGGAATTGTCTCTGTTAATGCCGCACTTCAGTAGTTCCCAAACTTTCTTTCATGTTGCAGTTACCTGAGGAGTTCTCCCTTGAAACCATTAGTTCTCCCTTCAAACCATTTAATTCAGAATTTTTGGGGATGGGGCCAGGGCATTAGTTTTCAGAATCCCCAGGTGATTTCAGTGAGAGCAGTCAGGGAACTATTACTCATCAGTAGTCCTGGTGAGTAGTCCTTCCCAGATCTATTTTTTTCCTTAAGTTGTTATATTGAGAGTTATTTTTAAAAATTTTTTAAAAATGTTTATTTACTTTTGTAAGAGAGAGCACGTGAGTGGGGGAAGGGCAGAGAGAGAGAGAGGGTGGGAGACACAGAATCCCAAGCAGACTCTAGGCTCTGAGCTGTCAGCACGGAGCCCAAGGTGGGGTTTGAACCCATGAATCATGAGTTCATTACCTGAACAGAAGTCAGACGCTTAAACTACTGAGCCATCCAGGCGCCCCGAGTGAGCTTTTTTTTTTTTTTTAAATAAATGCAGTATTTACAGGAATATACATAGCACACTGTAGCTAAGATGTTTCATTATTATTTGGGTTTTCAAAATAAAAATAATGTAAGGAATGCGTAAAAGTATACCTAAGTATTTTGTTAATGTACATTATCCTTTATAAAAAGGCAAACAGTGAACCTCCTGAGATAGAATCACTCTCCACTAGACCTTTAAGGTAAAGTGAATGCCATTTTAAGTATAACCAGTATGTTCTGTATCCTCACCACTAGCTAGTAAACAAGTGTTACATGTGCACAGTTTTACACCCTGGGCCCATCTACTTTAATACCTAGCAGTCCTGTCTTTTCCTGGGTCTCCCTACACTTGCCATCCTTCCAATTCACCAACCACTATCACAATGCAGCCCACAATATGCTGTCTGCCCCACTCCCTTTCTTAACCATTATCTTTTAATGATATTTCTTCTGCTTTCCCATTCCTACCGCTATAAATCAGAAATTCACACCTGGATTCTTGTTAGCCTTCTTATCCTTAGTTCTTACCACCACTAAATAAACAATGTCAGATTAATTTTCCTGAAGTGCATTTGTACTTTTTCTCAAGCCCCAGTTTAAGTCTTATGCTTTTCATAAAACCTTCCAAGATTTTAATACATATCCCTCTTCCTCTTCCTCAGGCACTTAAAATGTGTAACCCTTCAAACTGGCCAATCAGAAAAAAGGGCAGTGAACAAAATATTGTAGGAGAACAAGCTTCGGGACTGAGAGAAAGGTTAACTGTGATAGAGGTCCTTGAGTAATAATAACTAATGTTTATTAAGTGCTTATTTTATGCCAAACTTTACAAGAATTACTTTTAGTTCCCCCAAAATTTGATGAGGTAAGTACCAACATTTTCTCAATGTTACACTTGGGAAAACTGAGGTAAGGTTATCCAATCCGCTTGATTACACAGTATCCAAATCTAGACAGGGTAGTTCCTGGGTCAGTGTTCTTAATCATGATCCTATATGCTTCTCAATTAACAAGTCAGTTGTATGTGATTCCCCACCGCCATCCTTTAACAAATGGGAGTTTAAAATGCTTGTCTTAATACTTTAAAAGACAAAAAAAAAAAAAAAAAAAAAAAGAAAAGAAAAGAAATATGGGAAACACTTTGTAATTTATAGTATAAAATGAACTAATATTTCAACATCAATTATCTTTCTTTATAATTTGGAGTATTTATTGTTTTTCCATGTACTAATTATTTCAGGTTTATAATTAAAGCTCTGTACCTATTCAGTAATTTACTTGTAAGGAAAGACCATGATTTATGTCCTTTTTTGTCTTGGAAAACCCTAGAATGATCTATTCAATATATCCAACTGTTTGACACTTTTAGAACTCAGGAATGTAAATCAATAAAAAGTAAAAGTAAATAGAAGTTCATATCATATTAGGTTAAAAGTAGTATTTTCCATGGGCCATTCACAGGAAAGTGCAAATTCAGTTTCCTCAGCTCCTAGTATGAGTCTGATTCTTCAGATTAACAAAAGAATACAGAATACAAAGGGAGATGAGTTACGTCCTGATTCTCAGGATGATCATTAAGATCCTCCTTAGCAGTGCTTCCAGAGAGGCCCATTTTATACACATTGGTTTCCACTAACAAAGTACTCCCAGGATGTCAGATGTCTAGGGATTCTCCTTTCTCTTATCTGTCCTGTTCTTGATTAATCTTATCTGTTGTTCTGAATACAGGTGAATGGATTTCTAATGAGGGGGAGGCTCAAGATTAGGCTGAGAGATATAAAAAATTTTAGTCTTTTTTTTTATGTTTATTTATTTTTGAGAGAGAGAGAGAGAGAGACAGAGAGAGAGAAAAAATGAGTGGGAAGGAGCAGAGAGAGGGAGACAGAGAATCCTAAGCAGGGTCTGTACTGTCAGCACAGAGCCTGATGGAGGGGTCTGGCTCATGAACAATGATATCATGACCTGAGCCTAAATCAAGAGTTGGTAGATTAACCACTGAGCCACCTAGGCATCCCTAGGCTGGTCTTAAATGAACTAAATATGAAAGCAAAATTTAATTTTCTCCTTAAGATTTAGATTCAGGACTAATGGAATAAAATGTGTATCTATTCCAGCATATTTTGGTTGACTCTTTTTAACAGTAATAGAGTATCATTTAAATGAGTACCATTTTGAGAGGTTTTGATTGAAACTAAAGGTCTCATGGCACATCTTGGTTTTTCAGTTGTCAGATGTTTATACTCATCCTTTTCCTTTATGAGGTGTTGAACTCTCTGTCCATATAATCCCAAGGTCATCCGGATGTCTTTTTTTTTTTTTTTTTTTTTTTTTTTGTCTTACTAACTGGATTTTCTTTATCCTTAGGCTCTCTCTCAGCATTTGTGACTCTTAGGGACTACAGAAAATATAGCAGTTCTAAGACTTGTGTAAAAAAATGTTCAAACCAAAGGGATTTTGTGATGCTACATAAACACTACACATCTGCTTTTTAACTGGCATATTAATTTACTGGAAACCCCACAGGGTCATAAAGTTGTATTTATGATAAAAATTAATTGTTACTATATATTAATAAACATTTTCAAACATAAACACTCTGATGAAAAACTTACAGATTATTCATTTTAAAAATATAGCACATTTTTTCAAACTCCTTACTAATGATATCTCATTTATCACTAATCAGCACTCTGTTTTCTTTATTTCAATGTCTAACATTTGCAAATCACAAAATATCTTTATGTTTTCATGGATGGAAAATACTTTCATTTTCCCCCTTAAAATAATGGGGCACTCATCACCTAATCCCGGACTATATGGAGTTTCAAACAGGTCAGAGTACTTTGTGGTATATAAAATATTAACCATTTGGGAGTGACCTGTAGGTAATTTTGTGAGTATGGTGTAATGAAAACATGCTTCACTTTTCAGAAGAAAAAGGATGAAACTGCAAGTGACTTCAAACCCACAATACTTCGGTTAAGAAATCATAAGCCTAACTAAAACCATGAAGAAATTTTGTAAAAATAACTCTCGTATTTTGTATATAGATTGCTTTCTAACTTCAAGTTATAAGTTACAGTAAAATAGGAGTGACGTCTTCTAGTAATATATGGTGATAAAAATAATACCAGTGACAGGACATGAGCAAACTGAGACCCAGGTAAGTTGCTGTTACTTATGCAAGGACACCCGCATAATTCGTTAGCAGAGCCACGTCTAAAACCTAGTCTTGTGCTTATCTGGAAGCCTCTTCCAGAGTCCGTTCTTTAGCAGGCAGTGGCAGATCTGCCTTATATTTGCTAATTTCAGTCTGAGGGCAGAGAGACCTTGCGGCGAGATAAATGGGAGGCGGTTTTCTTTGAGAGGCTCACACATCTTTTTGTTTGTATTCAGTTTCTTAAATAAATGAGTTTAAGCACTTTTAAAGGGAAATGTGGAAGGCGCGAACATGCTTTTTACTGTAGTGTTCTCCAGAGATGTCACACGTGCACAATTTTGTCCTAGGACACTGAGCTTCTAAAAGATTAATTTCCGGCCCCTGTGGCAGAAAACTAGGGATCGTGCCACTTCCCTGCACTTACATTTCAAAGGAGAACACATTCATCTCTCTACTTCTGGTGAAAACACCTTATTTCGTTTTCTCCCGCCTTCCCTGTCTTCTCTCAACGTTCTCCCCCTGTGACTTCTACCAGATTGCCTTTCACTCCACTAGAAAACTCGCTCTTCCACCGTCTCCCTCCTACCCCACCTTCAAGAAGCTTCTTCCTTTCTTCCGCCGGGTGCTCGCTTTTGTCATTCTCGGCCCCTGAGCTTGCCGACCGGAAAAACAGCGGAAGCACACTACGCAGGCGCACTAACTCGCCATCGCTTTGCCTCTCAAGTGTGGTTGGACGGTTTCTTTAAATTTCCTACCCTCTCAGCCTGCGGAGCTGTAATTCTCGCGATAATTGCTTCCGCCACTCGGCTGGAGCCGTTGCAGGTCGCTGGCGGGCCTTTTTAGCTCCACTTGTAGCCTGCGCTGCTGTGGTGTTCAGAGCGGCCGGGCCAAGCATCATGACGTCCGCCTTGGAGAACTACATCAACCGTATCCTCGGGCCGGCTGCCACAGCCATCAGCCGGGGCCATGGCGAAGCCCGCTTTCGCACAGGGAGGGCTGGTGCTGGAGAGATCGGGAGTCGGGATCGGCGGGCGGTTGGGATGTCCGGCCACTGCGCGGCCTGGGCTCCGGGTGAGGGGCTTAAGGACCTGGGGCCCGCCAATCCTGATCCCGGGGCTGGAGCCCGCCGTTTCTGGGGGTCAGGGCGTATTTTAATATAACCTAAAATACCCGAAATATTCCGAACTGTATAGAAATCCCTGTCTGTATAGTAATCAGCCATCTGTTCCTCCATGCTACTTCCCTAGGGCCTATACGTTCACGTTTGGCGAGGAGGTAAATCCTTGAATTTGTTTTATTCATTGGCTTTGCTCATTGTTCGAAGATACCAGAAACTTTAAAGATGGTGCACAGATTGAGTTTCTGGCCCTTTACCACTTGAAGTCTCAACTTTGTTGATAGGATAAAAATAACGCTTGTTGTAATTGCTTGTCACGAAGGGCAAAATAATTTTTAAAACCCCATGGGAAGGCTTAATGTACCCTGTATAGGTGTTATCATTATAAAATCTCAGGAGAGAAACACTACATGGCTCTCGTGTACAAATTGGACAAAAGGGAAATACTAAATTTAGGCTTAATGGCCTTGATTATATTTTCTTCTTTGAATTCCAGAGGCCAGGTCCTTGAAGAAAGTGTCTTAACACGTTTGAAAACAGTCAACATTGATTAATTTATCACTGATTCAGTTTTCCTTTTAGAGATCAAGGAACAGGTTGAGTAAAGGGGAAGTGTCTTGCACAAACTCCCAACTGGCAACATTCCCCAGTAAAGAGTACCAAACCTCTCAGCTGTTTTGAGATGGGAAACAACTGATCCACAAACAGAAAGGGATTCTCTTTTCCCTGTTTTAATTGTGTAATTTAATTGTGGAAGTTAGACACTTATTTTGTGAATGTAGTGACTGTGTTGAATAGTTGTATCTCACTTTTTCCTAGTAATTCAAACCATTTCCTTACTAGATTCTAACATTTTTATTTTCATTCCCTGAGAATGCTTTCCTTAATTAAGTTATCAGGAACTGTTGCAGTTATTACTTCTGATGGGAGAATGATTGTGGTAAGTGTCTAGCATATTCATTCTCTCCTTGTAAGCTTCTTGGTTGTAAGTTTTAAGTGAAACTTCTGACCGCTAATGTCTAAGCACCACAGTACACCTGTATTGCAGTTTTGTTATGATTCAACTCTTTATCATAAATAGCTGCTGATCCATATTTTTTCATTAATAAACGTTGGGTGTAATTTATATACAAAGCTTCTAGGAGCCAAGATGAATAATAGATTCTGTCCTCAGAGTTTCTAGTCTAATCTTCAGACATCTGCCTGTATTTTATATTTATCTTCCTCTAACATTATTTCCTTCCCCCATTCAGTGCTCTGACATCCACGACATGAATCATAGTGGGTTTTTTTTTTTGAAATTTTGTGTATGTCTCTTAGAAACTTCTTCATGATTTAGATACTACCTATATCAAATAATGAACATTTAAGGCTTGTATCGTTGTATATATTTTTAGTATTCGTAGGTTGTATGACCTCTGTTTTCTGTAGGGCAAATTATAATTGACTCTCTTATTTCATTTGACATTTTATCACAGTATCCCCCTTTTTTTCCAGAAAATTCTTGGATTCTCTCCTTGATCTGTTTCTTGATCGGAGTAATTTATCTCCTGATTTTTAGCTACTTAATTATTTCTTCACTTATAATTCATACATTGTTTAAAAAAAGTTTTAAATTTGTAAACTTTCTGTTTTCTAACTAATTCATATAATTTAATCTCTTATTTTTCCATTTTGCAATTGTGTCTTTGTTTTCTTTTTAATCCTTGTGATATTTCCAAGTGAGTCCCTAAGTGACTTATCAAAGTGTTAAATATAGCCATTTATTTAGATGTATATCATGTACCAGGCACTTGGTATCTATTATATCACTTAATCTTCACTACAACTCTGAAGAAGTATCGCTGAATTCTCAGATAGGAACCAGGTTCAGAAAAAGTGAGTCACTGTCCCAGAGTCACTTGGATAATAAGTGGCAGACCAAACTGAGATTTAAATTCAGTTTGATTCTGAAAATAAATAAATAAATAAATAAATAAATTCAACTTGACTCTAAAGCTAAGGCCAGTTGCCTTGTTTCCTTCTTTAAAAATTTTTTTAAGTTTATTTATTTTGAGAGAGGTAGAGACAGTGTGAGTAGGGGAAGGGCAGAGATAGAGGGAGAGAGAGAACCCCAAGTGGGCTCTGCACTGTCAGCATACAGATCATGACCTGAGCTGAAACGCAGAGTCAAGACGCTTAACCGAGTGAGCCACCCAGGCGCCCCCGCCTTGCTTCCTTCTTAATCAAGAGAACAATCTTTTTGTTTTTTAGGCACCTCATTGTATTTTGTCAATAAGGACTGTTTGAAACATTTTTATACCATCTTAACACTTCAAGAAATCTATTGCTATTAAATATTTGCAAATAGTTTTTTTTATTTTGTATATACAAAAAAACAACCCCTCGTTTAAATTTTCCAATTTTTGTTAATAGCATAGATACATTTGAGAAATATTTTAATTTCATAGAAGAAGGAAAGTTAGGAGCACCTTGGTGGCTCAGTTTAAGCCACCGGCTTAAGTCCAGCTGAGTCCGACTTCGGCTCAGGTCATGATCTCAAAGCTCGTGGGTTCGATCCCCACATCGGGCTCTGTGCTGACAGCTCAGAGCCTGGAGCCTGCTTCAAATTCTGTGTGTGTCTCTCTCTCTCTGCCTCTACCCTGCTCGTGCTCTCTCTCTCTTTCTCAAAAATAAACAGTAAAAAAAAAAATAAAAAAAGAAGAAAAGCTTTTTTAAAAGGGCATTTTGAATACTAAAGTTCAGTAATTTTGTAATTTTTTTGACACCTGGCTCACTTGATAGAATACTTACATGTAAAATGAAGTCAAGAGGCTATGTCTCTGTGTGATAATAAGTACATACTAATTAGTTTATAAATACTCCAGATTTTCTTTCTCTTCCAAATTCTAGGTTATCATTTTCTCTTTTTATCTTCTGATTTTACATATTTTTATTTTCAAAACATGAAACAGTTTAATAGTGAGATTGAGAGAATTAACCAACTAAAACTAATATAAGTTGACATTTCTTCAGAAACTTGAAAAGCATCTGAGTTACTGTGTTGTGCTAGACCCATATCTTCCTTTATTCAAAAACCAGGATTCTTCCATAAAATTTTCTCTGAATATTTCCTTCCAAGTTCTGGTTCTACGAATTACAATCCTATTTGTATCTACCTTACTGTGTTTGGGGAAGATTAAATAAACACATGTGAGGCCCATAGAACACTGGCAGATAGTAAGTACTCATTAAATGTTAGCTGTCCCCACCGGTTGAAGTTTGCATATATTTATGGGACTGATTTGAATCTCAGAAGAATGGTAAATTATATTTGCTTGTTTGTAGTAGTATAATATGGTAGTTAAGTGGCGGGGCCCTGAAGCTAGCCTTTTGTGGTTCAACTCCTGGCTCTGCTACTTTCTACCCATGAAACCTTGAGAGATGACTTAACCTCTCTATGCCTCAGTGTTTCTTATCTCAAGTGGGAATAACTATAGTATTTACCTCAAAGGATGACAATGATATGAGATGATGTGTGCAGTGTGTTTAGCACAGGGCCTCCTATTAGTATATAGAATGTAGTGATACTGCTGTGTTACCAGCTATGGCTGGCATATATAGGCTTCCTCTTTTTGTATATTTATACAGTTTTCTCTTATATTTTATTTGTAATAGTCTGTGTCTAATGTTAGCTCCTACACTACATGGGCTTTTAGGCTACTTCCTTATACTGGTACATGGGTATCCTTTGTAACGCTGAACAACTCTGCACACTAGTCAGATGTGTGGTGTGGTTTTTTCTCTTAAAAAGCCAAGAGGTAAGTTTTGTGCTGCTGGTATACCAAGTTCGTTATAAAGAGGTATTCTATTTTCAGTGGATTTATATTTAAAATCAATACTTATGTTAGTGTCCCTGAGAGTAAAATTTTTGTGTCATTTAATGTATACATTGAGGTAAACCAGAATATTTGTCTTTTTCTCTTGAATGTTTTCTTTACAGGGAACACTGAAAGGTTTTGACCAGACTATTAATTTGATTTTGGATGAAAGCCATGAACGAGTATTCAGCTCTTCACAGGGAGTAGAACAGGTGGTGCTCGGGCTGTACATCGTAAGAGGTGACAATGTGTAAGTAACATAGGTCTTCTTTTTAAGGCAGGTCAAATCATCTAAGGTGTACTGCCTTGCTGTATGGAGAAAAGGTTTTTATCTACTGAGATTGGTCATATTTCTGATAGTTAAAATGTTCTTCCAAAATAACCCGAATTTTAGAGAAACATAAATATACTTCTAGGGTCCGAGGCTAGTGTTTAAAAATGCCTTTGAAACCTTGTGTGAATAATTTTAAAGAATTCATGCTCTGTAACTGTTGAGTCTGTGAATAAGTTCTTATCCATTATTTTTTTTCTTTACATTTTGTAGTATAAGTGCAACACCTAAGATGTCCCATGTTTATGCTATAGCCTCAGTTAACTTATGACATACTGATATGACAGTTTGAGAAAATATACTTTAGTGGTAGCAATTTAAGAAAATCTACAAGAGTATAAAGCAATACTGTCCAGTAGAGCTTGCAGCAGTGATGGAAATGTAGGCCTGCGTTGTCCACAGTAGTAAGGTACTCGCTGGGTGTGGCCATGGAGTACTTGAAAACTGGTGTGATGGGAATTGAATTTTAAATTTCATTTAATTTAATTACCCTTAATAGTCCCATGTGGCTTGTAGCTATTGTATTAGACAGTATAGTTGTAGAGGATATAAAATTGTTGAATCCATTTTCTAGTGAGTATAGAATTAAAACATGGGTGGAAGGCAGCAAAAGATATATTACACATCATTTTGGAAGACAAATAGGATATAGAAGATGAGGGAATACTTTATTCATTTAAATTATCTTAAAATCACCTTTAGATGGAGAAATTCTTTGATCTTTAATCAAAATTGGGGAGTTTATAAAATATTATAAAGAGGTGACTTTTAGGTGTGAAGTTGTAAAGTGAGCTATAAAATATGAGAGAAAGGCAAAGTATTTGGTGGGGACCAGTTTCCCTGACCAGACTAATAATGATTAGTTTATATTGGATCTCTGCCTAATAATTGATTTTAAGAAGTTTTCTCCTACTTTGATTTAAACAAATAAAAGAAAAATAATTTTTTTGGACTTCCATACTTTTTTTGGACTTCATTTAAAAAAAATTTAAACTTTAGTGTAGACTCAGTGGTGTGCTAGAGCCAGTTTGATCGGCTCATGGAAGCAGATTGGTGTATTTTCATGAATTTTGCAAGCTGCTTGATGTCTTGGTGGTAGCTTGAAATTGACCATAATGGGAGGATGATTTGTACTATGCATGTGAGTAAACACTGTAGGTCTGCCTCCCTCTTTTCCTTTGGAAACCCAGTTTTAAAACCTGTGCCAGCACTCCACCGTCTTCCTAAAGGATTTTAAATGATACTAAATTTTTTAAGGTGGAATTGAGATCTTTGATTTGTTTTATATTGAGAAAACAATATTTATTTTAACCAGAGTTTGGTACTTCTCATTTATCAGAGCTGAAGGCTTCATAGAGTTTAAAGCAAAAGTGGGAAAAGTCTCTATTACTTGTATTCACCTATAGAAAGCCAAACTAATTTAAACAACCAATTTTTTATGTAGTAATGTTTTATGTGTGTCCTGTGGTCTGGATGTAACAACAGCCGTACCCAGCTGGAGAGCCATGGCTTGGTGTTTAGCTTGGTATTAATGAGAATAATGTTATAGATGTTACGGTGATGTTGAATCAAGGAAAGTTTTTCTAGCTTTAACCCTAGCCAGTAACATCAAAAATCATTTGTTAAGATACCTGAGTACCTGTTGCTACTATTATCTTTGGATGTGAAGAACTGTACTTTTTTTTTCTTTTAATGTTTGTTTATTTTTGAGAGAGAGAGAGAGAGAGAGCACAAGCGGGTAAGGGGCAGAGAGAGAGAGAGACACCAAATCCAAAGCAGGCTCTGGGCTCTGAGCTGTCAGCACAGAGCCTGATGCAAGGCTTAAACTCACAGACTGTGGGATTATGACCTGAGCTGAAGTCAGACGCTTAACTGACCGAGGCACTGAGGCTTCCCAAGAACTGTACATTTTGGTCTTGGGTTTAAATTGAGTAAACTGAGAAGTCTTAAAACGGAAACTAATGGATATTGTATATACGCTGATGGATTTAGTTCATTAAAGTTACTCAAAGAATAGACACTTTTATTTGCTTATTTAGTAGTGATTTTGTGATCAACCCCAAAACTGTCCCTGGATTGAGTCGAAATCATAGGATTGGAAGCTTTGGGCTTTTGATTTTTTTTTTTTTAATGTTTATTTTTGAGCGAGAGAGCATGAGTGGGTGAGGGACAGAGAGAAGGAGACACTGAATCCGAAGCAGGCTCCGGGCTCTGAGCTGTCAGCACAGAGCCTGATGTGGGGCTTGAACACATGAACCAAGCTGTGAAATCGTGACCTGAGCCTAAGTCGATGCTTAACCAGTTGAGCCACCCAGGTGCCCCAGTTTTGGGGTTTTGTACCATATCTATCTGATGTGTGTCTTTTTCCTTTAAAGACTCATGATCCAATCACACTGTATACAATGTCTTTTAATATTGGTTCCTGCAATAATGTTGCCTTCAAATTACTTCTTGAATTTTGTGACTTAAATTGCAATTCACTACTTCATGAAAAGGGATTTGCTTTTCACCTTAAGTAAGTAGTTTTTACTGTGTCCTTTCAGTTTTATTTAGAAATGAAATTATTTTAACTGATTTTTTTTCCCTTAAATAACTACAGTGCAGTCATTGGAGAAATTGATGAAGAGACAGATTCTGCGCTTGATTTGGGGAATATTCGAGCAGAACCTCTAAACTCTGTAGCACACTGAGGAAAAACTACATACATTGGACATCTGTAAATCTTTGTATAGAAACTGATTATTCTGAGTGATATATGGAATTTTTATGAATGTGTAATTGTGGACTTTGACTCCATATTGATTCATTGTAGTATGATATGTAAATTAAAATATTTCTACATTTCCTTGAAAAATTTTTATTATTTTTATTTATTTATTTTGCCTAAATCAGGTTTGGTAGCTTAGTTTTATTTTTCTCTTAAATAGTATGAAAATCTGATGTACTGTGTACTGTGAGAACTTTGGAAAAATATTTGGTATTTTAATATTTATAGAAAACTAGTTAAAAAGAGAATTTTGTGTGCTATGTTAAATCAAGGATACAAATACCATCAATAGTGCAAGATAACATGTGTTTCCGATTTTTAAGAAAGTCACAGAAAGGTAAGTCTTGTCTGAACCATCCCCATTTATCACACTGCCCTGGTGCTTGGTTGTTCTCCAGTATTTTAGAAGTCTGGGTAAAAAATGTGTGTAGTTAAGAAAAGAAAAAAATGCTAACAAAGTTGCATATTATCTGGAAAAAAAGATTCCATATAGTCTTAAAAGCCATGTTAGTGTTTAATCTTAAAAATTGGGGGAATTTTTAGTATTAATGGAGTTTTTTGTTGTTTATAAATGTGAGTAAATAAACCTTATGATTATATTGAGTCAGTGCTCGCTATTATTGTCAGAACTTCATGACTCCTTGGTTCCATAAACCTATTTTTAAAAGAAGTAAACATGGTTTCTCAGAGTAATAATCAACAGATAGGTTGACTATTTGAGTGAATCAATTAAGTAGATAATGCCCCTCATCTACAAATAGGCTGTTTTCTAAAACCCCTTGTACAGTTGATTGTGGACTTTTTAAAAAAATATATTTTATTTGTTTTTTAGAGAGAGAGCACAAGCAGGGGAGGGGCAGAGAAAGAATGGGACAGAGAATCCAAAGCAGGCTCCGTGCTGACAGCAGCAAGCCCAGTGTGGGGTTCAAACTCAAGAACTGTGAGATCATGATCTGAGCCAAAGTCAGGTGCTCAACCAACTAAGCCATTCAGGCGCCCCAGTTGATTGTAGACTTTTTAAAGAATCCATAGAAACAATGTTTCAAATACTGTTGCGATATCTAGACTGGTCCATAGAAATTCTCATCAACTCACTGAGGGCCAAAGTGTGTAACTTTGTGGTGAGTAGAAAATAGAAAAATATTTATATTCTTGTAATTCAAACAAAATTTAAATAGTTTTTCTTTTTTTAAAAATGAAAGTGTTTAAGGGTTGGCAAGTGTTATGGTTGGCATTTTTGTAAAAATGCAGATAGCAAATATTTTAAGCTTTGAGGACCATATGGTCGCTGTCACAACTACTCAGTTCTGTGTTGTCGTCGTATGAAAACAACCATAGATAATACATAAATGAATAGTTGTGGCTGTATTCCAATAAACTTCATAAAATAGCAGGTGGGAGATTTGGCCTGTAGGCCATAGATTCCTGACCCTTGGCTGAAAATAATACAAGCTCAATAAGAGAAGATGAGGGCTAATTTATATAAAATCTGAAAAGAGCTTCTGGAATAGATAACTAGAGGTAGATTTCATTTGTACTTTTTAATACTTAAAACTCTACTTGTTAGATATGATAGTTTTTTGGTTCACAAAAAAACATTTTCCAGAGGAAAATATCTTCACTCTTTCACAGAAACAAGACTTACAAAGAGAGAACTGTTCAGATACTTTTCTTCACTGGTCTTCAGACCCCATGTCCCAGCATATCTTGGTTGATGTTCTGATCTGCCTTGAGATTAGAGGAAGTTTAGCTTCTATTGGCTATCATAAATATTTTGCTTTAGGGACGCCTGAGTTTCTCAGTCAATTAAGCGTCTGCCTCTTGATTTCAGCTCCAGTCATGATCTCACAGTTCATGAGTTCAAGCCCCACCTCAGGCTCTGTGCTGACAGCGCAGAACCTGCGTGGGTTTCTCTCTTTCCCTCTCACTGCCCATTCCCCTGTGTGTGCCCACATGCTCGCTGTCTCTTGAATAAATAAAACTTAAAACTAAATATTTTGCTTTTCTAGTATAAGGTTTTATAATTACTAATAAAATGAAAATAATGCAAAGTGAGTAAAGCAAACATAATTTAATTAGGGAATATAAACCAAATGTGCTGTTTAAGTAAATAGTGGTATTTTAAATGGGTAAACTACTTCCCAAAATCGAATGAGTACAGATTATTCATTTGCTAAGTGAAATGTATTCTAACAGTACAAATGAAGTCCAAGTCAGATACTTTGCCAACATGCTTTATATAATACAAATTACAAAGTAGTAAGCAAATCATAATCCCCGCCCCCACAGCAATGAGTTTCTAATATAATGTATCCTTCTGAAATCTTTAATGCATTTACCTGATGGATGTCAGAAAAATCATTCCCCAAATATGAATGGATTTTCTATTAATGGTAGGGAAAATGAAAGCACACCAAATGGTATAAGCAATTCTTGGGACACCTGGATGTCTTAGTTAAGTGTCCGAATTGGCTTAGGTCATGATCTCATGGCTCATGATTTCGAGCCCTGCAGCTCTGTGCTGACAGCTCATAGTCTGGAGCCTGCTTCAGATTCTCTTTCTCCTCTCTCTGCCCCTCCCCTGCTCACATTCTGTCTCCTTCAAAATAAATAAACCTTACAAAAAATTAAAACAAAACAAACAAATGGTATAAGCAATTCTTTATTCCTGGGTGCACCTGGTAGGATTTTTTGGGCTCTTAACCAATTCAAATTGGATATTTTTTTGCATGAGCATTATAAAGGAACCACAACTATGAGTGGCAACTTGATTCTTACGCAGTGTCAAGTTTTTATGTTCTTTAATGAGACTTATAATCACTTTTCTTATTTATAAAGAGCCTCAAATTTTAACCCCTAATTACCTCTCTGCTCTGTGATTCTGCCACTATCTAAGTTCAGCTTAATGAATCAAATTTTTCTTGGCAAGATATTTTCACTAAACTTTTTTATAAATGGCAGTTAACTACAAAAGGACTTAGTTTTTTTTTAACTGAAAACCTACCATCTAAAGCAATAGTTTAAAACATTGCTTTTAGGCTAAAGTACTTTACTAAATCAAATGGCCTTACATGCTGACAGTTTTAGCTTAAATATTACAAATCTTGATATGAAAAGAGTAAGATAAAGATAAGCTTCATTAATGTTTTACTTAAACATCTTGTTTAACACCTTTATAAAATCATTCAGAATTTTTAACCTAATGTGAGACATGATAACTTTTAACGTATTTAATATAAATGTAGGCCATCTATGTCAACATGTTCCTCAGACATGTAACAAAGGATCCATATGGATGAGCAAGTACACAGTGTCTTCACAGTGGCAGGTCAACCTGCTTGGGTGCTACCCAGAATTGTAGAGCAATCTTTAACTGGCCCTACAGTGTATTTGGCGCCTTCACCTTCAAAATTTAGTAGGTAGAATTAAGTGCAAATCGTTTCAGGCATGATGCTAAATACTTAGAACAGTGACCATTTTACACATGGGGTAATTGACACTCAGCAGGGTTAAGTGCCTTATGAGAAGTCACACTTAGGAGTAACAGGGCTCTAATTTGACCAGGCCTTTGTATTTTTATAAACTGCCTATGAGTAGAAAGTATAATAAATTCCTGAAGCCTGACTGAAAGAAATATTTAGATAATCTAAGGCAGTTTGCAAAGCTGTGTTGTGGGTGATTTTCATAATTACCTGAATTGCTTTAAATATTATTAGGCTTCACTCTCACTGATATGGTTCAGTAGATCTGGAATGGGGCAAAAAGGAATACTCAATAAATAGCTAAGTAAAGAAAGTGTCATAGAATTATTAAAAGACCTATCATATACTTGGATGAGCCCCTAAGATGCTTCAAAGTCCTTACGTTTAAGACACAGACAGTAATACGGATCTTTTGGCATTGTGACCAATAAAATTAGACTCCTTTTACAAAATTTGATATGATTTATGGGATTTAAGAGTAAACAGCTTATTCTAGGTATTCAGAGGCCAAACTGGAAATGGGGGTCTTGCACCTTTGTTTTTTAGAGTCCCATTGGCTACCATATCTCTCTGTAAGAGACTGGAATATTTAAATTCTGATGATTCAAGGTTAAGTGGATGGTATGTGTAATAAGTTTATATTATATAACAAATATACAGTATAATTAAATTTGCTTTATGGCAATCATATACTCTTGATTGATGGGGTTTAAATGAAAACAAGTTTTTCACGTATAAACTAGGGTATCCATTCTGAACTTGCATAGTTATATACCTCATTTTATAAATTTATTCATTTTAATATTCTATTTTACTGATTTGGATTTTTGTTTTGTTTTGTTTACCTTGGGCTGTTTTTCTCAGTTTTTAAGTCATTGTCAAGTTTGGTAAAAATTCTGTTTGTATAAGACTGAAAAACACAATGTTGATAAGCCAGAGCTCTCTCCACTCAGGTTGATACTGATCCATTAAACAGCATAGTGTTCCCATTCAACCAGCTACAAATATGTTTAATTATAAGATAGTCTCTTCTCCATCTTGTTTATAGGGACTATTTATGTGAAATTTGGTCAGATGCTTTGCAGTGATCTTCATTTCTCTTTTATCAGGGAAACTATGTTGCGTGGGCATATTCGGTTTCGTGAATCAGTGCTGCCTCCTAGTGATCACTGTTTCGTTTTCTATTTTTACACAAACTGAAAAATACACAGTACTTTAGAATTTTATCAAAGACATTTGTAAAGCCATTAAGGCACACCAGGTACCATGCTTTCAACTGTGGATATACCAGGGAATGATATTAACAAGTTTTTGTCTTTTCGAAGCTTGTATCTATTATTAGCACCTCAACCAAATCATCCTGACTCAAAAGTTTACTGTCCAAGTTTGACAAGTTTATGAGTTATTTTGTTAAATTCCTTCAGTACTTTAGGATGTAACTTATAGGGCTTATATTCATCTAAAGCAACTAGAAACTGTCTTTTTAAGTGGATATAATTTGCTGCATTAATCATTTTCCCAGCGCTTTTCATGTTTTAAGATTGCAGAGACTCTCTGTAGTTGTGTAAAGATAAGGATAAAAGCAAAAGAGGACTTCAGCAGGCGTTTTCTCTCCTTAGTTTACAGAATACCGTCTATTTGGTGACTGGAGGGGTTGAGAATGACTCTGCAAGACTCTTTCAGATCTTAGGTGCAGCATTAAAATTTTTTAAACATTCACTTTCTGTATTGATTCTCTGTTATACCTTTTACTTCCATCTTTTTTGTACATGTTTCTTTTTTAAACATCCTTTTATCTTCTCAAGGTATTACTTGCCAGAAGTGGCACAGGTAAAGTATTGCTACAACTAGGATCCAAATCCCATCCTAGTATTTCTACCCCAGTGTTCTTCCAAATACATGATATGGCTCCTCTCTTCTCATTAGGGTAATTTTCATAACTGTAAACCTTGGTTTTTGTTTTCTTTTCCCTGTATGCTGGCTTCACAAATACCAAATAATGAAAATGGTACCAAATGGTTATTACATTTGAAATACGTTAAAAGAAAAAGAATTCAGGAGCAAGGGAATGGCGGGGGGCACATATCTCCAGGGGATACATAACTTACTTCATGTATGAAAATGTGTGTATATGTGTATATTGGGGGGCAGGAAAATAATGTTCTGTTTTGATGTCTGAAAGTATGCACAATATATCTTTTGTTTATTTGTCTTATATCAGGAAAAGCATAGATTATAATAAATTGCACTCTACAGAAGATAAATTTGTAAGTTAACATAAGTTTCCAGAAAGCACTGCATTAATGGCTTATATAACATTTAAAAAATAATGATCTTAATGACATAATGATAGCTAAATTTTTTAAATTAATATTATCTTAAAAGTTAAAATTTTTATTTTAAAAAGTATTTAGATCTCTCAGCCTGACTTGGGTAAACTCTACTGTAATTATGTAGAAAAGGACCAGAGACACTAAAGATAAGTAGGAAGTGTAATTTTTAGGAAGTTTTAAATTAAGAGTCAGGTGAGGCCAATATAGCATGTCGTGAAGGGAATCAGACTTCACTTGTAGCAAATTAATCTTCCCATGTCTTGGATGGTCTAAAAAAATGGGACAACCTTCCTTCTTGAGTTGTTAGAAAAATTAAGATAATAAACACTTGGAACGCTGCCTGGAACAAAGTAATATGTCAATGTTAATAACACCTAACATATATCCTAATAGTGAATGAAGGACTCCAAGTTGTCTACTGTGATCTAGGAGAAGACTCAAAAGTAATTAAGAGCATTTCTTGATAAAGTTCTTTGATAGAAAAAATACTAGTAAAATTCTGTATAGAACTGTAAGTTAATTGGAAGTAAAAGTATTTTTCCCTTAAAGGTGATAAGTTTTGATCACCACTTTTTTTAAATGCTAGAGGTAGATGGGGCACCTGGGTGGCTCGGTTGTGTCCGACTTCAGCTCAGGTCATGATCTCACAGTTCATGAGTTTTAGCCCCACCTCGGGCTCTGTGCTGACAGCTCAGAGCCTTGAGCCTGCTTCAGATTCTGTGTGTCCCTCTCTCTCTGCCCCCCCCCCACACTCTCTCTCTCTCTCTCTCTCTCAAAAATAAATAAACATTAAAAAGATTAAATGCTAGAGGTAGAGAAAGTACAGAGAAAAGCAATTAAAGTCAAAGTGATTAGAAGTCAAAAAGATTAGATATCTTTAGCAGGAAAAGATGGATGGGAAATGGGAATATGCTAGAAGTCTGAAATTAAGAATGATAATGTGCATATTTAATTTTGTATATTAAAACTAATATAAAGATTGGAAGTTTATCTTCCAATAAACAGTTAAGGGCAAATAAAATTCTACATTAAAGAATGAATAATAAACCCGAGCAATTAATCAAAACTTCACTTCCTGAGAATTTACTATATGAAGAACCTTCACTGAGAGATGACATGGCCAATAAAGTGATATATGAAGGCAATACATAAACGTGCCCAATGTATGACAGAGTTTGCAAATGCTTCTATGTGCAGAGATGTGGGACAGCATGGAGGAGAATTCATGGAAAAGGATAGATTTGTGCTAGATCCTAAAGGATAGTAAGGTTTTGCATAAATGGTTGAGAAAGCTTTCCACATTGGTAGACACAACGACCAGAATGAGCAAGATGTGTAATAATTCCTTGGGTAATAAGGAATAGACTGATAATCTGTGCAGTAAAAACTCCAATCCTGCACACTCCAAAGAAAGGACGGGGCCTGACCCTCTGTCTTCTGGGGAGGTAACCTCTGAGCCCTTGGAATATCCTTCCTGATAAAGAGAGCTTTCATATGCCTGAAGTCCTGGGCCATGCTGGTTTCAGTTTAACTTAAGGGAGTTGGGGGGGCGCCTGGGTGGCTCAGTCGGTTGGGCGTCCGGCTTCTGCTCAGGTCATGATCTCACGGTTCGTGGGTTCGAGCCCCGCGTCGGGCTCTGTGCTGACAGCTCAGAGCCTGGAGCCTGTCTTCAGATTCTGTGTCTCCCTCTCTCTCTGACCCTCCCCTGCTCGCGCTGTCTCTCTCTGTCTCTCAAAAATAAATAAAAAACATAAAAAAAATTTTTTTTTTTAAAAAGGGAGTTGGGGATTCAGTAACTAAGGTAAGTCATATGAGAGCTGCATATCTATATCTCTAAACAGTGTTCACTGAACCCTGATAAAAACCCCAAACACCAAGTCTTGGGTGAGCTTCTCAGGTTAGCAACACTTTGGGCACATGTCATCAAACAATATTGCTGGGAAAATTAGATGCTCTCTGTGCAACTCCACTGGGAGAGGACTATTGGAAGCTTGTACCTGGTTTTCTTTTTGGGTTTCACCCTAAATATCTTTTTCCTTTGCTGATTTTAATCTGAGGAAGAGAAGGCAAATAATCTATAGTCTTAAAGCCACAGCTAACTGAGATCTTCCCTCAAACCTTCATGGCAAAAACAAGGTATTGATTACTACTTTACCTATCAAATACATTAGAACAAATACATTCTAGGCCTAATCAGTCTTCTCAGAAAAAAAAAATTAAACCAAATCAAACAGTTAAAATCTGAGTTCTTGAAGTAGATCTTTTTTTTTTAAATTTTAAATTTTTAATGTTTATTTTTTAGAGAGAGACAGAGTGCGACTGAGGGAGGAACAGAAAGAAGGAGAGATACAGAATCCAAAACAGGCTCCAGGCTCTGAGCTGTCAGTACAGAGGCCAATGTGGGGCTCCAATCCACAAACTGAGATCATGACCTGAGCCGAAATTGGGACGCTTAACTGACTGAGTCACCCAGGCACCCCTTGAGGTAGATCTTAACTGGATCCTGTCTCTTGATACTATGGGTGCAAAGGTACTGTGGGGAGAGGAATTGGTTTGAAAGCGTGGCAGGTTTGGAGTTAAGTTATGGGTAAGCATGTATTAATATGGGATTTGAGGCCAATTAATCAAGCCCCCTAAACCACAGGTTTGTAATTAATAAAAATGACATTAATAAGAAATAAGAAATTAATAAGAAAACGACAGCATGACAATTTTGCAATGCAATAATTATTATTATACAGAGAACATATGTCAAACACATAATGTCCTGTCTAGCCCAGAGTAAAACACTGAATAAATGTTAGTTCCATTTCTCTTCATTCCTTTATTTAAAAGGTAATAAGTGAATCTATAAAAATCCTACCTGCTAATAAGTCTTCTTCAGAACTCTCATCCATAACTAAAAAAAAAAAAAAAAATTGGCATCAGCAAGAGGAAAGTATCTAATAATATTATGAATACAATACTCTTTTTTTAAATTTTTAAATGTTTATTTATTTTTGAGAGAGAGACAGAGCATGAGCAGGGGAAGGACAGAGAAGGAGACACATAATCTGAAGCAGGCTCCAGGCTCTGAGCTGTCAGCACAGAGCCTGACACGGGGCTAAAACTCACGAACTGCGAGATCATGACTTGAGCCGAAGTCAGCTGCTCAACCAAATGAGCCACCCAGGCACCCCAATGAATACAATACTCTTATGCTTTTCCACAAAGTATCCCTTTGGAACACCCCTGGAGAATATTCCAGAATAAGTATTAATTATACTATTGGTAGGTAGTTGATACATTAAAATCTTCCCCACTATCACAAATCATTATATGCAAAGGACAATGTGATTTATCAACATTTGATACAGGTGAATTATAGTTATAATCATAACCTGACCCTAACGAATCAACACAAATGGCATCATGAATGGAATTAGTATTAAAGTTGAAACCAAATTTAAGTAGCACAATTTTTCTAGATTTCTTCCATTAGGGGCAGTAAGGTGACAGCATACTTACTTTGCTAATTCTTTAGTTCAAGGAGGAAATGTAGGTACAGACTGTTCAGTTTAGCATAAAGAACCCATTATAAGGTCTAGAGGGACTATACTATGCAATGTTAGAAAGCAGGTAAGAGACAATGATCCTTGCAAAAACTTTCTAGTAGCCAGGGGAGAGGAGTACAAAATAGACAAGTGTTTTTACTTCCTGTTCCCTGAGAGATGGCAGTAAACTTAATTAGTCCTAGCCACTGTATGTACCCTGCAAACATGTCCATTTCTTCTTTCTTGAAAGAATAAATGAAAAGGTCCCATGCTAAGAACTTACCTACTCTGAACTACTTAGAGATTATACTTAGTAACTTTAAGATGACCACTGAAAAGGTGGTGGCAATTTTCCAGAGTGGATCCTGCCAGATATATAAATAATAATTTACATCAACACAGTCAGGCTCTCAGAGTGTGACATCAGGTGTCCCTTTCTCTAATGGGAGAATTCCTGTTTATAACATGTAAGCCAGAACAGTGCCATCTTTTATAAGTACTTTTCATTATAGAGAAACTAGTAGAAATTAAGCCATATTATGTGTACAGACTGTTTTCAGATTCGTCCCTCAAGGGAAGAGGATCAATGAGAAGCCTTTGAAACAGCATTTATATTCTGTATTGACTCTGTTTCCAATAAGGAGATGGTTGTGGGAAAGTCTGTGATTCTAGTTTATAAGTAGTGATCTAGTGGTCAAAGAGATTCTCTCTTTGAATACTAGAGAATCTGGACTCTTGTATAGTAGGATGGTCCAGAATGATGTCATTTTCTAATGACAAGACCTATGCCAAAGGACAAGAAAAACCTTTTTCATTAACTTGGCATTTTTGTTTTTTAACCATTTAAAAACCATCAGTGACCCTTCTATTATAGTATGTTATAGAATGACTTAGCTGCCTAGAAAATCGAATATAAAGACCAAAGTAAGACAATATAGATATTACCCTCAAAAGCATATGGAAACACACAAAGCAAAGCAAATAATCTTCAATGTATATTGAGGTAAGAAAAATACTTTACATTCCCCAGTATTAAAAAGAAATACTAACACAACGAAAACATTTGTTGAGTGAATAAATGAATGAATGAAAACAATGTTTTCCTTAGAAAAGATAAGAACCATGAAAATTAATTCTGCTCTATAGTGAGTACCTTGAAGATGAGAACTACATCTATTTCGTGTTTGTATTTCTGATACGAAGCAAAATGCCTGATTCATAGAATGTCTACTAACTTAGACCAAACTAAAGTGGCTTTATACAGTTGATTAAATCTGTACTGCATAAGTCACCACAACTAAGGGTACAACTTACATTGTAGTATTTTTGTTTTTATGACACATTTTTATACTCCTATTAAAGCTTTAAGTACAGAGATGGACTGGATATACATTTATTATACAACTGCAAATCTGGCTGATGGTAATAAAATATCTTGTTTTAACAAAATTAGTAAATGTTTCCAAGTAAATGTTTATGTCCCCCCAAAAGTCATGTGTTGAGATTCTAATTCCAGTGAGGTGGTATTTGGAGAGGGGGGCCTTTAGGAGGTAATTAAGTCATGGGAACCCTCATGAATGGGACTAGTGCCCTCATAAGAGGCCAGAGATGGTCGTTCAGCCATCTGAGGACACAGAAAGTCAACTGAGGGCCCTCACCAAGGACCAGACCACACCAGCACCCTAATCTCATACTTCCAGCCTCCAGAATTGTGGGAAATAAATGTTTGTTGTTTAAGCGAACTAGTCGATAGTAATTTGTTATAGCAGCTTGAATAGATTAAGACAGCAAATTCGATAACAAATGGAAGAAAAACATTTTGTTCTAATGGGAATAACTCATTCTCTTCAACCTATGAAAGAGAAAGGTTAATAGAGAGATTGTTAATGTGAAAACATATAAAAGAACTTGTGATCCTCAATAAGGAATTGCTTTTCCAATTTCCATACTGATCTGCAAAAGTAAATTAAAAATATAAGCTGACATTTCTTATTGCTTTGTGTTTGTCTACAGTCCCAGTTTAAATAGACAGGTACTCTTATTATGAATAAATTTTCTATCATTTCTTATAAATATTACTTATTATTTATTAGAAATAACCATTACTTAATAATCATTTATTAGAAATAACTTGTAAAAATAATAAACCCATTTTATAACATCCAGTTTGTTTGTAATTGTATAGAAACAAATAATACTTAATTATTTTCTAATTTATTCAAAGGTACTATATGGATTTAATGAATTTAGTAAACTTTTGAAACTACATTTCTCTTCAGACAAAAAAAAAGTTAGGCATTATTATTTTAGAATCTCACAATTAACATCTTAAAGAATTATAAATTGTAGAATGTTAAGAAAGGAAAACAATAAAACTTACATACTAATTTTTATTTAGCTCTTTTATTATCAAAACTGTCATAATCCTACTTTCTGTATCTTTGGCAGGACCACCAAGAGAAAATTCATTATCAGAAGTTTTAACTAGATAGCTATGTTTGAACAAGAATATTTGGATCTCCTTTATTGTTTTTTCTAGGAAATCACATGGTGACTGTTATATAGAAAACGTCATGAATAACATTGTTATTTTAATACTGATATAATGTACCAACCATACTATATAATACTCATATTTATGATAATAGAACAGAAGCTCATAACTCTATTAATAATTTTATAAAATTGGTATATAATTTCTATACACTTCAAATTTCTGAGCTATACTAGCTTTATATTAGCACTTAAGTAAAAAATTATCATTGAGTAGTCCTGAATTGAGGGCAGTACAGTTCATTAAATTAACCAGAGGTTGCATGATATGATAGGAAGATTCCAAAGTTCTGAAGGTTAGCTCTTCTCCCAGTTTGGACACATAACTATTTTTTCTTGGTCAGGTACTGTCTCTTAGGCTCCACTGTCTTCTCTAAGATATGGATTTTGCATGACCTTCCTAATCCCCAAATGCTGTGGGGATCTAATGAGATAACATATACACATATTTTGTGAGAAAGTGAAGCAACAGAAGAAACTCTCATTAACTTTGTTACTATCCTTTTCTGGATCCCTAAATAAACCCCACTGTCTGTTTTTACATAGTTGCTAAGGTTTCCAAGTTATGTAAAAATATTTTCCACAAAATATTTTAAATCCCAATGTTACCTACTAGGCGGCTTATTCCTTGTAGTTTGTAATTTCATGACTTGCTCCCAGCTACTGCATCATTTGTAACTAAAGTTACATACACTATAAGTCATTAGATAACATATTTGTGATTGCATATAAAAATTTTAGGGTGTCTATTAACAGTGGCCAATCATGCTAATGGGAAACAGCTAACAGAGGTCAAGACTGATTTGGAATACTATTCCCACTCTATCTACGAACATTCCAAATGAGATGATCTTAGTGAGAATAATGCTCAATCTCCATGTTGATCCCCAATTGTTTTAGAAGATGAAAACTAACTTTTATACTTGGATTGTGATATATGGATGAGTTTGAATAAACTTTTCCTAAGAGACTTAGTCCTCTAGATTCAGAGAATTCTGCTGAACCTTGAAAATTAAGATAGCATCTCCTAAAACGAAGGTACAGATACAAGTCACATAGGAGGTTTTCATTACTATATCAAACTTAGGACTTGAGTAGCTGACCTTAGTAGTGGGAATCTAAGGTAAGTGGTCCCCCACTGCTCTGGAGGAAGATGACATAGGAATTTTCATAGTCTGACACAGGCAGCTACATCGGACATAGGTCTTCAGACACCATCTAGGAGCAAAGAAAGGAGATTGATCCCTTCTTGCAATACTATTTGAATTTGATGGCTTAAGCTGGTCCCTATTAGCAGTCCTTGGATTTCCACCCTGAGTGTTCCACTTGCCTCATCCTAGTCCCAGCCCTGATTTCTTGGCAAGAAAAACAAAGGGCTCAAAAGGGAATCTAGCAGAAAGTCTGAGTGATGATCTGGGCTCCACATAAAGTTCCTACTGAAATGACGGAATGCTTTGGAAACAATGCCTGAGCACTTCAGTGTGCACTAAAAGAGCTGTACTCTAAGAGTCCAAGTGAGGTTCAATACTAAAGATCTGGGCCAGCACTTAGGAATTACCCTTTTCCTACTAGTTTGAATTTTCATAATGATCAAGTATTGATTCTCACATATGTTTAGGTATGTGTCTAAACTTTCTATTCTATTCATTTGTCCATCTATTCTTCTGTCAGGAAGATAATATTTTAATTAGTGGAAATTTATAAATATCTTTATCTTTTTCCAAAGCTTTTCATAATATCATCATAATGGTATACCAGAATAGGATCACAAATGATTCTGTTTTTTAAAATCTTGATATTTGATTTGGTTTATAAAAAATTACTAAAATAATAAGAGAAAAGTTTACACAGTTTAGATTAATGAGTCTTTTTGTTCAAGAACATGGAGCACCTCTCCACTCCAAAGGTTTTTCTAAGATCTTTCTACCTACCTACCAACATACCTACCTATCTAAAGTATGTTGATTAAAACAACAAAGAGATCTACACACCTATTAGAACAGCCAAAACCTAGAAGATTCACATCAGATGCTGGTGAAGATGTGGAGCAAAAAAAAAAACCCTATTCATTGCTAGTGGTATTTTTGGAAGACAGTTTGTCACCTTCTCACAAAACTAAACATAATCTTACCAGACAATCTGACAATCACACTCCTAGGTATTTACCTAAAGGAGCGGAAAACTTACGTCCACAAAAAATCTTGCACATGAACATTTATAGCAGCTTTATCCATACTGCCAAAACTTGGGAGCAACCAATATTTCCTTCAGGAAGTGAATGGATACTGAGATACATCCTGACAAGAGAATACTGTTTAGTGCTAGAAAGAAATGCACTAGAGTGCCTGGGTGTCTGACTCTTGATTTTGGCTCAGGCCATGATCCCAGGGTCATGGGATTGAGCCCTACATTGGATTCTTCCTTTTAAGATTCTTTCTCTCTCCCTCTAACCCTCTCCCCAACTTGCTCGCTCTCTCAAAAAAAAAAAAAAAAAAAAAAGGAAAAGATAGAAAGAAAAAAAAGGAATGCACTACCGAGTCATGTAGACATAGAGGAACCTTAAATGCATATTAGTAAGTGAAAAAAGCCAATGTGAAAAGGCTACATACTATATGATGTCATCCTGGAAAAGGTAAAACTATGGAGACAGTAAAAAGAGGTTGCCAAGGGCTGGAGGGAGTGTGGAGTGAATGGGTGGCGAACATACAAGACCAAGAGTAAATGTAACCTCTGGATTTGGGGTGGTTATAATGTGTCAATGTAGGTTCATCCTTGGTAACCAATGTAGTTTCAGTTAGTGATATTGATAGTGTGGGAGGCAGTGCATGTATTTGTGACAGAGGCATATGAGAAGTTTCTGTCTGTACCTTCTGCTCAATTTTGTTGTGAACCCCAAAGTGCTCTAAAATATAAAGTCTATTTTAAAAATATATGATTTAATAAAAAATATTTTTAGTTCAAAAGTTTTTATAAGAAGTTTTTTTTTCTCTCATTACAGACTTACCTATTATATGCTAATATTTGATAATTTAAAATGAGTAGGGGCGCCTGGGTGGCTTAGTCCATAAAGCATCTGACTTTGGCTCAGGTCATGATCTAGCAGTCTGTGAGTTCAAGTCTCCTGTTGGGCTCTGTGCTGACAGCTCAGAGCCTGGAGCCTGCTTAGGATTCTGTGTCTCCCTCTCTCTTTGCCCTTCTCCTGGTCATGCTCTGTCTCAAAAACAAACACTTAAAAAATTAAAAATAAATAAAATGTGTATACTAAAAAAGGAAATGGTGGTTTATATATTTTCTATTACTATTTAAACTTAGTTAAACTTCCTTAAAATTGTCAATAATGTGTTCTATAATGAATTATGAAAAGATCAAGATCCAGCTAAAAGTTTTTGGTTCTGTTGTTGATGTTGAAATGTTGATTTATGAGTAACTGACAGACTCATTGTCTTGGATCCTATGTGAGGTTACTATTTTTTTTTAATGCTTATTTATTTTTGAGAGAGAGAACCCAGGCACACAAGCAGGGGGAGGGGCAGTGAGAGAGGAGAGAGATAATCTCAAGAAGGCTTTGGAAGCAGAGCCCCATGGGGGGCTCGATCCCACCAGCCCTGAGATCATGACCTGAGCCAAAATCAAGAGTCCAATGTTTAACCAACTGAGCCACACAGGTGCCCTATGAAGTTAGTTTTAAGTGCTACAATGTCCCAGCTGCTAAGGAGCCTTAGAAGGGGAAACAATGTCTCACAGAGGATGTGGACAGTGTCCATCTCCTCCGGTGGGTGGAGTCAGGGCAGACACACAGGCCTTTCCCAGAATGTCTCCACTTCTAACTGGCCATGCCCCATTGGCCTCCTGTAACACCGTCCCTATTATCTGTTCTTTTATGACACTTAGGTGAGGCTATTGATCCCTATCAAAAGGCTATAGGGCACTTTCCTCACGTTCCCCACGCAGCACCCCTGTGGATTTCCTGAACTCTGTTAGTGAGACCCAGGACTGTCACCACTCACGCCCGTCACCACTCACGCCCACGGCCCTGCAGTCTTTCCTCTGAGTGGAGGACCTGGTGTGCCACTTGCCCTTCCTTTCCAAGGAAGAAAACAACCTATTTCATCATCTGGTGAAAGTAAACCTCATACTTTCAGGGGAAGGAACAAAGCTAAACTTCTTGAAACTAAACCTAACTGTAAGGCAGCAACTCTGGGCGAGTGCATTCGTTCTAGCTGCGGGCACCCAGCGAGCAGAAGCTGAATCAGCTCATCTACAGTCTATGAAAAGATTGCATGCCATCTGTGTCATTCGCTAGATACGGTGGTACTTAGAGGAGTGGTTGGGCACGTGTTCAGGAGGGCACTACAGCCTGTGGACAGTAATAGCAATAGCCTGTGACATTGTGGTTTGCACCCAGAAAACTTCCCCAGGCACCTTGAACTTTTTTTCCCCCTCTTACTGAATCTAGTCGCAGAAGCTTTCTTCCTGGATCTGATTCCACTCCCACATCTGGAAGGTAGCAGGGATTATAATTTGGGAGCTCATGCAGCAATCCCTGTCCCTGCCATGGTTTCAGAGTGTGACAGCACACATAGGGGAAACCTAAGAGGAAAAAGGGAAGTACCCTGACCAAATAAAAAGAAAAAAAAGGCATTTCATCCTCTCCTCCCCTCTTCTTCCAGCTCTGCCTCACTCAATAAAACCTTACCTTTAAACTTTATCCCTAATGCCAAATAAGTTTCATGAATTCTATCGTAGAGATGGCACTGACAAGATTTAAAGAAATTTTTCCTCACACAACTTTAGAGAACTGTTAACATCATCAACTCTGTTTGTAAATAGCTTAATTATATGCAAAGTGGTTTTGTGTCAAGAATTTTCATTTTAAAATGTATTATTCAAAATAAATCTTTCATATAAATCTATTTAATGTGTTTCTCTCCTCCCCCTTTTATAAAATATGACAAGATGGCCAAAGAAGAAATTGGCTTCGATCGCTATGGCTTTTGGTCTTCCATTTTTTTCAGGATAGTCAAATCTTTTTTTCAGTCAACTTTTGATTGACTGAAACACTGAAAGACTTTGGAAAAATATTGGTAGTGTATTTTATAAAACATAGTTTCATACTTTAAAGTAGTAAACTCAGTGTAGAAGTACATCTTAAATGGACATAATTCCAAAGAAGAGAAGATGGATAGCAAGATAGCTTTTCAGACTCTAACAGTAGGGAGAAAAATGAAACAAAACAAAACAAAACATAATACTTCACAGTAAGGGAATGTCTGAATTAGAATATCATGTAGCCAATCAACACAATTTATATCAAAGATCCATGATTCCAAGGATGCTGAAGTGTAGTATAAACGTAGAATAAAGGAGAAAAGATCTGTCTCATAAGAACAATCTTGGGAAGTGATTAGTGTATCGTCCTTATATTACATTGAAGGAATCCTTATATTACATTAAGAAGCTTGAAAATTCTTCTGCATTTAAGTGACTAGGTAGGCTTTTAATTTTACCATATCTTTTCCACTGTGCTACTGAAACACCAATGGAAATGGTAAATATATATAGGAAGTGTAGAAGTTGGCAAGTTTTTGTCTTGTAATGATTGTAGAAGGCAGAAAAATAACTTAAACATCTTAATAATAAAGTGTTGATTAAGTACTTACATTTTCTCAAGACTTACTACTCAGAAGTCAGAAGGAGGTAAAGAAATTAATATTAGAATATATGTGAAAGAGTAAATACACAGATGGACAATAGCCAGACTATATGAAAATAGAACTATGCAGCAATCACCCCAGAATGGTCAAAACCTTGTCAATGACTGCCAATTTCCCAGTATTTCTCTCCTCCCTCCTTCTGCTTCCAACTTGTTACCAATCAGAGAAACCCAAATACGCTCTTTGAATTAATCACATAAAATGCAACATTTCTAATTAACCGATCTCTAGTTTCCCCATGCCAACCACACCCAATCAGAACATACTTGAAGTCTTCCATCCCTTTGGGTCTCCATCAAATGTAAGTGATGTTGGCTGACTCCCTTTATGTAATCTCTGAATGAATAGCTTCTATTTAGTCTCATTTGGGTTATCCTTATTTCCACAGTTTTCTTAGACCAGCCAGCAAGATTTGATTTATATCACCTATCACTGCAGATCCCGATTTCAACTGGGTGCAGTTCCCATGGAGCCTTCTTGTGCCTTGCTTTTAGTGGCTTGTTGAATCCTTGCTAACATGGAAAGTCACCACTGGGTCTGAATTATGCTCTCTTCATGTTGAGTTCCTGGGCTATTTATTCTGGTAATAAACTAAGATGAATGTTTTCGTTTCCTACTTCATATCAAGGTTATGTTTATACTACACTGTAGTCTATTAAGTGTACAAGAGCATTGTGTCTAAAGACATAATGTATATACCTTAATTAAAAATACTTTCTAGGGGCACCTGGGTGGTTCAGTCGGTTAAGCGTCCGACTTCTGCTCAGGTCATGATCTCATGGCTCGTGAGTTCAAGCCTCGCGTTGGGCTCTGTGCTGACAGCTCAGAGCCTGGAGCCTGCTTCAGATTCTGTGTCTCCTCTCTCTCTGCCCCTCCTCTGCTTGCGCTCAGTCTCTCTCTGTCTCAAAAATAAATAAACATTAAAAAAATACTTTCTAACTAAAAAATGCTAACCATTATCTGGGTTTTCAGTGAGTCATAATCTTTTTGCTTGTGGAGAGTCTTGCCTCAGTGCTGATGGCTGCTGACTGTCTAGGGTGGTGGTTGCTGAAAGCTGGGATGGCTATGGCAATTTCTTAAAATAATGCAGTGAAGCTTGCCACATCGATGGATTTCTTTGCAAATGATTTCTCTGTAGCATGCGATACTGTTTCATAGCATTTTACCAACAGAACTTCTTTTAAAGTTGGAATCAATTCTTTCAAAACATGCTGCTGCTTTATCAACTAAGTTTACACCATATTATAAATCCTTTGTTGTCATTTCAGCAATCTTCATAGCACCTTCACCAGGAGTAAATTTCATCTCAAAGATCCACTTTCGTTGCTCATCCGTAAGAATGATCCATTAAAGCAATATCGTGAGATTACAGCAATTCAGTCATGTCTTCAGGCTCCACTTCTCATTCTAGTTCTCCTGCTGTTTCTGTCACATCTGCAGTTACTTCCTTCACTAAAGCCTTGAACCCTTCCCCCACAAGCCATTCATGAGAGTTGGAATCAACTTCTTCCAAACTTCTCTTAACGTTTATATTTCAACTTCTTCCTATGAATCACAAGTGTTCTATTGACACCTAAAATGGTGAATCTTTTCTAGAAGGTTTTCAATTTACTTTGTTCAGACCCATTAGATGAATCACTACTTATGGCAGCTCTAGCCTTATAAAAGTGTACAAATGTATTTCTTAAATAATAAGACTTGAAAGTCAAAATTACTCCTTGATGTATGGGCTGCAGAATTGATGCTGTGTTAGCATGAAAACAGGCATTAATCTCCTTGCACATTTCTACCAGAGCTCTTGGGTGACCAGGTGCGTTGTCAATGAGCAGTCATATCTTGAATGGAACCTTTTTGTCTGAGCAGCAGGTGTCAACAGTGGGCTTAAAATTTTGAGTAAACCATGTTGGAAAGAAATGTTCTGGTTTTGTTGGTCCATGTACAGAGCATGGGCAGAGTAGACATAGCGTAATTCTCAGGGGCCCTAAAATTTTTGGGATGGTAAGTGAACAACAGCTTCCTTAAAGTCACCAGCATTAGCCCCAAACACTAGAGTCAGCCTGTCCTTTGAAGCTTTGAAGCCAGGCATTGACTTCTTCTCTCTAGCTATGAACATACTAGATGGAATCTTTTTCTAATACAAGGCTGTTTTATTTTACATTGAAAATCTGTTGTTTAGCATAGCCACCTTCATTATTCATCCTAATTATTATTAATTATTATTAGCTAGATCTTCTGGAGAACTTGCTGGAGCTTCTACATCGGCACTTGCTGCCTCACCTTGCACTTTTATGTTATGGAGATGGCTTCTTTCTCTAAACCTCATGCCGACCTCTGCTCACTTCAAACGTACTTTCTGCAGCTTCCCCAACATTCTTAGCCTTCTTTGAATTGAAGACAGTTAGGGCCTTGCTCTCGATTAGGCTTTAACTTAAAGGAATGTTGTGTCTGGTCATCTCTCCAGACAGCCAAAACTTTCTCCACACAGCAGTAAGGCTGTTCTGCTTTCTTAATTCATATGTTAACTGGAGTAGCACTTTCAATTTCCTTCAAAGGACATTTCAGTTTCCTTCAAAGGACTTTTCCTTTGCATTCACAACTTGGCTAACTATTTGGCACAAGAGGCTTAGCTTTTGGCCTACTTCAGCTTTTACCATGCCTTCCTCGCTAAGCATAATCATTTTTGCTTCTGATTTAAAGTGAATGACTTGAGACTCTTCCTTTCACTTGAACACTTAAGAGTCCATTATACAGCTATTAATTGTCCTAATGCCAATACTATTGTGTCTCAGAGAATAAGGAAGCCTGAGGAGAGGGAGAGAGAAGGGGAACAGTAGGCTGGTAGAGGAAGGAGTCAAAACATACATGTGTATCGATTAAGTTTGCTGTCTGATATGGGTGCGGTTTGTGGCACAAGCCAATTATAACAGTAACATCAAAAATCACTGACCACATCACCATAACAAATATAATAATAATGAAAAAGTTTGAAATATTATGAAAACCAAAATGTGACACAGAGATGTGAAGTGAGCAAACACTGCAAGAAAAACGGTGCTGACAGACTTGTTTGATGCAGGGTTACCACAAACCTTCAAGTTGCAAAAAAAAAAATATCTCCAAGTGCAATGAAGTAAAGTGCAATAAAGTGAGGTATGCCTGTATTTAGCAATTGAATATTTCCTATCACCAGACATTTTACAAGTGGTAAGGATTTAACTATGAACAAAAAGTTCAGGCTCTCGCGGACCTTGCAATCCAAAAGGTAAGGGGGAGAACAAGAGATACTAAAGCATTATAAGTGACAGAATGGCCAGGCAGCCAGTGAAGGCTTTACTGACATCCCATATGAGGTGAGCAAGTGTCCCAGCAGACAATCAATGAACAGTCTTCCAGGGAAGAATCTTGAAGCTATACCTTGATGGATGTGTTGAAGGTATGACATGGAGCACAGAGAAAACTATGTACTAGGTATTGTTTTTAAGAAGAAAAATGCAAAATTGTAAATTCCCTATGAGGAAAAAAAAGTGAAGCAGATTTTAAAAGACTACAGAAGCATGCCAAAAATTAACAGATGTTTTGTTTGGGTGATGACACTATGGGTGATTTTCTTAGTTTCCTTTCTATAATACTCAAATTTTCATAGTATTTCTCAAAAATAGAAAAAGGTTTTGTTAATGAAAGTACTGTAAATAAAAGAGAATTTCAATTTATACAGATTATTTATAATTTCTTCCTCTATTTTATAGCTGAAATTCCCTCTATTTTTATATATCAGTGTCTTCATTTTTGTTTTATTTAAATGCTCTACTGCACGCCTAACACAATGTGTTGCAAAGCTTCCTCTTACAAATATCCCATACAAAATTATGACTAAAATGATTTTTCTGCCTATAAGCTGAACACAAATTGTATCCTTTCAACTGACAGTTCATGATATAGTTGTTTGTCTTTTGACATTTCTTCACATCTTCTAAGGCAAAAACTGCTCTCTGTTTAACAAACTTATCTTCAAATGAGTAGTCAGTGAAATGCTGTGATATTTCATTTAATTGCTCTTTCGAAATGATTTTCTAATTCAAGGCAGCAGCAAAGGATTTGTAGAAATGAGGTTACACATCTAGAAAACAAGTGATATTTATAATATCTTCATTTATGTTCACATATTTTCACTCCCAAGTATATTTCTTAAATTCTATGCCTCAGCTACAAAACAATTATAATTTATATAATAACTATAATATTTCTTCATTTCATGGTCATTTAAAAATGCATAATTAATAATCCCCTTTGAATCTGACAGAAACACAAACTTAAAGTTCACCATCTTTTACAATGTCTTTTGGCAATTTTTTTGACCTAATATTTCCAGTATGCTTCAAAACATATAAAGATTAACATTTCACTAGAAACTGTAACATGTATTGCCATTGGTAAAAGGTGGGGGGGGGTGGTGTTTTTAACTGTTTGCCTCAGGAGATACTCAAAATATAAAAGGAGTATTTCTAAGTTTCTACTGCTTTATTTCCCTAAAGAAATGAAGTGTAAGTCACAGAAATTCTTTACTTCTTATAGCTGTGTGAACATTATAAAAAGACAGAGAGATGGCAGGAGAAGAGCACATTAGAATGAAGAAAAAGGGCCCAAAGAAACAAAATTTCCTGAGTGTGTGACATTAAGTTATAAGAAAAGTTCAGGGAAATTCTCTTACCTAGAGGCAGTAGGACCAAGCACTGCTCTAAGTATCATAACTATAGATTTCAGGGGATGAAGAAGGAGTATTGGAATAGTTGTGACAATACTATGAACTCCTATTGCCATCAGGTTCCCTCCCTCCCTTAAGTTTCCTTTTCTTTTTCTTCTTTTTTATACTATGGTGAAGGGTAGGAGAGGAGTGTGATTATTGGTGAATACAGAGAATAACTAAAAATCTTTATGTCATCCAATAAAAATGTCAATGTATGACATATCCATCAAAAAACAAAAAAAAAACCCAAAACTATGTATATTTGTTTTTTTAAATAAGCACCAAAAATTATTTTAATAGATGTATGATATTTTCAATTCTTCACAAATACTGTTACCTAAAGTTTTATGTAATGATTAGATATACATTATATTAACAATTTTCAAATGTACTTACCTGAAGTATTTTTAGAATAAAATTAAAAATTTACTAGTAGCTTTATATTTATTAAAATTTGTGTTTTTTCGTAACTAGTCATCATTATTACAACTAGTCATATTTTGTTTTTTTGTAACTAGACTATGGATAAAGATTATCTTCATCATTCAGTTTCTCTTTACATTTTAGTCAACACAGTGTCAGAATATTTTAATTACAAATTTTCTTAAGAACAGTTTTTAAAAATATTTAGTATTTCAAAATAGGAGAGAATTTCTATTACAAATTTAAATATTATTTGAGAAGGCTGTGTCCTTTCCTAAAAAGCAAACAAATAAAAACCAATAAGGAAAACTACTTGTTCAGTTTGTATCTTCTTACCTTCCTTCAGCTCTTATGTATCAAATGTAGTGCCCAAGGTTGTATCACCGGAGTTGGATATCTGTTCAACTTTCTTCACCTTTCTATAATTGGCAATTAATTGATGATACCTATCCAGAAAGAGAAAATATATATAAATTCCAGCATTATAAATAGTCAATTAAATTCATAATACATAATCATCAAATCAAAACCTTAGACATTAGCTAATGCCTACCTAAGGTGCTGACCACAAGCCTCCTTTCAAGCCAACTCCATTAACAGACACCATTTTTATTTCATGTACTCCCATTCTCTGGTTCTTCTTTTTCATCTTGCTCTCACAAATAAACCACAAGCAAGGTATAAAAAGTAGCTTTAAGTTATAGTTGGTGTATTAGTTTGCTAGGGCTGCTGTAACAAAATACCACAGACTAGGTGGTATTTACATTACTGTCTCACAGTTCTGGAAGCTGGAAGTCCAAGATCAAGGCTGGTTTCTTCTGAGGGCTGTAAGGGGAGGATCTGTTCCAGACTTCTCTCCTTGGCTAACAGATGACTGTGCTCTTACTGACTTTTCACTTAAAAGTTGCCCCTCTGGCAGCAAGCACCATTCTTGTCGTTATGTCCTAATCTCCTTTTCTTATAAGAACACCAGTCAAACTAAACCAGGACCCACCCTACTGCATGATAATTTTAATTTAACATTTCTTTAAAAGCCCTCTCTCCAAATACAGTCATCCAGATTGTGAGGTACTAGGGGTTAGGACTTTAACACATGATTTGGGGGGTGGGAGTGGGACACAATTCAGCTTATAAGACTTGGGCTTAACAGTAAATTGACAAAGTAAAGACAATTAATTCAGGGACTGAAACATATCCAGTAAGTAATAAATCTTTTCTCCACACCTGAAAAGAGCCCATCTAGTTATTCATTAATAGACATATGGTTTCAGGATTTCAGTGAAATGAATGTGCCAATGTGAGTTAAAGCCAATTGTAAAATAAATAGCTAAATATTATTCTCTCATTTGACACAGTTTTGCTTATTTTTAAAAATAACTATATGAAAAACATTCTCTATGCTTCCACTTTTACTAATCCATAGATGTGTACCAAGAAGAGATGTAACAAGTGGAGCTAATAAGCAGAAGCCATGTGCTAAATACCGTAGACAGGCGACAACTATTTAAGTAACAAAAGTCACAATTATAGAAAGCTTAGCTCCCATTGCAAAAGAGGAATAAATGCAGAAAAGAGGACAGAGAGAATTTGATCACAACTTAGAGTTATTTGCAATTTTTGTTAAATGCTCATAGTTCTCATATCTTAAAGGTAATTCCTTAGTCATTAGGAAATTACCTCCCTTCCCTTTTATCCTTCTGAAAAAAAAAAAAAAGAAATGTAATGTTCTTATAATTTTAAATATTGAAACTATTAAAATAAAATTGAGAGGATAAATATCCCATGGTCAACATGGTTCTATTTACTCTTAAATTAATGGTGGAGCAAACTACAAAAAGAATGCTCTGAAAAACCATTTGGGGGAGATGAAAGAAGATCGTAAAATTTCCTTCCCATCGAACTAGCCAATAAGAGCTTCACAATATTTATATTGTGTAAATATATGTAAAGAAGTTATTTTAGATATACAAGTATTGTTTTTAGACTAATGGATATTTTAAACATACATATGTATCTCCTAGTTGCATATACTCAAACTTTTTAAATGAGGAAAATTCCCTATTTAAAAGTAACAGGAATTCTTTTTATAAAAACTAGTTAGCTAACAGGTATTCATTAGTAATTTTTCTCTTTATTTAAATTTTTCTACATATGGTTTGCTTAAACCAAGGTAAAACTCTGTACACATGTCCAATATTGCAAAGAAAATCTTACATTCAATTATGGTTCATATATTTAATTTCATATATTTAGTTTCTAAAGTTCAGTTTAGACTTAAAAATAAATATCTGAATGTGTGTGTGTGTACACACACACACACACACACACCCTGTGACGTTCATATGAAATTAAAGATTAAAACGTATTACTAAAATGTGAATAAAGTAGGTGGAAGAAGAATAAGAAAACAGCAAACTAGAAAAAATGTCTATGTATAATTAAAATTTTACCTTAAAATGAAATTATAAGGAAAATATCCCATATATTGTTTAATTTCATTAGCTATAAAGTAAATTTCTGTTCATTGCATCTTACTTTCTCTTTGACTATTTTTTTTAAATTTTATTTTAGAGAGAGGGAGAGAGAGTGTGAGCCTGGAGAGGGGCAGAGAGAGAGAGAGACAGAAAATTCAAAGCAGCCTCCATGCTCAGCACGGAGCCAGACATGGGGCTTCCCATAAGTCTGGAATCACAACTTGAGCTGAAACCAAGTCGGACACTCAATTGACTGAACAACTCAGGTGCCCTTCTCATTGACTATTAAAATTAGAAATGCATATTCATACCTGAAAAGTTTTGTCTTTTAGATTAATGAGAATACATAAGTTAATGAGAACTCTGAAAACTTATCAAACTAGTTAGCTAACATAACAATAATATTCAAAGTTTGAATAAAATTTTTATATTACTAATGTGTAAAAACATTGAAAGAGGCTTGAGTAGATTAATCGTCTTTTGCCCAACACCTTTACACAGATGTTTTATTGTTGGCTATGTCACTAGTTGCTGCAATCACTGTCCTGACATACTTCAAATTCCCATGCCACTGGGAGTGAATCAGTAGACTCGGCCCACCTGCAGTTCTTATGTTGCCTGGATCCCACAACCAGGTGAAATCAAGGATCCCTGGGTCCATGGGACCTGACTTCCTAATAGGGTCACTCCTACTACAGAGCCCATTTCAGCTCTGCACTTTGGGGGCTCATGGTTCTTTTCTTATGGTCAAATCCCATACAATTATTAAAAGATATGCAATACCACTTACACAGTAAAACCATTAAAAGAAGCATACTCCTCAGCTGTGAATCCATAAATATCTTTGCAAGATAGGTCCACTTCTTGCTGAAGAAGAAGACTGACTAAATTTGTTGGTTCATCACTTAGAGCAATCATAAGGGCTGTTCTGGAGCAAGAGAGATACATAAATATGTATTTATGGATCTTAGACCTGTCTTGTACATTTTTTAAAAGTTAGTCTTCTAAATTTACTGTTCAAATGTAGAATGTCTATCAGGAAAAGAACCAGGGCAAGAATACAAAAAGTGGGGCAGATCTACTCAAAAAGGCATATCAATCACAGTTGTAGCATGGAGTCTAAAAATAAAAGAGTCTCTGGGAAGCAGCTAGCTCAATGGCTTTTAATTCTTGCTCCCTGGAACCCAAATCTCAAAAATCTCAAAATGCTAGAAAGGGGCATGTCTGGGGTTCGGGGGCTCTGGACCCTCTGCCTCATTTAACTACAGCATCTAGGATTTAGAGATTGAGTTCTGGGTAGGATTCTAATTCTAATGTTATAAATAATAATAATAATAATAAAACCACCACCACCACCACCACCACCACCACCACCACCACCACCACCACCTACCAATCTAACCCAACTGTTTGATTTTACAGAAAAAAACAGATCCTGGGAATCTAGGTAATGTGCCCAAAATAAATGGCCAGATCTTTTATCAATATCACAAAATGTATATACATATAGGCATATATATATACATACACACACATACATATACATATATATATATATAAACACACACACACATATATATCATCCTATTAAGTAGCTAGAGTTATATGTTCTTATTTAGAATTTATTATACCTTTGATTCTTATCTGAAGCATTCACATCTGCCCCTCTCTTCAGAAGATATTCTACCATTTCTGCATTATTTTCAGTAATGGCAAGTAAAAGTGGAGTATACCCATCCTGAAAAATTTATTTCAAAATGATTATTTAAACTATGGTACTAATATTATATGCATTTTTAGATTTAGGTTCAATTTAAAAGATAAGTTATCACCTCACACCTGTCAGAATGGCTAAAATTAACAACTCAGACAACAGATGCTAGCGAGGATGCAGAGAAAGAGCATCTCTTTTGCACTGCTGGTGGGAATGCAAACTGGTGCAGTCACTCTGGAAAACAGAATGGAGGTTCCTCAAAAAATTAAAAAGAGAGCTACTCTATGACACAGCAATTGCACTACTAGGTATTTATCCAAAGGATACAAAAATGCTGATTCAAAAGGGCACATGCACCCCAATGTTTATAGCAGCACTATCAACAATGGCTGCATTATGGAAAGAGCCTAAATGTCCATTGATTGATGAATGGATAAAGAAGATATGGTGTGTATATACAATGACATATTACCTGGTGATCGAAAAGAATGAAATCTTGCCATTTGCAACAATGTCGATGGAACCAGAATGTATTAGGCTAAGTGAAGTAAGCCAGTCAAAGATAAATATATAATTTCACTCATATGTGGAATTCAATAAACACAACAGATGAACATTAGGGGAAGGGAAGGAAAAATAGGATAAAAACAGAGGGAGGCAAACCCTAAGAGACTCTTAAATACAGAGAACAAACTGAGGGCTGCTGGAGGGGTGTTGGGCAGGGCGAGGGGCTAAATGGATGATGGGCATTATGGAGGGCTCTTGTTGGGATTAGCATTGGGTGTAATGTGTAAATGATGAATCACTAAATTCTACTCCTGAAACCATTATTACACTGTATGTTAACTAACTTGGATATAAATAAAATAAAACACAAATAAGCAAATAAAAAGAAAAGATAGGTATGTTAATGAAAAACCTCTGAATATATACTTTAATTTTGAAAAGGTATTGATATATAACAAAACATGATTTCAGAGACCAAGAAAATAAACTGGAGTTGCATCAGTCAAAATTAAAATTAAAGTGTCTAGTTTTAATTCAAATTGTAGTCAAGAGCAGCCTGGAGTAGTTAAGTGATGAGCACCTAGTATTAGATGTAAATATTACAAACCATCAATTCACATGTCATAATGTTGTTACATTTGAGTTTCCATAAAATTTCATTTAAATCTCCAAGCCTGGCACTTATTTTGGGCTGTCATGGAGACAAAAATATCAGTGAACTTAAGTGTTAAGAAGTTTTGAAAACAAACAAACAATTTGGGCTGTCTGAAGACAAAGTATCAGTGAACATAAGTGTTAAGAAGCTTTGAAAACAAACAAACAAACAAAAACCCTCATCTCAGTAGAACTGGATTATTTTTGGTATAATAAGTGATTTTCTATGTCAACCCTATTTTAATTATCTACGAGTGTATAAATAAGACAGGAAAAAATGTAGGCTTATGGTTTTTAACCAATATCTACTTCTAGGGAAATCAGATATTTCTCAGTTGATATAAGCCTTTGAACAGTTATCATTGTTAAATATAATGTTAAATATAATGTTTAGACTATAAGGTCAGCATTATAGTCTAAAATGAAACGGACCAAGATTTTTTTAAAAAGAAAATCTTATCAGTATTTGATTATCTCATTTTCCTCCTTTTCCCCAACTTCATTTCAGAAAATTCATGCTTCATCTAGCATGTGTCAACAGATATGAATTATCTGCAATACTTTCTTCCATTGTTTTCTAAAATATGTTATTTTATTTTATTTATTTTTTAATAGTTTATTGCCAAGTTGGTTTCCATATAACACCCAGTGCTCTTCCCCACAAGTGCCCCCCTCCATGACCATCACCCCCCTTCCACTTTCC
>CM053559.1:70150752-70267607 GCA_028646485.1 Cryptoprocta ferox
TTGTGTCGAGTAGGTTATTTTAAATAACTACCTTATTTTGCTCTTCAAGATTAGCTTTGTGTTCAAGCAATTTTTCAACTAGTGAGATACTCTGGCTGCAGACAGCATAATGGAGAGCAGTATTGCCATCAAAATCCACCAGATTTGGGTCTGCGACATGCTCTAGAAGAATAGTAGCACAGTCCTCCTTTGCACATTGTACTGCCTGCCAATACAACCAGAATAGATGAGTAGCCAACTTACTACTCAGGATATATTAAACTAACGTGTAGTACTATATTTTAAAATATGAAATCCAACCCAACTTAACTAGAAGAACTCAACTGCATTTCAATTGAAAAGGAAAAATTAACACACCTTAGTCAATGGAGATCGGTTTTCACCATCGCAGACATTTATTTTGCAGTGTTTCTCAATTAAGAGAGATACAATATTTGAATGTCCATTAGCACAGGCAAGGTGCAAAGCCGTTCTATATCAGTATGACAGAACACAAAGTTAGAGATAAGTCTTAGTTTGAGATGTTACGATACCCAAGAACATGCCAGATCATTTACTTTAAAGGTATTTGCTTCAGGTACTTATTGATCTTTATATAAAATTTATATTAATTGTTTTTTACTGAACTAATAAGGCTGTGCAAATGCCTTGAAGATCAAATATTTAACTGGTTTCACTTCAAGGAAAATTTTAACTATAATGAGATAAAAAATACATATATATGTATGTATGCATACCTTCATCATGAAATGTCTTAGTAATCATTTACTATGGCTAGGCAGGGTTCTAGGTGATGAGGATCCAGCAGCAAACAAAACAGACAAAAACACCTGCTCTTATGGATCATAAATGCTAGTGGAAGAGGTAAACAAAATCTTAAAATAGAAAGCATGCCAGATAGTATTAAGTGCTAAGAGAAAAATCAGGCAGGGAAGAAGGATAGGAAATGTCAGCAAGGAGAAAACTTACAATTGTAGATGGAGTAGCCAAGGAAGCCCTTGTTGATAAGGTGATTATTAAATAGGCACTGGAAGGAAGTGAGAGAGGAAGCCATGTGGATATCTGGGGAAAAACACTCGAGGCAAAGAGAACACCAAGTCCAAAGGCCCTAACATTCGTGGCATTTCTGAGGAACACTAAGGAGGCCAGGGAAGCTGGATATAAAGGAAAGAGAGAGTTGTAGGATGTAAGATGAGGGAGAAAATAGGGTGAAGGTGATTGCCATGTAAGGCTGAATGAGTCATTGGAAGGACATTGGCCTTTAACCTTAATGAGATGGAAAGCCAATGGAAGTTGTTAAGGCAAGGAATGATTCATTTTACATACATTTTATAGGATCATTCTGGCTACTGTGTTGAGAATAAGTTGAAAAGGTTAAAGGACAGAAAACAAGTTAGGAGGACATTGCAGTAATTTTGGTTAAGATACGATGGAGGTTTTGCCTAGAATGGTAACTGTGAAGGTGGCAAGAAATAGCTGGATTTTAGATACAATTTGAAGGTGGAGCCAACAAGATCAGATGGGTGATATGAAAGCATGAGAGGAGTCAAGAATGACTCCAGGAGGCAAGAATGTTTCTGGCCAAACAACTGAAAGAAAGGATTTGGGATTTCTAGAAAGAGAGAGGCAGATCTGAGGAGGAAAAATGGAAGCACAGTTTGGGGATGTTTGAGATGTATAAAGAGTGAAGTGATGGAGCCAGTGGCCCCCACAAGTCAATTACTAAATTTTCAGGAACTATTCAAGCCAAATAACATCACATTGGTAGCTTGAAATCTGGGCTTCTCCTCCCTTTGCTCCACTACCACCCTCACCTAAGAGCTTGCTATTAAACATTTACCAGTACACCACATTCTATTAGATATCCACATTCAAGTGTAGGTATTTATATATGAGTCTAGAGTTCAGGGGAGAGCTCTGGCTGGAGATAAAAAGTTGGAAGGCATTGGAATATAGACATTTAAAGATAATCTCTCTCCACCAGGCAAGTGAAGATTAAGAGAGAATCATTTCAAGTTCTGAGCCCTCAAATATTTACCAGGCAGGAAGATGAAAAGAAATCAGCAAAGGAGTCTGAAAAGCAGTGTCCACAGAAGTAGGAGAAATGCCACGTGAACCAAGTGTCCTGAAAGACAAGTCAATATTTCAAATACTACTGATAGGGCATGGAAGATATGTGGCTGTGATACCAGCCAGGTAAGACTGAGAATTGACCACTGAATGAAGTCATTTTGAGGTTATTCATGACTTTGTAAAGTAACTGACTGGGGTGGTGTAGGATAAAATTTGGATAATTTTGGATAACTCTGTTTTTGTCAAAGGGCATAACACTATCACCAAACGGACATAAATCTTAATAACCATACTTTCCAGTTACCCAATTATGATGAAAACTGATGTTCTTCATATGCTATGACTTGAAACTCTCCCAAAGATTTTAAGGTAGTCACAGATAATATATATTTTCTGTTATTAATGTTAAACACATAACTTCTATATTTCTTTTTTTTTAACTTTATAGTTTATTGTCAGGTTGAATATTTCTTAATATATAAAATTAATTTTGTTTTTTCAGTAAGTGGTTGTTGATGGACTTTTTGAAAAGACTCTGCAATTGAAAAAAAGTCATAGGAGATCCACATCAAAGTCCATTGTTTTGCTGTCTCAAACTCTTAAAATCTTAACAACCACTGTTCTGGGAGGTCTCCTCTACTCTTTTCCTATTAGTATATTAGTAGTATGGTAAATCTTAGGTGGTTTAGTACACTATATATGTATCAAGTTAAAAAACAGCAGTTGGGGTAAAGGGTGAAATGCCAGATGTAGATTAATGCAGTGGGAGGAGTGGATGCAATCAGGGAGGACACAAATGCCCTCAAATGTCCAGGTAGGCATTAAAAAAAAAAAAAAGCTGGATTTGGGAGTGTGACCCTCTGTCAGTGGTTACCTGACATCTCCAATATGGAAAACCTGTAGTGACAACCCATGAAGGAGCACAGATAAGTCCTGCTCCTGATTACAGGACATAGTGAACCCCGCTATCCCTCCACACTGCCCTTCATCCGTCTGGTCACCTGTTTTGCCTGTCCCGTACATTCACATCGAGTTTCTTGAGCTGAAGGTACTCCTTCACCTTCTCCAAATCTCCGACTGAGGCAGCTTTGTGAAGTTTCTTTAAATCCTTATCTCGAAGATTGTAGCCTGGCTGGGCGGGGTGATGGGTACTGGCCCGGCCCACGGGCAGGTGTGAGGAGGAGTTTTGAGGCTCATCCTTCCTTCTACAGAAGGTGAGAAGCTTCTTCATGGCAGCACAGGAGACAGTCCTTCAGTTGGACCAGGATATCCCTGCCACTCCTAACGGCCCCACCTGCCCCTGGGGCATGGCCCCCTGGATTGAGGGCACCTCCAGCCAGGTCTTCACCCCACTCTCGGAGTCTAAGCTAGCCAGAGACAGGAAGTAGACCAGTGAGAGGAAGTGGGCAAAAACAAGAAAGGGTTTGGGCCACTTGCCTGGGGTAACACACGCTCTCAGTTGCCTGGCAACACCCAGGGACTAGAGCGGAACCTAGGAGCTCAGTGCTGGTGGCGACCAAACCGATTCTCAGTTAAGATCTTTGACTGACTGCTACACTGTCAGTCTTACTAGTAGATCAAAAGCCTTTTTGTAGAAACCTACCAACTTTGTTTAGAAATAACCCCTTCTCCTTCAAGTATACACCTAATGACTTAAACTCTTGAAAGCTGAGGTTTACATTCCTTGTGGTGGGGATGGATCTCCAGGGATCTTGCCTTCCAGCCTATCCCCCACCCTCACCAACATGGCTCACAGGATCCAACACATATTTAACAGTAACTGAGATCCTTCTATAATCTCAATATCAAATTTACTTTTGAATGCTACCTGTCATATTCCAGCTCACTTTTTCACATCACAAAATTCCAAAAATCCTTCCAACTCACTGCACCTATAGTCTAATTCTGCAGCCTTTCATTGACCTTGACCACTCCACTTTGTGTCCATATTTCCCTACTTCACGAGATTAAATTCCATGGTTAATTATTATCATCACCCCAATGGATATACCTTCCATGTTTGCCCTCAATATTTATCTTACTTGCTGCCTAAACCACAGTCCTAGTTAAATCTAAAACTCCCATCTAAACTTATCTTTCTCAGCCACTGAATGTGACAGAAGGAAAAAACAAAGCCATACTGTCACTGTCTTGTCTCACTTTTAGTTCATGAAAATTCACCATAAGAAGAGTGCTCTACTTTCCAGCAATCTTCAAATATTTCCCTGATCCATTTACATTCACACCTTCCTTAATCATTTCATACCTTCTCTCCAAACTCAGTCTTGGCTGATGACCTGGTAGCCTCATACATTTAGACAAGAGAATTAATCACAGAAGAAATTCTGTATGCTCCCAGAACATCTACCCACCCACTTATACCTTACCAAAAAATATTTTACCTTCTGTTCATATTGATGATATGTCCATGTTTCTAGCAAAGCCAGCACTTCTCCTGTGTCCTGGAACCCATCTTCTTGGGCTTGCCCAGGGACATTGCTTCAGCAACCTCTTGCTTTCTCATGTGTCTATAAAGTTTGTCTCTGCTTACTCTTATTAGCATAAATACATACTAATATTTGTCCAAACTAAAAACAAACAAAACTGACCACACCTTCCTCTGCAATCATTCATTGGCTCATTTCTCTCCTTTACAGCAAAACTTAGAATTGTCTATAATCTTATATTCTCTATACATATCACTTTTCTTCTTCTGTTCTTTCAGCAATCCCTATCATTACCTATTTTTTATTGAGATATAATTGACATATAACATCATATCAGTATCAGGTATCAACACAGTATCAACACAATGATTTGATATTATAATAGGAAAAGATAAGATAAAATAGGCAGAGAGGGAAAGGATTAGTATCTGAGGTCCCTGGGTGGAGAAAGACATATTTTGGCACAAAGCTGGGAGTGTCTGATCATAGCAAACCCCACCCCACCCAAGCATAATGTTCCTCTTGAGAAAGTAACACACCACCTACTCCCACTCAGGTTCCCCTCAGGGATTTGACAAAAGACCTGACTAAAAATAAGTAGTAGACCATAAAACCTATAACTCACAAGGAATGATATTGCCATAGACCACCCCTCATACAATGGAAATGAGCCAATCAGGAAAGGATAACCCAGTACCTAGAGCTATCAAGCCAATGAAGATAGGACCTGAGAAAGAATAGGGGGAAGGGAAAAGGGAGATGGTGACCAGAACCTTATAAAACAAGGACCCTTGCCTATAATCGATGGGCATTCACTTTTGAATTTCCCCTTCTCTGTAAAGAGAATTTTAATACTATTCTTCCTTTCCAATCTTATACTCTAATAAACTTTTGCCTGCTGCTCATTTTGTGTCCATCTCTTCATTCTTTGAAGTGGCAAGACAATGAGTCCTGAGTATTAAGGTAAAAAATCCAGCAACATTATTTGTGTATACTGCAAAATGTTCAACACAGTAAGTCTATTTATCATCTGTCATCAAGGCTACAAAAACTTTTCTTGTGATAAAAACTTTTAAGATTCATTCTCTTAGCAACCTTTCTTTTGTTCCCATCCCTCTCAACTTGACACTGCTTTAAGTATGATTGACCATGAACTCTATCATGTGAAATCCCATTGTCATTGCTCAGTTTTTATATTAATCCAGTAGCATTTGACACAGCTTTCAAGGACCATTACTTGCTCCCTGAAACACTGTCTTCACTTGGCTTCTAAGATATCACACTTCTCTGGTTTGATTTCTTCCTTTCTAACAATTCCTTCTCGGTTTGCTGATTCCTCTTTATCTCAAGTATTGTAGAGCCCCAGGATCAGTTCATCAATAGCTTCATTTCCTGCCCTCCTAAATCCTTGGAGTCATCTTTGAATCTTATCTTTTATACCTACATTAAAATTGCCAGCAAATCCTGTTAACTCTAACTATAAAATATATCCAGAATTCACTTGATTTCTTCCCCTATCCATATTCCCTTCTGGGTGATCTCATTCAGTCCCAAGGCTTTAGGTTATCCATATGCTATCAACTCCAAAATTTAGAGGTCTAATATGGTCCCCTGTCCTGAACTCCAGACAGTATATCTAGTTGCTTATAGATTCCAATGGCATCTTACACTTAACATCTCTAACCCGAATTCCTGACATTCCACTCTGTCACTCTCTTACTTAAAAGCAGGTAACTCCATTCTTCAAAAGTCAGGTCAAAAGTTGCTCAGGTCAAAAGTCTTAGTATCATCCTTGACTTCCCCTTTTCTCAATGGCCACATCAGTTAGCTTATCAATTAGCAAAACCTAAATGTATTGCCTCCAAAATACATATAGAATTTGACCACTGCTGTCCATGTAGCATAGGCCAACATCATTTCTCTCATTTGTACTATTTTACTTTAGCACTTTATAGGAGAATCCTGACTGCTCTTCATGCTTCTGCCCTTGTATACCACCCTTGCCCCAGTCTATTCTGAACCCAGCAGCCTGAATGATCCAGTTAAAGGGGCTTCAGATGGTATCATTTTTCTGAGTGATTTCCTAACTCCCTTGTAGTAAAAGCTGAATTTCTTATAATGATAACATGGCCCTATACAATCTGTGACCCTCCTCCACACCCCACCCATTACTTCTCCAACCTCAGGTCCTTCTTACTCAAGCTCACATGGCTGGAGTGAGGTGGCTCCAGCCACCATGGTTTCTTGATGGTTCCCTGATGCACTAAACATGTTCCTGTCTCATAGCCTCTGAACTGTTGTTCTCCTTCCCTGAAGTGCTCTTCTACCACCATAACGTAAGCTTTGAGAGGGCAGCCACTTTTGAAGGCTTTATTCCAGGCTAATTCTCAACTTCCATAACAAGATTTGGCACATTAAATGCTCAATAAATGTCTTTAAAATGAATGGATAAATATTTGAATAATGACCTCTGCTTCTATCTACCTTGAAATTCTTAAATGCAATTTTGGACACAGAACTTCTCCTTAATTCCTTAATTTCCATGGATCAGAGGTAAAAAGGAGGATGTAATGTTTAAACAGAAACTTGAGGGTGGCAGATGAAAGTGTAAACACAGAACTTAATATAAACTGGCCCACCAGATGTAACTGCAAAAATCACAGACTCCAGTCTATCTCCGCAGGGGTCTTCAGTAAGCAGCTTCCTGGCCATGAAGAATGCCAATCCCTAATCTATCCTCAGTGTGCTCCTAAAATCAGAAATCTTCAAAGAACAGTGCATAGCAGTCAAGGCATAAAAAAAAAATCCACTGGGTTGGGAAAGAAAATATCAGAACTTTTTATACCTATTATTATGAGTTGCTTTGAAAATGATTGTATATGTCTGTATGTTCTGTAATAGACATGATATATACTAATATACATGCACATAATGTATACATAATAACTGATTCTTGTCATGTACTGCTCCAAGTGCTTTGCATAGCTTATCGTATAATCTTCACATAGTCTTGTTGAGCTAAACACTATTTGTATCATCATTTTATAGTGAGGATACTGAGGTGCAGCAAAGTTTAATGGCTTGCTCAAGGTTATTGTACTTGCAAGCTGAGAGTTGGTATATAAAATCATATACCATAGATTTGAACCCACCCAATCTGACTCCAGAATTTGCCTCATTAGCCAATATTTCATACTGTCTTATTGATGAATAGATGAAAACATATCATCCCTGTAAACCCTATTTTGAATGACTCAGAGGAAAGATTTTAGTATAATTTGCAACTTATTTATTCATTTGAATACATTTATTGAACCCCTTTCTAGTGCTACATGATGTGGAAGATGTAAGGTGGAGGACAAAACCTGATAATTCCTGACATCAAGTCAATGCACACTAATTCCCACTATGGTTTAGATCAGTGGTTCTCTCCTGGGGCAATTTTATCCCCCAGGGAATATTTGCCTGTCGAAACTGAAGAAGAATACTGCTAAATATCCCACAATGCACAGGACAACCCTCTACAGGTACTTACCTGGCCCCAAATGTCAATAGTTCCCAGACTTAGAAACTCTGATCTAGGTTTTATATTATTTCAGGGTAGCAAAGATGAAAAAGATATCTTACATTCTCTGCCGTCAGTGAACTCACTAATGTTTAGTTAACCTCTATCCCTCTACCCCACCCCCCGCCACTAAAGAAATCTTTCTCAGCTATATAAGTTAGTGAGGGTCACATGATGTGTACTCTATCTTTAGTATTAGCATAGATGGAGGGAGTGACAAAGTAAGTTATAGAGGGTCAGGGGTGATTTCAAATAAAAAACAACTTTTGGGCTGGGCATGAAGGATAAAGTAGACTTTTTCTAGGTTTTCTAATCAAAACTTACCTAAAATCATAAAAGTTAATTCATAATAGAGGCACAGGGATGGCTGGGTGGCTCAGTCGGTTAAGCGTTCGACTTCAGCTCAGGTCATGATCTCAGCTCATGGGTTCAAGCCCCATGTTGGGCTATGTGCTGACAGCTGGAGCCTGTTTCAGATTCTGTGTCTCTTTCTGTTTGGTTCTCTCTGCTCCCACTCTGTCTCTCTTTCTATCATTCTCTCAAAAATAAATAAACATTAAAAAATAAAAAAATTCTATAATAAAGGCACAAGCAAAACACCTAAGAATCTGAGGAATATCTAATATTACTTGTGGAGTCTTGACCAAGGTTAGCCTGGGATCTGAATCAGGTCCTGAAGGCTGAGTGGAATTTTGATGTGGGACATCTAATAAAAAACTAGATAGAATAGAGAAAGAATTTTGTGTATTTTATAACTGAATTCGTGTTGACTGCCCATTTCAGGAAAATGGATACCCTAAAACAGTATGTTGTAGTCCAGGTTTAGTGCAATGATATTTGATTTGATTTTAATTGTGACTCGTTGTTGTGAATTCTCCTAAGTATTTAAAATCTTAGAATGTTGCAAATTGTGAATTACTTTTTTATTGTGACTGGTAATATCTAAGATAGAGCATATTTATTCTTCCTTTAAGAAGTTTAACAACAAAAAGACAACTGTTTAATACATATCCAACTTTAGGTGAATATTTAAATCTCCACTAGACAGCCATATAAATAGACTATTTTTCTCACGCATGTGGACAGCTTAGAGGAATACCCTTCTCTATAATTGAAGTCCTTAACCTCCAACTCCCCCTTCTTATCCCAGCCAAACTAGGAAGATGGCATAAGACTGTGCAGATCTAGGCTGCCCTATGGAGGGAACAGGTGGGATTGGTCAAACCATCAACTTTGACACAGTCTGTGACAAAGGAAGAAAGGGAACATCTTTCTAACTTTCAAAGGTACTTCTTCCTTCTTCTTTTTTTTAATGTTTATTTATTTATTTATTTTTTTGAGAGAGAGAGAGAGAGAGAGAGAGAGAGAGAGAGACAAGAGTGCGAGCAGGGGAGGGGGCAGAGAGAGAGGAAGACACAGAATCCGAAGTAGGCTCCAGGCTCTGAGCTATTAGCACAGAGCTCGATGTGGGCCTCAAACTCATGAACCCTGAGATTATGACTGAGCCTAAGTCAGACGCTTAATTGATTGAGCCATCCAGGTGTCCCTCAAAAGTGCTTCTAACGGGCCAGTAGTGTCCCTGCTTCAGGGATACTACTGAAGCAGGGAGTATTCTGCTTCTTCTGAATTTCTGAATTTGTTTCCTTGGTTATCTCTCTAAAACTGTAGCTTCGCTGGCACCAGCTAGTCTCCTGGGGTCTGAGGCTGCACTGCTGTCTTCCAGAAATCCATGGACCATGACTTCACCTGGGCTACTGATTCAGCTTGTTTTAACCTCATTTCCATGCAAAACAAATCCTTCCCAATTTTGAGAGAGGTTGTAATGTTTTTGTGTTTTTTCTAGCCTTCTATTTTTAGAGTCATTTCTTGCACCCATTGACTTAGTTCTTCAATTTTCCTTAATGATACATTCTCGAATTACCATCATGGAATACAAACTACAGGGACTTGGGCAATATTCTTAACCTTTCTGCACTTGTTGTTGGTGTTGTTGGTGTTGTTTTTACCTCACAAGCCTGTGAAAATACATGAGAATGAAATTATTCAGCACAGTACCTGATGGAAATGTTGCTTATCAAAATGTTGGTTCACTTTCCTTTTCCTTTAGGTTAAAGAAATAATACTAACCCAGTTTTTTCTTTTGCTGTTTTCCTTATTCCCTTGAGCTTACTGTTTCAGTCCTGTGCAGACTTTAATGCAAAGTTCAACATACACTCTGGCTTTCACCACATTTTAAATGACCCCAGGTCCACTATTAGTTTCTTAGTTTGACTGAAGTGTTAATGGAATTATAGTAGACTGGAATATTGTTCAGCAAACATCCAATCTCTTTTCCCTGAAGTGACAGGTTTCTCTGCTCTAAGAGAAGCCCATTACCCTTCTGTGATCTTACTACCCTCTGTGAGAACAGCATACTTAGATAGCATTTGCTTCTGCAGCCTGGGTCTCAGCCTGAAACACACATCATGCAGCTCCAAACCCAAGCCTAGCTGCTACCAGGAGTCCAGCTGGGCCCAAAAGAGCCACAGCCAAAACTCATGAGTGAGACACATTATGTATTGTTTAAGCCACTGAGACTATGAGATTGTTTATTACCCCAGCAAAAAGCTGATTGATACAGAAATGGAGAAGGGGCCCTTCAGCTCCTGGCATTTCATTCACCCAGTCCCCAGGACTGGGCTCTATTCCTGGTTTCTATATCCCTCCCCTCCCCTAGTTGACCCAGAGCAGCTCAGTCCAGCACTCCATCATCCATCTCTTTTATTATGCAGAATTGTTTTCCTCTTGCTCATGAAACTTGCAAGAAACTTGCCAGCTCCAGAGTGTGTATCTCACTTAAAACGTGCTTACCTAAGTGCATTATCAAGAAATCAGGCCTTCCTCCACAAATAATTATTTTACCAGCTACAAGGAAAAAAAATTTCATTATGCATTACATAAGATGAATGCTTTTTTTCCTGCAGTATTTTCTGAGGTATTAAGTGAATCTTACTCAAGTTTAGGCAATCACTTTCTTACTTTAAAAGAAATAGCTGATATTTCTTTGCTAAGGAGTCGCATTAGTTTCTTATTATTGCTGTAATAATTTACCACAAACACAGTGGCTGAAAACAACACAAATTTTTTTTATCATGGAGTTCTGGAGGTCAGAAGTCCCAAACAGGTTTCTCAGGGCTAAAACTGAGATGTCAGCTTTACTTTCTGGAGGCTCTTTGGGAGAATCTGTCCTCTTGCCTTTTCTAGCTTCTAGATGCTGACCACACTCCTTATCTCTTGAATGCCAGAAATAGAATTACTCTGAGCTCTGCTTCTATCCTTACATCTCTTTCTCTCCTGCCTCCCTTTTTTACATGTAAGGAGCCTATTTGCAATGGGTTCACCCAGAAAATCCAAGATAATCTCTCATTTCAAGACCCTTACCCTAATCATATATTTTTTCCTTTTGTAAATTATACATGTTGTGGTAACCATCCTAACAGGTGTGGGGTGATATCCCATTATGGCTTTGGTCTGCATTTCCCTGGTGAGTAGTATGTCAAACACCTATCCATGTACCTGTTGGCCATTTGTGTGTCTTCTTTGGAAAACTGTATGTACAGTTAGTTCCTCTGCCCATTTTTTAAGTGGGTTGTTAGCTTTCTTTCTCTTCAGTTATATGAGTTCTTTATATATTTTGGATATTAACGCCTTATCAGATATATGATTTGCAAATATGTTGGCCCATTCCGTAGGTTGCCTTCTCATTTTATTGTTTTGCTGAGTAAAGCTTTTTAGTTTGATGTCATCCCACTTTTTTATTGATTTGCATGAATATTTGAAATATTAAGGCTACTGATGTATTACTTGTCTTTTTTTATTGCATATGATAAATGCAGGGATGATTTTAATTTGGTTCAATAGATTTTAAATTGGTTAATTCCTTGTAGTAATCAACTCCACCCCCACTAATAGTATATTTATCCTTTACTAAACTATTGTTATTTAAATATGTACTCTTCATATAATCATTCATATTTCCCCTCTAGACATAGTTATTACTTATAAGTGATTACAGTGTTTTAAAACCTAGACCATTTTACTGACAGGGCTGCTTATGGTACATTTTCATTTTATTTATTTCTATTTAAATGATGAATAATTGTGAACCATTTATTTTGTCCCTATAGCTAAGAACACTTCCTCCTTATAAACTTTCTTCTATTTTTTAAAATTTTTGCTTTGTTTCTGATTCATAAATAGTTATAAAGTAATATGAATTTGGAAGGATTTTGTCCTGGATAAGATTTAAGGTGCTTTTAGGATATTTTATTTGGTATTTACTATACTTGTAAGAAAAATCCGCCTTTTTCTATATAACAAATCTAATTCTATACTATTTTTTCTCTATGGTCAGTCTCCTTGAGTGATCATTTGCCATCTAGTGGACTATATAAGTATTGCTCAGCTTTGTAAGAGGCTTCTATATAGGCTGCATATAGAGATGGAAACTGATCAGAGATATTCTGGTGCAATGTATGATTTCTGTTTGTGTGTAACAGTTCAGATTATATAAGATAAAAATATTTATTCTTTCATTTTTGTCCTTATATGCTGATATTAGAGATATGTATACTTAGATAAAAAACATATTGTTATTACAGACTTAGTATTCAGAAACAGAAAATGAAAAGCTAATTTATAAAAAAATAAGCAACAATTGTTTAAAAGAACAAATACTAGTCAGGGAGAGGAGGTGAACCAGTAGATAGGATAGTGGTGAGAAGGACAAGGGATCTAATGAGAGAGAAGACAAAGGGAGAGTGGAGAACGATACATGGAGAGGAAGGGTAGTGAAGAGACAGAAGTAGAAAAGAAGAAACAGAAGGAGCTGGGAAAAGAGGCAACTAGACAATATGGAAATGGAAAAGTGTATTAAAAGCTTGTTCACAAGAAAAGAAAGATGTGATTAATAATGAGTTGATAGACAATAGAAATGGTTTGCAATATGTCAGCTATCTAGAAACATCTCCTCTCTAATTTTGTCTGCCAGATTCCAAGAAAGTGTTTGATATGTCCTACTGCCTGATTACTATTATCAATGTATAGACTTACATTACGTATGCATGTGTGATGACTGATGCTTTCCTTTTGCATCTTTCATACTTAGAGTTCTCACAATGCAGGGAAATAGTGAGTGGGGTTGTGCTTCTTTCACTAGAAATTGATTTCACTTGGGATTTTTTGGGAGTATTCAACCAGCAAGTCCCTACAAGTGTAACCTAGGACACCTGATTGTCTTGAGCAATTAAGGCAATTGAGATTGCTGGAGAATATAGACTTCTGTTATTCAAAAAGAGAAGTCAGGTATTCCATTCAACAAATACTGAGTTCCCATTATATATCGGGCATGTAGTAGACATGGCACTGTAAGATGAAAAGCATTTTACTGTCCAGTGAGTTTTTTAGTTAACTGGAGAGGTTAAAGATTGAAAGTCTCTTATCTTCTTTAAGAATTATGTTTTAGCTTATATGAGTCTCCATGCTTTATGTGATAGGCAGAATTAATAAGATGACTCCAGTGACCCCTGCTCTGAATGTGGATGGCATATGTAAATATGGTAAGATAGCATTAAATGGAAAAGGCAGCTTATTCTATTTGGGCTTGATCTAATCACATGTCATTTAAATCTAGATCTAGAAGTCAGACACAGAAGTCGGAGATATAAGTATGAGAAAGATTTGACGAGAAGAAAATCCTCTTACTGGCTTTGAAGATGAAGGGGGCCATGTGGCAAGAACATGAGAGTAGCCTCTAGGATCTGAGGGCATCCGCTAACCCAGAGCCAGCAAGAAATAGGAGACCTTAGTCTTAAAGACACTAACCACTGAATTCTTTCAGCACCTATATGAGCTTGGAAGAAATCCCTGAGCACCAGGTAAGAATACAGCTTGTGAATATCTTGATTTGAGACTCAGAGTAGAAAGGATATAAAAATATGAGGTGCGGGGGTGGCTCCATCAGTTAAGCATCTGACATTGGCTCAGGGCATGGTCTCATGGTTTGTGAGTTCAAGCCCCACATCCAGCTCTCTGCTGTCAGCTCAGAGCCCACTTTGGTTCCTCTGTCTCCCTCTCTCTCTGCCCCTCCCCCTTTCTCACTCTCTCTCAAGATAAATAAATAAACATAAAAAAAAGAAGACCATCAATATTGATCCTATGGACATTTAAAGGATTATAATGGATTAATGCTGCAATTTTCAATAAATTTAATTGCATAGATGAAATATACAAATTTTTGAAAAGATGTTAACTATTAAAGCTCACTCAAGAAGAAATATATGGGGTCACCTGGGTGGCTCAGGTCATGATCTCACAGTTTGTGAATTCAAGCTCTGCCATGGGCTCTGTGCTGACAGCTCAGAGCCTGGAGACTGCTGTGAATTTTGTGTCTCATTGTCTCTCTGCCCCTTCCCAACTTGTGCTGTCTCTCTTAGTCTCTCAAAAATAAATAAATGTAAAAAAAATTAAAAAATAAAAAAGAAGGAATATATGAGTAGACATCTATTAAAGATATATAGCTAAAGATATAGTCCCCACAAAGAAAATTCTAGATTCAGTTGACTTTAATTATTCAACACAGTACTAGAAGTTCTAGCCATTGCAATAAAGGCAAGAAAAGAAAACAAAAGGCATAAAGATTAGAAAGGAAAAAATACAATTGTCCCTATTTTTACATGAGATGATTCTATATATATTAAATCTGAAGAAATCTGCAAAAGAAATCCTAAAATAAGTGAGTTTGTCAACGTTGCAAGAATAAGATAAACATACAAAAATCAATAGTATTTCCATATACTAACAATGAAGAAATGAAATACTTAAGAAATATGTACAGAACTTGTACACTGAACACTACTAAATGTTGATGAAACAAATAAAAAAATCCTCAATAAATGGAAAGACATAATATGTGTGTAGATTAGAAGTCTTATAGTAAAAATGACAGTTCTTTTAAAGTAGATGCAGGTTTAATACAATTTTCTCAACATCTCAGCAAGATTTTTTTGTAGATATTGTCAAGATTCTAAAATTTATATGGAAAGGCAATGGAACTAGATAATTATTGAAAAAGTTTAAGGGAAGAATCATTCTACCTGATTTAAAGAGTTATTATTTCTACAGTCGCCAAGATTGTGAGGTATTGGTAGAGAGATAGACATGTAGATCAATGGGATAGAAGAGAGAACACAGAAACAGACTTGCACAAATATGCTTGGCTTTTGACAAAGCAATTTTGTAAAATAAATTCAATGGAAGAAAGACAACCTTTTCAAAAAATGGTCAGGAGCAATTGGACATCCATAGACAAAATATGAAATGTGACCTAAGTTTCACAACTGATATGTAAATGAACTCAAAATGGATCATGGGCTTAAATATAAGATGTAACTATGAAACTTTTAAAGAAAACAAAAACAAGAGAAAATCTTCAGGTCTATTTGGACAGAGTTCTTAGACCTGACACCAAAAGGATGGTCTATAAAAGGAAAAACTGATAAACCAGACTTGATAAATATTTAAGACTTTTGTGCTATGAAAGACCCTGCTTTATGCTCTGTTAAGAGGATAAAAATACAAGCCATATTCTGGAAGAAAACATTTACAAATTACATCTCTGACAAAACACTAGTAGCACCTAGAATATATATAGAACTATCAAAACTGGAGAATAAAAAAATTATAAAAATAGAGCAATCCAGTCAGAAAAAAAGACAAAATACATAAAACAAGCTTTCACCAGAGAAAATCTACAGATGACAAATAAGCATATGCAAAGATTTTCAACATCATTGGGAAAATGCAGATTAAAACTCTAATGGGATACCATTACCTATCAGAATGGCTAAAATAAACAGTGTCAAATTCTAGTTAGGATACAGAGAAACTGGATCCCCCACACTTTATGATGGGAATGTAAAATGGTACAGCTACTCTGGAAAATTATTTTGCAGTTTCTTTAAATAATAAATAAATAATAATAAATGTAACTACCATACAAACCAACAGATGCACTCCTGGGAATTTATCCCAAAGAAATGAAAACTTAATGTTCACACAAAACTCAGTACTTAAATGTTAATAGCACCCTTATTTGTAATAGCCACAAACGGGACTACCCTAGATGGCCTTCAAGGAGTGAATGGTTAAACAAATTATGGTATATCTATAGCATGGAATACTACTCAACAATAAAACAGAAATGAACTATTGATACACACCACAATCTGAGCGCATTTCCACAGAATTATGCTGAGTGAAAAGGCCAGTCCTCAAAGTTTTTATACTGTATGGTAGATACCATTTATATAACATTCTTTAAATGCAAAATTATAGAAATGAAGAACAGATTAGTGATGCATGCGATTAAGGAGGTGATGGGAGGTAGTAAGGTGGCTATACAAAGGCCACATAAGGTATCCTTGTGATGATGAAAATATATGTCCTGACCCTACCAATGCCAATATCCTGGTTATTTGAAGTATATAGTTTTGGTATGGGGAAAACCAGAGTAAAGGGTAAATAATATTTCTCTATTATTTCTTACAATTGCATATGAAATGACAATGATCTTTCCATCTAAAAGTAAAAATTATATACATATAAAAATAATTACTAGGGCAAAATGTACTCCTCTGAAGATATGGGAACTTAAGAATAGTTTACTTCTTCCCACATAATAATAAATATCACAGCTTCACTTAATATTTTTATGTCCTTGAAATCTCTAATTATTCTTTACGGTTGGAGAGCCAGCTTGTTCTATGTGTACAGTGTTCATATTTCTCCAGAGACATGAAAATTGGTAGTAAAAGTACAATTTTAACAAAAATGATGTATTTATTTTTCTAAACAATAGGTGGCATCTGAGCTTCACAAATAAAATTGATGATTCATGCTCTTGTATCAGGAAGTGTAATTCTATCTTTCAAATTAATTTAAATTTAACTTACATACATAGTACTCCTCATAGTTTATAATACATTCCTAAGTATTTGTTAACTGCCTGAAATAAAACACACTTTTTTTTCTAAAATTAACACTGGGGATGCTGCTACTTTTGGGGCAAAAAATAAAAATAACCCATAGATTTAATAATGCAATTATGTGTTCCTTCAATGTATAATTTATACATAACTAAAATCTAGTAAATTCTAATGCATATCAAATACTAACCTTTCTTATTTTAGTGAATATTATTCAGATGTGTAGAAAAAGCTAACATAAGTATTCAGTATATAACTATAGCCCCCAGCATAACAGGATAAAATGTTAAACCCTGACTCAATGAGTGGTAGAAAAAATTCCAGGTTTTCGACAGACATTAGATTTGAATTTATGCCCAGCCATTTTTAACCTCTGAAACCATGAGTAAGTCTCCAAACCAAACCTCTGTTTCATCCACAACACGATCTGTTGTGAGAATTAATTTAAGTTAAATAATATATGCATAAACTATTCTATAACAGGGGCCTTATTCATTGTTTTGATCACTAAAATATAAAATTTTTAAAAATGAATTCAGTGTGTAAATTCACACTATATATTAGAAGAGTATTAAACATATATTGCCAGTAATACCTAGCCAGCAGTTGTCAGCTATAGAAAACTTAAATTTAAAAAAAGAGAGAGAGGGGCACTTGGGTGGCTTAGTTAAGTGTCCAACTCTTGGTTTCAATGCAGGTCATGATCTCACGATTTGGTGAGTTCGAGCCCTGCATCGAGCTCTGCACTGGCAGTGTGGAGACTGCTTGGGATTTTCTCTCTCCCTCTCTCTGACCCTCCCCCATGCACACTGTCTCTGTCTCTCTCAAAATAAATGACTAAACTAAAAAAGAATAAAAAATATAAAAAAGAGAGAAAGAAAAAAGTTGGAAAATAACTTTTTCTCTTTCCATTTTGGAACTTAGTGCTCAGGGTAGAAATATTCTACTACTGTCACGGTCTCACCTTGCTTGATCAAAACACTGCTATAAGATCTTTGAGCTGAGAGTTTGGAACAGCAGAAGCTGTCATGAAGAGGGCTTAGTTTCACTAGAGAAGGTAAGGACAGTCTTAGGAGAGCTGAGCAACATTCGAAGGACTGTGCCATTCTAGGAAGAGTTGTGGGCTGATACCAATCCTGAATCAAGGATGTGAACACATGGTTTAAAAACCTAGAGCAAGACATCATCTCACAGCAATATACTATCACACATTGTAGTATACTGTCAGATATTTAATCTTTGTGGGAATACATGAATATATCTTATCTCTATAAGCATAGCTTTTTAAAAAAATTTTTTTTATGTCTTTATTTTATTTTGAGAGAGAGAGAGAGAGAGACAGGGAGTGAGAAGGGGAGGGGCAGAGAGAGGAGACACAGAATCTGAAGCAGGCTCCAGGTTCTGAGCTGTCAGCACAGAGCCTGACAAGGGGCTCGAACCCACTGACTGTGAGATCATGACCCGAGCCAAATTCGGACACTTAACTGACTGAGCCACCCAGGCGCCCCTCCATAAGCATAGCTTTATGAGTGGTGGTGCATTAATATCTTTGTGTCCCTCAGAGTGTCCAGCACTATTATATAAAATCGGATTATGTAATAGATGACTTAAATTAGCCTTTCCATCTATAAAAATAAATTCTTAAACTATGCATCCCGATTACAAAATGGTTTTTATGTAACTCTGAAGTTATATTTACTTTCAGCTTTTACTTTTATGCTCTTCAAGGATTTACTGTAGCCTCTTAATCAAGTTATTTATTTTCTATAAATTTAATCCATTGTAGTAGAAAGATAGGGAGGTTCCTAACTATATTTCCACCCTAAGATGGCTGGTATCCTTAAGATAAATTTGTAGATGCCAGGTCTAGGTAATGAGGCAAATGTTTTGCCTAAGACCTTGCATATAATTAGCATAAGTGAAAAGAAAGTCTTGAGAGCAGTGTAGGTAACACAATGACTTATTTGAGCATTCTCTCAGAATTTACTGTGAATTTGACTTATGTAGGACACACAGAATAAATTTTTGGTGAGTTAAGGAATCATGTCTCAACAATGGTTTTCCTTTTACTCCTTAGTTTATGTTGTCTATAAGTTATCAAAGGCATTTACAAATGATTTAATAGTACAGCCAAAGTTTCTTTTAAAGTAAACTATATTAACTTTAAATTTGGACCCCATACCAAAGGAGTTGTGTAACTGGAGAGCACATGGTTGAAAATTAAATACTTGATGGATTCCTTATATTGTGGCTCTTCTTTTTACCTGATTTACTTTTGCAAGCAGTATATTCATAATTAACTAGCCAAATCAAATGAAACCTACTGAATTTAGAGCAAACATGACCTTTGTGTTCTATGCTGAAATGTTCATCCACTGTCAGCAAGTCCAATCAATATTCAATTTCCCGCCCTGGTGTGTAGCAGAACTTTCCCTACTACACATACACTCATGGGGGGAAGAGTTAAAAAGGAGGGCAATGACATGATCTGTCACTTTTTATTTATGAAAACATGGTTCCCATCTTGTCTGCACTGGGTAGGAATGCAATAGCACATTGCAAACACATTCACTGTTCACTTACCTGTGGAAAATGGTTTCCATGAGCAAATTTAAATAACGAAGAAATATGCTTAGGTTTTTTGTTTAGAACAAATGCTGCCCTCATATAATATTTCTTTTTGCTTGGCAACACTGCTGAGGTCAGCATAACCTGTTGGTGCTGTAAACTGTCAAATAAATCTCCAGTCCTGCTATATATTGAAAATAACACAGTGATATGACAGGCACATCAGCAGTGGAAATGGCTGTCCATGCAAAATGATCTAGTGCTAAGATTAGTTTAATTTTATTGGCATTAGTGAATATTCTATATCATAGGAAGTCTTAAGGAGATCTTGTTATTCATGTTCCCTATTAATCTCAGTAATATGGAAGCTAAACCTTTAACTTCAGAGCCATAGCTGTTGTAATGTTGGTGGCGGGTGGCAGTGAGTTCCCCTCTTTTGTGATAAATGCTGTTTATGGAAAGTTTCATCTACTATTGTAGCTTGAGAAGACTCAATTATAACATGAATACAGTGATTAAAAAACATATAATATGTGTAACAAATAGAATAGCCACTGTAACAATCAGAGTCCTAGAAGGAAATAGAATCAAACTTGGATGATATGAGACTTTAGTGAATATAGAAATTAAGGAATTATGGCAAGATTAAGTCAACCGACAAAGAAGCTGAGGAATTTAGAGATTAGAAATGTAGAGACACCATTAATAGCCCAATGAGAGCGACAGTTCACAGACAAGGAGTGCAGGACAGAAACTGTAGTAGTGGAGGGGGTGCAAAAAACTGTCAAGAAACACATTTCAGACAAATAGGGAATGGGTAATAATACACATACCTCTTTCTAGCACCCTCTAATTTACTGAGGTCTCTACTTGGCCAAATACAAATGGGAGCCAGTTGGACACATGTAATCCACAGATGCCTTCTGTAAGTGTTCAGCACCTTGGTTTATAGAGCAGACCATAAAGAAGGGCTAAGAATGAATCTGGGGCAAGGTAGGTAGACAAAAGTTGAATAACCAGCAAACTGTGGCAAAAATAAACTTTATTAAAATAATATTCTGTACTGGCTGCTTCTTGTATGAAATTTTCTACTTTGGACACCAATTAGAGCCTTAATCGCAAGGCATCTTGATTTAACAATACTCAGGAAGAGATTCTTTAAATTAGAATGTAATGTGCTATGGCTCAGTAACTTCTGGTGGTGCTCCAATTCCAAATACCCATCTGCATCACCTAACATACACAGAGGTCACTAAACTCAAAGAAAAAGTCTTAACTTTTATTCATCAAGGGGATTCAGACAATTTGATGGTTAAGGGGGCTCCAATAAATGCTAGTTTGCATAGAGAAAGGTAAAACGGAGTCTGGTAATCTAGCAATAGAGGCTTGGTTAGCAGAGTTTAGGTCCACTTAAAACTACATAGCTGATTTTTGGCAATTTTACTACTCCTCATCTCCTTACTTGAGAAATTTTTGCTGAGATGCTGTTGTGGCTTTGTTAGTGGTGCTGGAGCCAGAGGAAGTAGCCTGCAATACGGGGCAGTGCCACTCCACATGGGGGAGTGATATGACAGGCACATCAGCAGTGGAAATGGCTGTCCATGCAAAATGATGCATGATTCCACAGAATTGTCCAACCTGAGCTTTGAAATCTGTTTGGTTTGCTCTGGTGACTAATGGAAAAGCTATTCTTCCTAGTCACCAAAATATAAATATATTTAAAACAACGGGCTAACTTCCCTACCTCTATTAAATGTAACACAGAAGATTCATTCTTTTTCTCAAGAGCAATAAAGTGGATTTTCTACTTAGTAACCACAGTCACAGTGATCTCAAAGGTAGCACTACATTTGTCAACTTTGATGTAGTAGATTTCAAGCTTATCTTGGCAACAGTTTTGTAGTATGGCAACAAGGAAGATGACAGTAGAATTCCAGATTCTGGTGTAGAGCTTAGTTAACATGGCTGTGGGACAGTGAAGACCGTCCTGATTTGTTAGCACAGCACACACATGATTGAGTTTCTATGAGAAAGCCTGAATTTTCCATAGCCTAGCAGGTGGGTAATTGGAACACTGCGATTTGAATATTGATGTGACTAAATCTGCGTTTACCACCTGGTGAAGCTCATATACTGAAGGTATAGCTCACAAACTGAAGTCATAAATAAACTATGTGTAAAAGGACAATGGACTAAAATATTAATTTGAGTATGTGTTCTCCCTGTAGTTTTCCTTCCTCTCCAGTTTAAGTATGTTTGTTAGTCTTGGTGATATTTGCTTCAGGAATTAGGAACAATGTAAAGCAGAAGGGCCTGAACTCAAAGGCTCTTCTCCTCTTTGACAAAAGCAAAGAAAGATAGTCTCTTCAATAAATGGTGTATGAGAAATCGAATATCCAGTGCAAAAGAATGAAATTGGACTCCCAAAGCCTAAGCCTTTTGAAGAAGAGATGCTAGAGGAAAGGCTACTGAACACAGAGAGACAGGAAAACTGCCCAGAGACTGGGAAGGGGTAGAGGTTTGCAGGTTTGGGAATGACTCCTTTTCCCATATTGGCATCTCAGAGAGACAGTAGGCCCTTACAACTGGGACTCCCATCATCCCTGAAGGTTCTCATGCCCTATGTATGCTGTGGATGCTGCAGAGGCCAGTGGAGCAGGATGAATGGGAGAATGACCATCAATACTGGTTGATTACTAATGATCAAGAGCTTACCAGGACCTCTGCACAACCTTGCAGTGATTTCAAACTATATTACAAAGTTATAGTATTCCAAACAGTATGGTATTGGGATAAAAACAGACACAAAGATCAGTAGAACAGAATAGAGAACTTGGAAATAAACCCATGCATGTACAGCCAATTAATTTTTGACAACAGCTCTAAAAATACACAAGGAAAGGATACTCATCCATAAAATAGTACTTGGAGAACTGAATATTTATGTGCAAAAGAATGAAATTGTACCCCTATCTTTTACCACATACAAAGCCTATTCAAATGGATTAAAATCTTGAGTGTAAGAGCTGAAACTATAAAACTCTTAAAGAAAACCATCAATAAAATGAAAAAGCAAGCTACAAAATGGGAGAAAATTTTTGCAAACCACATATCTGACAAGGGGCTAATATCCAAATATATGAGGAACTCATAGAAAAGCAATAGCAAAAAACAAAAACAAAAACAAAAACGAAAAAAAAAAAAAAACCCCAAATAACTCAATTAAAAAATGGGCAAAGGAACTAAATGGATATACTTCCAAAGAGGACATACCAATGACCAACAGTTATGAAAAGATGCTTGACATCATTAATCATCAAGGAAAGGCAATTCAAAACCACAATGAGAGATCACCTTACACTTGTTAGAATGTCTTTTGTCAAAAAGACAAAAGAGAAATGTTGGTGAAGATGCAGAGAAAAAAGGGCCCTTGTATACTGTTGGTGGGAATGTAAAATGGAACTGGTAGGATTTGAAACTGTAGATTATTATGTGTGCTACCATCTTCATCAATTGTTTCACTGTCTATATTTAATGGACTACATGGGCTTTGGCTTTGACATATCTTTTTTTAAGTGTTTATATATTTTTGAGAGAGAGGCAGGCAGAGAGAGAGGGAGCCAGGATCTGAAGTGGGCTTCGTGCTGACAGCAGAGAGCCCAATGCAGGCCTCGAACTCATGAAATGTGAGATCAGGACCTGAGCTGAAGTTGATGCTTAACCAACTGAGCCATTCAGGTGCCCTAATTTCTTTTTTGAGAGCACAGTTTCTCAACTGTGACAACTAATAACACTTTGGGATGGATACTTCTTTGTTTTGGGAGACTGTCCTGTACACAGTAGGATGTTGAGCAGCATCCTTGGTTTCTACCCTCTGTATGCCACTAAGCATCCCTTTGCCCCCATCATGACAACTAAAAATGTTTCTAGACATTCACCAAATGTCCCATGGCTGCAAAAATTACCTCCAGTTAAGAACTACTGTTCTAGAAGAAGCTAATATAACTCATAATTGAATTTCTTTTGGGATATGTTGTTAATGTGCACGACACATACTGAAAGTTTTGTATTCCCCTTTTTCCTTCCTGTTTTGGTATGAAGAATCATTTAGCATTGGAAAAATGCATTGATGGCATTCTGTATTACAGCAGTTTCTCTTAGCTCTACAGATATAAACCTTGGGGGAGGATCTTTTAAGAAGACAACCTTTAGATTAACCAGAAATATATACAAATATATTTTTTTCTTGTACATTTTTATATGAACATGTTTATATATACATTTATTGTTCTATTACATCTGAGAACAGAAATGCAAATGAAAAGTGGAGCTTAACTTAAAGAACAAAACTAGAGAAATGTTTTACTGCTTCAGCACCAAAAAAAGGAGAGAGAAAAATTGTAATGAAATTCAAAATGTCAGCATTTTGAAGTAGTTTGTTTAAGACACAGAGAAGTGGGATTTCCTCAAAAGGTAATATTTTAAAAGATGTATCCAAACAGGATTTTCCTGTGTTTTAAGACAATAACCTTTATATTCTCCACATTTAGTTTGCTAATAAAAACTTCATTATTAAAAAATTCCTAAAAGTCATACTATAAAAAAGTACTCCATTATTTCCCCAAAGGCTTTATTCCAAAAGATAAGCAATCTCAAATTTAAACCTTTTTTATGACTATGTTAAGTACATCTATTATACTACTTTTTGCTATAAAATTCCTTCTGATAGAAAGCAGCAAAAATTCAATCTGTTTTCTCATGCCAAATCTTCAGTGTTTCCCAGCTGTGTTGGTTGGTGTTTCAAGGCAGTCTCTTTCTCTTTGGAGTCCGTGTAATGAGCTGTAATTGATGGTAGCAATGACTATGACAAAGCATAAAGGGAGCACTTCTCATATAAGCTCATTCAAGGAGTTTTGTGCCATCACTTCTGTATCAGAGTCTTTTAAGTTTTTAGAATGAATGAGAAAAATCATAAAAAAACCAAAAACTCTCATTTTAGACATGATGGTTTTTGTTTTTTGTTTATTGGCTGTTGCTGGCCCATAAATCTCAAGTTTTTTTCTTGTTTTGGAGGTTTAAAACTGGTTTATTTTTAAGAGCTTGAGTTTCCTCTATTCCATCAAAGATTTCTTCTTTAAAGTTCTATGATAGCTTTAATTATCTTAAGAAAAAATTTATAAATAAGATTAAGAAACCTACTTCCTATGTCTTTTTGGGGGGCTGCTACAATTTTGCAGTGAATTTTCAAAGTAGTGTGTGGCATGTTATCTTGTTAGTGAGTGCAAGGGGTACATAGCATGAAATTTAATAATGTCCTGATGAATAAATTGTGCAAATACATAAAGAAAAATAAATGTAGAGAAACCATTCATAAAAAATATTAAAAATTCAGTTGGGAATCACTGACTTGTCCAAACATGAAATCCTAGTTGAAAGAGACCTGTAGAGGTTCCCAAGTTCAAATATTCTAAGTCATTGCAAAAAAATCTTTTCTAAAAGTATGGTGATCCCTTGAATTATAACTTCAAGGAATGGTGAGGCATTTAAAGCTGAGGGCCAATGTCTTCCCTTGGTTAAATATCTTTATAACCCTGTTGTCTGAGGGTCAGCATCTTTTTTAAATTGTTTTTTTTTTAATTTTTATTTTTGAGAGAGAGAGAGACAGAGAGAGACAGAGCATGAGTGGGGGAGGGGCAGAGAGACAGGGAGACACAGAATCTGAAGCAGGCTCCAGGCTCTGAACTGTCAGCACAGAGCCTGATGTGGGGCTTGAACTCATGAACTGTGAGATCATGACCTGAGCCAAAGTCTGATGCTCAACCTACTGAGCCACCCAGCACCCCCGACTGCGAGTATCTTTATTTTATAGAACAGAAAACCATGGCTAAGGAAGGTAAAGTAACTTGTTCATGAATTAATAGATGTGAGCTGGCATTTAAACTTCAGTTTTTCTAAATTTAAGGCCAAAGTTCTGTTTAATCATTTCCCTATAATTCCCTTTCTTTTAACTCCAGAAAGAAAATTTCAAACATCAGAAAACTTGAATGAATTTATTTATGCTCTCTACCTGGATTCTTGTGTTTCATACTTGCATTATCAAATATCTATCATCTAGATCTCTATTCATCCATCAATCCATTTTTTTCATTTATGCATTTTAAGGTGAGTAACAGACTTCTGTACACTTCCCCTCAAATACTTCAGCATGCATATCAACTAGAGATTAATATTTATCTATATATTAAGATAACATTTATAAACAACGTAATGCTCAAATCTCAAGTATACCAAGGGATGAGCACCCACAAATGCATTTATCTGTGCAACCCAAACTCCTGTCAAGATACAGAACATTACTCAGGAAGATTCCTCCAGTCTCTTAATGTGGCAATCAAAGGCAGTTGGTGATGGCAGATAGAACTAAATTTCCTTATAACCTGCAGCCCATTTCTCCAGGCACTACCTACTCTCTTAAATGCTCCTGCTTTGCTAAAGGGAAAACAACCTTAGCTTGACAATAGCTAGGCCTCCAGCATCTTGTGAATCTTCTTTAGCATATGAAAGTCTCATTGGAAACTTCCCCTGGACTTTACCTTCCCCAACTCCATAGTATAAAACCAGTCTCTCCTCATGGTCCCAAGGCAGCCCATTCTGCCCATGGGTCCTGTCCCCATGCTTTAATAAAACCACCTTTTTGCACCAAAGACATCTTCAAAAATTCTTTCTTGGTCGTCGGCTCTGGACCTCACAAACTCCACTGTCACCCCCAAAACCTCATCATCTCTTACCAGTAAATCCCCTTCCTCCATCAGAATTATTTTGATTTTTTTTCTACCGTTGGTTAGCTTTGCTTATTCTAGAACTTTATATATACAGTATGTATTTTTTCAATAAAGCTTCTTTCATTCAGCATACTGTTCACAGATTCATCAATGCTATTGCGTGTGTTATTACTTTTTTCCTTTTCTTTTTGAATAGTATTCCATTTTAGAATATGACACATCTTGTTTATCCATTTTCCTATTAATTGACATCTGAGTAGAAAAGCTAGTAAAAACAAGATAAAAGGGGCCAGCCAGATGTCCAAGGCTGGATACTCCCCTTTGCATGCTTTTGTCTTCTGTAATCTTGCTTGCCTCCTGCCTCTACCAACTGCCTGCATGGCACCACTGATAAGTACCCCCTCCCCGTTTTATTTTGTCTCTCAACCCCCTACTCTCCCAACCATAAAAGGAGGCCTATACCAAGGTTAAGGGCTCAGCCTTTGGAGATGACTCACCTGGGCCAGCACTGGTTCCCAGTAAACAGTCTATTCCTGATTCCCTGAGGGTGCCTGGCTTGTCTCTTCCTGGGCGCCTAGTGTTTGCTGTAACATTAGTGCTTTCTAGTTTTTTAGGTGTCAAGAATAAACTGCTGACTTCCAGTTTCTGGCAGGTAAGGAGTTTGGAAGTCCCCTCTCTGTCCTAACAAGCAGAACGCTGAACAGATTGAAAAATCAACAACTCTTCTTGGATCCCGAAGAGAGGGGAGGACACAGGGTAAACCTCTTTCTTCAAGATTAGAGAGATAGTCGAATTCAGGAGTCATGACTTACTAGGGATTCAGAAGCAGAAACCGCCACTTGAACAAACACTGGGTAGGAAAACCTGAACTGTAATTGACAAATTGCTGGAGGCTCAATGTGGACAAGTCAGAGGGTTAAAATCTCCAGGGGGGACCCAGTCATAGGACCCCCACATTACTGTGAGACTTACCTCCAAAAATTTGACCAGGTTCCCACAGTAAATAATGGAGTAAAATCCTCTCGTACTTGTAGCATAGGTAAGGGAAAAGGAACCATTTCTCCTTCTTTTTAACAAAGCCTGCCCTCAGGGTAAACTAATTAACTTAGGCCTAACCAGCTGGGGTATTATTAGAGCGTAACTGACCTGGGGAAAGGGAAATACCCAACTGCAGCCCCTGTTAGCTTCCTGTCCTACCAAGGGGGAAGGAAAAAAAAAAAAACCAAACAAACCCTAATTTGTGAGGTCAACAGTATAGGGTCAGAGATATGCTCACTAAAATGCTGAGTTTTAATCATAGGACTTACCGACTGCTTCCCCTTTCCCCACAAGTTACCACCACCTTACTAAAGTCCTAGTTAAGTAGTTCCTTTTACCTGGTATATTCTGTCCAGCTGTCAAGAAAAAATTACCAGGCATACCAAAAGGCAAACAACACGATTTGAAGAGACAGAAACAAGCATCAGAACAACATGGAAGGGATGTTAGAATTATCAGACGGTGGGGGGCGCCTGGGTGGCTCATTTGGTTGAGCATCCAAGTCTTGATTTCAGCTCAGGTCATGATCCCAGGGTCATGGGATCAATCCTCACATGGAGCTTGGAGCCTGCTTAAAATTCTCTTTCTCTCCTCCTCTGCCCCTTTTCCCTGTGCACTTGCTATCTCTCTAAAATAAGATTAAATTTAAAAAATTAAAAAAAAAAGAATCATCAGACTGGAAATTTAAAATAACCATGATGAATACGTTAAGGATTCTAATGGATAAAGTAGAGGTAGGCAATGTAAGCAGACAGATGGAAATCCTAAGAAATAACCAAAAACAAATGATAGACTTTTTTGTTATAAAGATAATTCCTCATAGTTGACAAAAGTAATAGATATTAAAATAATAACATAGGTAAGAAGCCTTTTTGAAATTATACTACTTGAGAAATCATTTAATATAAAGATAAGCAGTTACATAAAGTTATCAGCACCCATTTTCTGACTTTGAAATCACATTCATTATATTTTTCTAAAGTTTGTATTATTAACATTCAGCACTGACTTTTAAAATCATGTCCTAAAACTTTGTTCTCTGGCTATAATCAGCATTCTCAACTGGAAAAAATATAGCTATTCCAACACCCAAATTTGGGGGGGGGAATATATATATATACACATATATACATGTGTGTATATATATATATATATATATATATATTTAACTTATATAACAAACATAGATTTATTAATTGATACCTTCAACATAGCATGTTTTTTTTTAATCATTTGAAAAGTTTACAAGTAACCATCAGTTTTCTGGGAACTCTGCAGATTGCCATATATGGACAAAATTACTTTATATATTTCATTAAGATAATATTCTAAATACTCCCAATTATGGTCATCTGCCTTAATATTTGTCCTGTTTTTATACACTACTACAGTAAAAACTCATTATTTTGGGGTGTGGCTGAAAGGATTAATTGTATAAAATGATGTTAAATTTGTAAATTAAGAAATCACATAGAAAAGAACCGTTTTTGATTTCAAGCACATGCAGCAATTTAATTGCTAAACATGATTCTAGACAGAAATCTCAATGTTTTTACTTTAATAAATGGATTGATGAACTACATTTGTAAATAGTTGCATCTACTTTGGTTTAAGCATTAAGCCTTCTAAAAGTCCATACAATTTATTTTTCTTAAAAATGTAGAACTAGATTTAGAATTTTTGTGCTAAAAATGACTCTGGAGATCATTTGTGATTCCAGGAAGTCAATTTGTTTAGCAAAGCCATTCTTTATAGAGAGTGCATTGGTACATTTCAGCTCCACTTGAATGAATGATCAAATATTGAAGATTATATTGCATTACTCGAGATTCAAATATAGCAAATGTCTGATTTTGGCATGGGCTTATGTATATTCATTCATATTTTAATTCTTGACATGGAAAATTCACTATGTCAGTGAAGAAGAATTTAACTTACAGTTAAAAGATAATTTTAAAGTAGCAAAGTATGATTTTTCACCAAAATAAAATTGTATAGTTCCTCTTGTGACATTTAAGCATTCTTACTTACAGGGAAAAAGACATTTTTATGTAATGACATAGATTTGCATTTTTTACATCAGTAAAAAGTCTTAGAAGTCTTAGAAACTTTTGAAGTTTTAATATTTTTCTTTGAAAATATTTTATGAGGTACTCTCTACATATTTAGTGACTATGGACATTAATTTTGATTTTAGTACTTTGTACAATTTTTAATATAATTATTATTTAGTCAGCCAAAATTTACTTAACAGAATTCCAGATTTAAGCAATTTTAAACTTACCTTATAAATTAAGTTACAGATTTACTCCAAAGAGCAACAGCTCTTCATTTACGTATTATCAGGCACACTGTCTACTGGTGCACCAATAGAACTTTCCTCAGTAAGAGAAATTTTCTGTATCGATGTTCTCCAATAAGCAGCCACTACCACATGTGGCTATTGAGTGTTTGAGATGTGGGTACTGTAAATGGGAAATGAATTTTTTATGTTTAATTTTAGTTCATTTCAATTTAAATAGTCACATATTGTTAGTGGCTACTATATTTGACAGCACCAATTCCAGATTTTCATGTTACTAGGTAGTAATTCTTCTTCTGTGCCAAGAAGTTCAGCTGAAATATAGCCCTTGTCTAACTCATGACTTTTCCAAGATATTTTCAAGTTCAGCAGCAATTATTTTTGTCTTTCGGTATCCCTTCATTATGACACTACCATTTGTTGCATGAATAAATAGGTTAGAAACTGGATGATCAATACGAGATTTACTAATTTACAATTACTATTGTTAGGTGTTTATCAATTGCTAGACACTTAAATGTTCCAATAAACATTTCACAAAAATCATTGCTTATAAATGGGGACTGACTGTACTCCATTAATTCCATGTGCTGTTTCTTCCTTTCATTAAAGAAAAAAATGAATAAATAAAATTATTAAAAGAGATATCTAAGACGTGCATTTGAGTTTACATAATGGGGAAATACAAAAACAAAAGCAAAACTTAAAAGAAAAAAAGAGCAGAGCCCTGTAATCTAAATCTGTATCTATCTTTTCATGACCAGTGACTTACTCAAAAGTCAATGCTAGCTAATTACGATGCTTGGAAAGTTGCACATAGAACCAATTAAAACTTATTCTGTTCAGATTCTTCCCATTAAGAACTCAAATGTCCACCAGAATGACTGTCATCCTCCTAAGAAAAGAACTCAGAAGGCAGCAAACAAGATGAAAGTAATAATGACTATAAAATGCTTACCACAATGTGAAACACAAAATCATTGTTCCATAAATGCTAGCTAATAAAAATAAGAGTATTAAATACCAGCTTTAGTAAGGACCCAGGTTCAAGTTTGGAGAATACACAATACTAAAAATTAAAGGGACTCCAACATACATCTGATATGTAAATATCTAAATATGTTGTAGAAAAATCCAATCTAAATTTTGAAGAGAACCAGGTTCCAGTCTGCGAACAGGGTCCAGAAGTGCCCTGGGTCATCTGGTGACAGAAGAAATATACAGTAAATAATCAAATACAAGTATTTACTGAGCTCTTTTGGTGTGCCCAGCATTGAATTAGGTGAAGTGGTAGATACAAAAGGAATGTTAAGATATTGTTTATCCTCTTAGTGAGTTTGTAACTTAATGGAAACAAAGAAAGAAATAAAAATAATTGAATTTTGGAATAGACACATGGGAAGTAACAATAAATCCAGAGGAAACAGGCTAAGGGAAGTTAATAAAAGATACACAGCTGTAAGTCTGCAGGTGGAAGGCCAAAGACTTCAGAAAAAAAAAGATTCATGGTGATACCATCCTAAATTAGTCAAACTATCATATTGTTTCCAATCTGAATAGTATAATAATTATATGATTATGTTGGTTGTAAGCATTTGTTTTTCAATTGGAATGACTTCTGGTAATTAAACATAATTTCAATTGTCAGTGTAAACTGTTTAGCCAGTGTAGATGGCAATGTAAACTGTTTAGCCAGTGTAGATGGCACTGCCTCCTTTCTTGGGTTTTATAACCATGTGGAGGAAGCTACTAGGTGGGGCTGATAGAGGTCTGTGCACAGAGTCAAAGTTAATATACTTTCAGTGTTTAGTATCTTACTCTTAAAAAAATTCACCACAGTAGTATTCACTGTTTTTGCCATAGACTTCTTTGAATTTTAACACATGCATAGATTCTTGTAGCTACCATCTCACCTGATTACAGCATAATTACAATATGCCAGACACTTCCCCATTGTTCACTTTTAAATCAGAACCTCCTGGGGCACCTCAGTTGCTCAGTAGGTTAAGCAATGGGCTCCTCTTGATTTCAGTTTAGGTCAGGATCTCACAGTTTGTGAGATCAAGCCCCACACTGAGCCCCATGTCAGGCTCCACATTGACAGCAAGTTGCCTATTTGGGATTCTCTCTCTCTCTCTCTCTCTCTCTCTCTCTCTCTCTCTTTCTCTGCCCCTCTCCTGCTAGCTCTTTCTCTTTCTGAAAATAAAAAAAAAAAAACTTTAAAATAAAACACAAGTCAGAACCTTTTCCCTACCTTAACCCATGGACACCACTGATTTGTTCTCTGTTTGAATATTTTCTTTTCCAGGATGTCATATTAATAGAATCATATGGTACATAGTCTTTTGAGACTTAACTTTTTTTCATTCAGCAAAATGCCTTTGAGATTCAAGTTTTTGTGCATAGGAGTAGTTCATTCATTTTTACTGATGAATAGAATTGCTTTGTATGGATGTACCTCTATTTGTTCATTCATTCATTGGAGTATATCTGGGTTATTTCCAAGTTTAGGCAATTGTAAACAGTGCTGATATAAACATTCATGTATATGTTGAAATTTAAAGCATTTTCTCTGAAAAAAAAAAAAACCAAATAGTTAAGAGAATGAAAGGACAGGCCACAGACTAGGAGAAAATATTTGAAAATCACATTGCATCCAGAATATAGAAAGTTGAATCTTCAATTATCTTAGAAAGGGTTTCCCTGAAACAAGGAAGATAACATTAGAGAAAGTGAACGGTAATGTTGTTAAGCCAGCCAGGATTACATTTTGTTCTGAAATGAAACAATAATGGGAGCATTATAATATGGCTATAACAATAATGTAAAATAATATGGAAACTGGAAAGATGCCTAAATATGGGAAGGCTAGATTTTGGTAGATGCAAATCTATGAACAAACGGAAAAGGAGTAAGATATTTCATGCAAAAATTTAACAGAGGAAGAAAGAGGTCATTGCATTTATAGGGCTTCTGCACATATTTAAAATATGAGAGCATCTGAGCATGAGCCCTGGCATTTGGGGAGCTTTAGATGTAAGAAGCCAGGTCACAGAAGTGATCAACCAAAATGCCATTATTCACAAAATATGTGGGAAGGAGGACACGTGATTTCCTGGTTGTCTTAAGGCTGAACACATTAATGGAGAACAGAGAATGGAATGGAAATTTGAGCAGAATTAAATCATAAATCACCTGGAGCTTATAAGGGCAGGTGATGTTAAAGGCTTTGGGAAACAAGCATAAAAGGATCTGTAGAGAGGACAGCGAATGAGAAGGCATTTATGAAGGAGGTGGAAAGAAAGGACAACTAGGTGGTAAAAAAGAAATATGAACAATTGGCAGTTTGTGGCTGTGGGTGTTTCTAGAGATGGCAGTCCCATTTCTGAGTGCTCTCCTAAGGACAGAGATATACTTCAAGGATAGCTGTGCACATAGAAGAAAGAAACTTAACATTGCTTTCAGAAGGAACTGTCTTGGAGAAATTTAATGCTGGCTATCACATTTCTTTTCCAGATGTTTTCTGAAATGAAACTATGTTCAGTCCCTGCTTTTTTAACCCTGCTATATTCCTGGAAACCACAATTTGAAGCAGCGACTTCTAAAGGAGAACATTTCCTCCTAAGGATCAGTGTTATAATTAGTGATAGCAAATAACTCATCTAAGACAAACAATATATTGTAAAAACAAAATAGTAGGAGGTGATAGACAATGAAATTTCGTAAACATACATTATATTTAGTTATGGGGCAAAGTGCTTTGTAAACTCTAGTTATCATTTAAAATAGTAAAATATGTCCCACTAGATGTTAGGGTAGAAGAAAGCAATTATATGAAATCTTCTGTACTTTAAGTTACAGATCATTTAACTGTTTTTATGAGTAGCAAATTCATTTTTATCTTCTTATCTATATCAACACATATCTCTATCATTGTGTGTGTGTATATATACATATATATGTATAAATATATGCACTTTAAGGAAAAACAGGAGAAAAATACTTTGCATTAAGGGACTAGGGCTTCTAGGTGAAAACAAAAAAAAAAAAGATTGGTGGAAAAAGCATTAGCACTTTGAAAGAGCATCAGGCAGACCTGTGTCTGAATCCCAGCTTCAGGTCTTGGAGTTACATGATCTTAGAGAGACTCAATTTCCTCATCTGTAAAATGAGGGTGAAAATACCTACTTTTTAACTTGTTTGGGATATTAAATGAAATAACAGTGTAAAGCACCTAGTAGTGTGTCTCACACATAGTAATTTCTTAAAAAATTGAAGATCATATTCTACTTCCATGGATTGTGTAGTACCACTCTTGCTAAACATTTCCTCTTGACCTTAGAAACTAGAAGTTCGTGACTTTATATTTCCACCACCTTGTAAATCATCTGAATCCATAGTTTAAGTTGGGATCTTCATCAGACGTGCTCCTTCGAACTACCCATCCTCCATAAATTATGGGACATTCTCCCTTAAAGGGAGTTCCCACTAAAGGTCTCCAACTCCCACCCCAGTGAAAATCACCCATCTCAATATACAGAAGATTTCAAACTCAGAGAAGGGCATTAGTGCCCATGAAACTGTCATGGTTCTAGGCTCCTTGTTGAGCCTTTCCTTCCTTCCATCTCTCCATGCATGATTTCATCTTTAGATCACTGATCAAGGAGCCTTTCTCCATGAAGCATTTCAGTACCATTTGAGGTATACCTTGGAACTACTACCATATTTCTACCATACAGTCAGTACAACATAGTCCAGTGTGTGTGTGTGTGTGTGTGTGTGTTTATATATATATATAACACTGTTTATTTGTGTGGCTAGATCCAACTGAAGTCTGCATAGACTTTAAAATTATCTGTGTGGCTCCTCTCAAGGGAAACTATAACACAGGTCTTCAAAAAGATAAAGCAATAGTGATTCATTTAATCATCATATAGTCAAGTCAAGTAGGTGGATAAAATTAAAGAAGTTGCTTATTAGACAAAGTCCTTGAGGAAATGTCTGAGCAGTTTCAGATGCCAAGGTTGAAGGCAGCTGAGCATCCCATGCCTATTTGCCTAAACTTGTGTTGTCTTGCCCACCTCTCTGGTCTCTAACTAGACTTGTTCATCTCACTAATGTGTTACTGTCCTCAAATATATCTGGAACACAACTACATTTAACTCTCTCTACTGCTGTCTTTCTTGTCCAACTCTCACCATCAGTCACCTGGATTACTGTAATGTCCTCTCAATCAGACCTCCTGGCTTCAGTCTTGCCTTCAGTTTGTTCTCAATAGACTATCAGAGAGATCTTCTGCAGGGTAAGGCATCTTCTTCCTCTGCTGCTCTTGGATCTCCTCTGAGAAAAGACCAAAGTCTTTATAGTGACTGATAAAGCCTAGAAGTTTTTTTTTTTTTAAACAAACTTTTATCTCTGACCTTTCTTCTGTGCCATTCCTTCTCTGAAGGGCTGGCTAGCCAAGCAAGGGAATGGCCGAATGGCCTAGCTATATAAAAAAATTCAAGAAGAAAACAAAATCATTGTACCAAACAGTTTATACATGGAGTTCTTGGTATTATTTCTTCCACTGTATCATGCTGAATAATAATTTCCTTTCCTGTCCACACTAGTACCATTTGTTTAAAGTTAATATTGTACCTGTTCACATAAAATGGAGTAAATTTACCACTTTATAGGTCAACTTGCCTGCCTCTCATCATTTTGTCATGTGTTTTACTTCTATATTCATTATAGAATCACAAGATAATTTGTAATCTTGTTTAAACCAGTCATATGTGTTTTAAGGGAATGCTGAAAAAAGATTATTTTATATTGAGTCAAATAGTTAACATTTTTGATACTCTTCATTTCTTCCTGAATATCCAATTTTTCCTTCTGGAATCAGAAGGAAATCCTTCCTTCCTCTCTCTTTAGCCTGAAGAATTTACTTTAGCATATCTTATAATAAAGTTTTGGTGAAAAATTCCCTTAGTCTGTTTTATCTGAAAATGTCTTTATTTCTCTTAATTATTAAGGGATATTTTTGCTGGGTCTAAAATTCTTGATTGATAATATTTTTGTTTCTACAGATAAAAATATTTTATTATATTCTCATCTCCATAATTTCTGATGAGAAGTCAGTAAAAATTCTAATCATTGATTCCTTGTATATAATGTATTGTTTATCTCTGGAAGCTTTTAGTATTTTCACTTTATCTTTGGTTTAAGCCATTTGACTGTGATGTGGCTAGTCATTATTTTCTTCATATTTATACCATCCAGTCTCTTGAATCTATAAATTTATGTCTTTCACTTATTTAGGGAGTTTTGAGCCATTATTTTTTGAAATATTTTACTGTCTCCCTCTCTGTCTTCTTCTTCTGGGATTTGTATCGCATATATGCTAGACTTTGATCTTCTCACATAGGTCGTAAGACTCTCTTAATTTTTTTTCTCCTTTTTCTTCTTCATTCTTCAGAACAATCGTTCATTTATGGTTTAGGATTCAGCAAGAGATTTTGATAGAGCATTTACCCCAACTTTAGGTACACTCTCTGACTTTTTCCTTTCTTGGATCCTCACTCACTTCATAGCAGTTTTGCTTTTCCCAAACTCTGTCTTTTGTCTCTTCAGGCCACAGAGAATGTAAGTTTTTGGCCAGATGCCAATTGTTGGCTGTCCTCAGGCTAAAGTCATAAAAATAGAAAATTCACCCTGTGGAATACCCTTCTTCCGTGTGTTGACTCTCCTCCAAAATCTGTGAATGTTCACTCTCCAGTGCCTTCAAAGATGTTTCCCCCCAGTGTTCATAGTTATCTGCAGGAAGGTTGATCTAATAGGAGTTTAGTACTACTGGAAGCAGAAATCCTTTACCTGTTTCCTGAAAGGAATATTTTCTGTAAATGGATGAAAAAAACCTTGTAGGAGATATAAAAAATATAGGATCTGTCCAATTTTTCATTGCTTTAGAGTTTGTAAAAGTTTAGCACTTGAGATTTGCTATAACTTAACAAGGAAAGAAAGGGTAAGTAGGGCAGGGATGTAGTTGGGGTTGAGAAAACTCTTAAATCCTATAGTACTGTCCTCTATAGAATGATCAGAAAATCATTGTTTCCCAGCATGAGTTGCAATCTGTTTACAGGCTTGGCTAATGGCAGTGTCACAGTGGAGCTGGTCTAAGGCTATAGGATGGTAAGAGGCATCTTAGGAAAAAGTAGTGGTTATGGTTAGCTATATGATGATGATTTGAACTTGGAAGATATCTGAGTTAATAGCATTCCAGCTTGCAGAGATTGGGATGTAAGCCAGTGGAGCTGATAGGAGTGACATAAGACATTAATGTCCCAGCCAAATGGGCTGGGGTTTATATAGGCCTTTGGGCTTTTGTTTGTTTGTTTGTTTTCCTTTGTTTTTCAGGGGAAACTGGAGGACAACCAAATTTGTGAAGGTGAGTCTGTCATAAGGAAGGAGGAAACAAAACCTCTGGGTATTAAAGACGATGCTAGGATACTTACCATATGTTGCATGATTTACATACAGTAGCTCATTTTAACCTTTTGAAAAAGTTGTTCAGAGGCTTCTCCTAGGTATACCAGGCTTGGGGCAGGAAAATAAATTTTAAACATAACCATAGAAATAATGCTGGACTATTCAGGGAGGATCACTCTAGGCCTTGGATAGACCTGAACCTACAGCTTGTGGCCTTAAACACAGACAGCTGGATGGAAGTAGGATGGTGGGTTGGGCATTTTCTAAATAGTGTATCTCAAGTGGGACACAGATTCACTGTGTGTGCAACAGCTACCTGGGCCTGCCTCTTCATCACCCTGTGTTCTTGATGGGGGTGAAGGGAACCAATGCAACATGAAGCTCATGCTGTCTGTTGTGTCATAGGCAATAAACTATTTAAATCCATTTGGAGGAGTTATTCCTTTGCCAGCCAAATCTATGGATGTGTGCTAAGCCAGCCTAGCAGCATCCCCTTTCCTGCTGCTCAGGGACTGCTTGCCTGGTTGCCAGGCCAGAGGAAAGAGTGAAAATGTCATTAACTGTGCCCTTTCCTTCCTCCCCCAAGCCTATTAGTAGAATAAGACTTCTTCTCCAGATCTTAGGAAATTCGAAACTATAAATGTTCCAGGAAATGCTCCTTGGGAAAATAGAGGAAGTATTAATTGCCTCCAGTTATCTATATTTGGACAACTTGGCTAATCCATTTACACATAGTTGAGTGTTTTCCTGTTCTTGATTGTCCTTCCTCTCCTCCCACCACATTACCAAACAAAATTGCTTTCTGTTATTGAAAAAAATATCCTTAAAGAAAACATAGATTTTTCCAGAGTCGAGTTCTACATATTTAGAAAAGAAAACATCTTGTCTTACATTTGACAAATTTTCTAATTGCATATGCTTATGATTTTCTATGTTAGGCCAATTTTGTTAGGTGATGTAACATGGGGACTGAGACTGCTGTATACACAACACATCTCTGAAGATTACCTGGGAAATTGAAAAAAAATATTCTAGAATCTTCAAAAATCACTACCTCTGGTAGAAGTAACTCATTTTATGCAAAGGAATTTCAAATGGGTTAGATTTATCTTTGAAGCATTAGAACAGATATGGAGCACTACTTACGAACTTTTCAGAAAAGGCTCTCATAGGGACAAAAAATAGTTTGAAACTGATGCCTCTGATAAATATTTTAATAGGGACAAAATATAATGTAAAGGTTAACTGTGTGGACAGAAATAACAAAATTAGTATTCAAACTCAAAAAAAGTTTCACTAAAATCATAGTGGGTATTTCAGTTCTTTCAAATACAAGAGAATTACAATTGCCTGCTTCCTTGGGAATATTTTGCCAGTTTTCAATAGAAAAATATGTACTAGTATTTAAAAGCAAGGCATAGCACATGAGGTGAGTACAGAAAACTAACAACTGAATATAAGTATATGCATGTTGGGTGAGAAGTAGACTACTTGGAGGTTCATTATAAAATAACATATGCTAAGAGAAACAAGGAAAATCATTTTTCATGATGAATAGCTGCTAAAATAATGTGAATATACGTTGAGAGTAACTGTCAAAGTCAAGTAGCAGCTTGCAGAGTCCTTTCTGTGCTATTTGATAGGTAAGAGATATAATTCTACCTGTAGCAATAAATAAAAGTAGTGCCTCCTTAGGGAGGAGAGCAAACAATCATTTTCAAATTTGAAGGAAATTTTCAGTTCAGATAAATTAATGGCAGTTATGCTTCGTTCTCTGTGTTTAATATACTGGGGCCTTCAAGGAGTAGCCTGGTGGCTGGAAAGACCAGGATAATGATGCAAGAAGTCTACGTTGGAATCACATCTCATAGGGATCTTTATTGCACATTACCTTAGGATGTCAAGGCTCTTTGTCCCCCTCACCAACATCAAAAAGTGTTTACATTTGGCAACTTTAGATGATCTCTTTTTAATTTAAACTCCAGTAAGCATCCAGCTTGCTGTGTGCTTTTTTAAAGACCTGGAAATCATCAGTACCTTCATTATTCATTCCTCATGAGAAAAACAGTTTAGATTAATAAGAGAAAATGTCCCCTTCTATTGCCAGTATATTCATTTCATAAACACATGAGTGCCCTAAAAATTTTTCAAGGAAGTCTTCCATTATTTAAATTTTATACATAAAGGTCTTTAGTGCCCTTTTTAGCTCCAATAAACATTAAGGGCCATGACTTCTCTGAGCATTGATAGATGTGATTCAGAATTGCCCCATCTAGATTTTTCCATGAAAAAAAAAACACCTTTTTCCCCCTTCATGATGTTACGGAAACCAAGAATAAATATCTATATATTTAATAATAACAACCCTGTAGCTACCTTCCTTCTAAAGTATCGAGCATCTTGTTGCAACAGGAGATTTGCTAATTTAGAGCAAATAAATCAGAACTCTTTTTCTACCAGTGTTTAGTGGCATAATTGCAGGAAACCTTATCTCTTTTAAGAAAGATAAAGCAGACATCTCTTGATATCAAGAACATTCTATGTTTAAAATATATAGTCAATTAATCATCAAAAATGACACACACCTGATTTGTGCCATTGTATACCCAACAAGACCTAATTATGATGAAGGTTATTAGTAAGAAAATGATGGAACACAGGGGAAAGAGCAAGAGCTAAGAAAGTTTTTTTTTTTCTAATCAAATTTCAGTTCCCTATGACCTAAAGATGTAACTCTGCACTTAAGTCTTAGATTACTGTAGGTTTTGAACTTTTATTTCTGACTGATGAAACATAAAATATGGACTTTTAAAAATAAATATTCCTGCATTCTTAAAAAAAATGTCTGGGAGGTAATAATACTCCTGTGGTTTTTTTTTCTAATAATGTTTTCAGTATGTATAGTGCAGTCAGTAGCATACATCTAATTTGCTCAATAGAGATTTTACCACCTTCTGCTACCATATTGGTTTTTACCTCCCTGGATAATTTTTGTTTGATGATATATAATGCAGTTGGAGTTCTGAGGACTTAAACACTCAATAGCCTTAGTTGGAAAAATTATATCTCTGCTAGAAAATTCGTACATCTTTGGATACCTACTTATTTTTTATAAGATTTGTCTAATTTTTTTTATCACAATAGTTCAGAAGTAGGTATTGTTTTCATACGTAACAGTGGACAAAACCCAGACTCAGAGAGATGAACTAACTTTATCAAGCTAAGTAATGGAGACTGGATTCAAGGTCACATACTCTGATTTTAGGTTCAATGCTCTTTCCATGATTTTATAATATACCACAGTACATTGGAGTCTTGTGGTTGTCATAAGCTAGGTATATTTAGAGGAAAAGTGATTAAATCCTCCTGGGAGAAGATGCTTCTCTCAATTTTTTTTTGAGAGAATAAAACCATAAGGAAAATTTTTCTTCCACAACTTAATGAATGTTTTATAGGAGAAAACCTTTCTGGGTTGTGGAGTGTGAATCAAGGCCAAACAAGGACAAAGGAATTTCCCAAGAGCAAGAGGTAAAAGAATGTGGTAAAATATGACAAGGTAAAATGCCAGACGTTTAGACTGACCATGGAGAGCATCACGGACTGGGAAGGTGGGAGGCTATTATTGTAGCTGAATGTGTTACAAAGAAGCATCTCCTGCTAAGCCCTGATGCTCACCCTCACACAACTGATTATGGTGCCCCCAATCTTGAGAGATATTTAGTATGGAGAAATAGCAGATTTTCATCTAATTTTCCCCAAAGCTGCACCAGAACTGGGAACAGAAATCTCAATGAACTCAGAGAGATTGTGGTTCTCTGTCAAATGGCCTTTGTGACATCATCCCAGAATATACCACAGCAATTAAAAAAAATCATTGTAGATGCATCTCCATGTCTCTGAGCTTATGAAAAATAGATTTTCTAGGACCATTGGGTGGTGTGTAAATTATACATACCACATTCCTCTGGTTTTCTAGTTCAGGGGCTTCTTGCTTCCCAGACATAAGCTACAGTTTGTTAGGTAGGATCCTACCTGAACACCCTCTGCAGATATAGGCTTATGGCACTAATGGAATTGTCAATTCCTTACTGAAATAGAACTGAAAAGCGAGTGGAAACTGCATCATTTTCAATCTTTCAAATGGCTTTTAGGTCTGTGCTAATAAATTTTCAATCTATAGTTCATAATTTTTGGTTCAAACACATAATTCTTCTTATTTTGTTTACAGTCTCAGGAGCCTTAGCATAAAATGCTACTTTCATCATTCTAAACCCTTAAGAAAAATTACCTGCCAGTTTAAATTAAAGGTAGCCTCTTTTTAAAAAATATTGTAAGAAAACTTTGCTCTTTGGAAGTGCAAGCTGATACTTTTTGTTCAGATACCTAAAAAGTGTACACAGGAGGATAAAGAACAAACAGAGTTATATGTTTAACTATTTGTATTCAAATTCTATATTAATATAAGAATAATTTTGTTATAAACTATTCTATAGATGGAGATTATAGAAAATATACAGAAAGGTAGAAATGATGTAGTGAAAAGTCCAGTGCACTAGATTCAGAGAATTCTTTTTGTATTTTTGAGAGAGAGAGCAAGTGAGCAAGGGGCAGAGAGAGAGAGAGAAAGAGAAAGAGAAGTAGGGCTCACCCAGGGCTCATGTTTTTACCTGAAGCAGGGCTCAAGCTCCCCGATGTGGGACTCGAACTCACAAGCTGTGAGATCATGACCTGAGCTGAAGTCAGATGCTTAACAATTGAGCCACCCAGGCAACTAAGATTCAGAGAATTTTTGACTCATTTCTGTTTCTTCTTGGCTGTATGACTTTGGCTGAATCATTCAGTCTCTAGGTTTCACATTTCATTTCTGTGAATGGGGATAATATTTACCTTCTACACGTGATTGACTGAGTTGTACCCCCATATGTTCCTGAAAATAATATGTAGGGATCTCATGGCACTATTTACATAGCTCTTTGTCTTGATCAATACCACTGCTAGGTAAGGTAGTGATTTATATTGGGTAGTGAAAGGTATTTGAGTTATAGTTGAGTATCCATGATGAAGGCAGGGATACAGTTTCTCAACTCCATGCTGGGTGAACGTCACTAGAGCACTGTGTTCTGAGCTCACTGCCTAACCACGTGGACTCCTCAGTTTGACTTAAGGCACTCCTTTCATCAAATTGAGTAGTGTACATGGTAGGCAGTGAGCATGGTGTTGGGTCACTCTCTGGGGACAAACATGAAAGAACTGAGGATATTTTGCTTGGGGAACAAAAGAACTAGGGACCTGATTAGGGACCAAGACCTGCTGTCTTGTATTATTTGCAGGATGGTCATGTGTAGAGAGGTTTGAACTAATTTTATGAAGTTCTGGAGGACATGAGCAGGATGAATAGGTAGAATTATGAGAAGGGAACATATGTCTTTACATAAAATAATTTCTATCTATTAGGCCAGACCTCAAAATGGATTGAGGTAATCAATTTCTCCACACTGTCAGTGTTCAGAGTCTAGACAGATGCTCTGGGGAAGTTTTATAAAGAATTGGCTTAGATTATATCTTAACTGCTAAGGCCCCTTCTCTCATTAATATTTCATAATCTTGTCATTTTTATTACCATTTATTTTTATTATGGTTAACTGTTAAAGCATTAGAATAAAATGATTTTTGTTTTCTACTTATTTATAAGTGTAAAACTTTGTTTCTAGAAAACAACAGCTTAAAATCAAATATATTTACATCATTACATTCTAGCTCATCAAATATCCTCAGATAAAAACACCAGGCTCATATTTTTGAAATATATATGACTTACTGATAAATGAGGTTGTCATATTTTCTGTTTTATCTTTTCATGGTTCTTGTGAGCTGTAAGAACATTTTTTTTCACCTTCGATATACTCTTATTTATAAATCATTAAAAGAGTAAGGATTGGAGGTATCTTATCTTTAAGGTATCTTTGGATACCTTGGAGGTATCTTTAAGGTATCTTAAAGATTTTAAGGCCGATAATTTATGCTGTTCTTATTTCTCCCTCTAATATTTTGATTACTGGCTGTCCATCTTATCTTACATACCTCACAATGCAGGAACTCACTTCTTAAGGCATCTTTGGCATCTTTGGATAGGTCTTACTTCTAGAAGATCCTTTCTTCATCTTGAGCTGAACTCTTTCTTCTTGTCACTTGTTTTAGTCTTCCACATTGACACCATCCAGAATGAATCTAACCCCTCTTCTATATAAACAGCTTTTTGCACATTGAAAGACAGTGATCCTGATGATTTGCCTCTTATTTCTGGGATTCCTGCTGGGTTTTGAGTATCATCATTATTCTGGCAACTTCTGTCTGAATAATTGGGCTTTACACATCCAACTTTAAGGTATGTTGTTCAGAAATGGACATGATCTTACTATAGTTATGGCCTGGCTATGGAGCGCAAACCAGACTGTGTCCTTTCTTTCTCTATGGTCTGTCCATTTCTATTAAAGCATCCTAAGGTTTTAATGGCTTTTTGTGGTTGTTAGAATTTCCATGTGACTCATTCATTCAAATGGTATTTATTGAATGCCTACTATACACTGGAGTCTCTTCTAGGCAAATAAAACAGTGAACTGAACAAAGAAAAGTACACATTAGGGAAGTATATTTAATGAAAACACTCACTTTTTTTTTCCCGTAAGGTCTGTCAGTAAACCATAGTCTCCATCTTGAAGTATTGTAATTATCATTTATCTAAGTGTAGGACTCTGCATTTTTAAATTAAGTTGCCTCTTGAGATATATAGTATATTATTTTAACATTCTAAGGGCTTTGTGAAATTTTGATTCCATGACCCAATGCATTTATAATGACTTGTTTATGTGAGAAAAAAGTGATAAAATTTGTATCTTTATTCATATCAAGGATTAAAAATGTTGAGTGGGAAAAGGCTGAAGAAGGCGCCATGTGGCAGTGACTAAAAAACTCTAGATTGACACATAGCATATTCAGTACCCTTTGGGTATGAACAATTACCTCTGTATTTGTCCACTTGATTATACCTATATGTAACTTATGTTACTGCCTTTTCTTTTCTTTTTCTTTCTTTCTTACTTACTTTCTTCTTTTTTTTTTTTTATGTGTGTGTGATGACATCAGATAAGGTCCTGCTGAAGACTTGTTTGCCTTTCCTCTGCTCTCCGTAAATGCCCAGTTTCTTTTAAGAGGCAGTTTTACCCACTGGCTCCACTTACCCACCTCACTTTATTTTTCCTTTTGTGCCAATCAATTAGAACAGCATTCCATTAACTAAAACTGCTCCTATGAACAAATATTTAATACAGTCTTAAAGAATATTTAGAGGGTAGTCTGTTCCGAGTCTGAAAGATCTTTCTTTAGTAAACACCTTTCAAACCATGATCTTGTCATTGTTTCTCTCCTTCAGTTTCTGTGGTCAGGGAAATGTCACCCTCCCACATCCACAAGTCCAATATTTTTTAGGGCACAAATGAAAAAAGGTGATTCAGTTATAGTTCCACAGTTGAAAACAAGTCTTTCTACTCCAGACCCAGGAAGAAGTCAATACAGAGATATTTAAATGAGCCATGTCTGATACTTCCCTCCTTGTTTTCAATTCCAGTACTATTCTAGTCGTATATATATTCTAAAATGAGCTGGCAGAAAATCAGATCAAGGGAAGGGAATGGGAGTTGAGTATTAAAAAGAAATCCAATGTCTCTTTTATATATAAGAGTGATAAATATGTATAAGAACATTGTATTATTTTATTTGAACCTTAAATTTAAAAAATTATATTAAAATTTAAAAGACTGGCACTTCTGTCTATTAAAAATGAAGTTCATAGATACTAGTCCAGCTTAAAAAAATTCTGAGAAAGAGGTTCTGAACAAAATGATTTGGGGATGCTTTTTAACAAACAGCTGCTCTGACTATTCTGTTTAGATAAAGAAGCTATTTGCTTTGCCCGGGTATATTTCAGATTTCGCAAGCCCTTTGCAATAAAAACCCTGCAAGCACCTCACAGTGCTACTGTTAGAACTGCAATACCTCAAACTGGACTTTGAAATTTTATTTACTGGAATATTCGAATACTTAAAGACAAGTTAAAAATTGAATTTACATATTCTACTGATGTCATTTATTTATGTTAGATGCAAATATAAAATTCATTTTTAAAAAATTTTATTTATTATTTTTGAGACAGAAAGAGACAGAGTGCGAACAAGGGAGGGGCAGAGAGAGAGGGAGACACTGAATCCGAAACAGGATCCAGGCTCTGAGCTGTCAGCACAGAACCTGATGCGGGGCTCGAACCCACAGACGGCGAGATCATGACGGTGAGCCGAGGTCAGACGCTTAACCGACTGAGCCACCCAGGCAACCCTAGAATTCATTTTTAAAGTAGAGAGATGTGGCTACCTTTTTTCTACTACTGTGAAAATTATGTTTTATAATGTTATCACCTTGATTTGAAAGTGAAATGTGGGGCGCCTGCGTGGCTCGGTTGGTTGAAAGACCAACGTGTGATTTCAGCTCAGGTCATGATCTCATAGTAAGATTGAGCCCTGCGTCGGCCTCTGTGCTGAGCGTGGAGCCTGCTTAAGATTCTCTCTCTCTCCCTAAGGCCGTCTTCCCTGTTCACATGTTCTCTTTCTCTAAAACAAAAAATAAAAATAACAAAAAGAAAAAAAAGAGTTTAAAATTTATTAAAAAAAGAGCGTTGTGATTTAAAACTTGTGATACTAGGGCGCCTGGGTGGCTCAGTCTGTTAAGCGTCTGACTTCGGCTCAGATCATGATCTCAAGGTTTGTGAGTTCAAGCTCTGTGTGGGCTCTGTGCTGACAGCTCAGAGCCTGGAGCTGGCTTCGGATTCTGTCTCCCTCTCTCTCTGCCCCTCCCTGGCTCACACTCTGTCTCTCTCTCTCTTTCTCAAAAATAAATAAATTCTGAAAAATTAAAAAATGTGATACTTTAAAAAAATGTTTGTTTATTTTTGAGAGAGCGCAAATGGGGGAGGGGCACAGTGAGGGAAATAGGATCCGAAGCTGGCTCGTCAGTGAGCCCAACGTGGGTCTCAAACTCACCAACTGGTAGATCAGGACCTATGCCGACATCGGATGCTCAACCGACTGAGCCAGCCAGGTGCCCCAATATGTGATACTTTAAAAAATATGTAATAGTTAATATAATTTTGAAATTTGCTTTTAAAATGTGACTCCCGGAAACTTAGAGAAAACAGCTAATCATTACAAAATCAGTTGGAGAGCCCCCCAAACAAGTTATTGTGACGATTTACTTAAGCTTATAAGGATCTGGTTTGAGGGAGGTTCCCCACAAGGATTCCTATTAGGGTTATTATATCTATGGGAATGGCTGAGGTAAGGGAGTGGGGATAGATACATCTAAATGTTCAAATAACTATAATGGAAGCTGTGTGCAATGATAAGTCAGCAGATTTTCTGCTGAACGGCCAACTGTGCTTTTTAAAAGCAAAATTTCAGCAAACTGAGAATAGAAAATGATTATGAGGAACTTCCAAATACCAAAAACAAATTTTAATTCTATAAATAAATGTCTATATGGCTGATGGGTGGGGCTGGTTCCTTTCAAAGGAAATAGAATGAGTGTGATATAATTTTCCAGGAGACTCTGGAGATATCAGGGTGCTTGAACAGAGGGCGATTTATTGTGATGCTCCCCTTAAGTCTATGTACAGTGAGCGGAGAAAATCTGAATGATAAGAAGATAAAAGTAGGCAAAAAGAGAATGATGAAGGAAATAAACTGATCCCCAATGAGGATTATATCAAAGCATACTGTAATGGGGAGCAGAGGAGAGGACTGATATCTATGTAAATGAAACCTGATTCCACCCAGCTTCTATTAAAATTTTGGCTAACATCACTTTTGAAGAGCCAGGCTTATGTAGAAATAGGCTGTAGGTCAATTAGCCAAAAACAATTTCACTAAAATGACCTGTATCTTTTAACTATGTAGTTTTAGTCAAATAGTTTTGATTTTGCCTTTGTAACAGCTTTTCAGGTAATGATCAATTCATTTCTCCTCTAATTTGCTACATAATGTTCCTTTTGTTTCTACTGGAGCTGCAGACCAAAGGCCAGAGAGAGGGAAAGACTGGTAGGCATAGGGCATGTTTTTTGTTGACTTGGATGTGGATTATATCTAGTTGAAAATGTGGGCTATGGTGTGAGCTCTGGGTTCTCCTACTCCACCATCTTCCCAAGCTCCTTTAAAGGCATGTTTTTTGTTATAAAGAATTCTTATCAATATATTTTTATGAATATATTTTCTTTTCTTTATGGTATATTCTTCATGTATACAGTCATTTAAATTTTTGTATATAAGTAGAATTTATCTTTAGAAGTAAATTGTTATGAATATATTTTTTCTTAGGTATATATGTAACTGGTTATTAATATTTTAAAATATCAGGAATCTCATGTTTAATTTTTTTTTTTTGAGAGAGAGAGAGAGTGAGCACCAGTGGGGTAGAGGCAGAGGAAGAGGGAGAGCGAGAATCTTAAGCAAGTTCCATGCCCAGCATGGAGCTCAATCTGGGGCTTGATTTCACAACTGTGAGATCATGACCTGAGCTGAAATCAAGAGTGGGATGCTTAATTAACTGAGCCACGCAGGCACACCTAATTTTATTCTTTTTTAAATTAATGTTTATTTATTTTTGAGAGAGAGACGTAGGGGGAGAGAGAGGGGAGGCAGAGAGTGGGAGACACAGAAACAAGAAGCAGGCTCCAGGCTCTGAGCTGTCAGCACAGAGCCTGTTGCGGGGCTTGAACTCACAAGCCGTGAGATCATGGCCTGAGCTGAAGTCGGCCCCTTAACCAAGTGAGCCATCCAGGTGCCCCATTTTATTCTTAAATTCAATTTCTCTCCAATTCCTCAGTTACTCCTCTTTCTTCCCCTCAATTTCCAGCTCCTTAAAATAGTGTCATGAAGACAAAATAAGAACCAGTCAATATAGTTAGAGGAAATACATGAATTATGTGAAATAGTAAATTGTTTGAGTTCTGTGGGGATGAGAACTTGTTGAAGGAAGGTTAATTTCTACATTTTCCTATGGGAAATATAAAGATGATAAGAAATTTGCTTATAATAAGAGCAGAATAAATTAAATCACCTATCTTTTAGTGCAGATGCTTGAAATGAGCATTTTATAACTGTGTTGGGTCACTTCTATGTTCACTACATTGTTGTCAAGATTTGTTATTTTTATGCAAGATTGATTTTAGAGTCTATGTTACTATTATGCAAGATTTGTAATCCTGCAATGGATTTATCACTTCACACTGAATCAAATGTGGAAGAAAAAAAAAAAAGATCTTATGCATTATGATCTTTGAGAATATGTGTGTGCATTTTTCTCCTCCAAGTTTGATGGTATGTAGTAAGCTAAAAGGGAAAAAAAGGGGTAAAAATTATATCAAGGTATTCATATGTAACATATGTCATTAATAGATATTCATATGATGCTATTAAATAAGCAATTGTTGAATTTAAGGAAGAAGACAATTTTCTTTTAGTTTAGTTATTTTCTTCAAGAGATTTAAACGAGCCTACAGTAAACGTACACGCACACAAAATAATGTGTTCCTTCAATACTTGTAATAGAATGGCCCAGCCAGAGACTCCTACCCATCAGTGTACTTTACCGTGCTGTGAACGGAACAGTTGGGGTCTTCTCTGGTTACCCCAGTGTGCTGTATGAATATGATTATTTTCTGTTATATGTAGACAGTACTGGCTAGATAACACTAGTAATATTAATTTTTTTTCAGTCTTCAGGAATTGTGTGATTGCCCCTTTTATTCTGATGGTCCCAAGAGGAACATAAAAAGACCAAAAGTCAATGAACCATCATTTTCCTTTGTCTTCTTAAAGAGTTAACTAAAAAAGCACTGAGCAACAAACACTTTTTAAATTCAGGCAACTTTACAAGGAAAGCAAGTGACTAGATACCATTAGGAAACAAACCTGTCTGCTTCCTTGCCATCTAGTTAGATGTGATGGGTGGGCAGCCTGAACACCAGGTATAAACACTATTATTCTGAGACATTTTTTATTTGGTTACTGAAGAAGGGAGCTCAAGGGTAACTTTCATGATGACTAAGGCAGAAATGAATAGTCTTAGAAAGATAAGTAGGTAATAGTTTCTTGCTTTCTAGATCACTGAACTTGAGTTCACCTGAAAGTCAGGAGGCAAGAGTTGAAATGATACGCATTATTTCACCAGAAAAAAAAAGTCTCAAAACTGAAAATATTAATAGAACCTTACTAACAAGAGTAATTGATAGAATACAGGCCCGGATGACCAGAAAAACTGAGTTTCAAAATTGATTTAAGTAAAGGAAGTTTAGTTCATTTCACACAGATTCACATAATTATGTAAATAAGCTTAAAATATGTCCTTATTCAATGTCCTTAGTCATCATCAGATGGAGATAATTCGTGATCAGTATATTAGTTTTCTAGGTCCTGGTAACAAAGTACCACAAACTAGTGTCTTAAAACAACAGGTAATATGTTATCTCATGGTTCTGAAAGCTGGGAGTCTGAAATCGTAGTGTTGGCAGAGAAGGTTTATTCTGGAGGCTCTGACAAAGAATCTGTTCCTTACTTCCTTCTTAGTTTCTGGTTGCTGCTGGCGATCCTTGATGTTCCTTGTTTTGTCAATGTATCTCCTTAATCTCTGCTTCCATCTTCATATGGCATTTTTCTGTAGGTCTCAGTGTGTCACGTTTCTCTCTTCCTTCACCTTACGCAGATACTGGTAATTGGATTGGAGCCAACCTTATTCCAATGTGATCTCATCTTAACTAATTACATGTGCAAAGTCCCTATTTCTAAGTAAGGTCACTTTCTGAGGATTTCGGTGGATAGCTCTGGAAGGACACTATCAACCCAGTAAAATCAGCACATTAAATCATCAACTTCAATTCCCCCTGCAAGTGAGCTGTTTGCATTTGCAAAGACAGATATTATACATAAAATTGTTTAAGAAATAAAAATTGCTCTATATACATATTTTATTACTACTTTCTTAGTGACTCTTTGATATTGATTGCAAATATAAACTACTTCATTCCATCTTTTAATTATCATACATTCCATATTTATTAAATGAAACAAATGACTTTATGACTACAATTATACTTAGGATTTACTAGTATAGCCATCATTTACATAATGATTTGAAATTTTTTTGGAGGATAGTCTGGCAAAAAAGGAAATGTAGTAAAAATATATTAATATCCAAAGTGATTTTCTTCAATTAAACAGCTCATGGACATGATTTGTTCATATCAATATGTGTGGCTATAATAAAGTGTTCTATCAAAATGTTTTCTTGATTCCATGTAGATATTTGCAATAGTCATGGCTGCTGGAGAAATGAACCATAAGCCATGGCTGAAAGGTATCACAGTGGGCTCTCCTGATATCTCCCTGTGCTCTACTGTCTTAAGGCCCACTTATTTTATTTTTTTAAATTGTTTTTAATGTTTATTTATTTTTGAGAGAGACAGAGACAGAGCATGAGCAGGGGAGGGGTGGAGAGAGAGGGAGACACAGACTCTGAAACAGGCTCCAAGCTCTGAACTGTCAGCACAGAGCCCGGCATGGGGCTCCAACTCACAAACTGTGAGATCATGACCTGAGCCAAAGTCAGACGCCCAACCAACTGAGCCACCCAGGCGCCCCTAGGCCACCTTATTTTAAAATCCAAAAAGAATATATTGACATCCATAGTGCTTACCTAGGGAAGTCTACTGGTACCCTTATCATCATATCTTCAACGTTCCTGATTAATGGGGCGTAGAGACTACCTTTCATATTTGTCAGTGACTTAGCTGTCACTCTGAGCACCTGTCACTGCCGTCCTTTTTCCCTGTCTGCCTTCATTTCATGCTGGATGCCATCCCTCTTCCTTCACTTTTCCACAGAATCATCCCATGACTCTCACACCTGACAGTTCTTTATTGACATTGTGGTGATTGCAGAGAGCCTAGAGAAAAAAAAAAACTTGACCATTTATCACTTATCACCATTTCTAGAAACTTTCTGCTATTGTTAATTCTTGGTCTTTCTCACTTGCCATGTCCCTGTGGATGCTCCTCTCCTCTCACTACATCGCTGGACCTAGTATGTTTTTCCCACTATCTTCTTTCTCTTGGGCTATTCCCCCAAACTTCTCATCCCCTCTCCCCCAGTTATACAGAACATTTACATTTTTCTTTGTTCTATCCTCTCTTTCCAAATCATACCCTGGACAGTAGTAGAGGTGTGAATACAGCAGTTATCTTTCATGCTCAAAGATGTCCATTAAAGTATTTTTCCAGACAAAGACAACAAGAAAAAGCACCATCTGAGATTAGTATTGACATTTCCCTTAAAACCAAAGTCACTCCAGCCAGTGAACCTTGATCTTATCCTCAGACTCTACTCAGACAACAATGCCTATTTGGCAACCTAAGAACAGATGAGGGCTCTCTCAAGCATTAATGCTAAAGGGAATGTTCTGAGATGTTTGTCTACACTTTATGATCTGTGTGATTGAAGGAAGGAAATTTAGGAAATTTACATTGTAGACAACAGGAATAAAATGGATGTCTGATATTAACACAAGGAACTTGGGATGTAGAGATAAGTGATTTCTGGGACCACATGAGACATATAAAGAGATGCTTTTGAATATTATAAGGTCCACTGTTTGGGTGCATCTCCCTTTAATTACACGGCTGCCATAACTATTTTCTTGCCCCCTTATTTGAGGAATAATGTATGCAGAATCTGTCTGCAGTAAAATATCAACATTTGGTAAAAATATAAGAATTTTTCTCCCATGATAGCTATGGGGTATCATTGCTCATGTTTTACAATTAAATAAACAAGAATGCAGAGTAATGAAATTACTCTCAACTCGACATCATAGGATTGGTATTGAAAAATAAGGTCAATGAACCCTGGTTTCAGGTTCAGTTTTTTCATCTCTAGGTAAAGTTCATTCTCTCAAGTACGCAGAAAACTTAAGGAGCTATTTTTATGATAGCAAAGAAGTTTATGTAATAAGGGGACAGTGTTTGTAGTCGACTTATTAAACTTAAGTGGCTAAGGAGAAGGGTCTTCTAACTTCACAGACAGAATGTGTGATCTGGGTCACATAACTGGTAGATGAAATTTCCCTGTGTTTATATACCCTCAGTTTGCAAACCTTGCAAACTGTACAGTGTTAACTAGCTCCCTACTCTTGTTTTCAAAGTATTTAGGCTATCATTTCTTATCAGCTAAATGTAAAAGAGTCAGGAATATGTACATAATAAATTAGTTTAGGTTGAAGTAACTGGCCATGGATTGAAATGAATGATGTTACTTAGTCTTGCATCATCTTGCCAAAGCCATGGGGAGTATTACAGTTAAACACAGCAAGAGAATAGCTGTGACTGAAACTGATAATAAGTGTGGCTCGTCTATCACCAAATAAAAGTGTCTATTGTAATTATGACCTCGAGTCTTCTTGCACCATAAACTGTTGCAAAATATCCTTTCCCAGCTTCAGTGGAGTGAGAGATAGTCTCCTCATAGTTCTAACGATAGAGCTCTTAAATGGAATAACATATGTAAAGCATTTTAAACAGTTTTTGGCAGTTAGTGGGGGCAAAATAAACTTGAATTTTCCTTTACCATTGCTGATGAGCTTTTCAAACAGGTAACAACTACAACAAAAACTTTTCATGACAGCTGCAGAAAAAATAATAATGCCTATGCAAACTTTGAATAAATTTTTAGGATATTTTTAGCCTTTTTGGTAAGTACATTTTGCTAAATTGGTTGCTTTTACTGTGCTTTTTATATAACCCAGCTAAGATGACACTAAGTAAGTTATCTTTTGAGTTAGTATTTTCCACCTTTTAGACAACAGTGTGGGTAAAATTTAAATTTTGTATGCACTTACTTAAGAAAACTCTCCACAAGAACTTTCTGGAAAGGCTAGGGCAAGAAATCAAGAGCCTGAGCCCTCAGAATGTTTTGCCGCAGGTGCTGCCAGCTGGATTTAGTATTTGTCTCTATGTAGACATTGCCCTTGTTAGTGTGTCTGACGTTTTTTCACCTTCCTATCTGTCTGACATTTTCAGTTACTCTGTGTAGCCTTGTTCCTGGGGAATTTTTCCAGTTTTTTGATCACTTTCCCTGAGTTCCTTCCTGCTCTTCTTCCTGGTCAGTAACCCAGCTCTTTCTTCTGAATTTGAGTTGCTGTGTTTGCTGGGGATTTTGCTTGCTTTGTTTCTGATTCAGGTTGACTCTGAAGTCATATTTAGTGGTTTTTAGATTCTGAAATCTGGTCTTCCCCCATCCCGAATTCCCATATACTTTGTGGTCTTATCAGGGTGCTGCACATGGTGGGTGTTTGATAAACAGTTGTAGATTTGATTTCCTGACACTTCAGGTCTTTGATTCTTACTGTGTTCCTATTGCTGCTTCGAGGATTTGACAGGTTGTACTTATGTAATTAGTAATAAACACACAGAAAGAAGACAGAAAGATTTTATCTGCTGTTTCACTGATATCAGCTCCAGCCTATTTATTGATAATTATTCACTGGGACCATCCCTGGCCCTAGTTTGGAGCTTGTGGGTATGTTGTACCCACAGCATGGAGTAACATTTTAACCAGAGAGTGAAAAACTCAGTTGGTCAATTGATTGTTACATCTCAGAAGCAAAATATCTAGGCAGTTTCCAATATGGGGATGCTTTAATGTTGAGCTTTAGACATAATCTGTATTGCTAACCATGTGGAAACATTAAGCTAGTAGATATTTTCTAGCATGGTTATTATACAGTGACATAAAATATTAAAGAACCTTAGTAGGAGGAGTTACATACAGTAAATAGGAGTAATAATTTCAGATAAACAATAAAGATATACATTAAAATATCTACTTATCTAAAATGAAATAATTGTGGTAATTACCTTTTCTATTACGAATATTTTTAAAGTTATGAAAAACCCATCCACAGTTAGAGACAATTATAGTTATAGCTTTAAATATTTTTTCATCATATAAACAAATAAAAAAATTATATACTTAGTTACTCTAGCAAAGCTGATTTTTTTAAACAAAACTATTTAGAAAGAATTCACTCTTGAGTATGCATTTTTATATTGCTAATGGGAACTTGGCTGTCATAAATGAAAGGAAACAAATACATGTATCAACTATAGCTTTTCTTCACAAGTTTTATTTTAACTTTAATAGAGTCTTGAGATGCTATTAATGTCTAAGCAGGTTTGGAATTTCAACAATAAAAGGATCCTCTCTTGCCACAGCACTTCTGTGTTTTTAATTCCAAGACTTCTGTTAGGGTTCACATACTGATTAAGGACATTAGTTTTTTCATTTTTCTACTAATCTTTTAAGCCACAGTGCGAACGATCAGAGATGGTAAATATAAATATTTAATATGCAGAATTTTATGTACTCATTTGTATTCATCTAGCACCTTATGTTTCCAACTCACTTTCATGTGGTTAGCCATCCATCCAGCATCCTTGGACGCTTATGAGCTTTGTTTCTGTAGAGGAGATGGGAACTAGCATTGAGACAGTGGATTGGGCACATGGATTTTCTTCTTTTCCCCTTCACCTAGAAATATAGTAGAAGACAAATCTAATGTATTTTGCTTATATAGAAGAATCTCCTAATCCCTATGCTGGATTTAGGTTAAATCAGCTGATGGCAGAGGGAAGAAATACATGATTAGTGGGTAATTTATTAAGGGCTGAGTTACTTGGGAGGAAAGTATAATAGTCTAACACATTCTCCACACTCATTATGTGTTAGGCTGCAAATGTAAGTTAACAACACTGTCCTCTGTTTCTGCCCACTGGGCTCTCATTCACCCTCACCCCCTGGTCTCACCCCCTCAAATCCTTTCCATGCTCTAACACATAGCTCTTGAGCAGATCTCTCTTATTGCAAACCTGATATTTACTCCCCTGTCAAAAGTCTTTTAAAGGCTCTTGGTGACCCACAAAAAGGAGGTCAAGCATCCAAATAATCCCCTCTCCTTGACTCACCAGGGCCTCCAGTCTCATTCAGTTCATGCATAGTCATGAGACAGACACCTCTGGGACTATTCATACCTCCACACTTTTGCTGTCTATTCCTATTTCTTATAGCATCTTCCCAGGAAATCTTTCTTGAACCCTAGTGAGGCTACACGCTTCTGCTCCAGGCTTCTGAGGAGGACTCTGAGCTTCCCTCTGGTTGGCATGACAACAGTATGGTAGTCCTGGCTCAGGCTGGGTTTGATCTTACAATCTGCCCTTTCCTATCTGGTAACCTGAACCTCCCATAGTCTCTCATCCCTCATCTGTAAGATGGGATATTCATAATAGTAGTATTTCTTATCTTGTATGGGATTCAGTGAGCTAATATTGTAAATCACTTCAGCATAGTGCCCTGCACATTATAAGTATATAATAAATGTTACAGGTATAATGATCATATTTTAATATTATTTACCATTATCAGTAATTATCACTCTTCTAGCATCTTCCACATTACTTTGACATTATTTCTCCCCTGTGTCTGTCTCTCTACTGAATTACTTGCTCCTAGAAGGCAGCCGTCATCCCATAGTCATCTCTGACTGCTCAGGGCTGTGCATGGACCTTAGTTCATCATAGGCAGTCAATAAATGTTAGACACTTACCAGATTCCCAACTTAACATCTAAATTAATATTAAAGTGCCACACTCTGGATTTTGTAGAATGGCTAAGGAAAGTTTTTCTCCATAGACTGGAGGGCAGGAGGATATGTTCATGTACCTTTCCTGTTCCTTCAGCACAGCCTCTATTGAGCAGTCCTGAGTCTCCTGACCCTTTCTCTGCTCTTTCTGCAGGGACAGAGTGGGACTCAGGTTCTTTACATTCTTCAGGATTTAGAGGGTACTTAAATGCTTAACTCCTGCTTTGAAGTTTAGAATTAAATAATAAAAATTATTCTACTATGTGCAGAGTTGGTGATATTATTTATTTTATGTTTTTGTTTAGACTCTGAAAGCAGAATGGCAGGTGGTAGCATTAACGAGTCAATTCTTCTTTGATGACTTTTGAATTTCTAATGTCAGTAGGAGTGATTTTTTCATGAATTTTCATTCTTGAGGATTTCAAAGTTTGTGCATTTTCCACTTACTCAAGGGCAATATGATTAGAGTAAATAGATTTCTTTAAATATAACTTGTAGTAGCTTGTCTATAATATTACCATGTTTCTGTAGCCAAGTTAAAAGTGGTCTTGAGGGACAAGTAATTTCTCCTTTTAATCTTGGAAGGACTTGTCAGTTCTGTTGGCATAAGCATGGGGTTTTAAATTTAAAACCAAGATTGTTTACTAGATATGGATGGAGATTTACTATAAAACTCCAGTATCCATGACTTGTAGGAGATGGATATATTTTTGGTTAACACTAATATACCCATGTCTCATTCTGTAGTTTTCTTTTTTCACTGCTTAATGCTCCATTTCTCTGAGATCATTCAGGGTACAGTATTGGAATGCACAATCTTATGATGCATATTTACAGAATCTAATTTTTCATATGGTGATGAATGATTAATTATAAAATGTTTACCCTTCTCATTTTATGCAACATCTAAGGTATCTATTTGCTTTGAAGTTATTTAGAGAGGATATTTATTTGAAAACAGAAATGTTTATTATCTTATTATACTTATTCTAGCTTTTCCCTAGCTCTCTACCTCCTGTCCTCTGTGCAAGACTCAACACGGGTTTCAGAAGGAAGAGGGGAATATGGATAGTTGCTCTCCTGAAGAATTTATTCATACTGAATTGTCTCAGTTATTGGCCCATATTTGGAATATATACATACATAATATAAGTATGGATGCTCATGTGTGTGTGTGTGTGTGTGTCTGTGTGTGTGTGTGTGTGTGTGCACACAAAACATAGCAGGGCATCCAGACCAAGCCCAATACGTTAAAGTCAAGAAGAGCATCCCACAAAGAACTTAGTGGGCTTCAGGAGAGGTAGAAATCTGTTCCCTCTCTATGTAGTCTCACCATATTCACAGCTGACTGTGGTGCTGAAGCTCAGGAGAGTGTTAGAGCACAAACTTTGGCCTTAGGTTGCAAGGGCACTGTGGCCTCTTTCTTGCCATTTACTAAGAGTGTCCTGCTGGGCAGGTTATTTCAGGCTTTTCATCAGTGGACCTGCCATATTGGATGGCTGTGAGTAATATTTCAGAAGTTGTTGTCCTATGCAGTTCCTGAAATTTGGTTCAAGATTTAAGAGTTCTAGGAAAGATCTTATTTTAATCAATCCCATCTTATTTACATGGATTGATTTTAAAAGGTGGGAGAGGGACTTATTGGATGCTATGGAGAGAGAAGGGCTTGCATTAATCCTTTGTTCCAACACAGCTTCTTGCCATAACTAAATGCAGGACAGCCTCAGAGTTTGCTGTCCTCAAGACAGGAGTGGCTGGTGTATTACTGACCCTTCTTGGGATCATGACTTTGCTTGGCTTGCTACCTTTCCAGCGCTGAATATTAGAATACTTAATGGTTTAGCTTGTACGATCTCAGAATTTCATGCAAATGGGAATGGGGTCTCAGTTCCTGACCAGGCTCCTACATTATCCCTTACCCCTTGGTCTTGTGTATGTGAAAGAGGGCCCATCTCCCCCAAAGTTATGTTAGAAGTAGAGCCATTTATTTATTTATTTATTTATTTATTTATTTAATGTTTTATTTTATATTTGAGAGAGAGAGAGAGAGAGAGAGAGAGAGAGAGAACGAGCGGGGAAGGAGCAGAGAGAGAGGGAAACATAGAATCCGAAGCAGGTTCCAGGTTCTGAGCTGTCAGCACAGAGCCTGATACAGGGCTTGAACTCATGAACCATGAGATCATGACCTGAGCCAAAGTTGGATGCTTAACAGACTGAGTCACCCAGGCACCCCATAGAGCCTTTTATTGAAACATTTTTCCTTAAAGAGGAAGGAATCTGTTATTGGCTAAACTTTTTAATCTGACTAAACTTAGAAACATTCTGAATTGACACTTTTTTTGTGTGGCTAGGTCTTGTGGACAGCATACCTTTATCTATAATTTACTAACCTCAAGTGGTACCAAAATATAATATCTAAACTTATGTATATTAAGTATGACTCTCAATTTCTTTTTTAGAAGGAACAAGGTCACAATATTAATTTTGAAATTCCCCATACAGGTTGTGAAAAAGCCTATCAAATGTGTGCCATGTAACAGTTCAATCAATGTCATTTCCACTTTTCTCTTGGGGGAGTGTCTTCATTCATAGTGAATTGCTCTCAATTTCAAGGTCTAAGGAAAAGGCCATTTTCTTAGAGAGTAAGTCATGTTACAGTCAAACTATCACTATCAAAATAAATTTTGGGGACAGCTGACAATTTATATTAATTTAACTTTATAAATATATATTAAAGCACTGTGTTTTTATCTTCTTAATTATAGTGGAAGCAAAGATGGTTTATATACTATATGACATTATTGAAGAGACAGATGGGATCTACTTATTGGTGGATTGTAAAAAAAAAATCTTCACTCATATCTTTGGAAACTAAAATTCAGTTCTGAATTCTAAATGAAAATATTAACAAAATGTGGTATCCATTAGGGGTTTTTAAACATTGGCGCTATGTAAGTCTATGTGGCATACATGGAATCTGTAGTCTTATTACTACATGGAATATCAAGAAACGAAGCAAAACTTATGACTACATTAATGAGCTTTCACCTGTGATTAATAATAAAGCCATTGTAAAATATTCATATATTAAAGTAAGGTAGACTTGGGTATATAGATAATCCTTCATTGGCACTAGTAATATGTTTTGAAGTAATACTAAAGATAAAACTTTTATGTTTAAGCCAAACATCATAAAATGTCATATAAGTTATTTTTATTATAAACATTTTAACATCACAAGATTGCACTAGAAGTTCTTTTTCTATTTCTCATTTCCATTCCTTTCCTAGTCTGAAGATCTCCTTTCCTATTTTTCATTACTTCTGTGGAAGAAACTTTCAGACTATTCATTCTTAGCAGATATAACCTAACAAGAAAAATGTTATGAATCAAATGCATAATGACCTCAGGCTGAAACCTGTCTTACATTACTGTCCTCTGAGGGAGGACAAATCCAAGCATCTTAACTAGATTTATAGATTTCTGTTGATTCACCGTAGTCACCGTAGGAATGTTTAGAATGTCTCAGAGTATGGTGGTTTTGTGATAACCAGTACAAGTTATGGCCTGTCACATTTTGTACTTTAAGTCAACTCCAATTACCCTTGTACTATGTGTATCAAGAGTAAATGTTTTGATACTTGATAGTAGCATGAAGGAGTGCAGGTATATGCACGGCTTCTCTACTGCCTAGACTGGACTACCAAATTTCTTCCAGTCTCTGGAACCCTCAAAAGACCATGTCAAGAAACCCTGATATTTATACCCCACATGATGTGGTGGGTACAAAGAACACTGTTGGATACTTGAGGAGCCTATGATCTACTTGTGAAAATGTGCTAGATTATTTTGGTGACTAGAAACAGAGATTGACTCAGGTTACCTTTAATGGTAGGATTATATTGCACATGAGAATGAGGACAGAGTAGTCTAAAGAGAATCCAGAAATAGGCCAGAGATAATAGAGACAGGAAAGTTTAATCCAATTAAGCTTTAGCCCTTATCAGTAGGAGACCCTCCAACCCCTGCTGTGGAAATATACACTCTTCCTTGTCTCTGCTTCTACTCTAATCATTTGTTTCACCTTTTTTTAAGTTATTTTTTTTATTTGGAGAGAGAGAGAGAGAGACAGAAAGATAGCGAGTGAGCACAGGGCACATGAGCTGGGGGAGGGAGGGAGAGAGAGGGAGAGAGAGAATCCTAAGCAGACTCCACACCATGGAGCCCAACATGGGGCTCCATCTCACGAATTCTGAGATCATGACCTGAGCTGAAATTGAGTCAGATGTTTAACCGACTGAGCCACCTAGGCACCCCATAATCATTTGCTTCACTTTCTGTTGTGAACATCTTTTATCTACCTCAGTTTCAACCTACTTTTAACATAAATATAACCATATTGTTATTTGTAGCCCACTCTGACCCCTGATCCTTCATGACCTCAGCTCATATGCATATTTTCAGCTCCTATTCTTGCTACCAACTGATTAACTCTTTCTATAGTGCATGTTTAGATTTCTAAAGGAAGAATTTGATAACTTACCTAAATACTGTCATGCATTTTTGGTTAGCGCTTTAGTGCTAGCCAACCTATAGGTTTGCTTTAATTGGTCAGCTACTATTTCCTAAGTGCCAGGATGCTATAGCACAGAATGGGGCCTCCTAGAGGTAATGAACTACTTAAAGGTGCTCCCTCATCCTCCCTTAAATTGTTACATACAGGAAAAAATGTCTTAGAGAAGGACTATAGAAGTGGGAGGCATTACGGTGCTACTGTCCAGTATAGGAGGGCATGCATAATGCTCAGATAGTTAAAATTGTGTTTGCTATGTAAGTTAGGTGACCAAAAATTTAAAAAAACAAAAACTTTGACAAATGAGGTTGAATTAATGACTTCAAGGATTCAGAATGTCACTGAAGAGAACAAAATAAGGAGATCAAAGAATTAGAACAATACATTTTAGAACTGAAAAGGACCTCAGTAATTATCATTACAAACTACCCAATGTGGGAAGACTGAGATAAAGACTGAGATCAATATTAGAATATAGGTCTGCTGACTCTAAGTCCATTGCTTTTTTCTCTCTATCCCACTGCCTACTTATGCAAACTTATGACAAGAAAAAAAATGTATTTGCAACATAACAATTTCCAAAGGAAACTTTATGCCTTGCTTCATATTTTAAAGTCCTTTGCATTATATATCTGTTTCTGGATGATTCCATTCACAGTAAGGCCAAAAGAATAAAAAGGAATAAGAAATTGTAAAATCTATTTTTTGTTAAGGAACAAGCACATATTACTATGTATATGATTAAAATTCATCCTTGAAAATGTGTTTTTTATTAAATCAGAAATTAAACTTTTAGCGTTGGTTCAAGATGCCTGATTGATTGCTCATATTTAACGCTTTCTTTTCCTAATAAATCATAAATGTGATAAAAGATATTTTAGAAGACATACAAACCTCCAAAAATGTACATGTGTGGAACCAACAGATAATAGATTTAAATACATTTCTGAAATAAAAAAGGGATTGAAGAGTGCAGAAGCTGAAACAATATAAGAAAGCCACAGTATACAATATGTTCAGGGATATGCTAAACAGGGGCCTGACCTTACCTGGTAGAGTCTGAGACCTCTGAATTTGGGAGAGGTGACAATGTGGAGGTGGAAAACAGAGTGATTGAAGTCTATATGAAGAACAGCCATCATCCCAACCCTCTCTCTAGCAAATGGGGGGCAAGAGCCTTTTCAGTTTCTCTACATAGGATTGCATCAGCATAGAGTATGTATAGCCTGGTGCCCTACACACTCATGCTGAAGTGGGACCTGCCATCTACAAGCCTTTTCTCCATAGACAGAGCTTACAATAGACATTTGTTTCTTCAGTCTTAAATGTACACAACCACACATTTAAATACAATATGAATATGAATGAGCCTAAAAATAATGAGAAGAAATATTAGAACTAGAGAAAAAATTAGAACTAGAAAAAAATATTAGAACTAGAGAAATGTAATCTGCATCCTGTTGCATTATCTTTTTCTCCATGAACCCTGCAAGGCTCTTATAGCAAAGACTTAAAGAACCCTGAGACGTCTTTCGCCTAGGGAAAAACTGGATGGGGAAGAGTGCCACTGTGGAAGGCACTGAACTCCATCAGGACCCTTTTTCTTTGTCTCCTCTTTGGACAGTAGTCTTAATCTGTGGGGAGAAGGGGAATAAACACCTTAGCTTTTATAACACTAGTGAAAACAGATTGTAGTTGGAGAACAGAGCCAGAGAAAACTATCCCTCATTGAAAAGCAGGGAAGTACTTGACTTACCAAGAGAGCTAACATATTGAGTTGAAGGATATGGCTTCTAGATAAATTCTTTAAAAATTAGTTGGGCAAAAATTTAAAGAGAAATGAGATATTTGCATAGTTTCAGAGTATGTCTACTAAATATTATTTTTCAAGGGGTACAAAAGTAACTTTATAATGAAAAAGAAAAACAGGGCAGATATTACCTTAACCAAACAACCAAACATCACCAGTAATACTATATATTTACATCATGTACTCCCTGAAATTGTACACTGAGCAGGGCATATCACCTCAACGATATTCATCTCAAAATTCTGTAACCTCATTCTAATTAAAAATATATATCATATAAACTAAAAACTGAGAACTTTCTACAAAATACTTGCAATTACTTTTAAAATGAGCCACAGTCATGAAAGACCAGGAAAGTCTCAGGAAATAGTACAGATTGGAGGGCTGTGACAATTAAAACCTATGTAGGATCCTGGATTGACTCCTGAAACAGAAAAAGAACACTTTGGGGAAAACTGGTAAAACCCAAATAAAGTCTCCAGTTTAGTAAATGGTATTATACCAATGTTAATTTCTTAATTTTGATGATTGTAAAATGATAATATTAAAAGACTACATGAAGGATATAGGGGAACACTGTACTATTATTAGATCTCTTCTCTAAATTTAAAGTACCAAAATCTAAAATATTTCAAAATTAGAAGCTTGTCATTTATACCTCAAAAAAACTGTCAAAAATATTAGAATTTGAAGAGGACTCTAAGGTACCTAGGAAATAATGAGATGAATTAATATTAAGTACCAAGAAAACCAGCAGAAGATCAGATTTTTGGAGAGAGTGATCCAGTTATATAAAAGGAGATTCGATAGAATATATAATGATTGAGAGATTAGAAAAGTGTTTTGGATATGGTGAAGCCATTAAAAATGGATAATCCATTTAAATTTCATGAAAAAACTTCCCCTCTGTGGAGCAAAGGAATCATAGCATTGGACCTATAGAGTAGGAAATGTAATTCTAGGACTCTTGGCTAGGCAAAGAACTTAAATACATCTACATCTATCTGACCCTTGAAGGTGTCCTCACCTTACCAAATGTGAAGTCAAGAGATATTGGCTATAGTTTGTGAGATAAGAAATGTACATTTAAGTATCTTATTTGAATTTTCACAGTTGAGCAATCAGAGTAGTGATTAAATAATATTAGCAGAAGGAGTAGATGAGGATGGAAGGGAGATTATCCTTATCTATCATATTAGGAAGTGATTAGCTAATATATAAAGTTGTTTGCACAGTAAAATTTAGATACAACAACATTATTTGGAGAAGAGAATTTGGAGAATTATTTGGAGAAGAATCACTTGAAAATCGCTTGTTTCAGTGAAATTCTTCAAGTTTATAATTGAAAAATAATCCAGATGAGTGATTCTTTAGTAGATGCCTAGTGAGTAAATGTTTGGGATAATTTGACTTGCAAGCTGATAATATGATTCTTTAGGTATACTATAAGCTCATATCAACTATCTTAACAAAATTGAATACATTGAATGTTTTGAAGAATTTAATTTACATCCTAGTGTTGAATAAGGGAATAAGAAAGACGTTGTCCTAAGTAGGTTCAGGTCATATGCTGGTTTATATGTTCTTTGGTGGCTCAGCAAATGCATTCTGTGCAAGAAGACATTGATGTTCAGAATTTAATGTGGATGGTACTTGACAGGATTGCGTTGTGGATAGAAAGTCCTGACAAATATTTTAGCTAACAGTAAGAAAAGAAGAATTTGATACTAAAACCCCATCTCATGTAAATCCTTAGAGTAATACAGCTATCCATAATTGAGCATTAAATAGATCTGCATAATTTATTGACTGATCCAACCTATGAGGCCCACCTGCTGCTGTCTCTGATATTTATTTAGAGGTACTCCTGTCCAGCTGTCCACATTTTCTTGGCTATTGGACCATTCACTAAGCTTCTGGTAGGAGCCCTGTACTCCCTTGCCCTGATAGTCTGTTCAGACAAACTTCTTAGGTGATGACCCACAGCAATCTCTCTCAGAAATGGTCTGGCTTCATCCAGCATTCCTGTGGGTCAGAGACCTTTCCCTTCCACCAGCCTCTCACTGGAAAGGGAAATGACAATATTGCCCATGGGCTGGATGTGCTCAACAACTCCCAACTGTACATGTGCTTCTGGCCTCACTTTCCCCCCTTCTCTATTTTCAAAGAGGAATGATAGAAGGGGCACTGAAGCCAGCATTTTTAAAATCCTAACTCTACTTCTTACTAGCCACATGTCTTTAGAAGCACATGTGCCTTTAGAAGTGTCTCCTTTCCAGGGCTCTGTTCCCTCATCTATAGCTTGTGGATAATTGCACTTCCCTATGAGATTCTTGTTATGAATAAATGAGATTTTGCATGCAATGCACTTGGTTAGTACTAGCTGGCCCTCCATGAATACTAGTTATTACAGTTTTTCCTTTTTTTCTTCCTCAGCTACAAAAAAATACTTAGTAGCATGTGGTGTGAAGGCAATTGATAAATAAGTCTAAGAGGGAATACTGGCAATCTAAGCCTGAAAAACTTTTTCAAAATGAATTACTGGGATTAAACAGGTTGCTGGCCCACTCTACAATTAAAACAAAATGACTTTACCTTTGAGGTAGTCCATGCTGTTTAACTCTATAATAAAATGCATATTTCTTACAGAATACCTATGATAATACAGATTATCATTTTTAGTACAATTATCTGGCAAAACCTATGAAGAGGGGGCTAATAATACTGCCTTGTATTTGCAAATAAAAGCAGGAGGTTCTGGATTCTGTCCTGCTTCCTGAGACAGAATACTTTCCTTTTCTATATTTTTTGAGGAAGTCCTTCCCAGTAAAGTTCAGTTCCTCACCTGTCATTGATCCACAATCAACTGCTAATTAGCATACAATAGTTAAATTGTTTTCTGTATTTGTGTGTGTGTGTGTGTGTGTGTGTGTATACTGTAATGGTTATGTTGAAGTCAAATCAGTAGTGGTTTTTTCTCTTCCAAGTAATATTATCAAAATATTCTTTCAATATTCACTTTGATGGCAACTAAAATGCTATCACAGTGCTCTTAAGATGCTGTCAATGCAATTTTATAGTAAATAACATTATAATGTCAATGTGTGACCAAGAAGGTGACATGATGTCAAGGATATGCTCTGCATGACTATATCATAAATTCAATGGAAAATGCATATTTATGCAGACCTTCTTAAGATGTCAAAATTGAGTCATGCAAATGTTATATTACTGAGAGAAAAGAAATCAATCAGAAAACTTTGTTAAAGATTATGTAAATTTTACTGAATGAAAGTAATTTCAAGTTATGCCAGTCAAGGAGGTGCTTTCAGATTCTAAGGTGCAATCAAATCTCCCATGAACTCTGGGGAGTCTCCCCACCCCCACTGATAATGCCTGATGTCCTTAGACTTGTGGGAGTTTTATGGAAGTAATTTTTTCACCATGATTTGCTGATAGTGCCAGGGAACTTTTAATTTCATGAAAAGGATGAGGTAGTTAAATGCTCTAACTCCAAGGACTGCCCCTGTAATGACTCTCTTCCTTCCAGCCTGCTCTCCTGTTTTATTAATGGAAGAATGGAATTGAGATTTTGGAACTACTGAGGGCTTCTCTGGTGGTGAAGAGCATAATCTACACTTATCTCATTTCTGGATTCCTTTTATTATAAATTTATTCCTTTGGGTTAAGATTTTAAAATGTCATTGCTATGAGAAAGACTAACACATTAGACCTAGCCTACATTTATTAAAATGTTTTTTTAAAGTATGGTCCATGGATGGCATGCATCTGAATTTCCTGAGGGGTTTGTGCATAAAACAAATTCCTTCCTGGACTCTCTTTCAGCCATCCTGAGTCAGGATATCTGGGGATTAATATTATTTTCCCTCCCCTTCAGTGTGTCCTGAAAAAGCCTAGCCATCAAAAAGCATACCTTTCTTCTGGGCTAAGAAAAACCTAGCCATTAATCATCTTGATTCCAGGTCTGGAACTTATTTATTTCTATGCCTGGTTTTCAGAATGCTGTCTCTCTGTCTTGGGCAGTGTCTGCTAATCAGTATTTTTCAAAGATCTTTTAGAAAGGGCATTAAATAGATAAAGATCTTTGTTTCTCCTTTTCACCAGCTCATTCATTCTCTTGCCCAGATAGACTAAGAAGCAGCACCCCTCACAGCTTGCATACATTTTGTATTCATTCTTATAAGTAAGCAAGGTGACCATATAATTTATTGTCCCAATTGGGGCACTCCTGGGAGAGAAAGGAAGTACTATTAATTATTATGTTGAGCTATAGGAGAAAATCAAGACCCTCCCAGACAAACCTAGACATATGGTCATCTTAAGTCTACTTGCTTAAAACAGTAATACCAATTAAACTTTACCAATCAATTCTAAGATACCAATTACAACCTCTTAATCCGTTTTTCTGACAGAGAATTATACCTTAATGCCTCTTAATCTATGAAGCCAATTATAATTCTCCTAGTGTCCTCTATTCTTTCCTCAATCTTTCCCCCACCTCCCATTCTCTTAATTAAGCCTGTGGTTTTCTACCTAAGGAAGCATGAGCACTATCTGGGAACTTGTTGGAAATGAACATTCTTGGCTCCACCTCTGATCTACTGATTCAGAAACTTGGGGATGTGGCCCAGTAATTAGTATTTTAACAAGCCCTGTTTAAATTCTTTTCCTTCTGTTCAGTTCTCCCCTCAGCTCCCAATTCCATCTCTTTTTCCCTTCTGCATGACTTAGCTTGTAATGTAATTAATTCTATTCTTCTGCTCTGATTGGTGAAGTTGAAAGGGTAGAAAGACTTGGGGTCTGATTTTTAAATAAGATCTGTTTTTATTAATTTATTATATAATTGTGGAGCATTTAATATGTGCTAGGCATTGAGAATGTGAGTGGAAATCAGATTCAGATTCTGCCTTCACAGAACTGGGAGCTGTCTGCTAGAGAGACAGAAATGGAAACTAACAATCACAAGGAGGTAAGTACTATGGAAGTGGGTAGTGTAGGACCAAGGTTTCTTTACAGGGAAATCTTGCTGAATATTCATGGCAGAAGTTCACCTGGAATAGATTACTGGAGAGCCTTCAGATGTCAAGGCTCCCCATCTACTTTCCACCATTGAGGTTTCCTGGTCTTTCTTTTCTGTTTATCTCTGTGAGTCTGTTCCTTCTTCTTCTCTCATTATCTTATTCTGATTCCTTAACTCACACAAGATCCATCCTTATCACCTCTCAGCCCTAGGGCCCATGCATCTCTTTATGATCCTCAATTGATTTTTGACGAACATAGAGAGACAATGGATTTTAATCAACCCCCAGTTTTTTTCTTTTTGAAAAATAACCCTCAAGTCACCAGTCACTTGGCCAACCTATGGTTTTTAACCTAAATGGGAAGCTGGATTTGGCAAAGAACTTACCCTGTGTTGCTCAAATTGTTAAAGTCTCTCTTCAGTTAAAGCATATACTTTGATCCATAATACCAGAAATATATTCTTCATAAAAATTGGTTTCAAGATAATTTGTAAATATTCTCTTTCATGGCCTTGCAAACTATTTTTGTTTTATTGTTCTAATATATCCCAATAATACTGTTCTTATACTTAACCACTATCATTTTTGCATATTTCATACAAAATTTCTTTTGATTTTTAAAAAATACTTTCTATGAATTAAAATAATTTTTAAAAGAAATTGCCAAATTTAGCCTGTTTGGATTTTTAAGTAGATTTGACTTATATTATTAATAGTGTACAGTTCATATCAAATAGCTCTGGATATTGCAAATTAGAAATTAATTTTGTTCTATGTGAAAGACCATGATTTGTTCCCTGAATATCTTCCATTATTTCATGAATTTTTATAGGTCATCTTGTTCTGTGTCTAAATTCACTCTAATTCCTTTACCAGGATTTATTTAGTCGACGTTCCTGTTATATGTCCAAAAGTTGTAGTAAGGTCAAATTTGATTCATGTTTACTCAATATTTTTCATCTTTGAGCAGATTCATAAAATATTATGTGTTATCTTTGAACTACTCTGATGAATGGGAGAGCTGTAGTTACCATTACAGACATTTTAAGTAGTAACAAATTCATACACTATGCTGCCACATTTGGCACAAAGAATGCATCTGGATTTAAGGGAAAATTCTTGCTTCAAACCTTTCCCTTCACCATTGAAACTAAGGCATTACCAAAATGGCTAAAATTAAACAGACTCACAATAATAACTGTAGACAAGGATGTGGAGCAATGGGAAGGCTCGTCATTGGGAGGGATTCATTATCCATCTAGTCTGAAAAATAAAGAGTCAGTATTACATTCATGCATGTTCCTGTAGACTTCCATTTATACAAGTTGAATAGTAATATGAATTATTTAATATTGCAAAATTCTCCAGCTGCCATGTGCAAGTGTTTCATATGTTACCCTAAGTTTTGAACAAAATAAGAAGTGATAAATTGGGCACTTGGCACTACTTGGAAATACTAGTTACTCATGGAAGAATCCACTTCATTCATGCTTTCTGTGAAGAAAGAGTTGACAAGTTAACTGGTTTGTCTTTCCTCTTTCCTAAGTGTTTCTACCACTCAAATCCTCCCCAATATTCAAATTTGTTTCTGACACCTATATTGGCAATAGCACAATCCTTAAATCTTTATGGTGCTTGGACTCCGTTGCCTTTGTTTTGAAGATACAGGTCAAGTGACACGGAGAATTTTTCTGGGATTTAAACAAAGTTTCTCATATCAGAGCAGAGTTACTGGTTCCTCTAAATCAGCCTGAATCCTGGAGCGTGAGTGACTAAGAATTACAGATAATCATTGTCCAGCGTTCATTGTAGTATAAGAATCATTTTTGCTAAATATTTGAAATAGAAGCTAAAAGTCCCATTATGAAAAATTCTATGGCAATATCCAGAAACTTTATTTATATGTAATTTTTATTGTAACTTTAGATTGCTTTGAAGTGTTGCTCTACAGAAATGGCTTGTCACTTGGGGCTTTGAGTAGTTAGAAAATAAAAACAAAGACCTAGATAGAGTATGAAAAAGCACAGAGAACTGAGCTTGCCACATAGTGGTTGTTCAATATCTTTTAAGTTAGTCCAAATCTAAAACAGCAGTTTTTGTATAGTAACACATCTAATTGGGGCCATTGTTGAATCAGCTCATTGTTCTGCGATGTTGAGGCAAACAGATGATGCTCAAGGCGCATAAAAAGAAAACAAAAACAAGTAAATATTTATAGCATCCACAAATGTAGCATTCTCAGCCATTTTAAAATTATAACCCATGAGATAATTTTCCAAATAGATTAGAATTTTCAACAGGGAAAAATTAGTAAATTGTTTGCAAAATTCATTTTCTCGATTGCATGGTGCTATTTATTAATGAGGAAATGTGTCAAAGGTTAGATAGAGACCAGGCTGTCATTGGTAAAAATGTTTCTCATCAAAATTATTAAAAACTTGTTTGGCATAAATTTAGTCTGATTTTCTTACTGTTGGGGCAGAGGTCAGACTAAACCTGTGAAATACTGTCCTTTCTGAGTATATGAGAGCAGTTAGAATTTGCCAGAGCTGCTTTACTTTGCTGGAAAATCCACTGGGAGAGGGAAGCAGGTCATGTGTACTGTAGGCCTCCTCAGGGTAAAAGCACTCTGGGGTTAATTTTCAGAAAGCAGATAAAACATACCATGGTGAGGCCTCCACTTTTAAATTTGATTAGCTGCAGGATAACTACTATCTAATCTTCTTACAGTATTAACAATTATCAATTTCTGGTCTGAGAGGATTTTTCTGTCAAAATAAATACTTCAAATACTTAAAAATCAAAATGTAATGAATAGATCTACTTGGCTTTTAAAATGACCTTACAAAAATGACCTTAGTCAAACATCATTTAGAATTTCCTCCTCTCACTGTCCTCATTTGCAAAGTGTGTATTAGAATAACAGTGCCTTCTCTACAGATTGATATGAGCATCCAACAAGTTAGAAGTGCTCCAGGCACCTAGCACACACTGAGTAAGTAGTATTGTTATTAATAAATTATTTAACTTAAAAAATTTGGTACTTTCAAAGCAAGACCATGCATTTTGCTTTCTTAGTTTTTTTTGCATAATGTCCTTTCAAATTTCAGAGGTGTGTTAGGTGGGGCACTTATAATGTATATATTTTTTATTATAAATGCTGATTCATAGACAATGGTAAGAGGCTGACTCAGACACACAGCAAGGCAGGTTGATTAGACTAAATGGGGTGAGATGAGATGAGAAAGTAAATATCTTGATTAGGAGGAACTCAAGAAAATGGTTTCTTCTGCTTCAGAATCCATCAGTCTACATGATTGACATGTAGACATAAAAAATGGTCAGGATATGACTTGTTCACTTTTCAACTAATTTAAGAATTATAAAAACTTAATGACCACATGCTGTTAAGACTCCATTTTGAAATTAGCAGCTGATTATGTGGCACTTTGCAATTCTTAGAGTCTCTTCATTAGTACAGAGTATAATATAATTACATCTGTAGAGCTCAAACTCTGCCTTGGGATGATGGGATAGTCTAGAGCCAGAACTGCTCCTCCCAGATTGTCAGGATTAAATACTGAGCTCTATCCAAACTCTCTGGAAGGTCCTTCTTCAGTGATCTCAGTATTTCATCCAAGCCAAGGTGTTAATCTTTTAATAGGACATCCCAGGAGTGTTTTTGTTTGAAGTAACAAACCTATAAACATAACAGTGGCATGAATAGGAATTCAGGAAGAATTTCAACCAATATATAGGAGACTGCTTTTTTGGAGGTTGGATTAGCAAGTAGGTAACTGCTTTCTCTTTCTTCTCTCTCTCTCTCAATATTGATATCGATATTGATATATATAGGGATATGGATACAGATATAGATATCTATGTATAGACATATACATATATAATTTATACACACAAATCTATATATATGTATAATATATACAGAGTATATCATCATATATATAATGCACATATATAATATGTAATATAATGTATATCTTGCTATATATGCATATACATACATATGTAAGTATATATGTTATATAAATAATATATCTGTTCTTTGTCCTTCTGGGGATTTTGATGAGTGAACGTCCTGGAGAATTAACTGAGGACTCTCCATTCTGGGTGGTCAGAGATAGAATATCTGGGAGTTGTTCAGTTTATAGACCCTTTGACTTTTTTTGCCCAGCTCTTGGAGTTTCTCTGCATGTTTGCCCTGTCCTAACACTCAGAGGCAGCCCTATGTGATGCTTCAGACTCTTTTTCTGCATAGCTCTCCTCTCGCTCTGGAACTCTGCCTTATATCCTCCACCCTCACTAAACCCTATGGGATCTGATATTTACAATTATTTTGCTGGGTTGTGTAGCCTCTAGCATTGCTTCCTGCTGCTTAAGTGATTTTTTTTCTAAAAATTAGACTCTGCAAGAGAAACAAATATACAGTTATTTTCCTCAGAGAAGTACTTTGTAACCTATACAATTTAGTGCAATCTCAGGATTTATAACATCTTTGTCAAAGAGAAACTTAATATCTTTCATTTGATTTGCATAATAGCTTGTTTTGATAAATAACAATAAAAAGTTGATTTGTTGTGTGTTTCAGCAGAACCACATTACACATACCTTTTGCTCCAGGTTATATATAGGAGTCATCCTAAGCATTAAAGTCAGGAAAAAAATGGATTCTGGAAGTTAGCCCAAGCACTGTCTAAAAACTATCAGACAGATTATTTGTGCTTATTTTTATAGTTTAGTTCAGTTGAATTTTTTAATTTTTTAATTTTTTAATGGTTATTTATTTTTGAGAGAGAGAGCGAGAGACAGAGTGTGAGCAGGGGAGGGGCAGAGAGAGAGGGAGACAGAATCTAAAGCTGTTAGCACAGAGCCTGACGTGGGGCTCGAACGCACAAACCATGAGATCATGACCTGAGCTGAAGTCAGATGCTTAACTGACTGAGCCACCCAGGCACCTCTATTTCAGCTGAATTTTTAAAAAATTAAAAAGAATAAACAAACCCAACCCTGATTAATGTTCAACTCTATTTTTTATCTCCTGGGCCTTTATTTTGTTTTAAGTTTATTAATTTTGAAAAAGAGAGAAACTGAGAGAGAGAGAGAGAGAGAGAGAGAGAGAGAGAGAGAGAGAAGAGAGAGAATCCAAAGCAGGCACTATGCTATCAGCAGGACCAAGCATGGGATTGATCTCAAGACCCTGAGATCATGACCTGGGCCAAAATCAAACACTGGAAGCTTAACAGATTGAGCCACCCAGGCACCCCTCCTGGGTTTTAGATTAGAAGGCTTTTACCCTTGGTACCTGAATCCTTTCTCCTCTTTGTATTTCTGTGAGGGCAGGGAGTTCTTCCCTCATTCCCTCCACCCTGTACCCCCACATGTCACTCCCTACCTACCCCTACCCCCTAGGCAAGTCATCTCTATCCCAGGAGCAGGACATAGTCTAAGCCTAAGCCTTTGATGTATTTCAGTTTGTAAGTCTTCCTAGACCTCCAGCAAGGTCAACTCTACAAGGTACTGAAGACCACTAAAAGCTATAGTTAGTAACATAATTCACTGTATATATTGGGCCTTCCTTGGCCCTCAGCTTTTTATGTACTAGAAAATTTCTCTTTAATCTTATAATTTTATATATTTTAAATGGCAAACACAGCATTATAATAATAGAGGCTGCTTCTGTGTCCAATAACCTGTACCGAACACCAAAGCAACAGGCCCTGGTAGACCTTCTGACACCATTATAACATTTCTGAAAAGGTTCCCCAGGTCCAGGTGGTTACCTGGCTCAAGGATGGATCCTTGGGGAATGATTATAGTTTCATACTTAAAAACACAGTACCTAGGAATTCTTTGGTGTTTAAGGCTAATATTCTTTCCTGAAAGAAAAATAAGGGCAGCCTCAAAAGTGATTCTCTGAAGAATTAAGAGATATTAAGGTTATGAAAATTTTGAAAAAGGTGTGTAGAAATAAATGAAGAAAACCCAAATGAGAACACGGGCTATTTGTTCAGAGCTTGCTATAGAAAGGGAGGCAGCCACAATCACTTATGTTTGTGTCTGTGTTGCAGAAACTCAAAGGCAAGCAAGAAGTGGGAAAACTGTAGAGTGAAAGAAAGGGAAGACTTCAGGGAGCTCTGACTGGACGTGTTGGCCTGGAGAAGTAGAGGCAGGCTACCGAGAAGAGGACATCTTAGGTGATTGGCTTAGAAAGCATGTTTAATTGACTTTCCCTGGTAAGTTCTGAACTGGAAGTGGAGGCAGAATGGGGAAGTCACAGTCATTGAAGAAGTCCTTACTATCAGTTGCTGCAGGGGTTGTGGGTTGACTTCCCAGGCTGGTTGCTACAGAACCTGTTGATTAGAGTTTTCTTGCCATACATGGTCTGACCATTGTCCATCTGTATATTCAATCTTTAAGATGTAATGACAGGGACTTTGCTAAAACATAGATTAAAAGACAAAATTGTGAAAGCTGTTGAAATGGTATAAGGATAGTCAAAAAAACAGAACAAAACATAATCAAGCAACTGACTTATTGAGTGGAGGAAGCCTCATAAATTAAATAAGAAAAGAAGGGTTTTTTAAAAAATTATTAACCAAATGACATTGGAAACCTTAGCAAATTATTTGGAACTCTACTTATATACTCAAAGAAAAGTCCAGGTGAACTAAAGCATAAATATAAACAATTTAACAAATCTATGTAGATGAATATTTGTTTAGTCTCCAGATAAGTATTTTCTAAACATATAATCATTAATATGTATCTCAGAGAAAAGTATAGGTCTAAACACATAAAATTACAAAACCTGTGTGTGTCAAAAAGGTAATACTTTTTTTTTAAAGTGTATTTATTTTGAGAGAGAGAGAGAGAGCAAGCACATGAGCAGGGGAGGGGCACAGAAAGAGGGAGAGAGAGAGAATCCCAAGCAGGCTCTGCAATGCCAGCATGGAGCCTGATGCAGGGCTCAAACTCATGAACCATGAGATTATGACCTGAGCTGAAATCAAGAATTGGACACTTACCTGACTGAGCAACGTGGTTGCCCACAAATAGTAATATTTTTGATATTAAGGAGAGGCACCCCTAAGAATGAACACAAAGATGAATAAAGACAGAGAAATGACAAATTATAAAACTTGATATAAATATTACCAATAAATATATAAAAAGTTTAACTTCAAAGGTAATCAAAGAAGAAGAAACATAGCAGTAATAGTAAGTCATTTTTCATGTGAGTAAAAAAAAAAGATTTAAAAGCTTTAATACTCACTACCAAGGAGGTCATGGAGAGATGGATTCATATGGACTCCTAGTTGGAGTTTAAATTCGAACATTCAAAGGTAGAAAACAATTTGGAAATGTGTATCAGTTGCTAAATATTCTTACTCTTTATTCTACAGGACTTTATTGTAAAGAAATATTCAGAAAAAGATATTCATTGCATGAATTGATTTTTTATATTGATGAAATGTAGAAATAACTTGAATATTTAATATTAGAGTGATACTAAGAAATATATTATGTCAATATAATGGGACATTATACATATGGGATACAATAAATATGAAAATATATTTATAAAGGATTTGTATAGGAATGGAAAATGTTCATGCTGTAATGTTAAGAGAAAAAGAGAATACAGAATATTCTGCTAAATATTCATGAACATACACTTTTTTACATATTTGTGATTATTTTATTAATCACTATTATTTATTATTTTATATTTTGTGTTCATTTTTTTGATTGGTAAGAAGAGTTCATATTTAGAAGAGAAAATACCTGATATCAAGTTTCCCCACATGCTGTATGAGTCAAGGCACAGTGGAGGATCTTGAGGTTTTCTCATTGCCTTAACATATATTTAGGAAATTACTATTATATAAGTAATGCTTCAGATTCTGTTAGGACTAAAGAAATTGAATATAATATAGTTCTTAACTCAAGAAAGTTACAAGTAAAGTGGAGAGATTAATGTGTACATAATGTGCCAAGCCTATCCTGAGTCATGGTGTTTAATTCTGAATTTCAGAATGAGGAACGGTTTTTTAAAAGCTTTATCTTTAACCTGTGTCTCGAAGGACAGGCTGGGTTTGTGGCTAGTTGAACAAAGGCCATTGCAGATTGAAGGGAACACATTGGAACCATAGGAAGATTATCTGTGTATAGGCCGAGGGTGTGTGGCCTGGAGAAGCCTGGCTCTTCATCCCTTCAATCCATATAGTTGCGTTCACCTTGTGAAGTCTTCACTGGTCAGACACAAACCCTCAGGTCCCAAGGGGCAGAAGCCCTATCTTATAAGTGTTCTGAGAACAAAAGTATTTAAGAAAGCTGACATATTATTAAATCTTGGAAGAACCTAATGTAGCAAATCAAGATTTCAGTTTAGTTACAGTAAAATTGTGGAAGTGGGTTCGATATTTGTGTTAATCATACCAGTGCATTCACCCCCACTGAGCATGATGTATGGATGCCTTCAATACTCCCAGAGTCGATGGAATCAGAACAAGCGCATTATCTATAAGATTCAAGTGTAATGGCATCATCTAATGGCCCCAATAAAGTATCCCTGACAGCCTACAGGATACTTGACATGTCAGGGGACACTTTTCCATGGGTTAACATTACCAGCATTTACCCCTGAATTTCTCTGTTTCCCATGTTCTACTATTGTCCTTATCCATTTATGATGAATACAGTCTTTCATTTAATATTATTTGCAGTCAAATTATAAGAGAATGCTGCAGGCTAGAAAGCCAGTCTCTTTAAACATTGATTTTTAGCTTTTTCTTTCTCAATACTATCCTTCACAGGTAGAACAGTCTCCCATACACGGCATCTCTCATGGGAATCAGTAATTATGCACTGGTATTGGGGTGAAGGAAAGGGGCATGTGTGTAAAATGAAAAGCCAGGTCAGATATTCTGATATACATCCTCCTCTGCCATGTCCAGGCACATAAATAAGAACATGTACAGCATGGAGGCCTGGAGGATTTTGGAGAAAAGCAAAGCCATTTGGGGGCAAATATCTCTCTTATCTGGGCTCTGATAAAGACTGAATACCACACAATATATACCAAAACAAATTTTAGGAAGAATAAAGACTTGTAGTTTACTTATAAACTGTTAGAGAACAATATAGTGGAATATGTTTATGCATTTGAAGTAAGTTAAGGATATTTTAAAGAAGACACAAATAGCTTACATCTTCAAGATTCATTTAGCAATATTACAATAATATTTAGCAATAATTAAAAACTGTTACATTAAAAATATATTAAAAAGTGGAAAGACAAAGGGAAGATTGAATATGTTTTTTTGAAAATAATATAATCAATTAGGATTAATATGTAGAACATATTTGATCATAGAAGTCAATAACCCAATCACCAAATATAAAGACTTGATTTATAACAGAGGACAACCAAACGTCCCACCCACAAATATGAAATGATACTTCACCTCATTAGCAATCTGGAAAATGTGTATTAAAAATTAAGATTATAATTTGTAACCATTCATCATAAATTAAGAAGTATGACAATACAATTATTAGTGAGAACATGAAGCATTCAGAGCTTTTATAAACTACTAGTGGAGCTCCATATTAGTGCAAACATTTAGAAGAGCAACTTGTAAATACTGGTAAAGTTAAAAGACATGCATATTCATTGATCAGGCATTCTTTTCTGTAGAGGGAATGTTGCCATTATAAATAAGGCATTATGTTCAAAACTGATCAGTGCAGCATTTTGTAATAGCTTAAAGCTGGAAAGCACCTCAATGTTCATTAACTAGAGAACTATTAATATAAATTAAGGTATGCCCATGCAACATACAATATATTTATCCACAAATACAAATTGTTTCAATGAACAAAAAAATACTTATAAAATTAATAGTAAAAGGAGTTTTGTGGAAGGATGCCTTAAATATAAGGCCACTTATATCAAATTTAAAAACAAATAAAACATATTTTCATTTACATATAGATCATTAGTTAAGTATGGAAGCATGCATTGGAATAATAAATAAAATATTCATGTTATTTTTTATTTGGGAAGAGGAGTGATTGGAACATCATAACAGAGTATTACCCAGGGATAATTTTAAAATGACTTGAAGCAAATATGGAAAAATATTAAGGTATGATAAGGAAGTGAGATATATCAACAAATGTTTTACATTATTCTCTCTACCTTTCTGTATGCCTGAAAGGCACCACAAATATCTGAACATATGTTCTTTTTATATTAAAATGGCCATAAGTTAATATTTCTTATATGTGTATCATTTACTATCTTTCTTTTTCATTTCTCTCATAATTAAAATTAGTTAAAGATGTATTTTGTCTAAAGCTTTTGGATTTAGCTCACTCCAACATGAAGTAATCAGCAAAAGATGAGATGCTTTTTATTTTTAATTTGAACACAGGTCCTGATTGCGTTCACTCTGATGTTAGTGTTTCTGATGGGGAAGGACGACTAGCATTAGGAAATTTGACGGGTGTCAATTTAACTTTACAATTTTGTTTAAGGCAAGCTTGGTAAACCCCACACATGGAAACATCAGTTGTTTTGCTTCTAACAACTAGCTGAAGTTTGACCCTGGAAGAGTAAGTTTTGATGGAACAGAAGAAAATATGAAGGATGGGTTTTGGTTACATTATTTAGCATTAAGGAATAAATGATTAATGGTGTGATTGAGGTACTGCCAAATAAATTTGTTTTTTAAAATCTTCACCTTAATAATTTAAATAAATGCAACTTTTTGATAGTACTATGTCTAGAGTACACCCTTAATCAATTTTATTTACCCATTTCCCTTCTGAATTTAATATACACATTGATGAAAACTCTAAGTGGTTTTAAATTATTCAACTTTCCAGTTATAAAAATGTAAAACAAAAACTGCTATAAACAGTGGAAATGTATCCACATGAGGAATTATCATTATTATCTTTGTAAGCAATGATTGAGCTCCTACTATGTGTTAGTCGTAGTGAAGCTAGTGTGGTCTTTGCCTTCAAGAGAGCTTTAAAACTCTTGGAAACTGAGAATTTCTTTCTATTGACAAGTGTTGAACATGTTCTCAGAGAGGTTGAAAATTCTTATTAATTATGCCTAACCGTGAAAAAAAAAGTTGCTGGTACATTGGATGTATCATTTGACTTGTCTAAAATAAAGATTGTGTCTATAAATATTGCTGAGCTATCTGACTTATTCATGTCCAAAAGCACTTTTAATTATTGCATTCATTTTTGAAAAAAGTGTTTTACATTCATGAAATCACATTCCCTGCTTGTTCAAGATGGATATGTTCTTGTTCTTTTTCCTGTCACTTGATCATCAGCATTCAAAGCAGGCAGAAAGGACACCCAATGATAAAATATCATTGATAATTTCTTTCCAGCAAAAATCTTGCTTTTAATTTCATTTCTATTTCAGAACAAAATTAGCTAGATACCAATCATTTGCAGATAGAGGTTTAAAATTTATCTGAGTAAAATATGTATTTATATTAATACCTATGGTTTTGTTGGATTTTAATACTCCATTGATCCAATAATATATTAAGATCTCATTTTTTCTCATTGGGAGAATGAATTTTCTTCTTAGTATCCACATGTATACTGTAATGGATTTTTAAACCATATGAAGACTGTGATAATCATAGAAGGTATAGTTGTAAGCAGTCTATGTCATTTAGTAGGGGTGAAACTGAACTGCAAAATTAAGGTTTTTATATTAAAGTATGGCTTATTTACTTAGCACATATTTATTAATCACCTTCACAGAGCATAATATATACCATGATTTATAGGACAATTTATGAGGAAGAAATAAAGCATGTATGTACATAACTATTAAACGAGATTGGTTTTCCAAAAACAGGTTCTGAGAGCAAACCATGGGGGTCAGAGCCATGAGAGTTTATGTATTGCTTTGTGGTGAAGGTGGAATTTGATCCTGACTTTAAAAAGTAAACAGGATTTAGATGTAGTAAAATGATAGGAAGCAGAGAGGGCATTTTCAGGAAAGGAGAGAGTGCAGCCAAGATAAAGAGGCTTCAAACTATGAGATATTTATGGGGACCTGTGAGGTGGAGTACAAGCCAATGTGCATATAAAGAAGTAGCAGAAATAAAGGCTAAAAGGCAAGTGGGGACAGACCAAAAAATAGATTAAGAAGCTTGGTTTTTAATAATGCTAATGGATAATATTACCTAACATTTACTAAGTTATTACTATGTGCCAGTTCCTGTTCTGAGCACCTGCCATGGATTACTTCATTTAATTCTCATAACAACTCTGTGACGTGATTGTCTCTTTTCCTTGGTATGTAGGTGAGAAAATGGAAATCCTGAGTAGTTTAGTAACTTGTCCCTGGTTAAACAACTGCTTAATGATTGAGCCCAGTTAGTCTTACTCCAGAGCAACGCTATCCAATATGGTAGCCACTAGCCCCATGTGGCTGCTGAGCCCTTGGAATGTGGCTAGTGTGACTGAGATTTTAAAGTTTATTTAATGTTGATTAATTTAAATTTAAATAGTCACACTTGGCTAGTGGCCTGCTAACTGGACAGCTTGGCTCTGGAGTGTGCTTTCTTTATCATTTCATTTTTGAGCACAGGAGAGAAGCTATCATGATGATGCTCTACTGCAGTACTTTCCAAAGCATATTTTATAGAACAATAGTTGAAGAGATGGTCTCACATAAACAAATTCAAATTCCAAGTAACAGAGGGGAAAGCTGCATAGTATTTTCCCCTGTTGGAAACTCACTTTCACATTCGTATGTTTCAGGCTGTAAGGTAAATATTATCAATTTTACTTCTTAAAAATAATCTAGTTTTTCCCCAACTTATTTGGCCAGAGACTTTTATTCTCCTAACATATTGAGTCAGTGTTTTGCCTGAGATGCTCTGAGGTAATGCTGCTGTAGGATGATTGAAATGACAGCAAGAATTAGGAGGGGAGAGTAGAGGCTTCTAAGCAACAAGGCTGATTACTGACTGTGGCGAGGTAAGAATTAATCAGGATTTCAACTGTGTATAGGACACTGAATGTGGAAAGGGGCGTGTGAGTGTGTGTGTGCACAAGTGTGTGTGCATATCTGATGTGGGAGACACAGATGAGGTTTACTAAGAATTACCAGGTTTATCTGAATTGCTGGGAGGATGCTCTGATATCAACAAAAATATGGAATAGAGAAAAATATATTTATGGGGTCTTTGTTCAGGTTTGAATATTATTATTAGATTGAAGCATTTACCGAACAGGTTTATGTAGCAGATATACTAGGTATGTGTACAAATAAATTTAGCAGAAAGTTCTATGCTCTTTTCTAGAGCATAAAAGGGAGGATATGGCTGTAGGTAAAGATTTTAGAGTCATCCACATAGAGGAGCTAATTGAAACCTTGAGAATAAATAAAATTGCCAAACAGAAGTGGGCAGACAGAGACTAGGGCCAGATATAGACTTTATAGTAAGGGTTTATATGTAATTAGTGTAGTTTATATATTGTGTGTAAGTATGTATTTGTGTGTGTGTACATTCAATTTGAGAATACTGAGACATAAAAAATAACAAGAGGTTCAAATAAAACCTCCAGATTTAATTTTATACTAATTTTTATTTTATATTAATAAATTCCTATACCCAATTAACTTTCATTAAGAAAATCAATAAATATACATCGAACACCTACTATATATTGTTTTAGGTGCTGAGGATACATTCTTGAACCAAATAGAAAAAACTTTTTACCTTCAAGGACTTTACATTTGTTGAAGATTTTTAGTCCTTGATTTACAAAATTTCAGCAATCTCTAATTAATTACTTAGGCAGCAATATTTTAACGAGTATCCAGTTTGGTATCATTTCTTGAGAAAGGGTATAGAATATTAGTAATTTTATGGCACAGCAGTAAAAACCACCCACAACTTAAAATGGATAAAAGGATAAAATGCATTTCTGTACAATATTTCCATTGAATTGAGAATGCCAAGAAATGGGTTAAATTTGGGCATTAGGGATGGCAGAACTCATAATAATGAACTTCCTAATAAAAATTGTACACACAAAACCAAGTTTCTAAAGAAGCTATTAAAGCTTTTGTCATCAGAAACACTTTTAAAAATAAGTACAAAAAACTTACGTATGGGAAAATGAGACCCTCAGTACAAGATTCTAATACCTTTCCCTCCAATCTTAAATCTTCTTACAAATTACATTGGTTAAGAAATTACATTGGCTTTCATGAGGCATGTATCCTACTGCCTTCGAGTCTGGAAGTTAGCATCATAATATGAGACAACTCACACATGTCCCTGTAAATTTAGCTGACTGTAGCTTTACTTTTAAACATACAGTCATTCATGATGTAAATTGAGGGAAGGTACTAAAAAGTAAGACAAATCATAGCTTTACATAGGTGAAAAATCTAATCCTCGCATTTACTGTAGTTAAGAAATAATAATTATTACCACTGGAGGGGAAGTCTGTGGGCTTCTCCTCTCCTCTCCACTTACCATTTTAGTAAACACAGACTGCTTATTAACTATGGGGCTTTCTTGAAAGTTAAGCCTCCTCTTCAGGATCGTTATACTTACCAGGAGATGGCACTAATGCACTTTGTTCTGTTGTCCAGAAAGCAAATCTACAAGCCAAAGGTTACCTCAGCAATGCATTACGTAATATTGTGTGAAGGAAACATTTTGTTTCATTCTACTCCATACCCTTCAATTAGTCTGTTGCATGCTAAGAGTATTAGTTACCTTACCAAGTCTGTATGAAAAGCCCTATTTTTTTTTACCTCAGAAATAGAACATATGCTTTAAATAAATGACCTGTTTCATTTTGCAGTGGTTTGAACAAAATGCTCTAGCCTTAAAAAGAAAAAAATAAAAATATTTATGTATTAAAAGTCCAGAGGTCACTAGGTTTATAAATAACAATAAACTGCAAGGGTGCCAATGGAGTTCAAACTCCACATAATTTGGATGGTAATAATGTGAGAGTCATTGTGAATATTAATTTCCTCTGTCATTTGTATTCTTACAGTGTGAGTGGATACATTATTTTCTCTTATGAAGATATTTGACTTCATATCCAATAAGTTATGAGATGATCTCATTCAAGGACTCACTATTTAACACATTTTTATTTTAACATTAATGTTTTAGAAAATTTTATTCTCGTGTGTTATGGGAATTCATATAGATGCTTGCTTGCTAAATCAAAATGAAACATTGGATGCTTATTTAGGAATATAACCCACAGATCTACTAGTGTGTTATATGGTTTGTACTTGGCATTGTGCCAAATTGCTGGATTTACGAGTTTAATATCCCTGCCCTCAAGGAGCTCACAGTCTTATGTGTTATGCAGCTATCTGTACACTCTAAATTATTTTGATATTTTGATGCTCTAATACTGCCATATTGAACTGATGCAGGGCTTGTGTTGCTATTAGGAATTAACTAATTAATTAAAATTAGAAATTTGGGAGATACCTACATTTTGTGAATGTTAAGTCCCCCTTTAACTCATGTTTTAATATTGTGCCTTTATGCAGTACCCACATTTGATGCAGAAAATTGTTTGTTCAATAAAAGACAAAACTAAAGTGCTATGTGATAGGAAAAGTTCCAGTTTGAACTTTGAAAGGAACCTTTGTAATACAGGTAGGAATAACTTTGTAAGTTATTTCAAGGGGCTATCAAATCACAGTGCTGTACCTAATCCTCAGAGAAATGCTGTCTATTGTTATAATCCAGAAAGAATATACTATATAGTATTTAGAATCTTTATGCCCATTAAGTAAACACTTAAAGAACCAGTAAGTGAGAACAAAATGACAAGAGAGAAAGCATCTTGCCAAGTATGGTTTTGACTCAAGTTCTAAAAGTGTAGTCCACAAAATAAGCAGAACTTATGGCCATAAAATTTTGAGATTTTATACCCCTGGAGAGATAGGATAACATGGAAGAGAGCATGAAGTCTTAAGTCAGATTTGCCTGTGTTCAAGCTTTTGGAAAAATGTCCAATAAGCATATTTAGTTAAATCACCATGTTATAGTTGTATATAGATATCCTGTTAAACTAAACAGTATTTAATAGTGACAATGATTTCAAGTGAGGCAAAATAAGAGAAGCTATTATTGTCATCGTTTCCAGATTCCAATTGTTCCTGCACCATTTGTTGGAAAGACTATCCCTTTATTGAATTGCCTTTGCACATTTGACAAAAATCAATTGTCTATATATGTTTGTGATGATGCTTGAAATTTATTCTATTCTGTTGATCTATTTGTCTATCTCTATGTCAATATCACATTGTAGATTATGGTAGGTTTATAAGTCTTGAAATCACATAGTATATAATCTTCCAACTTTGTTCTTTTTCAAATTTGTTTTGGGTATTCCAAGTCCTTTACATTTCTATATCAATTTTAGAATCAGCTTCTCAATTTCTAAAATACACCACAAAAACAAAAGCAAACAAAGAAACAAGCAAATCCTACTGGGATTTTGATTGTGATTGCATTGATGTTATAGATGAATGTGTTAATTTTCCTTTTCCTTTTCATTAAGATCAAAATTTTTGATTTCTCATTGGATTTCTTCTTTGGCCCAAGTGTTATTCAGAAGTACGTTATTTGGTTTCCAAATGTTTCGGGATTTTCCTGATATATTTCTATTTCTAAATTCTTTTTTAATTTTGTTTTTTAGTTTACTTATTTATTTATTTTGAGAGACAGAGTATACGCATGTGTGTATGTGAGTGGAGGAGGGGCAGGAGATAGAGAGAGTGAGAGGAAGAGAGAGAGAGAGAGGGAGGGAGGGAGAGAGAATGTTGGACAGGCTCCATGCTGAGTGTGGAGCCTGATGTGGGACTTGATCTTATGAACTGGGAGATCATGACTTGAGCCAAATCAAGAGTCAGAAGCATAACTGTCTGAACTACCCAGGAGCCCCTCTATTACTGAATTCTAATTTAATTCCATTGCATTCAGATAATATACATTATATGACTCGAATCTCTTTTTATTTTTGTGGCTTGTGTATGGATCAGAATATATTTTTGTGTATATTTGTGAAGAATGTGCATTCTGCTGCTGGGTGGAGTGTTCTAGAAATTAGGTGAACTATGTTGGTAGTATTGTTCAAGTCTTCTATATTCTTACTGATTTTGTACTTGTGCTATCAGTAAGGAGATAGGTTATTTTTCATTAAATTTTTAAAAAATTTTCAAAGTTTATTTATTTTGAGATAGAAAAAGTAGGGGTGGGGCAAGAAGGAACAGAAAGAGAGGCAGAAAGAGAGAATCTTAAGCAGGCTCCACACTGCCAGCACAGAGCCTGATGGGGCTCAAACTCACAGACTGCGAGAGCATGACCTGAGCCAAAATTAAGAGTTGGTCGCTTAACCCACTGAGCCACCCAGGTGCCCTGAGATAGGTTAATAAAATGTATCACTTATTGGTGGATTTGTCCATTTCTTCTTGTTCTATCCTGTTTTTCTTTCACATATTCTGAAGCTCTGTTATTAGGTGCATAAATTTTTAGGATGGTGTCATTTGGACAACTTGCCTATCATTATGAAACGAACTTCCTCATATTTTGTTATAAAATAAAATTTGTCTAATATAAAGGCAGTCAACTCCTAATTATAAAAACTATTGTTAGCATCATATATCTTTTTCCATCCTTTTACTTTTTACCTCTTTTATGGTTATATTTAAACTAAGTTTCTTAGAAGCAATATAAAGTGCGTCTTTTCTTTGCTTAATATGACAATCTGTCTTTAATTGGGGGGGCTCAGATCTTTAGGTTTCCTTCCTTTTACCTTTTTTTTTAGGTTGGATGTGGTTATATTGTCACCTAGTTTTATAATTTGAAAGTAAAAGGTGGGCTATTAGTCATATTTCCTGGAGTAATTGGTTATAACCTGGGAAAGTCCTGACCAAAACAGTGATACATTCACCCTATTTATGACTTTATTTTTATATATTTTTTTTCATGTACCTATTTAAGCAGACCATTTGAGTGAACTTGAGATCTGAGGAGGCAGGCCTGGTCACCATATACTCAGCACCTCATGTCTCCTGTGTCAATAATAGATTAAATGGAAAAATCTAGAAAGCAAGATTATCATGCGCCTGCAGCTTTAGCACTACATGCTTATCAAAAGCCACTAAATAATATATATTAAAACATGATGGAATTTTGTTTATCCCATGTTAATCCGTGAGGTTATTGAAATTTTGAAACTATTAAAGATATATATCAATTTAAAAAATAAATCAAACCAATCTCTTTTGTGTTATATAAACAAAATATCTGATTCAATGAAGCTCAAACTTTATAAGAAATTAGTTTAACAATGTATAGATATTTTAAAAGTAATTTTGTATATGAGTATAATAAACAATCATATAGATGTGTATGAAAGAAGAATAGATAAAATAAATATCTTCAACCTTGTGACATTCTCAATCATATTTCTGTGATACACAGCTATCTGGAGATAACAGATTGTAAATAAGTTTGGTTTCTGTTTGTTAACTTCAGTTTTATCTTGCTCTCTAAAAATTGATACACCATGTAAATGAATTTCAGAACATTTTATAAAGAATAATTGTTAAATATGACAATTTCTTAGTATTTAAAATCTTTTTTACTTAAAACATTTCTTAATTCTGTTTTCATAATCCTATGTTTCAGAAATTCCCTGATAGGTCTCTTTTCCATTGGTATTAAACAGACCTCAAAGAAGATTATATTTTCACAATTGTAATAACTGGGTTATTCTTACATTCATTTTAAAAAGTTTCTTTTCAAACCTTAAAAGGCGAAAATAATGATTTCTGATTACCCTTATTCTTCCTGTATACCTCATTTTCATTGGAGATTACGTGAACAATGACAAATTACTATTAAAAATAAGACTTCATTGAAATTTTTGCAAGTTGGATGTGAATAACAGCTGCCAGATAGAGTGCAAAGCTTAATTATATGTAGTTTACAAAGACAGATTCATAGTCACAGATGCAATAGCATTAATGACAAGGAAAAATAACTTTTGAGAAGCAACTGTTTCATTGTATAAACAAAATTTCATCTTATTCCAGTTCTTTCAGTCACAACTTTGATAGATCTAATGTTAGTTGAAATATAATTATACATTCTCTTACATGGTTTTGAAATGGCTCTTTGGTCCTGGGAATGATAATGCAGGACTACTCTATCACAAGGTGTCTCATTCTCCACTTGGAGTGCTCCCTGCACAGCCTTCTTCCATCCCCACTCTCTGCCATGCAAACTTCTCATCCATCACACATCAATAGCAATTAAATATTTCCAGGAATGCCCAAAGATCACCTTCCATGATTACTCAAATAGACCAAGTGCCTTTATCCACTCTTTTGGCAACATTAGTTTTTTATAGTAGTAATAACCACTACGACTACAATAACTAATATTTGACTATTGTCTGCTTTGGGGGCTATGATGTAAATGCCAAGAAGGTAGGAATTAGAACTTGCCACTGATTTCCTAGCATCTAATAGAGCCAGGTACAAAGTAGGTCCTCAGTTGACTACAAATTGATTTTATCATTTATGATTGGAGAGAGGAAGGTAAGTGTCTTTTTGTGCTCTAAAATCCTCTGAGTATATGAAAGAAGAGATGTGAAAGCACTTAAAGTGGAAGTATTATTTAAATACTTATGGTAATTATCTTCTTGCAGCCGTTTTTTCATAATTTAATTGAATTAGATATTTTAGTGAGGTTAATCTGGTTTACAGGTCAGGATTTAGGGCACATGAATTTGAAGTTGGACATTCTTCTAGTTAATTTCAATTAAGGGGGGGCTGTTTCTATGGACTCACTATATAAAACCCAACTGGGGTAATACATGGTCCTGATATTCATCAGTGGCATCAGTAAAAGAGTGAGGGTATCTCAGACAACTGCATGTGGTGTGCAAGTTCACCGAAAATTCAAGTTAACCAATGTTTATGGAGCACGTGAGATTACTGAGAGAGTAACTGGAACAGTATCCAGCAGAAAATCAGTACGGAGTTCATCTTCTACAGACAATTATTGTCATTTTGTATATGCAAGTTTACTGGTAGGGGAGCTACTTTCCCTTTTTTATCTGAATTAAATAAGCCTGACAATTCTGCCATGTCAAAAACATAGTAATTCATGTCAATACATGTAACTGATGGTAAGAGTCTCCGTCATGCATATTTCAGCTGCAGATTTTTGATTTACTCCATTAGTCTCTCCAAGTTTACGATCATTTGAGCATAACTTTTTTCAAATGGAGCTGAATTTATATCATGATTGACAACTTGTTTGGAAAAGTTTCTCCACAAACCATACAGTAATAAAGCAGGCACTGTGGAACAAACCCCAGTAAGTAATTTTTTATTGACTTTCACAGGAATGTTTGAAATGTAGGCAATTGCTACAACTATATATTTCCTAAATTAGTCATATATGCAAATTGTTAGCACGCCTAGAATTTTTAGCAATCTAGCTGCTCATTACCTGTTGCAGACTAGTAATACTTCATATGCTCTATTCCAGTTTCCCATTGCCACTGGTTTTATGCTACCACTGAGTACTGTTTTATAGACACTGTATTATAAAGCAAATAATTTATCAGATAATTTAAATGTAAATCAGTAGATATTAAATTATAGAGACAAATTACTATACCAGTTATTGTACTAGTAACTTGATGAAATCTTTCCCACATTGAAATGTGAAGGGAAAAAGAAGACATTTTATTAAGTTCACAAAAGGAAAACCATGTGCATTGACTGAAAAATTGGAATATCTTATAATCAACAAATGGAAAGGGGGAAAGGAAGAAAAAAAAACCAAATCAACTGGACTCTCACTCTTTTTAAGGGAAGTATTTGGATCCTTTTAATGACCAAAAAATCCTTACTGAGTTAAAATGTTTTTACTAATATACTTTTATCTCAATGCGTGTGAAAACAGCCTCAATCTATCTTTCTGTCACAAACTTGATCAGATCAGGGAAAAAAAGCCAAATTATGGGATAAATAAGATAGTCAAGTAATTTCTTTAATTCAATAAACTATTATCTAATTCCATAATAAAAAAGTCTATATAAAATTGGTCTGAGTTACTGCAAGAATATTCTAGCTATTGTTTCCAATTTCTCCATTTGATCCTTGTCTCTAGAATTGTTTTTCTGAAACTTATATCTGATCCTATAAACATTTAGTGCTCTTAATTATCAAGGAAGAAGCGCTCAAGCTTTAAAAAATGTCATTAATATTTACTTAATACTATTGCAATGTTTCTCTTTGAGAGAAATTTTATCAATTATTTCATATAGTCATGGGTAAATTATTCAGAAGATAAGGTCTTTTCTTTTTTTGTGTGTATAGAAATGCTGAGAAAATTTATTACAAAATTAGTTGGTGGAAATAGAAGAATTTTGTTTGCTTTTTCTTAGCAATATCCTTCAATTTGGGATAGAGTCCTAGAATTATATGCCAAAAATTATATGGTAACCTACTACCAAATATTATTTTTAATGATCTATCATGTGATAAGTCAATTAGGTTACCTTTTAATATTTTGAAAGCAAAGATATGGAAAGCAAAGAAATGGAGAGAATTTCTAGCAGTGTTGTTATGCAGTATTAGAGATATTTCTCAACAACGAAATATTATCAACTGTCACCTTTGTTTGATTCAGGGATTGTTTAACTCCTTAGGGCAATGCACTCTATTATATATAGGTAGATGCCTTTCTTTTAGAATAAAGGGAAAAGAGTAAGAAAATTATCATGAACTTTATTTAGTCTCTTTCTCCGATCAGTTGTAGGAAAGAGTATATATGGCTTTGGTTATTTTGTTGTGTGCCCTAGGAAAGTCTTTATATAATCCAGGGGGTACACTGTCTAGTGTGAAGACCAATGGTCTGGACTAGAGCATCGAGTCTCAGATCCCTGACCTGGCATAGATCCCTCCTAATTTCAGCATAATCTGCCTTCCTTGACTTCCTCTTCAGCATAGCCTGTCTCTGGTGCCCGGAATGGGATCTCACTGACTTATTTGCTCATACTTAAAAGCTCTTTCCAGTCTCTGTGCCTTTGCAAATATGGTTTCCATCTTCAATTAAGGAAACTGCTTGTTTTTCAAGATCCTGCTTGTGTTCTGTCTCCACAATGAAAACTCCCCTGACTTTAGGAAGCAGAACTACTCCCACCTGTATTGCTCATACTGATCTAATAACATCTCTCATGTTGCATTGATATTATATGTTAAACTTTTTATTAAACTGTCTTATCCTAGAGATACTGGGCTATGCCTTATTTATTATTTATATCCCTATTGTCTAGGTTGGGGGTGTTCAATAAATATTTGATGAATGAATATATTTGACTAAGGTAAACACATTAAGATATGCATTAGAAACACGATATATATTCTATTGCTATATAAATTGTATTTTATAAACCGTCAGTATTTCACTTTATAACTCTATTTCTTTTTTTGTTATTTTCCATAGTTTCTCTGCATTATACAAATAAATTATGTTTTGTACAGTTCAAGTGCTATATTTTTAAATACTTACCATATATTGTAGCATTTAACCTGGATCATTGTAATATTTTCTTGATGCATGTGGACTTTTATTGTTTGAATTTATAAATTACAGTGGAATCCAACTTTATAAATGGGCATTGTTCTAAAAGTTCATTATCAAGCCAGTTATTTTGATTTTAGAATTTATATTCCCAAAGAATCAAGGCTCTAAATGGTGCTTAAATTGCAAGGTAGTCAAGAAACCTGTTTAACTGATAATAATCTGAAATATGGTATAATGGTACTATTCCAGGTTTATTTAAAGTAAAATCCTAACACTGGATGGAAGACAACTGTTTATTTTCTCTAATGCATTCTGATTTCTAACTGAATAATGTCAGAAATACATTTCTAGGGTTATTGAAACTCACATGCATTGGGAAAGGGCTAAAGAAAAAAAGAAGAAAACTGTGGTTTACTTCTTGGCAATGGAGCCAGTATGGCCTATGGAGCAGTGGAATCACCACCATTAGAAAGGCAGAATCTCAGGGTCACTCCAGGCCTACTGAGTCAGAATCTGCATTTTTAACAAGATGCCTAGATGATTCATATGTACACTAAAGTTTGGGATGCCCTGGAGATCACAGTGGCTTTTTTATCTTTTTATATCTGCATTAGAAGAGGAATATCTCTACTGTCAAACATCTACAGAAGAGGAAGAACTACTTGAAATCACTAATTTCTAGGAATCATTAATTCAGGGCAAAAGAGTATTTTTTCCTGTAGGGTCAATGAAAGGACCTGGTCCAGCTCTCTTTAGGATTATATGGCTCTTTGGTAAAAAGGAAGAGTGAGTGTTTGAGATAATTCAAAACCTGTTGGATTAAACATGTTTCCAAATTAGTGACATTCTTTGTGTATATGTATGTATATATACACTATTATGATTAATCCAGAATAGAATATTAATAGAAATATAAAATAAATAAGGCATAGCAAAATAAATATTCCCAAATAGCTAAATAATATGAATTGAATATATATCAGAACGCTTAAAATTATGAATAAGTAATGGAATCCTGAAATTCAATAATTACATTAGGTTGTTTTTGACAATAAGTGAAACTGCCTATTAGAGGCATAGAAATGAGGTATATTTGTTTTACATCAAACTAGAACAATACCTTTATGAAAAAAGATTCCTTTATATGTCTTTCACTGTTTTCTGGATGATCATTTTAAAATTATTTTCATATATCCTTCTTGAACCAAATTTGGTTGGTAAGTGACATCTATAATTTAGGTTTTTAATCTAGCCTTCTTCCCTGTGCCTTATTATTATTAGCATTAGCTGACATGATAGATAATGCTGTATTGGAGAATATCTCCTCTGCATTTTATGAATGTTTACTATATAGTAGCTATTGGTAAACATAGTCAATGTTTACTGTAGTGTTTATCTTTAGTTTCCACTGAATAAGTTTCCATGTGTTTTATTATTTATTTATTTATTATTTTGAGAGAGAGAAAAAAGAGAAAAAGAGTGAATGGGGTAGAGGCAGAGAGAGAGAATCCCAAACAGGCTCTGCACTGTCAGCACAGAGCACGATACAGGGCTTGAACCTACAGACCATCAGATCATGACCTGAGCCAAAATCAAGAGTCGGACACTCAATCAACTGAGCTGCCCAGGCCCCCTCAATGTGTTGTCTTTCATCACATATGTCGTTTTGACATTTAAAATTGCTTAAAACACTGCTTTTTAATTTTTTAAGATGAGAAATGTAGTTTTATAATATAAGAAATTATAAGAGTAATAAATAGTAATAAGGTATTAGCATTATTATTTCTTTCTAGGTAATTTTTTAAATATCTAGCCAAACAATGAAAAATGTTTGATTAATGAAAGAAAGTAAAATTAAGTTCCTTCTTAATTCTGGGAAATATTGTGATGTTGTGGAAATAGCGCTATATTAGGGCTAAAGAAACAATTTTGATTCTTCTTGTGCACTTCTTAACTTTGTGGCTTTGAAACAGTCATTTACTATCTCCTGGCTTGAAAGCAGATTTTGAACTAATATCCTGCCTTAAAAACATTTCTAGTTTTAGATCCATAATTAAGGAGCAGTGTTTTGAAGTTCCCAGTTTTATATATATATAATTTTATATATATATAATTTTATATTTATTTGTTTTTGCTAGCATAGACAGTATTAAGTATGGAATATAAATCAAAATGATGTTTCAAATAGTAAATTCAACTGTGAATATTAATTGATTTTTTTCCTTAACTAACCTAGATAACATAACAGTATTTTTACTATTTAATATATGGGTTCAGAAACACAAAGAGAGAGTCAAGAACTGGTTAGCTCTTTATGGCATAGTTTATGTACAAAAGGTTGGTATTACACTTTTATAATATAAGCATTTCAATTTTATAATGTTTTATGTAGTAGGTATCTCAAAGTTCACTTATTCCAGCAATAGTAATTTAACTTTATAAACTTGTTTTGGTATCAACTAAAATATTAGCAGTAAGTCTATCAGCTAATTCTGCTTTTTAAAAGTCTATCTGTGACAGGGAAAAGCAAATTAGTCCACGTTTTTAAAGATTATTAGCCTGACAATAAATTAAAACACCTCTCCTAAAACATATTTCCTAAGATTGCAATTTCAATTATAGATATGCTCATGGGGATCCTACAAATAGGATACTTTAAATCTTGAATAAATTCAAAATTCCATCTGTTATATTCTAAAGAAAAATAGTACACTAAAAGAAAAAAATCATTTTTTACAATTTATATTCAGAACTAGACTTAAAATCATTTGTAAATAAGTTTTCCCCCTACATATTACAATAAAGCTGAACTGTGTACTAAGTTCTAAGCTATAAGTAACTCATTTTCTTAATAGCGTATGACAATTATTCATTTAAAATTGCTTAAAGCATTGTTTTTTGATATTTTGTAGATCAGAGACCTTTTGGTAGAGTCCAATGAAGTTGACCTATTCCATTATATTTTCACGGATACTTTTTTGTGCTTTCACTAGGCAGTGTGCTCTTCAAAGGTGAAGATCATATTTAATTTACTTTGGTGTTCCCATCATCTTTTTAAAGAAGAATGCCTAAATAACATTAGTAGGTCTTAAGTTGGAGGGTTTTCTAAAAAAAAAAAAGCAACCCTTATAATAATTGATTATATTCATTTCTTTTTTCTTTTATGTCATTTTCCTTTCTGTATTTCTTACACATTATTTATGTTGTGATCTGTGGTATCAGGAAGTCATTATGTTTCATATCATGTAGTCTTGTGGAAAAGGAATGCCCTTCCATGATAGTATAAAAGTGGTATAGATTATAATTTACTGAAATATGGTTAGATGGATGGGTCCGGGTAGATAACTTCCTGAGGTATGGGGTAAGATTAAAGATGACCTCATTCATGGTACAAAGTACTATTTTTCTTCACCTGAGCAACTAAAATTATTTTTAGTGCTTTAAGAATGCAAGTAATAATGTGTTTACTGTCTTTGCACATAACTTTTTTTCTGAACTTCTATCTCATTAGGATAGAATCATTGAAGAGGAAATTATGAGGATAAGCATTTAAACAATTAAGCCTCATGGTATGTAATGCCTAAGGGCATCTTAAACATTTTAGGTCTTGTCATTTTTTGACATTTGATAATTTTAAAAGTGAGAATGGAATTTATTGTTTTAATTTGTTTCTGAAATTGAGCCTTTTTCAAGTTTGTTAGACATTTATATTTTCTTTTCTAAAAATTCACGTATACTTTCTGTAATGAAGCATTTTTAGAGATGAGTTGCCACTCTTACTCTTCCTTTCAATGTCCTTTCTTTGCTGATGTTATTTCTTCCACTTCAGAATTTTATTTATCTTTTAAAAGTATCATGCTATGGGGGCGCCTGGGTGGCTCAGTTGGTTAAGCATCCGACTTTGGCTCAGGTCATGAGCTCACGGTTCCTGGGTTTGAGCCCTGTGTCGGGCTCTGTGCTGACAGCTCAGAGCCTGGAACCTGCTTCAGACTCTGTCTCTCGCTCTCTCTCTGCCCCTCCCCTGCTCACACTCTGTCTTTCAAAAATAAATAAACATTGAAAATAAATAAATAAATAAATAAATAAAAGTATCATGTGATGGGGGTGCCTAGGTGGCTCAGTCAGTTGAGCTTTGAACTCTTGATTTCAGCTCAGGTCATGATCTCACAGTTCACGGGATCAAGTCCCATGTTGGGCTCTGCACTTGGCAGCTTGGAGACTGCTTGGGATTCTCTCTCCCCCTGTCTCTTCCCCATCCCTACCTGCCTCCCCCACACTCTCTTTCTCTCAAAGTAAATAAACATTTCATTTATTTATTTATTTAAAATTTTTTTTTTAACGTTTATTTATTTTTGAGAGAGAGAGACAGAGAGCGTGAGCAGGGGACGGTCAGAGAGAGAGGGAGACACAGAATCAGAAGCAGGCTCCAGGCTCTGAGCTGTCAGCACAGAGCCTGACGCAGGGCTGGAACCCACGAACAGTGAGATCACGACCTAAGCTGAAGTCAGCCTTAACCGACTTAGCCACCCAGGTGCCCCATAAATAAACATTTTAGAAAGCAGCATATTATTAAAATATTCTGTAAAACATTTTTTGCTTTGTTTAATTTTTCTGTTTTCTTATATCTCTTCTATATCCTTTTAATGCCCCAATTCCCTAATTCATTATTTTATGCACATTATTGTATATTATTTATTTTGCTGACAAAGTTATTCTCAAGTTCAAAACCTTTCAGAAGCTTCTATTGTTATACACAGAAACTTCTCTGCTTGACAACAAAGGCCTTCAACAAAGAGGATCCAGCTCCCACTTTTTCAGTTTACTCTCATGAATGCAGGCTATACCCTAGCCAATCTGAATTTATTAAATACATTCTTATGTTTCTCATTTGTATTTTTGCTCATTTTTATCCCACTCTCTCAATAGCCTTATCCTATTATTTCTAGTGGAAACTCTGTAAGGCACGTTTCAAATTTGACATTTCTTCATAAGAGCTCATTTGATCCTTGGTGAGAGTTTATTGGAACCACCACTAATGGCATTTCCTGTGTTGATTTGTATAGAAGTTGTACTAAAGAATATGTCTGTACAGTAATAATGTCAGCACTTAAAGGACTGGCTCTGCCCGCTCCTCCTCAAGGTACTTTGGGCCTTTGCACAAAACGGATCCTCAATACACACTTGTTTAATTGAATTAAACCTAAGTGCTAGTTGGTTAAATCCAGCTTTATTGAAAAGCTTGAATTAAGGCCTACAGCAAAAGGTCTCAAAAGTTCTTATGGGTTTTCATATTTGATTTATACATTGAGCCATAAGCTTTGGAATTATTACTGCCCTGGCTTAGAGAACATATTTATAAATATTCCTTGGGGAAATGCCTTTCCTCTCTTTTGAATAAGATATACCTACTAAAAATAATTCTACAAGTAACCCTTCCTAAACTAACATATGCTGTGGGAAGTAAGATATCAAAATATATTTAATATTTAAAGAGGACAACTTGAATATAAGGAGTAGTGAAAATATCTCTTCATGCTTACCTAGAGAGATTTAATGTTTTCACTTTTCATCTTAAAGTAAAAGGTAAAACAGCTGATGTATTAACAGGAAGTGATCTTTAGAGAGTTACTCTAACAAACAGATAACAGAAAATCTATAAAACTACCATTTTAATTGGTAATTCATACTTATAAAGTATTAAAGTGTGAGAAGACATCTGCTTCTGACCAAGATGAAGTAACAGGGACTGGGTTTATTCTACTCCCTGAAATAAACAAAGGAAATATAAACGAGGACTGATAAATGTAAATGTGTATATATGTATACCTATACAATGGTTTCAAATAAAGGACAATAATCCTTGAAAAACAAGCAACAGACTCTTAGATAAGTTATATTATTACCCCAGCATACTGTCTTGAGAGAGTTTTCAAGCTAAAGAACCCAGGCAAAAACTGGCAGACTCCACTTAGAAGACGGAGCAGACAGTGTGGGGAGCCAAAATGACTAAAGTTTGCAGGACAGAATACCAGAGAGGAGAAAGCTGAGCAGAGAATTCCAGAGATCTTCAGAAGGTCCCTCACGAATATTCAGCTGAGTACAGGTCAGCACCAGTTTATGAAGGAATTGCCCAGGGCTAGGAAAAGAACAATACTAAAAGAAAAGAGGTAACTGTATTTGGTGTTCATATGGGACTGGGAAGAGTGCCTGTTCTCAAAGGCCACATAGAAAACATCATGATTCACAGGGGATTGTGAATAGTACACAGAAGAGTCTTGCCTCAGAATAGTTAGCCTGAACTGACCACAGCTCAGTTCTACCTAACAAATCTTAAAAACAAGACCTTAAAGTATCACACCTGCCCCCATTCATAAGAACAATTCTACCTCCTCCTCCTGTAAGAGGCAATTGAAGTTTGGAGACTCTTCTTGCTGACTGATTCCTAGCAAAATGGAGCCTAAGTGACAGCCATTGCTTATAGTGCAAGGGGCCCTAGCTGTCCCCTCTGGTGAGAGGGAGCCTCTCTGGGAGATTGGAACTCAAAATTGTTGGGACAGGAAACACGAAGTCTCCAAGTGGGTTAACCACGTGATGGTCAGTGGAACCACTTCTGCTATCACCCGAAGTTTCCCAGATCTACATTTCTGTCCTGTTTGGGACACAGCAGATTACAAAGGTATCTGATTTAGTGTGTGTATGTTGATGCTCTATCCTCACAGGGGATTGCCTCAGAGCTGGTGTCTCTGCATGCATTCAGCAGACCATTCCAAAATGTCCTTTAGGCTATCAGCCTCTGGGGTGTGCAGGATAAGACTAGTGGATACTATGCCCATACTATATAATTTACTGTAAGGCATATTTCCTGGTTAGAGCCCATCTTGTGTGGGATCAGGCATTCACTAAACTCCTGAGTAGTGGTTCTGACTGATGCCCTGGAGGCAGAAAAGCCAAACCTATAACCAGAATAGTTATCTATGCACCTGTGTTAACAAACTATTGCCCTTTTCTAGAACAGAAGAGACCCAATGTAGTCAACTTTCCACCAAGGGGTTGTTGATCTCTCAAGGACCAGTGCCATACTGAGAACTTAGCATTGGTTCCTGGGGAGGCCATGTTCTATTAACCATCTCTATAACTCTTTACTGGTTAGGTACTTCTGAATGCCACTCTGATATTATTGTGTATTACAATAGTTGTAATCCTTTGGCTTCTGGCAGTTAAGCCACACACTTGACCTTTATTGCATCACGGTCCTCCTGCTATCAGCAAATTAACTTCTATGACAGCCTCTATCATCAGCCCTGGCCTACAAAGAATTGTCACTGAACATTTTATGATGCTAATGATGCTCATACCAGCACATTCCTTATGGTCTTGGTAAATAGAGTGTTCTCTAGGCTTTCTCAAGGAACACAATTCTCTTTTGGGTCTTATGGTCCCATATAACATAACTGTTCCAGCAGACCCAAATCACTGAGCTTTTAAATCCCCTACCCTACTGTCTGCCACAGCAATTAAGATATTTCAACCTCAGTCACCCTGGGTGCCTTTTTCCTGGTTTCTGCTAGAAATCCTAGCAGCAAATTTGTACCATCTCCTGGCTTTTCACCAGGATATTAAATCCCATCTCCAAGTCAGTGAATTCTTCCTGATCCAGACTTACAGTCCAGCCCCCTTTTGGAGCACCTGCTTTATCCAGTTCCACAAGTTCTTCCCTGGCCCCTGGGCACACACCTGCTACCTATCATAGCTCCTTTGAGATACAGTCTGTTTCCTTCCTCATTGGAGCCAATACTTCCTTCAGTTGCAACACTGTGTCTTAACACTTACTACAAGTCTGTTGGTCAGGAGAGGAGGTCAGGAAAACTCCTGAGAGGGCAACTGTTGCCTTGTATGGAAGAAACATTATCTTTCCATGTGGGAGGAGTGCTAGCTCTTAATGTGGAAGGGTGGGGACCATTCTGTACACTCAGAGAATGGTGCGGACTCAAAATCTTCAGGGGTATCTACTTAGATATTCCTACACCATGTGACAACATCCTAAGATCTGACATCAGCATGAGAGCTCTGGCTCTATTGAACATTCAACCATCTTTGAATGTTTACTTACATCAAAGAGTTTACTTGGCTCTTTGAAGGTCAGTAACTCTGACTGTTGAAGACTGATCTTGATTTTCATCTTTTTCTGCTTGCCAGCTGTGTGAGTGGAGGGATGCTTGTTAGCTACCAAATAGACTCTCTTGCTCTTACACTTAGCTTTCAGTTATTTGTTAATTTCTCTGAGCTTTTCATTATCCACTTTTAGGGCAGTGATGAACTTAGTAAAAATTATTTCATTCCATTATCTTTATGTTTATTAACCCCCTGTATAGTTCAAATGCCTAAATCCTCAACACTAGGATATAGCCCTCCCTGGACACGTTGCCAGGTGGCAACAGGTAAGAGTTTCAACAACTGGAATACTCCCTTGTGCCAGAGGCTGTCCATGCTCCACTCGCCACTCAGGGTGGGATCTACATTCCCAGCTGAGGAGTGAGTGACAGTCTCAGACCCCATTTTACTGCCTGCCTTCTCACACCATTTCTGGTACCAACTGTGCCCACTAGGTGATCTGGACATCAGATGCTGGTACAAAAATTTTATTGGAGGGTAATACCTGTGAAAGGAAAAAAGAGCAAAAAAGAGGCAGTTTATCATGAAGAACTAGGAATGTCTCTGCCAGCGTGGTAGGGAGCTCAGGAGCAAAGATCTGTTAAAGGAAAACTGGCTGGGTGCAGTCCTGTCCTTTACTTAGCTTTTGAATCACTCTTTGGCTGACAGTCAACGTAAAAATATTAGCTCAGAAGATAAGGCAGACATTGAAGATGCTAAGAGCATTGAAGATGCTAAGGAGGTTATCAGCTAACCACTTTCCTTGCAGCTGAGCAGTGGGTCTTCTTTAAGCGGGATCTGCAGGTCACATCACCATGTTTGCCAGAGCTCTCATAAAATATCTGCTTCTGTACTCTGATTTCAGAATCTGTTTCTGATTGTAACAATAAATCCAAGAATTAGAAGCTTCAAATATTTCCCATGCTGGAGATGTTCTTCACTTCTCCAGGGGAAAGGTGGACACACATGGCAGATACCTGGCAGTGTTAAACTGCAAAAAAAAGGGCCTCAAGGGGAAATGCACTTATTTGTGCTGATTAGGTCATTATCTTGATTTCAAGTGTGTGCCCTAACCTACTATTTACCTCTTTATGTATTTAATTCTCAATTTCAGTGAGACCGCAGAGTTTGAAATGAAAGGATTGAATACTGCTAACACATCTTACATAGGAGAAATGAATTAATTAACAATTTGGGTATTTAAAAAAATATAATAGAGATTTTGGAGCTGTTCAGATTAGAAATATATTACTTGTTTGAGGAAGTCCAATGGAGAAATACTAACAGACATCTAGAATATGTGTTTCCTATCTAGACTACTAACAGCTCAGGAAATGTGGTAATTTGAGGTTGGATTGTTTGGATTTTACTTTTTCATTCTCCATGAAAAATAGACTTACCACAAAGCAGTAGTTAGTGAATAACACTGCAGAAAATCTAACTCTTTTAAAGCCTTCTAGAAGCACACAATTTAATCATGTCACTTCTGTCTACTTCAACATTTATTATACTTGTTAATTAAGGCATGTCTCCAAAGAGCTCTGTTTGCCAATCATGTATGACCCTGGCTGGAAGTGCCTATATATCTGAAGGTAAAAATGTTTAATAAAATTATTGTATAAGACACTCCAGATTGGCCTTCCTCTTCAGGGGAACGATGTATACTTGAAAGTAAAAAGCTTCACTTAAATATTATATAAGTAAGAAATTTTACTAATCCACACTGGTCTTTGCCAGTGCATTATGCATTGATTTGTGAGTTTTGGACTCTTAAGTTTGACTCAGCACAAACAAAAAGACGAATTTATTATAGGAGTGATAGGAAAATTACTATCTAAACTGTTGTGTAAGTAGGGTGGGCATTGTAAAGTTAATTTCTTTTCTATTGAATCCTTGGAGGGATTTGAATATGTAAATCTTGGCTTTGAATTGAATTTCAAAGCAGTGTCTGACAATAATTTGTAGTTCTTCTATAGTTCTCTTCAGGAGATGTTGAGAAGGGGGAGATGGGATAGAGGAAGAAAGGAATCAATATGATAATGAAAAGCTGGAATTCTAAATGGTGAAATAGGGCCACTGGGGAAAATCCTGGAATGGGGTGTTCAAAAATGTAATACTAAAAGTTCATTGTTTCCATTTTTTATTGTAAATCCTATTCTGGCTTCTTCAAAACTTCAGCAGAATCTCTCATGCCTACAAATGCTGTGTTTGAGAGCCAGAGAACTTTGTTGTTTTTTGTTGTTGTTGTTCTTTTGAAGTTTACTTGTTTTATAGAATTACAGAAAAAGATTGAGGCTAAATTACATGGCTGAACTCACACACACCAGAGAAAAACATCATCAATCAGAAAAAACTAATAGAATTAATTCAGCAGAAGCTAAAAATTACCATGAAAATGTAAGCCACTTCCACATTCTATCCCCCACCTCCCTATTCCTAGTGATTAACAGAAATCTTGGGAAGTTTTCTGAATTATCCACAAATAGTGGATTGGGGTTCAAGTCCATTAGCTAAGTCTTAAGGGGCAGGTGATCCAGGTAAAATATAAGTTGCATAGGGATACTGGAATCCAAGAACAAGGATACATGTAGGCCTCGGTAATAATGGAACCAAGAATTCAAAGTTTCCTCAAAGGCTCAGCTCAGTTTCTTTAGGTGCATTAGCTTTTTAAAATTTTAATTTAACTATGGGAAGAACACTTAACATGAGATCTACCCTCTCTAATTGTTAATTATCTGCAAAAGTCAGAACTATTTTCACAGGTGAACATCTAATGTTTTTTAAAAGCTTCCATAGGAAAGCAAGTTTTCAATATCCAATAGGCACAATATTGTACAGGGGATCTCTAGAATGTACTTATCTTGTATAACTAAAACTTCATACCTATTGCATTTGTTTGTCTTCATCTTACTAATGACTTTTTTTCTCAACATAGTAGAAAACATGACTTTCAATAGCTATTAAATCTCTAAATTCTAGGGAAAGTTATGATTATGTTTGACTCAGATAATTTCTGATGATATCCTCTGTACTATCCAACTGTGGTACTATATATTTTGCACTGTATACTAGAACAAGGATTTTGTTTTTAGAGTACCAGCATTTTAGATCTATTATTCCTATGTTCCTATAGTCATCCATTTATTCTTCTGATGTATGCATTAGGAGTTTTGCATCACCCAAAATGTAACAGGTGTTTTAATCCACTAGTTACAGAACATTATAAAGTGCCTTCTCCAATCATAAATCATGTAAACATTGAAGAAATAACATCTACTAAGAGAATTTAGGGACATGGTAGCAAATTATTAATAGAACAATTGAGACAAGGGAAAGGATGCACTTATTAGTCAGGAATGGATGATTGATGTTAGAGCAAATTTTTTTTCATGAAGAATTTGTGTTACGCTCCCCAAAGACCATCTGGAAAGTCTTCTCTGGATGTTTACCTGTGTATTTCGAGTTTAATAACAGTTCTAGACATCTCTTAATTAATCACATCTGTCAAATGATGTTAGAGATAGACACCTAAACATAATGTCTTCAAGGACAGTCACATATTAGTGGATAAGACCTTCATTCACTCAGAAAAAAAGGACTTGAAAATGTGATATATACTGATTTCAACTGCACTATATGAAATATCACAGAATATAGTATACTTAGGGTATGTTTAAATATATGTTTATATGTGTAGTTGTGAAAGTGTATACATATATAAATGTCTTTGGTGATATTTCTGATCTTCATCACCAACATTTTGCTCATATGTCATGCAAACATACTGATGTCAGACTGGCTGTTCTATCTAAATTGTGCTTCTATAGGGGAGGGGCAGGTAGGGAAAACAAGTCCTGTTATTTGCATTTCTTTCATTATTCTTGAAGTTTTGTTATAATATACAGAAGTAATGAATTAACCCAAAAAATCTCAGTGGCTTAACCCAACAATATTTTCCTCTTGTTCACAAAATATATCCAGTGCAAAGCTGAGGTTGGGTAGTGCCTTGGATTCACTGTCACTCAGGGATTTTGGCTGACAGAGGCTCTACTACCTTATACCTGAACCATCTAGAACACATGGTTTTCTTCATCCATGTGATAGGCAAAGAAAGCTCCATAGAACCTTTCACTGGTATTAAGCATTTAGTTCTGAAAAAGACATGCATGATTCCACTGGCTGGAACTAGTCACATGGCACCACCTAACTGCAAAAGGACTGGGAAGTATGAGAGTACATGAAATAATCAGAGTTGTCTTTGCCACACTATATTCCAGACCTATATTTTCTTGGGCAAGATAAATTTTAATGAACCAAGTGAAAATTTTAAATACCAACCTCTTTGCTCCATTCTCTTATTCCAGTGGCATAACACATATAAAACATGATGACATATTTAGAGTCCTGACTCACTTTCTTCCAGATTTTCTTTTTTTCTAAGTTTATGTCTTTATTTTGAGAGAGAGAGAGAGAGAGAGAGAGAGAGCGAGAGAGCAGGGTAGGAGCAGAGAAAGAGGTGAGAGAGAGAGCCCAAAGTAGGCTCCACACTGTCAGCACAGAGCTCAATGAGGGGCATGAACTCATGAACCACAAGATCATGACCTGGGCTGAAATCAAGAGTTGGATGCTTCGTCAACTGAGCCAACCAGATGCCCTTCATTTGATTTTTATACTGAGGACATTGCTCTTCTTTTAACAGTCAGCTAGTTCATGAGTTGGATGTGGATTACTCCAAGTGCCAGAGAAGTGCTGAGAGCTTTAAGGTGACTCTGATTAGAGAAAATAAACATACAAACCCCTACCTTCCCCCACTATAAAACCAAATGGTTTATGTGAGGTAAAGTTAATTTCCAGTTGAAAATTTATTTTCAGGATAAAAAAATTAACCTTTTTTTTTGCACCTCTTTGTCCCATTCTTCACTTTCTCTTTGGTCCTCTATCCCTAATCTCCTTCTAATGAAGAACAGGTTGAGCAAACAGAACCAATTCCTACTTCCAGCTATTTACTGTAAACCACAGCCTCTTTATGCAAACTTTCCCCATAAGACCCTTTTTAGAATTGGGAGTTGATGAAAACCAAATGAGATGCTGGTGAGCTACAATGCTAATCAGAGATAACCAGCAATATTCACATTGTAGAAAACATTAAGCCTTCTTTTAAAAAAGGATTAACATAACACCTTAAAGACTATTCTTTTCATTTAATAACAACTTAAAGAGTAATCCAAAAGGAATATGCTGATTTTAATGGCCACGAAATGTCTAGCTACTTAATAAAATATCACAAACCAGGCTTGAATTACATTCAGGAACAATTCAAATTACATGCAGAGAGAGACATAATCTCTGGTGGAGAAATCGTAGTGAGTCTTATTTATAAGATGAAAGTAATTTTGCTTCATTCAAATATGAATATATACTTATACAACAATTTAGGAAAGGACTGTGGAATATAGGTCTGGTGAATTTCTTGTGGTACCTATTTTTGCAAGTTTTTTAAAACATTGAAATCACTGTTGTGGGTTCTTAGAGATGAACCATCTGTCACAAATCAGAATCAACATTTATTGTAGCTTATTAAGAGGAAAAGTTGCTAGGAAAAACCATTTAAAGTGTAAAATTGGATACTGAAAACTTTTTTCCCCACAAAGGTCTTTAAAAAACAGATTAGATGTTCATCTGTGAAAATAGTTCTGACTTTTGTAAATACATAATTATCTCATATGGTAAGATCACTAAAAAGGTGAGAAATGCACAGGAACAGGAGGAAAGCAGAAAAGCATAAGCATGTGTATGCAGTATGAGAGAGAGACAGAGAGAGAGAGAGAGAGAGACAGAGAGAGACAGAGAGAGAGAGAGAGGAGGCAGCTGCATTTCTCAGGAGAATTACATTTGTTTGTAGGTATCCTAACTTAAAATATGAAATTTCTTTGAAGATAGCTCACAAATTAGAATGTACATTATGAACTGGAGTGCTATTAAATAAGTTGTAACTTAATGTAGGTATTCCAACTTAATATGTTATCACAGTTCAAGTTTTGTTAACAAAAATTTCATCACAGTGACATCATCAACATGTTGACATAGGTCATTTTCAACTTCGGTCTCCCTCACAAGAAGACCAACTGGTAATTATGCATAGACAAGACACCATTGTGAAAATCCCAGAACCTGGGGGTGAGGCTGAAGCATCATCTTGGACCACAAAGACCAAAAAGAACCACATTTGAAGTGTAAGAGGAGTGGCTACCCTCTGACTGCATTCCATCCCCTCCAAGAACAGCACAGCATTGCACTGAGATTGACCCTCTGAACCTAGGTTTCTCCAGTGGAAAAAAGATCCCAAGGTGAACATCCAACTTCCTCAGCATTTTGAGGCACTTCCCAGGAGGTCCACTCAGGTGTCACCACATAGGAATCATTGAGGAAATCTGTAGGGCTTGACCACTGGAGATCGGATAGAAACAGAGGACTGGGACTTATACACCTGACACTCAGGTCTTGGCTGACTGCAACCCTTCTCTGAAGGGAGCTGGAGCCAAGATCCTAGCCAGTTGCTCTGTCCAACTACAGAGCCAAGCTGGTGGCCTTGTGTGGCCTAGAAATCAGCCCATACTGCATATAGTCAACTAATATTTGGCAAGGGAGCCAAGAAGACTCAATAGAGAAAAGATACTCTCTTCAGTAAATGCTGCTGGGAAAACTGGACATACACATGTAAAAAAATGAAAGTGGACTTTTATCAAACACCACTCACAAAAAGTACCTCAAATGGATTAAAGATTAAATGTAAAATGCCAAACTATAAAGCTCCTAGAAGAAAACATAAGGAAAAGCTCCTTGATATTGGTCTTGGCAATGATTTTATGGATAGGACAGTCAAAGCTTAAGAAACAAGAGCAAAAACAAACCAGTGGAACTAATTATATCAAATTTAAATGCTCCTGCATAGTGAAAGAAATGACAAATGAAATGAAAAACCAAAGTAGTATCCAAATAACGAAATTAAGTATTCATTCCCACATGAGATTGTAAACTTTTTGCAAGCAAGTTACTTGTTACAATTTTGAATTTTCCATGATATCTGTTAAGACATATGTAAGTATATGATTAAATTTCTTATTTAATTAATTCAGTCAACATTAAATCTGACTTCTGCCTAAGGACACTATTCTACCTACCAATGCTTTGGAAGTTTGTTTCCAGAGCAGAGAAAAGGTAAAAGCTTCTTTATATAATGAAGGACCTAATGACCTACTTTTCTATAAGTACATTTCACAGATGGAAGAGTACTCTTTTGTACTTTGAAAACCATGATTTATTTAATATCAAAACAAATTCATTGCTTGTATAAAAGCTATAATAAAGTATTAGTAATAAAAATAATAAAAATATTTTTCTTAGAAGGAAAAAAGTAAAAACCAACACACAGAATGGGAGAAATATTTACAAGACATATATCTGATAAGGAGTTAATATATAAAATATATAAGAAACTAATACAACTCAATATAAAAAACACAAGTAGTCCAACTAAAAAATGGTCAAACAACCTAAATAGACTTTTTTCCAAAGAAGACATACAAATGGCTAGCAGGTGCATGCTCAACATCACTAATCATCAGGGAAATTCAAATCCAAACTATGTTGAGTGAGTAAGTGAGCAGCTGGATATCAGGCAGGCCAAGGCAGGTCAGCTTCAGAATGGAAAAGAACTGTGTGGAGCACTTAACCCTGTGATGCAGATCCTGACAATCGGTAGAGTGAAACCCCCTGAAATAAGAAGAGTAAGGAACCTTGGTGTTTTTTCAGTAGAAGCCTTGAGGCACATTTTCATTGGTTAAAAAATAACTACTCTTGAAAGTTTAGAAACCAAAGTCACCCTTTACTTCAACCTCAGTCTGAGGAGCCGAAGATGGAACAGAAACTGAGGAGCCATCTAAATCTGTTGGAGTTAGCTCTGGAGTCCAACCCATAAAACATCACATCCTTCAGAATCCATGAAAGAAAACTGTTCCATTAGAGAATCCAGGTGTTCTTCAGCTAAGGAAGATTCTCACTGAAAAAGCAGTGGGAGTCGATGCCATAAGAATATTTGTTCCCAAAGCTGCTATAACCCATAATATCCCCAACCAAAAATGCAAAGGCTGAGTCTCTGGGTCTTTGTAGAGGAGAATTCCTTGGTCAGTCAGAGGGAGTTGTAGAACCCAGAAAGGAACTTTCAGAGGTAAAGAATATATTGGAAAAGCTCAAGAACTCTTAAAGAAGGTTGCTACAGGACAAAGAAGGTCTTTCAAACCATCTCAGAGTATAGACAGAAGTCAGTTGTGAGTTTAAAAAGTTGCTAGTGGCTTCTGTTGGGGATGATCTTCAGTATTAATTTCCTCTAGCCAGAGGAAAATCAGCTTATTTTAGAAAATAAAGCCATAGGTCAAAACACAGCTCAACTTTCTGAACAGTTGGAACGTATGTCAATACAGTGTGATACATGGCGAAGTAACTTCCTCACAAGCAGGACTATGGCAGATGAGTTAACCAACTCCTGAACAGGATTACAGCAGCAAAACCACGAGGCACAGAGCATTATTCAAGATCTCTTAACTGAACGGGAACAGTTTCATAAGGAAATGACAGTTACCCATAAATTATTGGAGGAGCTCTTAGTCTCCTTTCAGTGAGGAAGAGAGCAAACCTACTACCCTAGTACACAACCTCACACCACAGCAGGACTGGCATCTACAAATCACAAGTTGGCAAAAGCAGTAAATGCTCATCTTCTGGGAAATGTCGGCACTAAGAGTCAAAAGAAGATTCCATAAACAGTTGAATTCTGCAGCACCCCAGCAGAAAAAAATGGCTGAAATGGTTCTATGCATTCTATCCAGTTGCCTGTACAGAAAGCTCACCTGATCATCAATTTTCTGAGTCTTCACCAACCACCTTACTTGCTACAAAGAAAAAAATTGGATGAATTATTTCATCCCTATACTAGATATGAAAATACAACTTTCGGTTGCTACCATCACTTCCAGGGAGAACTTATCGTCCTTTAACATTCTGTATGTTGGAGGCATGCTACAGGGGCTTGCCTGTTACCCAAGAGTCATTATTATTTGGAAGCAGGAGTTCTTATAATGGTAGATGTAGCATCACTTTCTATTTAAGTAATATATACCCTAAATATGTTTTTCATGTACTGGACCACAGATTAACGTTTCTTTAATAAATATCTCAGGGTAAGGAAAGAATGAAAGGTTTATTTAAAGTAGATGATATTTTCCAGGCAATACACAATGCTTTTCCTAAAGGACTCTGAAAGAAAAAGATTCTACCTTAATTTTAGGCCCTAAGTTATATCTTGCTATAGATTTAATAGGAGCAGATTTAATTCTGGTACTCTAATGCAAGGTGGGTCATATGCAGCCACATGCATTCACTTACTCTCATCTATGGTTGTTTTTGTTTGTTTTTTCACTACAACAGTAGAATTGAATAGATGCAACAGGGCTTGAATTGCCTGCAAAGGGGAAAATACGTCCTATCCAGCCCTTTACAGAAAGTTTTCTAGCCCCTACTCTAAAGGAATAGTAGCTGGTAGGGGATGGGTGGAGGGAGTGTCCGTTTCCTTTTTGGTGATTTTTTTGGGCTACAAAGGAGGGTTATGGAAATACTATGGGTGAAGGGACTAATATTTTAAAACTAAATGCTATCCTTCAGGAAAATTAAAAATATTTTACAGCCACATTAGCAAGTGTTTCAGCATAACATCTTATGTTGGTTTCATGGGGGGGAATTCCATAGTTTGAGTGGATGCAACTTGACATATAAAAGAAATGGATTCTACTGAGCTCAATTTGACAAATGTCAAATTCTACTGAGCTCAATAGGAATATCCAGTTTGATATAAAATATGGTGGAGAAGGTAGGTCTTTCTGGAACATAGTACAAACTCAAAATGCAATCAATTAATTTATATTAATATATATTATTATTTATTTATGATGGATCATCATAAAATATGCCTTTATAGCCTTTTAAAAATATTCACAATATGTTTATACCAAATTACACTACATTAGGTGCAGAATTGCCTATCAGAAGACAAATCTTCTAAAGACACATCTGGTCAAATAACATATTTAAATTTTTTTAAATGTTTTATTTATTTTTGAGAGAGAGAGAGACAGCGTGAGCAGGGGAGGGTCAGAGAGAGAGGGAGACACAGAATCTGAAGACAGGCTCCAGGCTCTGAGCTAGCTGTCAGCACAGAGCCTGACATGGGACTCGAACCTACGAAAAGCAAGATCATGACCTGAGCCGACGTCAGACACTCAACCTACTGAGCCACCCAGGCGCCCCTCAAATAACATATCTTAATGTCAACTTAATGATATTTTGGTCTGATTCATCTGAGTTATACTTTGAAATGGCATTAAATTTCTCTACATTCTTAAAAAAACCCTACAATGTGATATCATCCAACCACTGTTAGGATAGCTATTATCAAAAAGAGGAGAGATAACATGTTTTGACAAGGGTGTGGAGAAAAGGGAACCCTTGTGCACTATTGGTGGGAATGTAAATTGGTGTAGTCATTATAAGAAACAGTATGGAGGCTCCTCAAGAAGCTAAAACTAGAATTACCATATACCCAGCCCATTCCACTTGTGGGTATTTACCCGAAGGAAATGAAATCGCTATTTAGAAGAGAAATCTGCACCCCCTTGTTAATTGCAGCATTATTTACAAGTTATTTATCATACACACAGTATTTGTCTTTCTGTGTAAGGCTTACATCACTTAGCATAGTGTCCTCCAGGTTCATCCATGTTGCCACAAATGGGAGTATTTCCTTTTTTTTTTTAATGGCTGAATAATATTGTATTACATATATGAAATATCTATCTGTATTTATCTATATCTAATCTCTATAGAATTTTCTTTGTTTAGTTGTTGGTGGACACTTAGGTTGTTTCCATATCTTGGCTATTGTGAATGATAGGTTCCATAGGCTGCCTTATTTTTTATTCATCTGTGGGTAAAAATTATTTAATTTGTTTTTGGCGTATTTTATAATATGATACTATAATTTATAAATTTGCTTTTAAATACTATTAATGAATAACTGAATATAGCTTTTACCCAGAAACTTGTGCCTGTAATGAAAAGTTTGTTGCCAAGTGCCTGTGCTTCCCAGAATTTGTATTCATAACAGACACAGAGGCTTTTATTTTATCCTAAGCCAAGCGCCATAAGGGATCCTGATGAGTGGTGTTCTGGGTTACTTACTATTTGTAAGCAAATAAAAACTATGCCATAAGGCTATCTTTTACTGTTTGTGCTTCACCCTAGATAAAAAGATTTGAGGCCCTTGTGAAATTATAATGCAGGATCAGCCATTATTCAGAATTTCAAATTTCAGGTCGATTATGAAAGAGTAGGATTTGATTCAGCTTTGCAATTTTATTCATTTCTTAAATGACAGTTTCCTGGATTGCTTTTTAGGGAATTTTTACAATGAAGATTAAAAAAGTATATCTTGAATATGGCGATTCTGATGTTTGTAATGGTGTAATAAAAGTCCTGATTTGGTGAGACTGCATCACAACATGTCTCAAAGATTAAAGGAGCAACTTCTATTGCAAGTGCTATCCGTAAAACATTCAAACACTGGGCTTTTTCCAAAAGGTCAGTAGATAGCAGTGAGTGTATCCTCTAAAGCATTTTCATGTGTTCAGACCTACCAACTGGTTCAGGGGTGTTACCCACTGCCCTACTTAAAGATGCAAAGTTGTGTTGTGAGGAGTCTATAAAAGGAGAGAGCACGCTGAAGACCATGCCTTTTCAAAGAGCATTACTATTAAGAGATCATAGTATACGCCTGCTATAAAAATAAGCTGCATGTTAAATGTTTCGGAAAGTCTACATACCTACTTCCTATTTTTTACTGCTTCATCTATAAATTTTATTTTAGAAGTGCTTTTTATAAATGCAAAATTAGTAAATTCTACTTTGAATTTTGATGAGATCTGTACATTTAGCATTGCACTTGGCACTGAAACAATGTGGGGGTTAAGGGTCCCAATTCCTGAGCAATCGGAAATCCTCCCATAATTTTTGGACCTCCCCCAAAACTTAACCATCAATAACCTACTGTTGACTGGAAGCCTTACCAATGATACAGTTGATTAACACATATTTTGTATGTTATACATATTATATACTCTATTCTTACAGTAAAGCAAGCTAGAGAAAAAATGTTATTAAGAAAATCATAAGAGAAAATACATCTATGGTACTGTACTGTTAAAAAAAATCCATATATAGGCAGTATACCCCAGAGGCATGCAAATCTCTCTGTTGCTTCAACAGTGTTTGGATAGGGCCGACCCAGGTATGCCCCTTCTTTCAGGCTCTAACACCCTTCAACCTCTTTTCCAGTGGTAACCTTCAGAACCATGTTCTCAGGCATCCTCTATCTCCAGTACCATTTTTTGAGCTTAGCCTCTTATTGCCAGTCAAATACCAGCTGCTCCCAGATTCCTTGAAATTATTCCACTGAGGTGGAGGCTGATTACAATCATCTGATCAACATGCATCTGCAGGTCTCTTACACTTACCTCTATCTGGGCTTCTGTTTTGACCAGGATGTTGTGACTCTGGAGGGCATGGGACACTTCCTCAAGTTGGCCAAGGAACTTGAGAGGGCACTCAGCGTCTTGAATACACAAAACCGGTGTGGTGGCCGTGCCCTCTTCCAGGACCTGCAGAAGCCATCCCAAAATGAGTAAGATAAAACCCTGGATTCTTGCAGACTGCCATAGTCCTGGAGAAGAACCTGAATCAGGGCCTTTTGGATCTGTATGTGCTAGGTCCTGCCTGTGCAGACTCCCATCTCTGTGACTTCCTGGAAAGCCACTTCCTAGATGAGGAGGTGAAACTCATCAAGAAGATGATGACCACCTGACTAACCTCTGCAGGCTGGCTGGCTGGCTCCTAAGCTGAGCTGGCAAGTATCTCTTTAAAAGGCTCACCCTCAAGTATGACTAGGAGCTTCTGGAGCATCACAGCCCTTGAGGGGTTCCTCTGGCATCCCCCTAGTGTCAAGCCTCCTACCTGAGCCTCTCCCTGCAGGTACTAAACAGCTTTTCAGCCACCTTGGGGTCCTCTCCCTAGCCATGGACAAAATAGAAACAATAAAGCTCTTTGCAGCCCCCACCAAGAATCTGTGTATAAGTGGACCCACATAGTTCAGCCCTGTGTTGTTCAAGGGTCAACTGTATAGGTATAAATTTTTTTCTTTTCTAAAAACTAAAATCTGATATCAAGAAAACACCTATTTTTAGTAAAATAGTATTTATTGAAATACTTAAAGATTGTTTTTAAAGAGCAATGCTCCAGCAAACTCTAAATAAAATATATTGGCTGAATATTAAGAATTTAAATGTGAGGATGCTCTACAAAGGTGTATCAAAGAGATAACAATATGAGTTTTTTAATATTTTACAGTTTAAAATTATTCTCATTAAAATACTTTTAAAAGTTATTTTAATCACAAGTGCTGGGTTTCTTATAGCCTGGGAACATATTGTCTGATGGTTGAGACATAAGTATTTGTTTGTCTTACACTTTCTGGACTTTGAATTTACTAGTAATTGTCCAGAATGACATGGTGTTTCAAATAGATGTGATGAGATATTTCTACACATCTCCTGCAAGTCAAAAATAAAAAAGGAATATATACTCTGTGAAAGGAATCAAAGGAATTACTATGCCAGTTACTACTCTGTTGACTCTCAGCTCCAAATCCATTCCTCTTTCCTCTGATTTGTGATATTGGAGATGGACCCTGTAGCCACCTCTATTTTTCTGGCTTACAATATTAGTTTATGGCAACAGTAGTGGAGGGACTCTGCCAATCTAGAGCAGGAGGAAGGGACACACTCCTTCATTCTTTCAGTGTGCTCTTTTCTGGGAGGTAGGCTGTACTGTAGAGTGATATGTGTATTTGTTTTGTGGGAATGAGTTTTTGCATGGCCAATAATAGCAACTCGGTGTCTCTCACAATTAAGCTTCATCTGTGTCCTTGGCCAATTTATTGTCTATTAAGGAGCTGCATGTTTCCATGACAGCCATGACCTCTACTCGTATATCTGAATTGTGGGCTTGGGTATCCATCCTGCCCTCAATTCTTTCCTTAATTATTTTCCTACCAACAAAGTAGCTATGTTCTGCACCTCGTAGAGTCCTTGTTTTCTCTTTTAGTAATCGCCTTTTATTAGTTAACAATTCCTTATATTAATCCTTGCTGTTCAAATGACAGGTGTGGGTTTTGTTTCCTGAATGAACTCTGACATGTTATGTAATTTGTATGATGTAAAAGCCTACAGCTAGAATGCTATGCTATAAAGTTATGTTGTGAAATGCATTATAGGTAAGGGACTTGTAAGAGATAATTTGAAAAGGGAATAATTGACACTTTTTAAAGTCAGGGAAATAAGGAAGACAATGTAAGTCAGAGACTGTTGGTTACAGATATTGGAATGATCAAAGAAGTTAAAATAACTATGATTAATATTTTAAATATTCTAATGGAAAAAGTAGACAATATGCAACATATCATGGCTACTATAAACAGGGAAATGGAAACTAAAATCATCAAGAGAAATGTAGATGCAACACAGCTGAACAGAGATCAGTGATGATGAAGATAGGTGAATTGAAACTTCTCAAATGAAGTGAATATAATAATAATAAAAAAAGAAGAAAAAGAACAGAGCACCTAAGAACTGTAGGTCAATATCCAAATATGTAACATATATATAATTGGAAGACAAGAATGAGAAGAAAGAGAATGGACAGAAGAAATATTTGAACTGATGATGGCCAATAACCATCAAAAATTAATAACAGAGATCAAATCACAAACACAAGTAGCCCAGAAAACATAAAACAAGATTTTAAAAAAAGTCATAGGCATGTAATCCTCAAACTGCAGAAAAATAAAGACAAAGAGAAAAATCTTGAAGAAAGCTAGTTAGGGAGTGGGACAAGGATAATAATAATTCATCATCAGACTTTTTCATCAGACTCCATGCAATAAAGGAGTACAGTTAAATCTTTAAAATGTTGAAAGAAAAAGCTACTAAATTAGCATTGTGTATCTGGAAAAATTCATACGTGAAGAACAATGACTTTTGGGAAAAAAAACCTAGGGAATTTGTTGTCAGCAGACCTGGTTTATAAAAAATATTAGAAGCTGATAACATCAACTGCTAGCGAGCATACAGAACAATGGGAACTTTTATTCATTCCTGGTGGAAATGCAAAATAGTATACCCATTTTGGAAGACAGTTTGGCAGTTCCTTACAAAGCTAAATGTAATTTTACCAAGCTGTGTAGCAAAAGCACTTCAAGATTTGAAAACTTGTGTCTTCACAAAATTATGCATGTGTGGCTTTATTCATGATTGCCAAAAGTTGAATACAATCAAGATGTCTTTCAACAGGTAGTGAAACTGTGGTACATTTATAAAAGGGAATACTCTCCAGAGATAGCATGGAGTGAACTGTCAAGTCACCCCAAAACATGAATGAATTCTAAATGCAAATTGTTAAGTGAAATAAGCCTGTATGAAAAGACTCCATACTTTATTTTTCTTTTAAATGACATCCTAGAAAAGTAAAACTATAGAGTAGGTAGCCTAGTGGTTTCAGGGAGTTAGGAAAAGGGGGACGGGTTGAACAGATAAGCATAGGGTATTTATTTGGGGGAGACAACTCTGTATGATACTGGATACATGGCAATATACAGTTGTAAAAAGCCATAGAACCTTAGATCACAAAGAATGAACCTTAATTGTATGCAAATAATGAAAAAAATCAATTAGGAGATTGGAGGAATCCCAGGAGGAATGCAGACTGTGATAAAATAATCCATATTACAATGTGTGACATAACCTCATTGAAGGGAATGGAAAAATAAAGGCGCTGATATACATACCTCTGGAAGTGAGTGGGGACTCTAAGTTTAGGAACTATGCATAATCGCTGTGCTGTATACAGTAAAATTGTTTGTCACGAGGGTATGTGTTAATCACTCTGAAATCACTGTACATATATAAGTGATTGAATAAATAAGTAAGTGGATGGCAGATGATGAGAGGGAGGTTTCTCACTGTTGTAATGAGCAGTTACAAATAAACAATTAGAGAAAGAGTCTAGATTCAACAATGTGGTACTTAGTGAAAATCAGAGATTTTGGTATGAATTCATATTTACCTTAATATAGATATAGATGGATGTAGATATGCATATGTATATATATACATAGGTTAGTATACACACATATGTGTCCTAGCTCTGCCTGTTGAGACACTAAAAGCAACAAGTACACCTAGCACCTAGATCTCGATTCCTAATATTATACACTAATAAAAGGAACTAAGTCACTTTGGAGAAATGGCTGATTTTAGGTTTAAGGCAGAGGATATATAAGATGAGTCTGGAGCATCTTATAGTGTCAGAATGTGAGTGCTAAAATCAAAACAAAACACAATGATGGAATGTATCAAAGGGATATATGAGCCAACTGAAAGAGTCCCAGTGGCAAATCTGGAACAATTTGATTCTGGGGCTTCTTGTGTCAGAATATAAGGAAGTACTTAAAAACAACAAAATGGTATGGGTATGTCAAAGGGACACAAGAGTCAACTGAAAAGCTCCCAACGCCAAAGCTAGCAAAATGAGCCACAAACGTAATAACATACTATTGGATTATAACCCAAAGTATAAAATATTCATGAATCCATATAGATATAAACAAATAATTGAATAAATGAAGAAGGAACGAATGGGGAGAATAGATAAATCTCACTTGCAGAAGAATTCCAAACAATTTATGGAGATATCACTCCTTGTCTTAGTCCATTTGGGGTACTATAACAAAATGTCACAGGCTGGGTGGGTTTTAAATAACAGAAATTTATTTCTCATAGTTCTGGAGGTTTGAAATCTAAGATCAGGGTGCCAGCATGGTCGGGTGAGGGCCCTCTTCTGTGTTGCCGACTTCTCCTTTTCTCCTCACATGGTGGAGGGTACTAGGGAGCCCTGTGTGGTCTTAAGAGTACTAATCCCATTCATGAGGGCTCCACCCTCATGACCTAAGAGAAGCACTTCCCAAAGGCACCACCTACTGATGTTATTATGACCTTTGAGGGTTAGGATTTCAACATATGAATTTTGGGGGGACACAAACAGTTAGACTATAGCACCCCTCAACTCATTTCTTATTTTTTTTTTGTGATGGAATTAATTTATTTTTTATTTATTTATTTTTTTAAATAGTTTATTGCGAAGTTGGTTTCCATATAACACTCAGTGCTCTTCCCCACAAGTGCCTCCCTCCATGACCATCACCCCCCTTTTGCTTTCCCCCTCCCTCTTCAGCCCTTGAGGATGTCACTTCTTAAATGTGGAGTACACATGGCAAATTTTTAAAAAATGTGTACAGTATGGAAATGGGAAAAAAAAGTAACATTGCAGCAGAGAAACCTGACAAACATTATGACAAGGTTAACATAATAAATAGTAAATGACCTTAGTACCCTGTACCTTTGATATAAGGTGATGAGAATAGCACTTTACCTCTGTAGTCTTTTTCCCAAACTTTCATAACCCCTCTGTAACCATGAGAAAAACATTAGGCAAATCCAAATTGAAGAATATTCTACACATTGGCTGAAATGTGTACTTGAAATGCTTAAGGTCATCAAAAACAAGGACAGCCTGAAAAAGTGTCACAGCGAAGATGCAGCTAAGGAGATGTGACAATGAATACATTATCCTGGTTGGAATCCTGAGATAGGAAAAGAACATTGGGTATAAAATAAGGAAGTCTGAATAAAGTATTGCCTTCAGGTGTAATAACAAATTAATATTAGACTACTATGAAGACATAGCATAGTAATGTTGACAGTAGGGGAAAACTGGGTGTGGGGTATTGCAGAACTCTAACATTCTTCCAACACTTCTTCCAAAACTATTCTGAAACTAAAAGTTTGTTTAAAAATTCAATTTGCAACCTAATAATAGCCCAAGGTTTTAATTAAATAGCAAAATTCTAGATTGACCCTCTATTATAAATCTTAAGTTACTAATTATTTCAATTAATGATAATGTTTTTGGTTCAGATTTTGACTAAAGGACATTAATTTCTTTTTGTAACATTTAGCAGGGCAAAAGATTTTACTGGCATTCAGAAGACAGGTGTGCCTATCTGCTGCCAATTTGAAAAATAAATTGGAATCTAACTGGTAGGATTGCTATTTAGGTGAGAATGTTACATGTAAAAATATCAGTAAAACAGGATGTCAAAACTAACTTTACTTTTAATTTGAAAATTGTCATTTTACACCAGCATTCTTCTCAAAGCTGGAACAAACTATCCTCAAATTCGTATGGAACCACAAAAAACCCAGAATAGCCAAAGTAATACTGAAGAAGAAAACCAAAACGGGAGGCATCACAATCCCAGACTTTAGACTCTAC
>CM053559.1:70268107-70330329 GCA_028646485.1 Cryptoprocta ferox
AGTATCAGAGATGTTGAAGTGGAAGAATGGCCAGTGATAGAACAGTCAATTCTACCTGAGAATTCAGAAAAAGCTTCATTGAAAGACAACACAAAAACATTCTTAAAAGATCAATAGGTGTTTATACTTTGAAAACTTTGAACTCTAGGGGAATTAGGACTATTAATTGTCCTATTGCAGAGCTAATTGTGTGCATTTGACTTGTATAATTAAAATGGAATTTAATAAAAAAAAAAAAAGAAAATTGTCATTTTACAAATTAAAATACAGGAGATGCACCTAAATTTGAATTTCAGATAAATGATGACTACATTTTTAGAATACATATGTCCCAAATATCAAATGAGATACATGTACTCATACTAAAAAGTTTTTTCATTTTTCTGAAACTCAGATATAACTGAGTCACCTATGTTTTTTTTTTTTAATGTTTATTTATTCTCTGAGAGAGAACACAGCAGGAGAGGGGCAGAGAAAGCGAGACAGAGAATTTGAAGCAGGCTCTAGGCTCTGAGTTGTCAGCACAGAGTCTGACGCAGGGATAGAACTCACATACCAGGAGATCATGACCTGAGCTGGAGTCGGATGCTTAACTGACTGAGTCAACCAGGTGTTCCTGGGTCAGCTATGTTTTATCTGGCAACCCTATTTCAACTTAAAAAAAAGGTGTTTAGGAAGAAGCCAAATATATGTTTGTTACTAGCAATAGAAATTTCCTGTAGAGTGCTGTGAAATTTAAGTAGCATGGTTACTAAGAAGGTTTGATTTAGAGATTGAACACTTAGATTTGAATTCCTTCTAATTCAAACTACCTAATTGTGTAACTTTGGACAAATTACTTATTGCCTCTGTGCTGAACTTTCTTTTTCTGTAAATGGGTATAATAAAGGACTTGCCATTCAGAAGACAGCTGTGCATACTTGTTGCAGATTTGAAAAAAAAAAAACGATTGAGTATTCAATGAGTTCAGTGCACTTAGAAACATGCTTTACACGTGGCAACAGATTCATAAATGCTAATAGAATAACAGCATTGTGCTTGACTCTGATGTAGAATAAGCCTATGCCTGTCAGCTAAAACATTCCATTTCTTCACTCTTTATAGCCAACACTTATTTAGCAAATACTGTGTAATAGGCACTCTGCTATTATCCTCTCCTTTCTCAGAAACATTATTTAATTATTTATTCATGTATTTATTTATTCATTATTACTTCTAAATGTTTATTTATTTGGGGGGGGAGGGGCAGAAAATGAGAGGTAGAGAGAATCTGAAACAGGCTCCAGGCTCTGAGCTGTCAGCACAGACCCCACTCAGGGCTTGAACTCTGAATGGTGAGATCATGACCTGAGCCGAAGTCAGTCACTTAACTGACTGAGCCACCTGGTCACCCCTCTCAGAAACTTTAAAAGACCATTGGATTTGAAATCTCCCCTTATTATTCTGCATTTAGATTTTAGGCATACATTTTCTGATGAAAAGTATTTCCAGGAAAAAAAAAGACACATTCTTTACAGGAATTCATAGACAATGGCTTATTTTTGCTTTGAACCACATGATATTATCTCTTTTGTAGGTAAAATATGGCAATTTCACATGGTTCCCACTCATATCATTAAGTACATCTATATCTTTTATTTTTGTGGTGTATCATAATTATTTGATATATCATAGCTACATTAGAGTGCTGAAGAAGAATGTTATTTTTATTGGTTGTCATATGTTTCTGTTATTTCAAAATAATTTAATATGATTTTATAGCTAAATAGGCTTTCAGGTAGTCCTGCTATTTTATTTGTTGTCATGATATTATTATTATTGTTATTATAACTTTTATCAATATTTGATTTTTCTTTTTTTAAACATTTTTATTTATTTTTGAGAGACAGCACAAACAGGCGAGGGGCAGAGAGTGAGAGGGAGACACAGAATCGGAAGCAGGATCCAGATTCTGAGCTGTCAGCACAGAGCGCGACGTGGGGCTTGAACCCACGAACTGAGAGATCATGACCTGAGTGAAGTTCGGACGCTTAACCGACTGAGCCACCCAGGTGCCCCACTCGATTTTTTCTTTGGGTTTAATTTATTTATAATTTATTAATCTTTTTGGAAATCATAGATGACAAAAGTACAAAATTAAGGCAAAAATGGGAATGTGTAAAGATGTGAAACCTAGCTGGATTGTAATAATTAATACCGATAACTTTTCATTTTACTGAGCAATGCACATATTGACTATATTGAACCCATCAACCCACAGGGTACCTAGTGAGGCAGATAATAGAATTTGTGTTTCATAGCTATGGCACAGAGATAAACCAACTTATCATAGGATGCCTTTACTTAGAGCAGAGATGGAATTTGAATTAAGTAGTTAGGCCAACTTGAACTTACATTTATTTAACATACATCAATAATGCACTGTAATTTAAGATAGACTTCAAAAAGAAACTGACAGCTGTGTGGCCAATAGATTTTTGCAGTTAAAAGAACCACTTGGATGTGGAGTGTATAATTTACATGTCTAGATATATCTGTATGCAAATTTTATCAAAATGTACTGCTTAATAAGAAATGGACAGGAAAGATTTACCAAATGCAAGGATATGTCCAGAACTCCTATGACATCCATCCTATGCTCAAATAATAAAGTCTGGAAACTTACTTCCTGAAGTTTCTGTACCAATCATGCTTCTAGAAGCCTTTTTTTTCTTATACTGAGCTGAAATCTGTGTCTTTATACTTTTAGGATTGCTAGGTAAAATATAAGATATTCTTGCATTATTTGGTACAATGAAAATGATTTAATATTTATCTGAAGTTCCAATTTAACAGGGCTTTTTAAATTTTTATTTGCCAAATCTGGCCATCTTATCTTTCTACCCATTGGTTGAAGAACAGGAGAGCAACAGAGAACATGTCTACTTTTCCTTCTTTATGCTCTTCATTCATCATTTATTCATCTATTCCTTCATCTACCACATATAGTGACCACAGTTTGTATCAGATCCTAAATGTAGAAATGGATATTAAAAATCTCTACCCTATAGTGAACAGGTTAAATAGTCATTAGCCAATATGACCAGTGCTATGATAAAAGTACATCCAGAATTCTTAAAAGGAGCTGCATGAAGAGCCACTTGACTCTCATGCGTGAGATTAGATGTCAAGAGGGTGTCAAAGAGGTAAAAAAGGTCTCTGACTAGAGCAGCTGTTGCCAGTGTAGACCCAAGTGTGAAAGCCTAAAATGAAAGGCAAGCTTGAACATCAAAGGGAGTAATTAAAAATAGAGCTACTCTAGCAATTGCACTCCTAGGTATTTATCCAAAGGATAAAAAAATGCTGATTCAAAGGGGCACATGCACCCCAATGTTTATAGCAGCACTATCAACAAACACCAAATTATGGAAAGATCCCAAATGTCCACTGATTGATGAATGGATAAAGAAGCTGTGGTATACACACACACACACACACACACACACACACACACACACACTGAAATATATGTACAGCAATGAAAAAGAATGAGATCTTGACATTTGCAGCAATTTGGATAGATCTAGAATGTATTATTCTAAACAAAATAAGTCAGTCAGAGAAAGATAAATATTATATGATTTCACTCACATGTGGAATTTAAGAAACACAACAGATGAACCGAGGGGGAGAAAAGGAAAAATAAGATAAAAACAGAAAGGGAGGCAAACCATAAGAGACTCTTAAATACAGGGAACAAACTGAGGGTTGCTGGAGGGGTGTTGGGTAGGGGGATGGGCTAAATGGGTGATGGGCATTAAGGAGGGCACTTGTTGGGATGAGCACTATTATGTGTAAGTGATGAATCAATGGATTCCACTCCTGAAACCATTATTACACTATATGTTAACTAATTGGGATTTAAATAAAAATTAACAAAAAATATTAGTTGCAATGTGGAACCTAAAACCCTATCAACAAACATTTCATATTTTGTTACATTAAAATACACTGGTCTTCACAAAAAATACAATGTATAAAAGTGTTTAGTTTCAACAGCAATGAACTTAATTTCTGGTTATCTTGTGCAAGGAGTAAATTATAGGTCCAGAATCTGTCTTGTTTGAAAACTGGTCCTACCAATGGGACAACTTACATGCTACTGATGTATCTCAATTGATTCATCTTTAAAATGGAAACCAACCTGACAATAAACTATAAAGTTAAAAAAAATAAAATGGTAATAAATATAAAACTTACTTAAAAAAAGGGAGTAATAGTTTGCAAGGGGATTGAAGTGAATGAAAGTGATATGCAAGTATTTAAAGGAAGCTTCTCCTACTCATGCTTTTCTTTTCCAGACTAATCAGTATTTAATTTATTTTATTATTTATTATATAATTCCAGAACCTTTCCTTTCCTTCTAAAAGTACCCTCATTTGTCAAAAGTGCAGTTTTTAATTGGATGAACTATCTCACATAACTTGAAGTGCTTTTAGATATATCTTTGATATAGTGCTATTAAAGTTAGTTTCTTAACCCCACCCTGGATAACACTATTGAGCTAAAGCACTAAGACCAACACTACATAGGGCACAAACATCCCACTTTTTATTCTAGACATGCTGCTGCTCTCATAATTTAGTTTTGTTTATTACTGGGTTTCAGAAGCATAAACTGTAATTGGTGGGATGAAAACTTCTTCCTCTTTGATTTAATACAATGTAAATTATGACCAGTTTTGAGATGAAACTCTCAAGGTCATTCTGTGGGGCAAGATTAAACAGATATCTAGCAGCATGTATCCATTGATTTACTGGATTTCTCAAACCTGGCACACATCAACCATCTGGAGTGCAGAGGCGAACTTCATGAATTTGTTCATGTTTGCTGTGTTTCTCTCTTGGTGGAACACAAAGCCATAAAAAAATAGTTGGTGGCAGATTATAAGAAAGGGAGTGGGGTGAGTAAACCCAGTATATAGTGACAAGCAGCTTGCAAATAGCTCAGTAGTGGCTGGAAATTTATGATAGCATTAGTTATACACCATTAACTTTATCCTTGCTCACATTGGGAGGTAAAAGAAGGTAAAGTCATTGAATCCAGGGGTTCACAGTAAACCCAAAATTGACCACTGGCTTCAGGCTGTTCAATACATCATCTGTTCTGGCAATGTGTGTTCCAGAAAAAGCAAGTCAGAAAAGACTAGTGAAGATCCTGGAGCATATGTGTCAGGGTTATTTCTTTTCTTATTTAACACATAATTATCACATGCTTTAATAATTCCCTCACCCTCTCTCCCTACACCACACATAAGCTCTCACACATCACAATCTCTCTAGCTCTTACTTTCTATGCAAGTTGGTATCTATGAACAAGGACATACCCTGCTTGTATGGACTCATATATCAGGTTTGCCAATTTGTGCCTACATGGATACGGCAGTTTGCATAACTTCTCTGGGCTCAGTTTTCTTATAATATAAGCATAACAACACAAATCTCACTGAACTGAGTTGCTGTATGTTTGAACATGTAAGCAGCTAACACTCCTCCTGGCACATGGTAGATGCTTGATGAATTCTGTTAACATATAGTTAGATGCTTGTTGTTTCACTTTCTCTGTCTGTCTTTTCTTCCTTATCAGATTTAAGGCTTCAAGAGGGGAAATGGGACTACAGTACTAGTATCTCATAGATGTTCAATGAACTCTCATAATCCATTGACTCTTTGAACCTTGTATTGCAATTATCGTATATAAAGTATTTATTTGCTTCCTACATGAGAAGCGAGACTCGGAATACAATTTCATGGACAGTATTGCATGATAGCTTCTTCATGTCCCTCTAAGGAGCCCAACCTGCTGGCTTCTAGTATCTCTTAGGTTCTAGAAGATTTTCCATCCTTCTTCCCATCTGTACTGCCATCTGTTGCCTGTGTTCTACTTCCTATTCCTTTCTTACCAATCTTGTTTTGTAAGAGATTTCTTCCCAGATGGAATGGCACAGGACTTCCTGCAGACAGATTGTCCTTGAGTTATGATCCTTTGCTACTTCCCTTGCTTAACTTCTTTACCTGAAATATTTCACATTTCAGCTACTTATGCAATGTCTGCTTCCTGCCCCCACGTTGGTTTGGTTCAGTCCTCCTTGTCTTTCTTGCCTTATTTGCCTTCCAGCATTCAGAGGATTCATCTCAGTATCTCCAAAATGGATATGTAATTGGAGGTAAAAGAATCTATCAGAGCTTGGATGTATATATATATTTTTTTAATGTTTATTTATTTTCGAGAAAGAGAAAGACAGTGTGAGTTGGGGAGGGGCAGAGAGAGAGGGAGACAGAATCTGAAGCAGGCTCCAGGCTCTGAGCTGTCCTCACAGAGCCTGACACTGGGCTCAAACTCATGAACCACAAGATCATGACCTGAGCGAAAGTTGGAGGCTTAACTGACTAAGCCACCCAGCACCACAGCTATTACATTTTTAAAGCTGACTTAAAATTTTTTAATGTTTATTTATTTTTGAGAGAGAGAGAGAGAGAGAGAGAGAGAGAGAGAGAGAGAAAGAGAAACAGAGTGAGAGTGGGGGAAGGGGCAGAGAGAGAGACACACACAGAATCTGAAGCTGGTTCCAGGCTCTGAGCTGTCAGCCTAGAGCCCCATGTGGGACTCAAACTCAGAAACTGCCAGATCATGACCTGAGCTGAAGTTCAAGGCTTAACTTACTGAGCCACCAAGACACCCCTACACTTATTTTTTTAAAAGATAAAAAAATTATCTTATTATTTCTTAAGTAATCAAGCCCACTGAATGCCTACCACAGATGATTATGTGTCTCACACATGATGTGAGGTAGATTGGAATGAATGAACAGAGGCTCTCCAGCCTGGAGATGGGGGTAGAGTCCACACTTGTTCACTTGGTTTCAATATCTTGCAGATATCATAGTTTATAGACTTATAGATGTGCTTCTAGGTGAATTTACAGATATACAAAATCAACAAGTGACTTCAAAAATTTCATATAAATAGATCTCACAGTGGGCGCCTGGGTGGCTCAGTCAATTAAGCATCAAACTCTTGATTTTGGCTCAGGTCATGATCTCATGGTTCATGGGGTCAAGCCCTGTGTAGGGCTTTGTTCTGAAAGCTCAGAGCCCGCTTGGGATTTTCTCTGTCTCCCTCTCTTTCTGCTGCTCCCTTACTTGTGCTTGTTCTCTCTCTCTCTCTCTCTCTCTCTCTCTCTCTCAAATAATAAATAAAAATAAAAACTTCAAAATAATCATCTTAAAAAATAGACCTCACCTTAAGGATAACACTAATAGTGAAAAGACACAAAGTGAAAGGAGCAGATATCATACGTTTTATCCTAGGATGTTTCTTTAGCCACATTAAAACCTAAATATACTAATATTGTAATTAATTTTATAATAACTCCCCAAAATAAAATGAGATGTTTTGAAACAGAGATAGACTTATATCCACTATCATTTTACACAATCCTTATCCCATTTATATTTTTTATATTGTATCTGTTGTATATTTCTTCCTTATATTTCTCAGTCATTAAAATTAAATATAAAAATAATCAGAATTTAGAATCATACCTTTCAATGACTTCATTACAATGTTAAATAAGTAATTAAAAAAGATCTGAACATTTAATAGAATTTCTCAGACTAATACTATTAGTCTGTATATTATATATACATTAGTTTATTATCATCTAATAAATAAGATATATGGCATACTGTTAATTACTATCAGTAATTTTAGTTAAACCTAAATATTTAATGACATTACAATGAACTATTTAAAATATTGTTTATTATTTATCTTTTTCTTATCCTTATCCATTTCTGCTTTGTGCATCTTTTATAATATAAACTATATTATTACACTAAGACATGTATCTAATTTATAAAAAACAGTCATATATTAACCATATGGTAATTGTGGTACATGGTCAAAATGTTGGCAACCCCACTACTATCGCTTACCCATTTTCTTAGAGCTAATGCAGATAGTATTCAATACTCCAAGGATCTCTGAAGAGTTACTATAGGTATAATCAATAGAGCAGTGCTTCTCAAGATTTAATGAATATTCAAATTACTTGGGGACTTTTTAAAAATTCCAGTATAGTTTACATATACTGTTATATTAGTTTCAGCTGTACAATATAGTGATTTAACAATTCCATACATTACTCCATGCTCGTCATAAAAGTATACTCTTAATCCCCTTCACTTATTTCACCCATCCTCCTATCTACCTCCCCTTTGGTAAATATCAGTTTGTTCTCTATAGTTAAAACTCTTCTTTTTAGACATATATATATATATGATTTATATATATATTTTAGACATATATATACACATACATATATATATACACAAAAGAATAGTACTCAGCCATATATATATATATTTATACCACCTTTTTATCCATTCATCTATAGATGGACACTTGGGCTGCTTCCCTCATTTAGCTGTTATAAATAATGCTGTAATAAATATAGGCGTGCATATATTTTTTGAATTAGTGTTTTAGTATTTTGGGGGTAAATATGCAGTAGTGGAATTACTGGATCATATGGTAATTCTACTTCTAATTTCTTGAGGAATCTCCATACTGTTTTCCATAGTGGCTGCACCAGCTTACAGTCCCACCTACAGTGCATGAGGGTTCCTTTTTCTCCACATATTCACCAACAATTTTTTTTTGTTATGTCTTTTATTTTAGCCATTCTGACAGCTGATATCTCATTGTGACATCTCATTGTGGCTTTAATACTTGGGTATCTTATTTTTTTAATATTTATTTATTTATTTATTTAATTTTTGAGAGAGAGAGCACAAGCAGAGGAGAGGCAGAGAGAGAGAGGGAGACACAGGATCTGAAGAAGGCTCCAGGCTCTGAGCTGTCAGCACATAGCCCGACGTGGGGCTCGAACCCACGAACTGTGAGATCATGACCTGAGCCAAAGTTGGACCCTCAACTGACTGAGCCACCCTGGAGCCCCAATACTTGGGTATCTTGATAAAATGAAAATATGGGTCTGGATGGAGCCTGGGATTCTTCATTTATAGTAAGATATCAGGTGATGCTAATACTGCAGGTCCCCAGGGCACACTTTATGTGGCAGGACTGTAGAGCCCATGGAGGTAAACCATAGAGACTATTCCCGGCTTTGCTATTTCATTGACTCAGACAGTCGATGGTGGCCATGATTCCAGCCTTTGCTAACAAATACCCTTTAGTTCAGGAAATATGTTTCTTGATTGGCTCAGACTGGGAGAAAGATAAATTTATAGTCATGTTAACAAACTGCTTCCTCTAGTTAGTGGGTTGTTATTTAGTTACGTTTTATTTAGTTAATATTTTAGTTATTTAGTTACATTGGGATAGCCTCAACTTAAGGATTTAGGATCCTACACAGGAGGAGGAGTAAAGAGTTATAAAAGGACAATACAAGAGCCGAGGTGCTAGGGTTTTCAGGTTGTTATTTGAAAAGACTGTTGTGGTGGGACAGTACACAGCAATGTTATTACGAATATTTCAGCAATGGAAAGAGGATACCTTTTTTAAAGGACCACACTAGCTGTGTATTTGATGTACTTAAAATACACCAGGATACATTGAATCTCAGTAGGCAACATAGGAAGGTAGTTTGTCACTTGAGGCCTAAGTGATATATGGCAAGTTGCTTAAAAGTCTTAGTTTTCCCATCTGTAATAATAATAGTATCTACCTCACAGGATTGTTGTGAGGATTAATGAGAAAATATGCATGAGGTATGTAGAAAAGAGTCTGGCATATAATCAGTACTCAACAAATGTCAGCAATTATTCTGTGTATATTGGGAAAATATATCCATGAATCTACTGGTTATTATTTTTCAAAGAAGGATTGAAAGTAACATAGTGTCAGATGACAAAAAATTTGAAAGTGTTGAAAGAAAAAAACTACTATCCTAAAATTTCAGTAAAATTATCCTTAAAAAGTGAAGGACAAATAAAAACTTTTCAGAAAAACAAAAGAAATGAGGGATCTTGTGGTCAATAAACCTGCCTCAAAAGAAATGTTAAAGAAGTTCCTCACAGAGAAGGAAAATTATATAGATCAGAAACAGATTTACATAAATGGTGTTTAAAAAGGAATAAGTGAAGGTAAAGTATAGCCTTTTGTTTTTCTTATGTTCCATCTAATAGGGACAATTTGTTCAAAATAATAATAATAGCAACAATGATTATTGCAGTGATTATTACTTATGGATAGATGAAATAAATGACATCAGTGGCATATCATACAGTGGCAATGATCTGTTATAAAGCACCTGAACTACCTATGAAGTGAAATAGTGTTATTTGAAAATTGGGGCACCTGGGTGGCTCAGTCGGTTAGGTGTGTGACTTCAGCTCAGGTTATAATCTCACGGTTTGTGAGTTGGAGCCCTGCATCAGGCTCTGTGCTTACAGCTCGGAGTCTGGAGCCTGTTTCATATTCTGTCTTCGTCTCTCTGCCCCTCCCCTGCTCACGCTCTCTCTCTCACTCACTCTCTCTCTCTCACTCTCAAATATAAAATAAAACATGAAAATGGACTTAGACTGGTTGTAAATGTATATTGGAAACTCTAAGACAACCACAAACTTTTTTTTTAAAGAAGGATAATTGGTAGACTAAGAAAGGAGGAGAAAATGGAATCTCATAAAATACTCAATTAAAACTAAAAAAGGCAGAAAGAGTAGAAGACACAAAAAGAAACAGGGCAAGGGCAACAAACAGAAATAGTTACAAATATGGTAGCTGTTAAACCATGTATGCCAATACTCACTTTAAATGTGAATGATCCAGGGGCACCTGGGTGGCTCAGTCGGTTAAGTGTGTGACTTCAGCTCAGGTCATAATCTCATGGTTTGTGAGTTGGAGCCCTGTGTTAGGCTCTGTGCTGACAGCTCAGAGCCTGGAGCCTGCTTCAGATTCTGTGTCTCCCTCTCTCTCTGCTCTTCCCCTGCTTGCACTCTGTCTCTCTCTCTCTCTCTCTCTCTCTCTCTCAAAAATAAATAAACATTAAAAAAATTTAAAAATGTGAATGACTTAAATATACTAATTAAAAGGCAGAGACTGTCAGACTCAATTAAAAAAATAAGACCTAACTCGTTTGTATGTAAGAGACCTATTTTAAATATAGAGTCACAGTTAGGTTAGAAGTACAGGGTTTGACAAAGATACATCTGCAAGCACTAATCTATACTGCAGGTAGGTATGTGAATTGGTGCAACTTGGAAAAAAAGTTTTATAGTATCTACTAAATTTGAATATATACATAAACCTATGATGTAATAATTTCTCCCTTAGGAAGAGTTCCAAGAGACTATTTTCCCCATATTTTCATCCACATTTTCCCCACAAGAAATACATATATATGTTCATATCAGCACTATTTGAAATGGTTCCAAACTGGAAACAACTTAAATGTCTATCAGTGATAGATGGATAAATATGATTGCTATATTTGCACAATAGAATACTATACAAAAATGCAAATGAATGAATTATTGTACAGCATAATGAACAAATCTTACAAATAGGCTGAGCAAAAGAAGCCAGATACAAAAGAGAACATAGTATATAATCTACTTATGTAAAGCACAAAACACAGAAAGTTAATCTAAGGTATTAGAAGTCAGGATAGTGGTTACTTTATTTGGGAAGAAGGATAGGTAGTAATTGAATAAAGGCATTTTGGGTCTTGTGATGTTCTACTTCCTGAACTGGAAGTTGGTTATGTGGATATATTCACTTAATGAGAATTCACTGAGTCACACATTTATGATTTGTGCACTTCTGTATCTAGTTATATTTCAATAAACAATTAAAAAGTTCTAAATATTTATGTAAAATAATATATGATTTAACATTGTATAGACTTTTTTTACATTTATTTATTTTTTGAGAGATAAAGTGAAACAGAGCATGAGCGGGGAGGGTCAGAGAGAGAAGGAGACACAGAATCTGAAGCAGGCTCCAGGGTCTGAGCAAGCATTCAGCACAGAGCCCGATGTGGGGCTCGAACCCACTAACCGTGAGATCATGACCTGAACCAAAGTTGGACGGTTAACTGACTGAGCCACTCAGATGCTCTGATTTAACATTCTAGAAGGAAACAAAGGTGAAGAATAAGGAGAGTTGCAAAAACACAACACAAACTCTGCAGTTATAAAATAGTTCAGGGATAGAAAGTCATCTAAAGATATTATGTTAGAGATCATTTTGTTAAGCGCAAATTGTGAAAGAAAGTGTTCAAATTTTACAAAGGGGGCATATATACATGTAGATAAATATTTTATATTTTTGTGTATCTCTATGCATAGCCTCAGGAAGTTTGAAGAACAAATCAGGGATTTTGAAAATGCTAAAAGTCTCTCTCAAAAATAAATAAACATTGAAAATGCTAAAAGCAACAGGCTTGTGTTTGCAGGCTGAGGAGAAATAATATGAAAAATAATTTCAAATATTCATATGAAATATGAATAATATGAACAGCAGTAATCAGTAATTACTACAGATTAATCTTACAGTAATAATATAAAAAATAATATGAAAATGTGTTCCACATGACTAAGGAATATAAACTGATATTAGATAAAAAATAGCAGGCGGAACTGTACTACTACTTTTATTTAGTTCCTTTCTTCTAAATAGATCACTCCTCAAACTTGATGGGCTAGACTGTACATGAAAGACAGGAATGAAAATATGAGAGCTATTCACCTTTTTAAAGTAGATTCAGAGTCCCAGATAAAGGCAAATGATTTTTGTGGTGCTAAAAACTTTGTTCAAATTTTATCAATATTTGTAATCTTTCAGGAATCAAAGAAGGTGGAGAAAAAAATCAGGAGTCTGGAGGGGGTGATGTTTTCTAATGTTTAAAATGGTTGTTTCTAGAAATTATAGGTGGTAATTTTTATATTGATATTTTAAATTTCCAGGGCAAATTTTTATTTTTAATTTTATTTTTTTGTCATTTTTAATATTTTATTTATTTATTATTTTTTAAAATATAATTTATTGTCAAACTGGCTTCCATACAACACCCAGTGCTCATTCCAACAAATCCAGGGAAAATTTTTAGACTAAAGTATTTTATTAATACTGATTTTGGGCAGAGAGGTGACGGAGGTAGTGAAAGCTATTAACATTTTATGTAATTCCTATAATAATCTATCAAAAATGTTTTGGTAATTTTTTCCTTATAGGTTAAGAAACCATAGTCACTATTCCAAGATTATGTAGCTAGTAAAAATATAACTGGACCTGAAATTTATGTTCTTTTCACTATGTCCCATATCATAGATTCATGTGTTTTCAAGCAAAACTACTAAAAAAAAAATGACAGATACAGTATACTGTAATTTTATGAAGACTTTTGGCAAAGTGCGTTATGAAATCCATCTAGAGAAAGTAGAACAAATAAGATTCATAGCATAACTATAATATTATCTAAAAATGTTAATTAATGAAATGCTCTAAGAACATCCTTGCTCTTTCCTATTTGAAACTTTATTACCTAATGGTTATTAAAAAGGTGGATGAGTGATAGTAGATAGAGATTGCTGACACACTGCATAGTTTAAAAAAATCACATTGACTCTCATTCAATAGTTACTTTCTGAGAGTCTACTAATTGTCAGCTCTTCTGCTGACTGCCTGGACTGCGGCCAGGGAGAAGACAAACATGGCACTCGTATTCACAGAGCTCTCTGCTTAGTGGGGGACACAGATGTTAAGACTGAGTGTTACAATTGAGTGCTTCAGTGTATGAGAGCATATCACTGTCAGTAACCCCATTCTGATTGTTGGCTGGGGTATACTCCTCCAGAAGTATCTTTAGAGTCAGAGAGGAAGAATAAGTAGAAGTTAAAAAGCTAGTTGAAGGAGTGTGGCAAATGTCCGGGGTGGGGTGATGGGGGTGATGTTGGAAAGGGTCTTTCAGGAAGAAGGAACAGTAAATGCAAAAGCCTTGGGGTAGAGGAGACCATTGTGTGTTTTCTATGTGAAAATGTCCTATATGCTGGGAGTGTGGAGGTCAGGAGAGCTGTCAAGACCAGCTGAAACCAAGGGGCTGCAGTGCAGGATGACTGTACATAACAACATGTATTAGTATTTTCAAAATATATATAATTTCAGAATGATGTGAGATTTGGGTTAGTAGGAGGAGGTTTTATTTGGCCACTATTTCTGATGAAAGTGAGGAAGTAAACAGATACACTGTTGAAAAAAAATGATTCAACTGTATTTGTGGTGATTTAGTGTCCAGATCTAGGAAACTTACTCTTCTACTGTGACTTTGTGTTTATCATTCTGGAGATGGTGCATTAAATGTGGTTGTAGGTGCTTCATTGGAAGAGATGATTGAAAACCATTATTCACCCAGTAGATTTGGACGGTCCATGTGAGGAACAAGTTAAAGAAGCTGTAAAGGCTCAGTTTGCAGGAGAAGAGAGTCAAACAGAGACATCACTACATCTTTAAATATGTGAAAAATTGTCAAGTAGAAGCAGCAATTGAAGTATTTTGTGTGTTTTGACAATAATAGCTTTCCAAGTAAAGGAATTCTCTCTACAACACACTCCCTGCTGTGGACTCATTTAAGGGGAGACTGATGATCTTTTAAGAAGGCTATCATTCCTTCACTGAGATAGAACTGGACTACATGACTTTTCTATTGTTAAGAGGTTGTGATTGTCTGTTTCCTGTACTATCTTTTATTTTAACTGTGTTACACTGCTATGAGATTAAAAATGGCAGAGGCTCCCAATTAACTTGCAAATAGCTGATTTCTAATATTCTGCTAGACCACTGACTGCTGTCTTGTGGATGATAACTTTGTTATTTGTTCAAATAGAAGTCTTGAATTAGTCCTGTTGAAGACCCCTAAATATGAGGCAAACACAAAGTTTGTTAAGTGCCAGGGAACTCACCATTTAAAAAACTATTTCAAGCAATATGTACCATACAATTCATTATCCCTGGTTTACGTCTCCTTTCCAAATGGCGAGAGGAAACATTTTATTTAATCTTGTTGAACTGTCTGATGTTGCCATAAGAAGAGTTGTCTTACCTGATAATAACTTTCTTATTTAAAATTATTTTTCTCTTCTTCACTCTTTATTCATGTCTTTATTATTTACAACATTATCTGAGTCATATACTTGTGAATTCTATTCTATTCTATTCTATTCTATTCTATTCTATTCTATTCTATTCATCATCACTTGTTTTCACATTAATCTTTTCAAATGTCTTAAGATGTAGTCTACTTAATGATTCTACATACTCTGTTATATCTGGGATCGAACTATGAAATACAATTCCCCACTTTGCAATACAATTTTTAAAAATGTTTATTTATTTTTGAGAGAGAGATGACAGGGAGGGGCAGAGAGAGAGGGAGAGAAAATCCTAAGCAGGCTCCATGCTGTCATTCCAGAGCCTGACATGGGGCTTGAACTCACAAACCATGAGATCGTGACTTGAGCTGAAATTAAGAATCTGATGCTAAACTTGTTCAGGTTATTACTGAGGATGACGAGATTATACACAATGCTTGGCTAGCTAAAATGTAACATGGAGATTTCTAGTGGGCTTCAGTTAAGCTTGGGAGGAAGCGTGCGTCTCTTGGAATGCCTGGGGGGCTAGCCTGGCCCTCCCAGGTGTTTCTGCAGTCCTTGGGGGAACTCCATTATCTATATATCCTAGACAAAGTTTAGCAAAACAATAGGACACATAGACCCTTGCTGTATATCTCTCATTTGATTAGTCTCTTGTGATTGTTTACCTTTAAGTCATGCACACTTTGTTTTTGCATGCCTGATATGTTATTCGCTCTCTGTACACAACAAGCAAACTGAGATTTGTGATTGGCCTGACACTGCAATAAATGAGAATACGAGTGATGTGAATGGGGGTCTTTGTCTGGGAACACTGACCCCCATGCCTTCTCCTCTCTTTCTTAGCAGGGTTTGCTGGCCATTCCAGGCAAAACTGACTGAGCCTCCCAGGCACCCCTGCAATACAATTTTTATTAAGTGGAATCCCATAATGTGTCTCACATTGCCTCTATTTTGCAATAGTATTCTTAGAATCTTGAATTTTTAAGAAAAATTAAGTATTCCACTGCTCTCTAAATAAGAATATAAATTTTTAAATTAGACATTAAGGCATTTAAGACATTAATGTTAAAGACATTAAGGCATTTAAGACATTATCTTAAACATTACTATTATTGGTCATCTTTGGCAATGATGAACATGGAGATCCTGCACACAGATTTATGAGTGTGGTAGGAACCTATCTGAGACTTGCAGTTGCTGATACATTCTGCCTGAAAGCAACTGCAAATCTTGGATGGCCATCGATGGTTACTGGTTATTGCTGCGGGTAATTATCTTATTTTCTCTCTTGGAAGAAACTGGTGTCTACAAAAAACAACCTTATACTTGAGAATGACCAAATTGACTTAGGTCAATTTATAGTATCCATTAACATCATAAGAGGGTATTTCCAATCTAAAATTGGTAGTGAGCTTTTAATAAGATAATAAAATAATACAGTACATCTGAGATACTTCATTGTCAGCAACCATCCTCAAATCATTAAAAGGTAGTTTAAAAAAAGTAACACTCATAATTATTTTGAGAGTGTCATTTAAATAGTTTGATGTAAAATCTCATAGTTCAGGAATGCAATTATGTTCATCTTGACTTGGCATATTAAAAAAAGGAATTTATATTAGGGAGAAAAACAAAAACAAAACCAAACACCTCCCTCTCCAGGACCACACAGAGAACAAAAACAAAAATATTCTAGATCCTTAAACTATTATAACCTACATCTATTAACAACAAACATAATTGAAAACAATTATTTATTTATACAAGTAAATATATTTTCTTGGTATGTATACCCAGTTTTATAAATGGTGTCTTTTTTGAGATTTTTTTTTCTGCTTCCTAGAAAATCCTTTGTAACACTGTTTTTTGTTGTTGTTGTTGTTTTACTTCCAATATTGTTTTAAAAAGAGCATGTATGGTATCCCTCAGCACTCAGAGATAGAGGTAAGTCTAAGTTTCTTCATATTAATGGATTTTCTGTGCACTATAGCTTTATTAGGACATTTATAAAACTGGCTTTAAGTGACAAATGTTAAGATATCATATATGGAATATTTTATATTTAAAACTACCAATGAAATAAACATTTTTTTTTTTTTTACAGAAAGGGCATGGAAATTTTTGCAGTGTACTTTCTAAACAGAAAGACATTGTTTTTAGAATTTGTAATGGTCTAGTAGCCAAGAAATAAGTCCTTGAAATTTAATCATTTAAATGTGTCTGGGTATTGTGCCAGCTCTGACCTTCAATTATTTAAATTGTTGATATGTGTCATATGAGTATTAAGAATATTTTATGACTTTTCCTTATTATTAATTTTTCACTCACAGCTATTAAAGTATAATTATGTATTATCTGATATGTATGTTCCCCATGGTATTAACTATTATGACTTTTTGCCACTATAATTATCATTCCTTTTTTCCTTTTCTTTTCCTTTTGATTGTTATTTCTTGTGTCATACCAAATGCCAGAAATTTGGGCCACTTCTCAGATAACTGACAAAGGAAAAAGTTATCTTTGCCTTATTAAATTTCTCAATTTGTCTACTTTTTTATTATTCATTACTCTTTTTTTTAATGTTTATTTGAGAGAGAGAGAGAGAGAGAGAGCAAGGTGGGGAGGGGGCAGAGAGAGGGGGAGACACAGAATCTGAAGCAGGCTCCAGGCTCAGACCTGTCATGGGCCTGAAGTCATGAACTTCAAGATAATACCCTGAGCTGAAGTTGGATGCTTAACCAACTGAGCCACCCAGGTGTCCCAATTATTCATTACTAATAAATGAATATGGAATACTATGGTATAAAAACAATACAAGTTGAAAAGAAGACATTAGTCCAGGGTTCATTTCTTTGAGAAAGTTAATCACTGGGGTGCCGGGGTGGCTCAGTCAGTTAAGTATCCAACTCTTGATTTTGGCTCAGGTCATGATCTCACAGTTGACTCAGGGTCATGAGATCCAGCTCAGCATTGGGCTCAGTGCTGGGCCTGGAGCTTGCTTGAGATTCTCTCTCTCCCTCTCTCTCTGTTCCTCCCCTGCTTATGCATGCACATTTGCACCCTCTCATGCATGCTCTCTCTCTCTCTCTCTCGCTCTCTCTCTCTCTCAAAAAAGGGGAAAGTCAATAATTTGTCCCAAAAGGCATATGACTCTTGGGTACACATATAAGATAATGAGACATAGGTTTTAAATTATTGAGTCAAAGTGAAAATGAAATAGAATAATTTTCCTTGTAAGAATCTACTAAGAAAAACAGAAGAGAAATAATGGAATAAGGTCAGAAAAGGATATTAAACGACATGGAGACATGGATTTGAAATTAAATTTTGTCACTATGTTGGTTGAATGACATGCAGCAAGCCAACTAGCTTTTGAAAGCTCTTTGTGTGTGTATTTGTGTGTGTGTGTGTGTGTGTGTGTGTGTGTGTGTGTTTAAATCTATGTAAGTTGTGGAGGAAGGGAGAGGTCAACGTGAAACAAAATGCACCACAAAGTGGTAATATTGTAGGAGTTTAAGTTGCTCTAATGATCTTTAAAAACATTAAAAAAGAACCAATTACCTTTCTTGTGCAATTCTTTATAATAAAGATGAATATAATAAATCAGTGACAATGTGAATCATTGCTTGTATAGCATCCTGTAGTCAGGCATTTATTCAAAACTTAGATTTTCTTTTTAGGTCAAAATTAATTGCTGAAACTTCTCTGTTGGGAATTGTTTTCTTTTATTCATTTAAATTCTTGATAATAGTATATACTCCTTGCCTTTGGAGAATTGCACAGAAGATAGTTACATCAACAGAATTTGTACCATTCTTAAAGATTTTGAATTGTTGACTCCTCAAGGCAAAGCCTAATTATTTTGCAAATGTGAAGACAAGATGAAAAGTTAGCATCTTTAATATAGATATAAATTTGATGATGAAGGAATCCTTTTCTATAAATTTGCAGCATTTAAATGGTAATTATGTAGTTTTGCTTTTAACAAAAATTGGCCTTTTTATGACATTAAGAGGTTTCACCTATTAACTACCTGGCTTTAATATACTACAGCAAAAAAAATAAAATCCACAGAACAATTGCCATCTTCATGTAAAATTAATTAGCTGTTTAACCACTTTAGAACTTTAGAAGTTAAGTTTTTAAAACCCGTGGATTAATTTTTGTGAGAGAACGATATGAACAGATATGTGATTAAACATTATTTTAAAAATAATAATGGCCAAAATAATTGTGCTTAATGTAGAGAATCAGAAGGAATGTTACTGTAAAAAACAACTCCATCTGGGACATGAATGGGCAAATCCTCATTTTTCAGCCTCCTTCTTGGGTAGTCAATAGGTGTAATTTGTTTTGCTTTGCTGTATGGGCAAAGTCTCTATTAAAAAATTCAAGGAACAATGTGTTGGTTCTCAAAATAAGCTTAGGCCTGGGCCTGGGGATTTGACAGACATAAATATTTAATCTAAGTACCACAATTAACACCACATTTGGAAGTATTCTCATTACGTAGGCTGCCATAATTTCCTTCCTTCCTTCTTCCTTCTCTCCTTCCTTATATTCTTTATTTGAATGATCAGAAAGATACAAAGGATTGTATATTTTATAATAATTTATTGACATGGTGATATGTGTGATTTGTTACATATGCACTAATATTAATTTTAAAACTAAAACTTTGTTTATAGTTGGGTTCTTGAAATATTTTTGTTATTTATTGGAATATGAATAAATTAAAAGATATTCTTGTGGAAGCTTCCCAGTGATCATAAATAACACAATTGACATTTTTGTTTGACTTTATTAAAAGGAAATATTAATCACAAATGTCTTAGTATAGGATAATCAAGAGGACAGAAGAACTGCATGAGAAGACTACTCAAGCTCAAAGAATTATTTCAATGGGTTACTTGCAGACCTAATGAGATATATACCTCAGCAAAATACTGAAAAAAATGCAACAAGCTGAATCAATAAAATGCACTTTTGAACCTAGAAATTTTCTTTAACAGAGAGACGGCTCCCAGTCATTCAGCTCTTTCGTGTAAATTTTCAGCCAAGGCAAATATTCTAATAAAAAAATCAATAGGGTATCTGTCTTTCCAGTGTAAATCTCTTCCATTTCTGATTATTTATTTATTTATTTATTTATATCTTAGAGAGAGAGAGAATGAGTGTGCAAGTGGGGGGGGGGAGAGAGAGAGAGAGAGAGAGAGAGGATGAATCTTAGGCTCCTGCTCAGCATGTGGAGGCAGATGCGGGGCTTGATCCCATGACGCTGGGATCATAATCTGAGCTGAAATCAAGAGTCGATCACTCAACCAATTGTGCCAGCCAGGCGCCCCTCATTTCTAATTATTTAAATTTTAACTCCTTTTTTCCAGTACGAATTTGATAGAGAAAAGGGAAGAATGAATGTATTAAGAATTAGGTGATAAGCATTTTGGGCCCAATTATATCACTAAGTCTGACATTGATTAAATGAAGAGACTTGTATTCACTCTTTCCTCACAGAGCCACTGTGACAAATGCATAATATAAAACATTTGCAGACTTTATAAACTCTGTAAAGTACTGTAATAATACCAGAAATTATTATAAAAATATAGGAAAGTATAATGTATTTTGTGTACTTTTTAAAAATCAGAAATTAATATTACCTATCTCTATTAAATTGAAAAGTAAGTGAATTTTCAATTTTAATGCCTTTAAATAACAACAGCAATAAAATTGCATTATGCCTTTTCAAATCCAAAGTAATACTCAGCATTGTGGTAATGTTAACTGTATTTAACTTTATTCTGATCTATAAACATTGATGCCAATTGTATCATGAAAACCTGTTCATTCGTTTTACAGATATTATGGGTGAAGTATTGGTAAAGCACTATGTAAGAAGACAAAAAAACTTGTGAAAAACATTGTCATAATCAAGAAAGAACACACACATGTGCATGTATATGTATAATACATATACTTGTAAGTATATATTAAGAAAAGAGAATTATCAATGAAAAAACTATAAAAATATGGCAGAAGATCCAGCTTTGGAGTTTAAAAGGAAAAAGTTATTGTGATTGTCAATATTATGGAATTTTCATGGCTGAGATTTCTAAATTAAATAAAATTTAGAAATAGTGCATATACATGAGGGATGTCAGTACTAGGCCAGATGAGAGAATCTACAGTTTGATTTTCTAAATGGGATATTTAGTGAATTTAAAGTAATTATTAAAGTACTAAGATTTACACCTACTATGTTGCAATTTATTTTGGGTTTTATCAAGTTTCCCATTCTCCGCATCTCTAACTTCTTAACTTTTAAAAAGATTAAACACTTCTAAAATTACTTAATTCTTTATATTTTAGTAGCTCACATTGATTCTTTTACTATTCTTTTGTGGTTATCCTAAAGAGCAATATTTGCAACTTCGATTTTGTCTTATTTTGTTACACAACTTAGTATGAATTAGTACTTTATCCCTTTCCAGGCAATGCAGATATCTTTATAACTTCACTACAGTCACCATTAGACACATGTGGCCATTTAAATGTGAATTGAACTTAATTAAATAATATTAAAAATTCAGTTTCTCAGTTGCATTAGCCATATTTCTTCTAAGTGCTCAGTGGGCACAAGGGACTAGCATTTGCCCCATTGGATAGCTCCCAACTGAAAATTTATACAATGTTGGCAGTTCTATGAAAGAGCACTGCTTTGGAACACTTCTTTCCCCTACTTCCCTATATTATATATTGTTTATTGCCTTGCATATTAGTTTTACATGTATTTAACCTCTACTAGATTTACTACTGTTGGTATTTATTTATTTATTTATTTATTTATATTTTCAGAGAGAGTGTGAGCAGGGTAGGTGCAGAAAGAGAGGAGACAGTGAGAATCCCAAGCAGGGTCCACACTGTCAGTGCAGAGCCTGATGCAGGGCTCAAACTCAGGAACCATGAGATCATGACCTGAGCCCAAATCAAGAGTTGGAAGCTTAACTGACTGAACTCCCCAGGTGCCCCACTATTATTGCTTTTGTATAGTCAACATTTATTTGTATTAATCTACATTTATAACATTTCTATTGCCCTTCCTTCCTCCCTTCCTACATTATCATGTTTTATCCAGAATAATTTTATTTTAACCTGAAGAACTCCATTGGTATTTAGTTTAGTTCAGGGGGAAAAAGGTAATAAATGCTCCAATTATGATAGCCTGAAAATTTTCTGTATTTCATCTTTAATTTCTTTTGGAAGAAACAGAAATATATGTTGACGGTTATTTTAAAGAAGTTATTAAACCCTTTAAATAAGAATTCCTTATAAGAAGGCTTCTATATCTTCTTTATAAAGTCAGCTATAGCCTTTACTGCTATTTCTTTCAGGATAATATCCTTTTTTTCCTCTGGCTGTTTAAGCATTTTCTCTTTATCTTTGATATTCATTAGTTTGACTATGATGTACAGAGGAACAGAATACATTTATTCTACTTGAATTTCAAGAAAGAAAAATCGGATAAATGTACTGTTCATATCTTATTTCAGTTTGAAAAACTCTAGCCCAAGTTACTCTAATTTTCCCATTCTGTCTCTAACCCCTTACAGATAGAGATATATACTATTTACATTCAGGTTTTTGTATTTATTTAATTTATTTAATTAATTTATTTATTTGCTGCCTGTTTCAGAGCTATTGTGTAAAAGAATGCTCTAGCTGTCCATTTGCACATAGGACATTAGTAGGAGAAATGGGCTCATCTGTTTGGAAAGGTGATCAGGGATTTCAGGATATAAAATTGACTTGGAGCTGATTCCTATCAGGCGTATTTACTAGTGAAATGACCCATTCAGCTGTAATGAGGAGGAGTTTTGCCTATAGCCAGATTGTTGGGAGATATCCCTGGAGTTGCTCAGGGACCTGCAGGGGGGATGTGGGTGGGACTGGTTACTGACTGGTACAGCTCCTGGGTTGGACTAAGGTTTTTTTTCTTTTTTATTAATAAGGTTTTTTAAATTTAGTTTTAGTTTTTTATCTATTTTAAAGTTTTTATGTAAATTCCAGTTAGTTAACATACAGAGTGATCTTAGTTTCAGGTGTACAATATAGTGATTCAACAACTCTATACATCATTATTGAGCACTCAATAATCTCCTTCACTATTTCACCCATCCACCTCCCCCCACATCTCCTCTGATATGCTTTATTTTAAAGGAGTACCTTCAGTTAAAGTTCTTTTGTTTTCCTCTGGAAGGTTGGCTCAAGCCTCCAGAAACTTGCTTGTGGATGGGAATTTACTATCACATATGTCAAATCTATCTTAGAGTCTTCTTTGAATTTTTCAGCATCTCCATGAATCTGTCTGGATTTTTTCTATTGATCTGTCTTCTAATTCTCTATTATTTCTAACTTTCTATTCTGCTGTTAACCAATCTATTGACATCTTAATTTCAATAATTGCAATTTTAAAATCTAAAATATCTTTCAGATTCTTCTTTTAGGGATTTTAATTCTCTAGTGAAATTCCTTTCTTGGCATCTATTTATTTAAACAGAAATATCATAAGTATTCTTTTTTTAATATTTATTTATTTATTTTGAGAGAGAGAGAGAGAGAGAGAGAGAGAGAGATAGTGTGCATGAAAAGGGGAAGGCAAGAGAGAGAGGGAGACAGAGGATCTCAAGCGGGCTCTGTGCTGACAGCAAAGAGAGCCCGATGCAGAGCTTGAACCCATGAACTGCGAGATCATGACCTGAGCTGTAGTTGGACGCTTAACTGACTGAACCACCCAGCTGCCCCCATAGATATAGTTCACATTCAATTTTAAGGTATATATTACAATTTTACATATTTTCTTCTTACCGACTTTTACGACTCTCACCACTGCTTCTGCCCTGCCACAGGTGAAATGGTTCAGGGTGTTTCCTCATTCCTGTTTATTGCACTTTGGAATTTGGTTCACCTGGTTGACTTGTGATCTCGTATCTCTGACGGGCTCAAGAAAATTTATGCTTTTGGAGATTGTTTTGATGTTAGCATGTGAATGATGTTCTCTTGTAGCTCTCTAAATCCTACGTGAAAGCAGAACTCTTTGCTGTGTATTTTAATATAAAAGAAAACAATAGTATATTATTTTCTGTATTTAATTTTATCCCAAATTATATTATCTAGTGTAAATATTTATTGAAATAAGATACACCAAATAGTAGTAGGCTTATTAATGTTAGCAAAAGCCAGCTAACATTCCTAATATGGAATGTACCATTTTAAAACTTGTGGATTTTCATGCCTTCATGTTTGATAAGGTGTTTAAACTGTTCTGCACTTACAATTGTGGACACATGTATCCTAACACATGTCTCTATGTAGCTAATATTTCATCCTCTTTTCCATTTTATAAATCTGCTCACTCCAGCATTCAAATATTTCCAGCTGTTCCTTCTTTAGGCTTTCTAGTACACTTGGGGTAGTAAAAGAAATTAGGAGACCAAAAGTTAAGTGCCTTTAACAACCAGAGGCCCAATGACCATCTTCAAATACTTCCCCTGAAGGGACCTAAGATTGTTATAAAATTGCATCATTACATGAAAGAAAAAACCAACAAGGAAACAGTACGAATTGTGTTTTCCTCGCAGGTTTGGTAATAGATTTGACAATTCTGTTATCCAGTCATGAACCTCCAATTATGTCCAAGGCACTAGAGCCATTTCAAATAACAAATAAAGGCTTCATTCAGTGTCAAATCACTCAATGTCCTCCCTCTTCTGTCAATAGCTAGTTTAAGAGTGAAGATGGCAAGTGGAGGCAATCTATATAACTTGACATACGTAGACATCCAGAACAGGATTTTAAGTATAGCAATATCACTTCGTGATAGAATATACCAATGAAGTGCTCTTGTCATTAATCATGTTTATGGCATTATAATAAAAGCAAAATGTAATCAGTGAACTCTGTAGGCTTGCAGACTGCCAAATGTTATAGCAATGTTAGATTAATTTGGCTTGGTTCTGAATAACAACAATAGAAACATTCATATTAATTTACCTTGTGGACTAAAATGACCTAAGTATCGTTAATTCACTTTCTAGCTAAATTTGGTGGTAATGTTGAAATAATAATTGTGTAAAAATGAATTTAATCATATTTAACATGTAAGTTTAGTTATTAGAACATTCTCACATATTATAACATCATTTCCTATATATTTATAAGACTGAGACACTGTATATTTAACAATTGCCTAAACATATACATATCTGAGTTAGAGCCAAGGATGAAATATTTCAGTATATGATTACAATATAAGGTTGTTGTTTTCTTCTGGTTTGCATGAGCTTTATTACTGAAGTCCTAAAACAAAACTTTAAAAATTTTCTGAGATTTTTTTTGCATATAAATAATCATTATCTCTGAGTTTATCTAGAAATGTGTTTGCATTTGATATAAAGACATTCTGAATAGATTTGACAGCTTCACTTCATAAAATAAAATGATAATATTGAGGAAGGAGGATTAGATTACCTAGGGTGGCAGGATCTATGTGGGGAAAAAACCTTCAGTACTGTCTGCAGACTTAGTAATATGTAATATATTATATGTGTATATATACACATATATTTAATACACATATACTTAAGCTTTATTGAGATGTAACTGATATACAAAATATTGTATTTGACGTACATAATTTGATGAGTTTGGACATAGGCAAACACTCATGAAACCATCACCACAATCAATCTCCTTCAAAAGTTTCCTTATGTTCTTTTGTAATTTTTCATTTGTTTTCATTTTTTGTTTTTTTTGTGTGAGATGAATACTGCTTTATTTCACTTATATAATGAATCTAAAATAGTCAAATTCATAGCATCAGAGAATAGAATGGTGCTTGCCAATGGCAAGAGAAGGGGGAAATAGGACTTAGTTATATATTGAATTTTAGATGAAAGTAGTCTAGGAACCATTCAACAAACCATCAGTCACAGAATAAAATCTACACTGACCCCCACCCCACACGCACGCATACACACACACCTTATCTTATTCTGTCATTATTACTTAATGCTTCACTGTATACTCTGTATTTAGGAGCTCAAGACTCCATAGGACCTTTAATCTTTATTGCAGCAATACAGTTATAACATTATTTCTTTCTTTTTTAAGATTTTAAGTAATCTCTACACCCAAAGTGGGGCTTGAAATTACAACCCTGAGATCAAGAGTCATACATTCTACCAACAGAGTTAGCTAGGATCCCCTGAATAGTATTTCCGAAATCTGATGGGGATAATAGTCAAAGTAAGTGTAACATTCATCAAAGTTAAATATACTGGCCAAATTTTAATCGTGACTTCTGTTCTTAAGTGTATTAGTTCAGGCTTTAACAAAGCTGTCCATACATAAAAATAACTGTTAAGCTATATAGGTTAAAATCTTTATTTCAATTAATAAATTATAATAAAAACTGATCTGACTTCTAGTAACAGAAAGTCTTTCAAATGTTTATCATTCTAAATATATTTTAACCAGGATTTTGTCATAAATTGAGAACCAAAGTCAAACTATCAAAAGATACATATAAATTATGAATGTTTTTTAGCTTTATGACTACTAAAAATTAGAAAAAAATCATGGAATAATTCCTACAGAGGAAAATGTGTGTATTAATGGAAGTATGGGCCAAGTTATCATAGATATGTCTCAGTGCATCCCCATTAGTATAAATTAATAGGCCGTTCCAAAGCTAGAGGTCAACCACAGGAAGAAGAATATTGGAATAACCAATATTGTGTTTTATTTATAATGCAGATCACTGTAGGAAAATAACTGCTTTGATTTGGATCATTTATTCATCTTTCTGGGATGTGTTAGAAAACACTGAAATCATTTAAACAGATCACATAAAACATGTCAAATATTTTTTAGTAAGACTGTGAGTTTAGAAGGAAAGCAGAGCAGTGAAATATTCAGTCTAGTGTGTTTGCATTGTATTTACAATCCCTGCTCTGGGTGTTCAATGAATATACTTTGGAGATAATCTGAACACAGTCTCCTCTACTGTTACTTCATTTAGAGTCTCTTATGAAGCTCTAAGAAGCTTGACTTTTTTTTTAATTTTTTTTTTTATTTTTGAGAGACAGAGAGAGACAGCGTGAGCAGGGGAGGGTCAGAGAGAGAGGGAGATACAGAATCTGAAGCAGGCTCCAGGCTCTGAGCTAGCTGTCAGCACAGAGCCCGATGCGGGGCTTGAACCCACGAACCGCGAAATCATGACCTGAGCCGAAGCCCGGACGCTCAACCGACTGAGCCACCCAGGCGCCCCTTGACTTTTTTTTTTTTTTTAATGGCACTTTAAATCTCTGCCTACTATGAAAATCTAGTTTAGGAGAATATAGTATAAGATTATAAGTAGGTACCTAAGAAGTCATATATAGTTTCTTACTTGTAGCCGCAATCTCACATTAAATGTGATATATAGATTTAATCTGGAAAGGTAAACCATCACAAAATGGCCACATTTATTGGTAATGGTGATGTAAGGGAGTAGTTTCCAACCTATGTGAGTTTGAGCAAACATATTGGGAAAAATAAACAGTTTTATTTTTAACATTTGTACATTAAGAAAATCCATTATGAAAAAGACCAAATAGTAGCATAGCAATATTTTAAAATTAATTTGACTACTATTAACAAAGCACTCATATACTTCAAAAGACTATTTATTCACTTGAAATGTTATAACAGTACATAGATAATGCTTGTTAACTATCTGTGTAAGAGACCAACTGAAATAAGTTTGTGACTCTCCAGGCATGTGAAGCCTTAAAACTGGGAACCAATGATATAAGGGATGCCTTTCTCTTTTGCTCTCTTTTTCCCTCCTATTACTCTCCTCTTATTATCTTTCCTCATTAATTATCAATAATTCTTCTTTTTGGCATCAATTAGAATACCTAAAATAAAGGGTATAATTTTTGTCAGAAGTTTTAGTAAACAGTGATGGAGTCACTGAACCAAAACACAAAATATGTGTTGTCCACATACAATATTCACATCTGCTGAAGTAGTTATCCAAGCTCATTTGGAAACTATCTCTTATCTAAAGATGGAGTACAAATTAAAGTATAAGTTTATACTAGGAATATGTGGGAAAAAATCATCCATGAGAAACTTTTCTAATAAGACAAATATGTGCTAGCTACAAATGTACTTTATCTGACAGCTAAATAATTTCACACTCTGTGTAATTGATACTTTGGTGTAAACAAAACATTTTTAAAAGTTTTAATCAGCCACAGGTTTACTGTAATTGTAATCTTCTTATGAGAGCTAATTTTCTAGAATCAATGTGTTAATTGAACTAAGCCATTTAAGACATAAGCATAATCATACGTGTTCATTTCCCCCCATTGCACAAGAGTATTTGATTATATATGTCATGTACTTCATTCAAAAGCTAATTATCTACTAGAGAAGATTAGTCACATATAGGAGCAACCATAACAAAGGGTATAAAATGATGAATTTAAAAATGGTTGCACAGATGCATCGTCACATTAAAAGAAAGAAGTAATTACCATCAACCCCAGGCATTACGGACCACTTTCAATAGTGGAAAATTGGATTAAAATAAGTATCTCAAAAGACAAAATTAAAGGTATGCTAAATCTGAGTAAATTATTGAAAGAATGCTATGTACCAAACACTGTGCTAAATACTAGTGAAAGCACCATAACTAAGAAATAAACTTTGTGTTCAGAGAAGGTGCTTGCATGAAGAGGCATATATGAAATAACTTCTTTGTCTGTTTGTTAATAGATATGATAAAGGCAAAGGATAACATACACTTATACAGAAGATATAATTTTTAAATACAAATATAAATGGAATTTAGAAAGTGGAGTGAATAATGCTGTCAATGGCAGGGATCAGAATGTTCCGTGAAGCATGTGTCTTGAAGAGGAGTGGAGTCCACCAGCAAGATAGGAGTAGGAAGAGTGTTATAGGCAGAGGAAAAACCATAGACAGAGCCACAGGTGCTTGCAAGGAAGTCATTGGAGGTAGTCAATAATTTTTGAGGTTGGTGGGACCAAGATTATAGAGTGATTAAAATCTATCTGAATCAGTTAAGGTTCAAATAGGGGAACTGAATCATTGAGAACAGTAATGTGTGCTAAAGGATTTCTTTTAGGGATAGGCTGTGCATGGTTATAGGAGAGTGGTGGAAGTAGGGATGCAGGAACAGGAACTGGGGCCTCAGAGGAGAGTCACTAATTAACTGTTTGGAAGCTGTGGTGTGGATGGATGAATCAGAGTTTACAAGGTAATCTGGGAAGCCAGGCAGGCCAACTAACAGAGCAGGACCAGGAAAGAAGCTGAGAGAAAAGACTAGGAAAAACTCTCCCTCTGCATAGCTACCAGTTCTCTCCATTCCTTATCACTGTTGGAAGCCAGGGAAAAGAGCAAACATTAATGGGGTAAGTAAGGACAAACTGGAAACCATTGCTGTTTCTGCACATCATTATATCTAATCCTAGTGTCCTTCAGAAAGGAAGGGCAGGTACCTCATTTCTTAGCTGCTACTTCACTGTTCCTTCCAAATTTTGTACAAATTCAGCTTTAAACCAACCAGATGCCAACTAGGGAAAGTTATTTCTGGGACTATAGTTTCAGCTTTATCAAATTGGTAGAGTAAAATCACTACAACATCCACACAACTCTTGACTTTTTGCAACATACACTGGAGAATTATTAGATATATTGAACATGGGTGGGGCAACATCATATATTTTGATTTAGTAAAGCAACTTTGATCACTGTGTGTAGAATGTATTGCTAGAGAGATCAATGGGAGACATTTAATAAAAAACTTAGAATATTTGTTCTATATTTCAGACAATTAATTATGTGATTATGACTAAGGAAAGGATAATCAGAAAGGAGAGGAAAGGAAGGAAATGAAAGATTTAAGAAATGTCAGAGCTTAAAATGATGGGACACATCATCTTTGAACTCATATACTGGTCTCCACAGATCAGTGTGTATTAGGTCAGAGTTCATATGCCCTTTAGGGAAATATGAGATACTAGATTAAAATATAGAGATATCTGAAGACTTCAATAGCCTCAAAATAAAAACCATAATTTGTGCTATATATATATATATATATATATATATATATACACATATATATATCCTATGTAAAACAGAAGTACTAAAACAGATACATAAGCATTTTAAAGATAAAAAATAAAGAAATAAGGTAAAAAAACAATATGAAATAAGAATAAAATATGAAAAAAAGAATAATTGCTAGAGGAAATATTACATGTAAGCAATAAAATAGAGCAAAAATACATGGGGTAGAAAGGATATATGTGGGAGTAAATCAGTAACTTGGAAGTTTATCGTGAGGAACTCTCTCTTTAACCCTTTTATTATTTCTATTTCATTTTTAGCTAATTTCTCATTTATAAGTTTCAAGGTTTTTTTAAATTGTTTTTGCTCTCCCTCTGTCTTTGATTTCTGAAGATTTTATTACCTACTTTCTTTCTTGGATTCTACCAGTTTTTGTTGTGTCTCCTCCTACTCTTTGGCAATCATCTACTTTTTACTATCCATCTATCTCTTCCTTGAGGTCCCCCACCCTTCGATTGCTATTTTTATTTTGGGGTTCTCCTGTAGAGCTGCAGTTGCTTTAACAAATTTAGGATGGTGTTCTAATCATATTGTGATCACTTTCTTCCTACTTCAAACATTATGCATTCATATTGAATAAGTTCTTTTGCTTCATGATACCATCTTTTTTTTCTGCTGAAATTTTTTTTTATTAGGACAGTCATGCAACCATTTTGCACCTTTAATCTTAAAGTAGGATTGAATGAATGCTGATTTCCTTTTTTATCAGTTCACATTTGGTCATGTCATACTTCCTTGGATCAGCCATAAACAGAAGCTACCAGAAGAAGGAAAGGGCCAGGGAAGATATGAGATTCTATGTTCAGGGTCTCCCTCTTCTGTTGCTACTGTGATGATTTGTCTCTTTCTGTAACTAACATTTTGCAATGAAGTATATAAAGTACTGCCACTGACAGTTAAATAAGGAGCTTGAACCGATGATGTTTATATCATGGTGCTTTTATTTTATTTTGTTTTGTTTTGTTTTGTTTTGTTTAGAGAGAAAGAGAGAGAGAAAGAGTGTGACTGGGGGAAAGGCAGAGAGAGGAAGAGGCCAGCGTGGAGCCTGATACAGACTCTGTCTCACTACAGTGAGATCATGATAAAATCATGACCTGAGCCGAAATCAAGGGTTGGTCACTTAACTGAATGAGCTACCCTGGCATCCCAATATCATGGTGTTTTTAGAATTAATGTTGCTAAAGGAAAAGTGGTTCATTGTTAGTGTGATATTTAGATTAACTGGGTCATTAGGATTGGCATTCTAGATTCCCAGATTGTTTTATTGTACTCTGACAATTATTAAAAGGAGAAAAATCAATTCCTGCCAGTTTTCTTCAGAGGTCAGCTGTAATTTGATATACTCAAGTGTATTTAACTTGGTTAAAGTAAAAGAGAGCTGGAAAAAGCAAATATACATCTGGGAAAAAAAATGAGTAATAAAATCATATAATAGGAAAATGATTTCTAAATGGGCACAACTTCGTTACAAATCTTTAGAATATTTAAGAACATAGAATAAGACACATTAAATAGGTCAAGTATATTGTATTTTTTAAACCCAGTACTTAAGAGTATATATAAAATGTATGTGTATTAGTTATATATTATGTATTTTAAATATTACTAGTGTAGGGGTAGTAAAATATGCCCTATACATATTATAAACATACAAATATATAATTTATATTCCTGGGGTGGGGTAGTAGACTGAGAGACTAGAAATATTTTGTATTACTCTGTAAGAGTCTGAATTTTTACCTAAACTTTAATAATAATATAAAGAAAAAAGAGTTTAAAATTACTAATAATTATGTTAGACCTTCACAGTCATTTATCATTTCTATCCTTAAATTCCTTTTCTCTCTTTTTCATGCACAGAAACACACAAACCATTCATTAAAATGTTACTAAACAAAGTAAAATATGATTCTTCACAATTTGGGTGAAGTGTATAAATAACCAATTTGAGATTAAGATAAGTCAGATTTTAGGGTGAAAATCTTAAACAATGAGCTGAAAGACAGGATTTGGCTCTTATATCTCTTGATTGTCCATTACTCTTTTTTTGCACTTTGTATTCTCCATTTAGGAATTTTTCAATAAAAAAAAAAATCTCCAGGGCTACCAAAGGACAGTCTTTGCTTACTTTTTCTTTTTCTTTTTTGTTTTTTCTTTTCTTTTTTTTTTTTTTTTAACTTTTGTACCACAGAAAAATCGAGGGCAGGCAGGGAAACTCCAATTATAGTTGCCTTTCACCTCTTCTTTCCAGTTTCCAAGATTGTAAGAAATGGTGTTTGCTTTGTTTTTAAGGTTATTATGAAGATTAAATGCATTATTATGTAGTAAGCAAATCTAAAGATTAACTGGTATTTTCACATTTACCTTGAGTGGAAGGAAAGGAGTGTAGATGCCCAGGGACCATGGTTTCACCATTGTCTCTTCCTGGGCATCCCTTCACATCAATTTAAAGGGAAATGGTTCACCAAATACAGTGATCTAATAACATGTCATGAAGAAAACATTTCACTACATAATTATTGTGTACATAAAAATGTAGTAATGAAATAAAAGAAGTGTGGAAGATGAGGGAAACAGAATGAAAAAGGATAAAAACTAACAAGCAAACAAACAAAACCCAAAATAATCTGGAGAAAAGGGCATCTACTATAATCTAGTTTGGCAGAAGCATTTACTATGTGGTACAGTATATGTCAAGTGCAGAAGAATTGGATGAAAGACTAGAGTCAGAAAAAAAACAAGTTTATTTTGAGAATTTGACTTGAGTTTCATTAAGAAATGTGAGCAATTTCATGTGTATAAAACCATCAAAAAGAACATTTCTCCTAACTTGAAATATATTCCTTCAAAAATGATTCTTAGCTATGCTGTTACTCAAATGCAGTACTGAGTTAATGATGGAAATAATGGAACAATGTATGTGGGGTGTCGTTTACACTTTAGGCATAGCTGAAACATTAGATATAGAAATATGTCAAATACAAGGTACTTGCCCACAAGGCACCAATAATTAAGTATGAAGTGCAATTTAAGTAACAAAGTAGTCATTATTCGAATAACTTTTTAAAAATATTGTACAACATGTTATGTGTTCTTACAAGAGAAAGCAACTATTTCGATGAAACATCTGAAAAGTTTCAATGAGGGGAGACTGAAATATAATCTTATTGTGAAGCAAATATTTCTTCCTCAAGCAAAAAGATCAGATTATTTCAAGTAGTATAATTATTTGGATTAAAACATTAAGATTGGTTCATCAATTTAACTAATTCAGAATTTCAAAACACTAATGCTAACAATTTTTAGGCTCATTCTAATGAATGTTGATTTGTTTGTTAAAGAATAAAATCATCTAATGAGTTTCTAAATTAAGTACATAAACTGATTAAGATTTAAATTATTGTTTTCAACAAACATTTCTCCTGTAATAATGATAAAGTATGATTCTTAATCATATTTCCAGAAGTTAGTTATACTTTACACTGAAAACAAAAGAAAACCAAAGAAATAAAGATGTCTTAACATAATGTGTTGCTAAATTGCAAGTTACAGTTGACAACTGCATTTTTTAGATTAATTTGTTTTATTAGTTTATTCTATAGCAATTCTGTTACTTTGGACAGATGTTATTTTCCGCATAATATTAGCCATTTGAATGAGTTGAGGAAAAATGGACTCACCAGAGGAGGAATGCTTATTCTGGGAAAGATTATTTCAAAAGATGAATATTTATACTTAGTTCAAAGGGCAGTGAATTGCTAATAACTTTTATGTTTTTATGTTAGATGCATAGAAAACAAAAGAGTTTCAAATTTGCTTATATTTATAGTACCTAAGCCTTCCTCATATGTTGAACTTCAAGTGCTCGAATGTTTCAAATATGCTGTTATAAATTTCTTGATTCTTGATAAAGCTATTTTTATAGACACTATGCTTATTCTACACTATTTTTGTGGTCCTTTTCTTCCTTTTCCTCTACTTCATTCTCTTTCCTCCTGTTCTGCTTCCTTGCCTTTTCTTCATCCTTTTCTTCTTGTCTAAAGCAGAAAATGAGTTCAGTTAGGGGCACCTGGGTGGCTCAGTTGGTTAAGCGTCTGACTCTTGCTTTCGGCTCAGGGCATTATCTCTCCAGTTTGTGAGATACAGCCCTGTGTCCAGCTCTGCGGAGCCTGCTTGGGATTCTCCCTCTCCCTTACTCTCTACCCCTCTCCCTGTCCCTCTACACACACACTCTCTCAAAATAAATAAGCTTAAAAAAAAAAAAGAAAATGAGTTCAGTTAAAAAGAAACCTAATACAACATGCGTGCACATCACCATTTCCCCCACTGTTTCCATCTCACACCTGAGTCTATAGTGCAATATCAAAACCAGGACTCAACATTGGGACAATATAGGTGAATAGTTCAAAGTCATTTTATCACATGTGTAGTTTTGTGTGATCACCATTACAATAAAGGTACAGAAATATCTTATTGGCACAAAAGAATTCCTTTATATTACCCCTTTATATTTATACTTTCCTCCTTCCATCATCTGTAATCTCTATTACTTACTATTCTGTATTTCATCTCGATTGTTTGATCACTTCAAGAATTTTATATAAATGGAGTAAAAATGTGATCTTTCGATAATGACTCTTTTCACTTAGCATAAAACTGGTGATAACCAACTAAATTGTTGTGTATATCAACATTTAAGCTCTCTTTATTGCTGAATAGTATGCTATGGTATACACAAGTTAGCCATTTGCCTCTTTGTGGACATCTGGGATGTTTCTAGTTTGGGGCTGTTACACTCAGCAATTGTACTCCTGTGTATTTATCCCAGATAAATATTGATTGAATTGCTTTTGGATCTTTGTCAAAAGTCAGTTGGGCATATTTGTATAGGTCCATTTTGGGACTTTCTTTTTTGTTTCTTTGGTGTCTGTGTCCATGCTCCTACCAATACCACACAGTCTTGTATTACTGATAATGTCTTCAAATCTGGTAATCTGATTCCTTCCACTTTATTCTTCTTTTTCAACATTGCTTTAGCTATTTCAGTTCATTTCCTTTTCCATATAAATTTTCAAACAATCTAGTTTATATCCACAAGAAATCTTCCTGGGATATTGGCAAGATTTTGAGAATAATCACCTTTACTATGTTGAATCTTCCAATCTTACAAACATAATAAAGTATGTATTCTGTTAGTGCTTGAAAAGGTGTGTATTCTTCTGTGGTTGGATAGAATGTTTTATAAGTATCAATTGAATCCTCTTGGGTGATGATGTTTTTAGGTCCTTATAAAATGTTTCAGGTTTTTTGTTCATCCCCAAAGCCAGCTATCACATCACTCTGATCTCTGCTTCTGTCATCATATTTCCTTATTTGACTGATGCTTCTGCCTCCCTTTTCCATTTATAAGGATACTTGTGTGATTACACTAGGCTCACTTGGATATTTCACATTGATCTCCTCATTTCAAAATCCTTAATTACATCTGCAAAATCATTTCTCCCATGCAGGGTAACATCTTCACAGGTTTTAGGGATTAGGATGTGGATGTCTTGGCGAGAAGGCATTATTCTGCCTACTATATAGCTGTTAATAAGTAATCTTGCATTTAGAATTGGAATCCAAGTGTATTAACATAATAGTTTTTGAAAAAAATTTTAATTGTAAAAATTAAACTTAACTCATTGAATTATTAGAATTTTAATAAGCACACATAATTGAAAAAACACAGCCCTATTTCTTAAAAGGGACAGAAATATTGAAGAGGTAAGTTCATCTAAGGCGAGAGGAAAGATTCCCAAATTCTCTAACTTAAACTATAAGAGAAATGGTGTTTAATAAATTGTATTCTGCCCATATTTTTAATACTTTGAGTATGACACATAGTGAAGAAGAAATGCATGGAGATTATAATACAACATTTCTATGCTTATAAAACATGGGCTATTTCTTGGTGATATATTTTTATTCATTTTTTTGCACACACCATTTCTTTTATTGATGAATATGGATTGGCATAGTCATTTAAAAATATATTGAAGTAATATTACATAGAACAGATTTTTTTCTCTTCATCTGTTTTAATTTATTCCAGTTGTAAATGCCATTGCCTTCCATAACCACAGGATAAATCTCACTCTAAGATCGATTACTACAGTTTAGATTAGATGTGAGTTGTTTTATTATTATATGAAATTCAGGGTACCATTTTAATTAAAATAACTTTTAGAAAAACATTTGAACTTAGAAAATGATATACATGATTACATTTGAGGCTTCTGTATCAAATTGTTAAAATTATACATTACCTTTTAATCATATTTCATTGATTTCATAATATTCAAAAATAAACACCTAAACAGAAACTTACAGTTTTTAAAATATAATCCATTATCTAATATTAAATAATTTGCTACCTTCAATAAAACCTGTATTTATCAATTTTAGAATTTCCAAAATGATTTTCTTTTTGCTTTGCATAATAGTAAGAAAACTGTTTTCAAAAATTTCGGTTGTCATTGAATATCACTGAAACATTTTTACTCTTCAAGAAATCCATAAAAGTGAAGTTTTGTTAAAAGCAATGCAGTTATCAATAAAGGATGCTCTATTTTGTCACATGTTTTTTTCTGCATCTATTGAGAGGATCATGTAGTTCTTATCCTTTCTTTTATTAATGTGGTGTATCATGTTGATTGATTTGCAAATATTGAACCAGCCCTGCAGCCGAGGAATAAATCCCACTTGATCATGGTGAATAATTCTTTTAATATACTGTGAATTCAATTTGCTATTATCTTGTTGAGAATTTCTGCATCCAGTTTCATCAGGGATATTGGCCTGTAATTCTCCTTTTTAGTGGGGTCTTTGGTTTTGGAATCAAGGTAATGCTGGTTTCATAGAATGAGTTTGGAAGCTTTCCTTTCATATCTATTTTTTATTTTACTCTTTATTTTCTTTATTTTATTCTTTAAATATCTACTAGAATTCCCCCGGGAAGCCATCTGGCCCAGGACTCATTATTTGTTGGGAGATTTTTGCTAGCTGATTCAACTTCTTTGCTGGTTATGGTCCTATTCAAATTCTCTTTTTCTTCTTGTTTCAGTTTTGGTAGTGTGTGAGTTTCTAGGAATTTGTCAATTTCTTCTAGATTGCCCAGTTTGTTGGCATATAATTTTTCATAGTATTCTCTTATAATTGTTTGTATTTCTGTCATGTTGGTTTTTCTCTCCTCTTTCATTCATAATTTTATCTATTTGGGTCCTCTCTCTTTTCTTTCTGAGAAGTCTGGCTAAGGGTTTCCTAATTTTGCTTATTCTTTCAAAAAACCTGCTTTTAGTTTCACTGATCTGTTTCACTGTTTTTTTTGTTTTTTTTTTTTTTGGTGGTTATTTGTTTCTACATTATTTATTTCTGCTCTAATCTTTATTATTTCCCTTCTTCTGCTGGCTTTAGGCTTTATTTGCTGCTCCTTTTCTAGCTCCTTTAAGCATAAGGTTAGGTTGTGTATTTGGGACCTCTCTTGCTTCTTGAGATTGGTCTGAATTTCAATGTACTTTCTTCTAAGGACTGCTTTCGCTGCATCCCATAGAGTTTGGATTGTTGTGTTTTCATTTTCACTTGCTTTCATGTATATTTTTACATTTCTTCTTTAATTTTCTGGTTAACCCACTCATTCTTTAGTAAGATGTTCTCTAACCACAGTGTATTTGAGCGCTTTCCAAATTTTTTCTTGTGATTAATTTCAAGTTTTATAGCATTGTGAGCTGAGAATATGCATGGTATGATCTTGATATTTTTGTATCTGTTGAGAGCTTATTTGTGACCCAGTATGTGATCCACTTTGGAGAATGTTTCATGTGCACTTGAGAAGAATATGTATTCTCTAAGATGAAATATTATGAATATATCTGTCAAGTCCTATGGTCCAGTGTGCTATTCAAAGCCATTGTTTCCTTGTTGATTTTCTGCTTAGATGACCTGTCCATTGCTGTAAACATCCTTTCTTGATAAAAACCATCAAGAAAGTAGGGATAGAAGGAACATTCCTCAACATCATAAAGGCCATATATGAAAGACCCACAGCTAATATCATCCTGAATAGGGAAAAACTGAGAGCTTTCCTCCTAAGGTCAGAAACATGATAAAGTTGTCCCCTCTCACTACTGCTGTTCAACATAGTACTGGAAGTCCTAGCTTAAGCAATCAGACAACAAAAAGAAATAAAGGCATACAAATTGTCAAAGAAGAAGTCAAACTTTCACTTTTCACCCCAGCCTCCCTTGGATGGAGTTCCCTGCTGGTGGCTGGGCAGAGGAGAGGACTTTGTGCCCAGCCCAACTTTATGCCCCCAGGAATCAGGGATGACGTGATACTCTGCATGGAAAACCTGAAAGATTCCACCAAAAACTGCTAAAACTGATATGTGAATTCAGCAAAGTTGCAGGATATAACATCAATGCACATAAATCAGTTGTATACACCAATAATGAAGCAGCAGAAAGAGAAATCAAGACATCAATCCCATTTACAATTGCACCAAAATGCATAAGATACCTAGGAATAAATCTAATCAAGAGGTAAAAGAACTGTATGCTGAGAACTACAGAACACTTATGAAAGAAACTGAAGAGGACTAAAAGGAATGGAAAAACATTCCATGCTCATGCATTGGAAGAACAAACATTGTTAAAATGTTGATACTACCTAAAGCAATCTACACATTCAATGCAATCTCTATGAAAATAACACCAATATTATTCACAGAGCTAGAACAAACCATCCTAAACTTTGTTTGGAACGAGAAAAGACTTCAAATAGCCAAAGCAATGCTGAAAAAGAAATCCAAAACTGAAGGCATCACAATTCTGGACTTCAACCTGTATTACAAAGCTGTGATCATCAAGACAGTACTGACACAAAAACAGACACATAGCTCAATGGAACAGAATACAGAACCCAGAAAGAGACTCACAAATCTATGGCCAACTAATCTTCGACAAAGCAGAAAAAAATTAATCAATGGAAAAAAGACAGTTTCTTCAGCAAATAGTACTGGGAAAACTGGACAGCAACAGGCAGAAGAATGAAACTGAACCACTTTCTTACACCATACACAAAAATATGTGTGAAATTTTCCATTTCAAATGGATGAAAGACCTAAAAATAAGACAGGAAGCTATCAAAATCTTAGAGGAGAACACAGGCAGCAACCTCTTTGACCTCAGCCACAGCAACTTCTCACTAGACATGTCTCCAGAGGCAAGGGAAGTAAAAGCAAAAATGAACTATAGGGACCTCATCAAGGTAAAAAGCTTATGCACAGCAAAGGAAACAATTAACAAAACTAAAAGTCAACTGACATAATGGGAAAAAATATTTGCAAATGGCATATCTAGTAAAGGATTAGTATCTGATGTCTATAAAGAACTTACCAAACTCAACAACCAAAAAACAAATAATCCAGTTAAAAAATGGGTAAAAGACATGAATAGACAATTTTCCAAAGAAGACATCCAGATAGCTAACAGACACATGAAAGTATGCTCAACATCACTCATCACCTGGGAAATACAAACCAAAACCACAATGAGATACCACTTCATACCAATGAGAATGACTAAAATTAATAACTCAGGAAAAAACAGATGTTGGCAAGGATGCAGAGAAAGGAGAACTTTTTGCTCTGCTTGTGGAAATGCAAACTGCGCAGCCACTCTGGCAAACAATATGTATGTTCCTCAAAAAATTAAAAATAGGGCTATCCTACAATCTAGTAATTGTACTACAAGTATTTATCCAAAGGATACAAAAATACTGATTTAAAGGGGTACATGCACCCCAATGTTTATAGTAGTGCTATCGACAATAGCCAAATTATGTAAAAAGCCCAAATGTCCATTGGCTGATAAATGGATAAAGATGATGTGGTGTACATATATAATGGAATATTACTCAGCAATCAAAAAGAATGAAGTCTTGCCATTTGCAACAATGTAGATGGGACTAGACTGTCTTCTGCTAAGTGAAATAAGTCAGTCACATAAAGACAAATATCATATTATTTCACTAATACGTGGAATTTGAGAAAGTTAACAGATGAACATAGGGGAAGGGAAGGAAAAATAAGATAAAAACAGAGAGGGAGGGAAATCATAAGAGACTCTTAAATACAAAGAACAAACTGATTGTTGCTGGAGGGGAGTTGGGTGGAAGGAATGGGCTATAAGGATGATGGCCATTAAGGAGGGCACTTGTTGGGATAAGCACTGGGTGTTATATGTGAGTGATGAATCACTGGGATCTGCTCCTGAAACCAATACTACCCTTTATGTTGACTAACTTGAATTTAAATAAATAATTTTTTGAAAAAGCAATGCAGTTATAAAGAAATTTATATGTATCTTTTCACTTAACATTACTATAAATTTAGAAGTAATTAATATTTAACACTATGATAATAAGCACAGCTGTCATTGGATCTTATAACTATTATGGGTTGAATTATATCCCCCAAAATTCATTTTGGAATTCTAATCGCCAGTATATAAAAATGTAACTTTATTTGGAGATAGAGTTTTTATACAGGTAGACAAGTTAAAGTGAGGTTATTAGGTTAGTGTCCTTAAAAGGGCAAATTTGGACACAAACATGCACACAGGAGAACAATAAAGATGGAGAAAGTTATTGGGGTGGTGCTCCTAGAATCCAAAGATGTCAGCAATCTATCAGAAACTATGGGGGAGACATGGAATAGATTCTTCCTCAGACTCCTCAGAAGAAATCAATCTTGCTAACACCTTGATTTTAGACTTCTAGCCTCTAGGACTGTGAGACAAGGCATTTCTGTTGTTTAAACCACTCAGTTTGTAGTAATTTGTAATGGTAGCCCTAGAAAATTAGCACAATAACTCAGACTTTGAATACCATGTTTCTGCTCATATACCGAACTGTAATATAAAGAGTTAAGCAGGATTTCTCTTTCATAAATGGTGTTAAGTGCACACCATATTGCATTTGAATGAGTTACTTTTTTGTTCTTGTTGCAGAAAAGGTAATTGGACAAGATTTTAATAAAGAATTGATGGGCTGGATGGAGCTAGCTTGATTAAAGAGAAAAATTTATCCTTGATAGAAATTTCACATAAATCCCAAAGCTAAACGGGCTTCTCAAATGCTACCATGATCATCACTTCTCTTAGATAGGTCCAAGTTAACATATTAACAATCTCTATCATCTCTATACTTGTTTCTTTTTATGAAACAACAACAAAATAATTGCACCTAAAAATGAGATGTGGAATGATTGGTAGTCTCATATCTTGCTACAAGGAATGTAAATTTTAGAATCACTCTGGAAAACTTTGTTGGTTCTTATAGAGTTACACATATTCTTACCATATAACCCAGCTGTTCCACTCGTAGGTATTGTTTAAGATATAATGAAAACATATATCCACACAATGATTTGTTCATAAATATTTAAAGCAGCTTTATTCACAACTACTGAAACATTGAAAAAACCATATGTCTAGCAACAGATGAATGGATAAACTAAATGTGGTATATTTATATGAATGGAATACTCTTCAACAATAAAAATAATAAACTATATGCAATCTGGATGAATCTCAAAAACTGTGAAAGAAGCTAACACAAAAGATCACATAATGTGTGAATACATTCATATGACATTCTAGGAAATGCAAAACTCCAGTGACAGAAAACAGATCAATGTTAGTCAGGTCCAAGTATGGGTGGAGATTGACTGCAAAGAGGCACCAGGGAACTTTCTATGTTTTGGAAATGTTTTATATCCTGATCGTAATGGTTGTTACATGACTGAATACATGTGCAAAACATGTTTATTGTAGAATTTAAAGTTTATTGGCAAAGTTTATTATATGTATAATATACCTCAGTAAATCTGTTTTTTTTTTACCAAAAAAAGGCAATTTTAAATCTACCAGATGATTTAATTATATATCTTTCAAAGAGTAGGTGCATTTTTCCAAAACTAATGTGTCATGTTATTCGCTGTTTCTAAAATATCAAAAGCATAGGCTTTGAGTTCAGTCATGCCTGAGTTTGAAATCTGACTTCTTGTTTACCAGGAAGGTGACCATGAGAATTATATGTAAGGCCTCTAAACCTCAGTTTCTTCATTTGTATGAAGATCAGAAAGACATCATAAGATCATTTTTATGTTCAATTAATGCTTGTAAACTCTTTCTTTGTGCTTCTCTGCCAAGAACCAGGAAAAGAGAGGTCACAAAGAAGGCTTGGTTCTTGCCTTTGTGGAGCTTATAGTCTAGAAAGGAAGGTAGGCATTAAAGACTATACCTACAAGACAAAACTACAAGAGGGAAATAAAAGACTTATTAGAGCAATTAAAGAGGACCTAATGAATTACTCCGGGCAGCAGGCTATAAGTGTCAAAGAAAACTCCCTAAGGAAGGAATATTTCAAATGCAATCTGAGAAATTAGTAAGAGTTGGCCGGTGAACAGGAGGCAAAGGGTTTCTGGCATAGTAAAAAGCTCATGCCGTAACCTCAGGGTATTACTCATAAAACCAGAGGAAGTGCTGAATAGTTTGAATGAGTTGAATTTAGAGAGGGTAGCATGAGACTGGGGAAGTAAGCAGAGGAAAATCCCAAAGGGTAAATTTCTAAAGTCAAATAAGTAATACTAATATTTTAAGTCAGAAAAAAAATGAACAAACCAGGATTGTCTTGGGCAAACCTGAGGTAACTCATGTTAACTAATGATATTGGTTGTTGCAGTAATTATTTTATGTACATATAAACCTAGTTCAACTGAAACTTATGTTTTTCTGCATGATAATTTTGTTACTTTTTCTTTCAGTCCTCTTAGAATATTGAATATTTTTTAGGAAATTGGGAAAATAGGTTCAATTCTATAGAATGTTAACTCAGAGAGTGTTTCTCTGAGTTAACATGAGAGCAGTTTCATCATTTTGTTGTTTTTCCAGGCATGTGGCATTTTGGTTTTAATACTGTAGTAACTAATCTAGTTTTTAGTTTATAAAAATGCCAAAATACCGTATTTTAATCAAAGTTGCTCTGGAATTTTCCCTCATCTGACATAAAAATACTCCCACATTTTTTGGTTGCTATGGGATATTTTTTACTTTCCACACCATCTTTTAATTAAGAGAAAATTGAATAAGTTGAATGGGTTACATACACTTTTGTTGCCATTTGGTACATGTCAAATCTGTAGAGCTCTCAACTACACCAGGATCAATGCCTCTATGACAGTAAACATCAGTCAGCTGACTTGGTGAGTTTCTCCTAAAGCTCAGATTCTATGACTTATTATTTCTAGTTTATATTTATTACTTTTGAAGGTAAACATAATTTATTAATCTTCTGTCTTGGCATAAGAAAACTTTAAAAAGTTGTTTTTCTTCTATAAAGATTTATAGGAAGGCCAATCTCATAAATAAAAGGTAATAAATGAAGCAATGATGTATATAATCCTAACACTCTTATCTTACCTAAAATGGAATGTATATTTAATCCATAATAGTTTGAGAGTCTAAGGTACCTGGGAAATTCTATTTTTCCCTTTCAATTACTACTGTAAAACTATCCCTTAATATGTGTTCTTGATTCATGTGCTTGGATTTATCTACATAGAAAAAAATAAGATCTAATTAAAATCAGTAGTAGCAATAGGTAAATATTTTTTTGTTGACATCTGGACATATTTTGGCCTTAAATTTGTTTATCTGGCTAGGAGTTATGCTGTGTCTAATGTTTGCTGTTTCTGTGTTGCCATGAGTCTTCAACTTCTTCCAAAATCCTTGCTTTTTAAAACTCCCTTTGTTGGTTTTGGGTTTCCGAGTACTTCTCCTCAGAGAGATTCTGTGTACTGCAAGAGGTCTTGCAGCTATAAGCTCTGTTGGCATGTGGTAGAATGTGAGGAAGTGAAAGCTTTCTATAATCTCCTGATTAAATCTCAGTCTTTTAGTGGGGCCTCTGTCCCTGGGCTGTGAAGTTTATAAGTGTTTCTTAGCTTTTGTTCCCCACTTATGGGGCCAGAAGCTTCAAATGGCAGGAGAGTGATAAGGCTGTTGGGATAGAGCTTTATAAGTCTTTTCCTCTTAAAAGTAAACTTTTGTTCAGGAAGATGTTCCTGTATTAGTATTTTAAACTTCTCCTGCCTCTAACAGCGTCATGAGTAGATCTTTCCTGGCTTTTCACCATGAGAAACTGGTGTAGTTCTTGGATGTAAAGCCCACTACAAAATGCCCTCCCCTTTGCCAGACTATAGCCCCCAAGAGCTTTACACTTTCCCCTTAGTCCTCACTCAGCCTCCAGCAAGTAATCAAAATCACCTTTTAAGTGTTGCTACTAGTTTATGTGTTCAGTGACTTCTGTTCCAGGTAAGGAGATCTAGACTGTGACTCTGGATTTGCTTGTCTGCCCAGATTTTGGAGTGGTAGTTTGCCCTGGGACTTCAGGCCTCTGATGGGTCCAAAAAAGTCATTGGATTTCTGTTTGTTCACCATTTTTTCATTGTTAGAATGGGAGTGAGAAGTTCCAAGGTCTTCACTTGGTGGCACTAAACCAGGAGCTCCAAAAACTGTTTTTGAAACACACTGAAAATAGTAGCTTTTTAAAATTATTTTTTGTTAATGTTATTTATTTATTTATTTATTTATTTGCGAGAGGAGAGACAGAGCACGAGTGGGGGAGGGGCAGAGAAAAGGGAGACACAGAACCTGAAGCAGGCTCCAGGCTCTAAGCTGTCAGCACAGAGCTGGATGTGGGGCTTGAACTCAAGAACCGTGAAATCATGACCTGAGCCAAAGTTGGATGCTTCACTGACTGAGCCACCCAGGCACTCCTGAAAATACAGTTTTTAGGCCTGTAAGTCTATGAATAAAATTTTTGGCATTGCAAGAATCAGCCAACAGAGAAGCAATGATATGCTCAACATATTGCCTTATAATGAATTCTTCTGATGTCTGCTTCTATCTACATTTTTATAAATGCTACCTTCAGATAAGCAAGGAAGTAATTATAACTGTTGTTTTAAAGCAGATTAACACACCACGTTTTTTAGCCATGCTTTTCAAACACTTTGAAACCCATTTTAGTCTGTTACTTAATTTTCATATGAAGTCAACAAAACAAAAGGCTACAATAACAGTAAAAGAGGAATGATGATGTTGCTCATCTTTATTATAGTGTTTTATTTCCAATGTACACTTGAAGATTTGAAGAGCATTTTTATGTATGCTTTGTATTCCTATGTAGGTTTTATATTTCTCTGGCCTTTGAGTTGGGAGGCAATATGGTGCACAGAATTCTCAATGTTTTCTATTTAAAATGAATCAAAAACTAACACTGTAATCTGAAGATGTTGAAATCAAAGGAAATATTTGCAACAGTCAGTGAAGACATACTATTTCTCATGTAACCCAGAGGTTCAATATAAGATAGTAGACATTCTCACCTATGAACCATAAATAGAAAAGAGCCAAGAACAGACTAATAGACAATATAGAAATAGGGAATTGGAAGAAGAGACTCTCACTTGCACTAGGGGATATTTCCTTTACACAGACTCTGAAAGATGTTTATCTCCATCTCCCTAGTTAAAAAAAATGGATTATAACTTTTAACAAATGCATATTACATACTGTTTGTGGTATGTGTATATTTATGCATATATACATACATATGTAACTAATTTGTATTTGTACATACAGGTGATATTTTTTGGTTGATGTTACCTTACCTCTATCATAGAGTGATTCAATAATTAGCAATTCAATCATTTATCAATTCTGGAATGAAAAAAATATGGAGCGTAGCAACTAGGGACAGTAGAAATCAAGATAATACTGCACCAAGTAATTAGATTAGAAAAACAATATGCTTTACAAAAATACCCTCAAAATTGAGCATGCATATATAAAATGGAAAAAATTTCTGAGGACACAGAGTCCGTAGAATAACTTGCATATACTCTGTTTCATAACAGTTAAATTGAAGCTCCAGAGTCAGAATTTTTAACAAGCACTTCACAGGAGTGTCATACTATGCATTCTACCTGTGTGCATAATTACATTTATTCCTATTTTGGATAAACACGTGTCATTAACAATTCTTACTGTAATTTATATGATGATAATAAAATGTTTATAACATTATTAGTGCCTGTTATATTCTCAGCACAGCATCCTTGAAGAGCTCTGTGATAATTCTTCTCTGTAGGTCAGAAATCACAGTGGAAACTGCTGTCACCGGATTTGGAAACCTAAATGTAATGGGGATAATTGGTTCCACAGGTCAAGGGGTTGTACTCAGTTGACAAAGGCAAGGTGGGCATGGCTATTATAATGAACAGCAGAGTCAAAGCAGCAATCAGAACATTATGACTCTCAGAGACCTATGGTGTTGGTTAGTTAATTACAATGTCTTTAGAAATGAAATAAATGCAAAGTTCACTAAATTCCTACTTGATTCGTGTAAGTGGAAGAATTCTAGATCAAGTGAACAAAAGTCTAACTTGAATCATAAAATGTCAATTCCCAGACTTAGCTGGTTTACAGACCTAAATCTCAAAGGTATGTAATATGCACTATTTCATTTAATATTCTTATATCCCTATGGGGTGAACGTTATTGTTATTTAATTTACATTTAAGGAATTATTGCTCATTTTAATTCAGGGATTTCTTTTCTATAGGCAAATAGTCATAACACAGCTGCATAAGGATTTAAACTCAGGTCTCTAGGATTTTAAAATATCGTTTGTCTACTGTTTCAAATTACGATATACTGCTCCTAGCCGCCGTAGCTAAATGTTTCTTCCAAAAATAAGGGAATGTGTTAATGTAATCCATTCAATCAATAAAAAATTGCAGTGAATAGTTTTATCTTACTATGAATCACTCTTCTGGATAGATGACAGGACCCCAAACCCAGTATTTTCCCTTTGTCCCTTCATGATTACTCTATAATAAAAATAAGACAGGCTCCAATGACAATTTGGGGAAAATATTTTAAAAATCAATTGAAATAAATACCCATCCAGTTTTTTAATGAAATACATTTAATATAAAATATAATCACTGCAGATTGTCCAATATATTAACTATAAAATAGGAACTCATATAATCCAACTAATTCAAAGAAATTCTTTAATTCATTTCTTAGCTCCTATGTCAGAGGAAAAGAAAAAAGCATGCTGAGTCAATCTCACCAAATGATTCATGGAAAGAAGCTACAAAAGGAATCCGTAACAAGTAACTGCCTTCCCTTTTTATACCCCTGCTTTAAACTGGGGCATGTTCTTTAAAGGAGAGACTTAAGGCTTCTCTTTGTAGTTCTCTCTATGTGTCTCTCTGGATTATAATTGCTAATATTATCAGGGCTGCTGAAGTTGGCACTAACAAGTGTTAGAGGAAAAGTAAGCTGTTATTGTTCTCAGTCATCTGTAGATAATAATGGGATCATACATACTCATTAATGAAGGTTAGAATTATACTGGAAAATCTCCAAGAGTAAGGATTTATAACTTTCTTTACATGGTAAGATTAAGTAATTTACAAAAGAGTAATTTTAAAAGCTAATTGAGAAAATTATCCTGTAGTTTTAGGTTGTCCTTTTAAATTCGACATGAATAACTTGAGATTCTGGAAAGAAAAATCACCAAATTGTTGGACTCAAATAACAATTTAATCATGTTAATATTCTCATCAATTCCATTCATCTAATCATAAGCATCTGGTTTATGGTGGGATGCTCACATTTCCATCAACTAAGAACTAAGTTTATTCTCAATACTTACTTTCTACTGAGGGTTTATATTCACCTCATTTAATCAATCCTCTCTGTCTTGATGCATGATAATTCCCTGATCTTACCTGTGTTTTGATAAAACCCATCTCTTATTCATTCCAAAAATAAATAGCTATTTAAAATCTAGGCTGAGATACACTGGACTTTTCAAAATCAGTAATTATCCTAAAATGTAATTATGGAAACATATATCCTAAAATGTAATTATGGAAACATATAACTCTAAGGCTTCAAAGATAAATAGTTATGGTTATATTTGCCTTCTACACTAGGCTTTCTAGAGTGACCTTCCCTATAAATAACTATTAGAGATGAGAGAGGAATTTTAACTTTTAGATATCTTATTTAAAGGCAGAGGAAAATTTTCTGACATAATTTATATTTTCCAATTTTGATTTAACTCCTATCTATCGCTAATAGATTATAGATTGCAATTTATGTTTTCTAAGAAATATGCAGATATTACATTAAATGTTTTTTGAGCTGAACCTCTCAGTTGACATAAAAATACTGAGATAATAGAATGGTAAACTTTGTAATGATGTAGCTAACATTTTTCCAGATAAAGGATGTGTAGATTGGAATGGTAGATGTTTGATGGGTAAGCCCCCATGAAGAAAAACAGTTTGTCAAATGTATCAGTGAAATTTAATAAAAATTGCTAAATGACAATGCCTACATTTTATTCTAGAGATAGGTAATCGAACATTGACTTGAATGAAGTAAGGTTTAGCCAAAATACACTTTGGGCAAACCATACTCAGGAAGTCCATGCACTGCTTGCTCAAGATTAAACCCAATCAAGTTTCCAAGAACTATTTTAAATACTTAGGATGCATCAATAAACAAAACAGGCAAAGATCCCCACTCTACTCTGTGCACAAAAAATATGCAAATCATAACATATCCTAAGAGAAGATGTGAGCTATAGGAAAAAGAAAAAGTAGAAGAGTATAGGGGGAATAGTGAGTGTAATCTAAAGTGTAAGGTGACTACAGTGTTAAGTTTGGTGATCTAGTGAGATTGGAATAAAGACTTGAAGAAGGTAAGAGTGAGACAAGAGCTTTCTGGGTAAAGGCAACAGCAAAGTAAAGGCCTTATAGCCAGATGGCACCTGCTATATCACAGGCACCTCAAGTAGCCAATGTGTCTGGAATGGAAGGAGCTGGTTTTAGAGAGAAGAGACAGATGTAAATCTGAGTTCTATAGGCAAGTTTTTTTTTAAATGTTTATTTGTTTTTGAGAGAGAGAGAGAGAGAACAAGTGGTGGGGGGGCAGAGAGAGAGGGAGACACAGAATCCAAAGCAGACTCCAGGCTCTGAGCTGTCAGCACAGAACCTGATGGGGGGCTCAAACTCACAAAGTGCAAGATCATCACCTGAGCCAAAGCAGACGCTTAACTGACTGAGCCACTCAGGAACCCTCAATTTTTCTCTTTATCAGCAAATCTTATAAACATCTGTCCAGAACCTCTCTTTAGAGTATGAGGTCACTAACCATAATCGTCTTTGGTTAGGAGGCCTCAGCCAAAAGTCGGAGATACAAAACTCCTCATTTAACAGTTTAAAAATTTTTTTTAAAAAAAGTTTATTTATTTTGAAAGACAGAAAGCTAGGGAGGGTCAGAGAGAGGGAGAGGGAGGATCCCACATAGGCTTCACCCTGTCAGTACAGAGCCTGATGTGGGGCTTTATCTCACCAATCATGAGATCATGACCTGAGCCAAAATCAAGAGTAATGCTCAACTGACTGAACCACTCAAGTGCCCCCTCATTTAACAGTTTTATATGGAGGGTTTACCTCCTTACCCTAACAACATATGTATTCCAAATTTATCTGAGAAAATATATTTTGTTTTTATTTTAAAAGAAACAATAGGGGCGCCTAGGTGGCTCAATCAGTTAAGTGGCTGACTTTGGCTCAGGTCATGATCTCATGGTTAATGAGTTCAAGCGCTGCGTTGGGCTCTGTGCTGAAAGCTCAGAGCCTGGAGCCTGCTTCAGATCTTGTGTCTCCCTCTCTCTTGGTCCCTCCCCCACTCACGCTCTGTCTGTCTCAAAAATGAATAAAGCGTTAAAAAAAATTAAAAGAAACAATAATATTACCAAGTTATATAAGTGGATTTTTAGGATAAAAAACATTTAGAAGATTATTTTCTATTTGTAATATTAAGAGTAAAAATCAGGAGGCTACTCACTAAATATCATTGACAGTTCTTGAATTGGTATGCAGTTCATACAGGTGCTCCTCAGGTAGAAAGGTGATGTTTAGGAAATTTTTCATGCCAATATTACTAAGAATCTAAAAGAAGAATAGTATAAAATTAGCACTATTACAATAATATTTCTAATCTAAACACTTAAGCAAATCATGGTGATATTTTCACTCATATGTGGGAAAAGACTTGAGAAATATTTATGCTATGATAACTAAGTTGTAGAATGTAGCAATTAAAAAATGAATAATTTAACTCATGATAGACAGACCCATGCAGTTTGAGGCATATTATTGCTTGTAGGTGAAAATGATAACATGAAACATGAATATCAATATGTAACTATCAGTATAACTGAATGAAAAGCTGATCTTAAAATTAAATTAGCAATGAGACATAAGATTCAAACTGTCATTAAAACAGTCACGTATTTAAAATGAGGAAAGTCCTAATTTTCAAACTTCAGCCTTTCTGTTCCCTTCCAATTTAATTATTTGGGGGAATAATAATATTTATTGGAATTTTGAAACCCTCATAATATAGTGTTTGGTATGATCACAACATTCACAAATCAATGTGTAAGTGAAAATTTCCAGTAAATAATTATTAAGAAATAAATTTGTAAAAAGTACCTTATGCATGCAAAAGAGGGGACTTGACTAAATCAAGTCAAGAACTCAAACTCTTTTTTTTAATGTTTATTTATTTTTGAGAGAGAGAGAGACAGAGCGCAAGTGGGGGAGGCACAGAGAGTGAGGGAGACACAGAATCTGAAGCAAGCTCCAGGCTCCGAGCTGTCAGCACAGAGCCCAATGCAGGGCTCAAACTCATGAACCATGAGATCATGACCTGAATTGAGGTTGGATGCTTAACTGACTGAGCCACCCAGGTGCCCCAGAACTCAAACTCTTAATACAATTATTAATTTTGTTATTATAATTAACAAATGAATAGGTCTTTATGACTTATGTTCCAAATAAAATACAATGTATAATTCAATTTAAGCAGAATATATATGTGTGTGTGTGTGCATGTGTATATATATATATATATCTTTGGTTATGTCCAAAGATGTGTGAAAGCACAATCCGCAGCTGCTTTTGTACTATAATGGCAGAGTTGAGTACTTCTATTTGTGATGGTAAAAAGCCAAAAATATTTACTATCTGATCCTTATGATAAAAGATTACTGCCTCCTGTCTAGCCTATTCGAATGAAAGTAAGTAGTAGCTATATCTATTGGCAAGTACAATAGAACTTCTGTTCTTCTAATTCAGTTAAGTTACATTTACTGAACTATTCTAAACAAGCCCTGTTTCAATATTGAAAAACCAGAGAGGAAGTCTAGTCTTCTCTAAGTTATCTTCATCAGTCTTTTAAACTAGTTATAAACTCTTTAATTCCAGACACTTAACACAGTGGTTGTTTGCTTGGGAGGCTGCCAAAAAGCAGGGGATGTTGGTGTCAATTGCTTATATACCTCCCTTAGTTAATCTCCCAGCTCTGGGCCCATTCCTTATATGATGAGCAACAAAGCAAGAACTTAGTTGATTCAGGTGTCCAAACCATAACCCAGGATCTAACATAATGCCAAAGAATAGAGAAAGACCAACACCATTAAGCTACACAGGCATCCCTTAGATACAGGATCTCTTTCATTCACTTTTTAGTCTGAACATATTGCTAATGTTTTCTATTTTCCTGATTGCAAGTATCTCTCCTACATATATCTTAATCCATTTGGGTCACATAGGGCATATTTTCATGCTCGCTGTTCCATGAGAAATGACTGGGGTGTCTATCTTAGGTCCACGAGCCTAGATGCTCCACATAGCCTTCTCAGCTCTATTTCATCCACACAATATGAAACATGGGCTAATATTATATAGGTCCACTGAAATGGCAAGGCACAGAATGCTCCTACACTTAGATTCTCCCCAACCACTTGAGTGGTTTCTGCCATTTCCTTTCATATCTGGAACCCATCTCTGAGGATATAGCAGATCCTCACATTAGGGATAAGTTCCAGAATTTAATACTGGGTTTCCCTTCTATTTATCTCTTTCTTAACTAGCCCAGGGAACTGCTGCTTTGTCTGGGGTAGGAAAACCAATTATGGCTGTTAAATTATAAAATGATAGATGACTTTCAATATCCATTTTCTCTTTCCTTTATTATAAAATCCACTGAATTTTAACAGGGTACCCTGACATCCAAAAAAGAAAAAAGAAAAAAAGAAAAAAAAACTATATTTCTTAGCCTGCTTTGGAGTTAAGTGTGGCTATGCTACCATGTTATGGCCACAGACATATGAACAGATATGATATGAATAACTTTCAGGTTGTTCCATTAAAAGGAATGGCTTGCCCCCTGATGCAGTATAATTTTTGGAAAGATAAAATCATAACACTCAAGCAAACAGAAAGTTAATATGTACAAAAGATTTTATTTAACATATTAATTAATGAGGGAAAAAGAAAGATGTTATGATAGGTTCAAAGACCATCTGAAAAACATAGATTTCATAGGCAATTTAATAAAAAAAATTAAGATTTCTGAATTAGATACAAAACTGAATAATGTCCATAGAGCTATGACATTAACAAATTAGCCAGAAATTTCACTAGGTCCAGGACTCTTAATTAATACCAGAGAGATTAACTAAATATGTTCTCCAAACAATGCTTGTGTGACCTTTGCTTTCTTATAACATAGAAAATATTTGCCACCCCAAAATTTTAATCTTTCCTTGTTATTAAGTTTCAGGGAATTTTTTTGTCATGCTCCAGTTCTCTTTCTTTTGCATAAAATGTGGATATTATACCAGGAGCTGAAGTAAACATCTTGACCCTAGAAGATGGAAAATGTTTAAAGTAGCAAGGAAACAAGTTAGGTGGGTCCTGTGTACCCAGGATCAATAAACGCATATACCTTTCTCTGGAAGACTCTACTATTATGAAGGTAGCACAACAGTCAGGATTCTGGGCTTTGACAGCTAAATCTTCGTCCTAACTAACAAAATTTTCTACCAAAAGTGGGTCACTCAGAAAAAACTAAAATATTGTGGCTTAAAAGTTGACTGGAAGGCACCAGGGAAACATATTTTATGCACTAGAAAACTGGTGAAACTTGTTATTCCATAGTAAGATAAAACTGTTCCTTGTAATATTTTGGAAGTCAGGCCACAAGGCAGCTGTATTTAGGAAACTTGGGGAAATGTTTTAAAAATGAGTAATATTGATCTGTGTCTCTTCTTTTCACCTTCACCAAATACCTATAACTAAGAGAAGAAATCAAGGCAAAGGTTACATACCTTGAAAGCAGAGAAGGAAGGGATTACAGTTTTCCAAGAGAACTTCTTACTGGCTATAGCTTGCGATCTAGCTGGAGGGATAAAAGTATAATTTGAAGTTTCTCAGAGATGGAAACAATGAGTGATTCTGTATCCCTAAATTAAAGCAGAGATATCAGAGGCTCTGAAAGAGTCAAGATTCTGCCTATAAGCTCTTTATACTACTCTTGTCCTCTGAACAGATGATGGTAGCAAAACCACCAACACAGACTGTAGCACATGTATTTTTTCTACTGCCAAGGCTACAGTTTTCCAAACAATTGTCCTTTTTAAGTTGGAGAAACAACCCATCTATAAATAAGTGATAAAACTTTTGGCAATTAAGTACCATTATGAGATGTTATCTTTACTTGATTTCTTGATAAGAGATATATTAAGTGAAATTTATTTATTATTTATTAATTTTCTTATTGGAAATCTGATAATAGAATTTTTGTGAAAAATTCTAAGTCACAAAAAAGTCACAAAACTGTGACTATTTAACTCTGAAGGAAAACATTTATAATCCTAAAATTGTGTCAGCAAGAGTTGTGTAATCACCAGGAAGGACATATTATCTAATATCTCTTCATATGTGGCCATGGAGGATAGTGGACAAAGAGGTCCTTTCAGAAACTCAAATCACCATTGCCAGATGTTCCAGTGAAGGATCTTGCTACAATATTGGGGAGGATTTATCATGACAATTGCCTAACAATGTTCTTCATTTTTTTTTTCCAAATGGGAGTTTTTAAATTGCTCTCTTTTTGTTTGTGATTTGTTATTGGTAATGGAAAAAGACAGGTAACATGACTATTAATTGTTGGTCATCAGTCATATATGGACCTGCTGAAGAGGAATGCCCATAACGCAGAGGACTTAGACTTTGAGATGAATGCAATATCATGACCAGTCATTTGGTTGTCTGTCTTGTGAGGATGTTGAATGTACTCTCCCTTGTATATTCTCAATATATCAAAGGGGTAGACTGTGTTAGAGACTGCCAATTTATCCCCAAAGCTATTATTCTCTTCTTCCTTTAGAAATAGAATCTTCAAATTTTAGCTGGCTAAACAGGCTATGCCATCTTTCTCTGCACACCTTCACCTCCCCAGCAAAGCTACAGTTTCTATTCTACCTTGCAGCTGGGGATGGGCATATGTTCTAGTCAGTGATATGTGAGTAGATGGTGGATGGGCAACTTCTTCCAAGACATGGTCATGTCCTACATTTCCTTTATTTTCCATTTCCTAATGGTGGTAATGTGACCTTGATTAGAGGAACTGGATATACAACCTGTGTTTTGAGGATTGAAAAAAAAGAGAGAGAGAGACAGAGACAGAGACAGAGAGATAGAGAGAGAGAACTAGACAGAGAGACCAACCTCTACACTAGACTAGACCACAAACTTAGACTCTTCTGTGAGACTGGAATATATTTTCATCTAGTTTAAGCCACTGTGTTTGGGGGGTATTTTTCTTATAATATACTCCCAAACTACCTAAACAATACATTCTTTCAAATAAAGTATGTATTCCCCAGTCCTTCAGTGTCTTACCCTTTTATATTGAAAAGCTTGGGTTTCTGAAAAATCAAAAACACCGATACACTAGAAGAAAAATCCTTTAGTTTTGATGTCTTCCTCAAGAAACAGGGGCTGCTGATTCTTTGAGGAGAGAGCAAAGACTGTGAGGAAACTATAAATATACATGTGTGCATGTTTACATTAAAGAATGTCTCAAATTATTATTCTGCCACAGAGAAAATTCTTTTCTTACTATTTCTTTCAATTCTGAACACAATGCACATTATTGTTTCATCCTCCTTAAGAATACATCACAAATGAATATTATTCTTAATAGCTTTACTTACATTTAAGAATTTCTAACTACTTCTGAATTTTATTATGCTTCTCTATCATTTCAAACTTTTGTTCTTTGCAAAATTGTTTCAGACTTTTAAAAACGCCTTTAAATATTCAAACCTCTACTTCTTTTATGTGTACCTCATGGAGAGAAATTAAAGATATTATATACAACTCTATCAAATTTTCACTGGCACATCTGTAACCCAACCATCTTTTTCACATCTATAACACTGGCCATTCATTTCAGATTGGTTTCATTGGTGGAGGTATGCCTTCCCCTATTTAAAGCAAAGTCATTACCTCTCCTTTAAATTCTACTTTTTCTTGAACATTATATATTAGTTATCCCTTCTTTCTTTTCTATAGTAATGTATCTTTAACTGGGTTAATTCCATTATTATGCAAAATAACAAAAAAAATTCCTCCCCTTTGGACATGTTGGGTCTATCACTTTGATTGTGGTGATGGCTTCACAGGTGTATGCATATGTCCAAACTCATCAAATTGTATACATTAAATATGTGCAGTTTTTGTACTTAAATTATATCTCAATAAAGTTTTATTTTAAGTCTCCCTTAACTCCACATCTCCCTCCACCAATGGACTTACCTCGTCTACAGCCAAACTTCTAAAAAAAAAATTAAGCCACAGATAGATTTGTTCCTTTGGCACACACTCATTATCCCAATACAACTCAAAACAGTGGTTCCAGGTTGTTAAATATGATGAGTATTTTTAGTCATCATTGTTCTTCTTTATTCCTAAAACACTGTCATTGTCTTGTGGGATGACACTTTCTCTTGCTATTTGTTTTCTGGACTCTCTGGTTGATCATTCCTACTGAAGGCAGATCCTGTCCAGAGCAAAATAGAGCCATGGAAAGGCCAAAAAAGGCACATATGGGATTCCATGACGGTACTGCCTTATGAGCTCTAACTGGGGCCCCTATTCTGAGTTCCATGCTTTATTAAAATGCATCTATTAAAGTATGAAAATTGAGCAATATATGTATTTTTAAGTGTCTTTGAAGTATCAGTCATATACCTCCCACAAACATAATGGGTATGAAGTTCAAAGTCTTAATTAGTATTTACTGTGAAATCAAGACTCAAAGTATAATACACAAAGGAAGTATACCCCCTTAAAATTTTCTATTGACCAAACATATTAGCTAATCATATTTATCTCAGTCAGAACTAAATTCAGTCAGCTTGTCATTATATTTATCTAAACAACACTTTACTGAAAATTTCAATTTGTGAGATGTCATCAAGGCAAAATAAATTCAATAAAAAAGTATAGTAAGAAGTGTTTTTTTAAGCCATTGAGTCTCCAACTTGTCCAATATATTTTATGCATTTTAACATTGAATAGATTTAAGATTTGATGAATTTTACATATAATTCTACTGGCAAAAGTTGATGAAAAGAACCGATTTTTCCTTAAAAAGGACAGAATGGAGAGATCTTATTTGTCCCATTGTTAATACATCTATATAAGGGAAATTTGCCATTTCAGTGTTTGAAGAGCTTAAATGGGTTTCTTACTTTAGGTAAATTCTTCTCCAAATAAATTTTACCTACTAACTTCATTTGAGACTGAACTTGCCCACTTGTCATTCAAAATATTCTTAAAAAATAACTTTGTTTTCTGACATTAATTCTATTCTTTAGATTCTGACTTAGAATGAACATAGCTTTTCCCCTGAGATTTCAAGTTGTTCAAATTTCTATCAGAACTTTCATTTCTTAATAGGGTAGGCACATTTATCAAATATGTCTCCCAGATCACTACATTAACTTACTATCTTAAAAAAATTTTTTTTACATTTATTTATTTTTTAAGAGACAGAGTAAGACAGAGTGCAAGCAGGGAAGGGGCAGAGAGAGAAGGAGACACAGAATCTAAAGCAGGCTCCAGGCTCTGAGCAAGCTGTTAGCACAGACCCTAATGCGGAGCTTGAAACCATAAACTGTGAGATCATGACCTAAGCCTATGCTGGATGCTCAACCAACTGAGCCACCCAGGCACTCCATACATTAGCTTATTATCTATTACATTTTAGGAACACTTATCTTACAAAAACAGTATATTTTAATTTTTTTCCCAGATAGAAGCTTTTTTCAATAAACTTTACCTTATTTCTTATTGGCTTAATTTCTAGCATGTTTCAGAGAGTTTTAGGCAATTCTTCCATGTATAGCTGAAGAATGCTCACCTTTTTTTGTTTTTCTAAAAAACATAGAAACTACAGTAGACTCTATAGTAAACAAGGAAATGCTGTATTACTTCTTGCCCAGGAAACATTATTATTTTATTTTTCCTGCTTTTTTATCTGAATCTAGAAAAACTTTGACTTGCTTTGGAAATGATGTATGTATCTCATTTTTTTTCTATCTCTGTCATATTAAGCTGGAGAAGATAAGACTTTGACACTCATTCTGAGGGATTTCATCTAAAATGCTTTCCACAACTCTAAACAATATCAAGGATTTGGTTCATTTCCTGATATCATTAAACAGCAAACTCAGTGCTTACTATATTTAATTCATTTTGCTGGTTTGCTTTCATACAGTTGTATACATTCAGGGCATTTCAAATTGGAATCACTTTCTTGCATATTTTTCTACCTAAAACTACTGAATTTTTCTGGCATGTGACCTTAGTTCCACCAAATGTAGTAATCTGTCCCTGATATATTGTGACTAATACAACAATAAACAAGATTAGGATCAGAGCTTAAAATGAAGTTAGTTCTATTAATTCTAGATTTTGTTATATAGAGCTTATGCTCTAAAGGGAATACAAATTTTCCCTCCTACAAAATTGTGTGGGATACTATAGGTACTTTAACAGAGTGGTCATGGTGGCAGAGATGGATCCTATGCCTGAGCTCAAAATTATGGGCTCCCATTCATCAAGACTGACCTAACTATCAGTGACACTAAATATCCAACCTAACATCAAACAGAGATCAATAATGAGTCCCTGATATAGCACTCTCTCACAAGGTGAGCAACAAACCACATAGTAGCAAATGGACACTATACTTCTTTTTACCCTAAATGGGGCAGCAATTCATTTTAACAGGAATCAACTCTTTTTTACTTATTTTTATTTATGCATTTATTTTTATTGTGGTAAGAACACTTAACCTAAAATCTATACTCTTAACAAATTTTTAAGTGCACACTTCAGTGTTGCTGATTAAAGGCAAAATGTTGTACAGCAGATCTCTAGAACTTACTCATCTTGTATAATTGAGACTTTATACCAGTTGAACAGCAACTTGCTGTTTTCCTTCCTCTTCAGCCCCTGGCAACCATAGTATACTCACTGTTTCTATGAGTTTGACTACTTTAGATTCTTCATATAAGTGGTATCATATGGTATTTGTCCTTCCATATCTTCGCATTTCTCTTACCATAATGTTTTCAGCGTTCATCCATGTTGTCTCACATGGTAGGATTTCCTCCTCTTTTGTTTAAGGCTGAATAATATTCCATTGTATGTGTATACTACATTTCATTTACCCATTTCATCTGTTGATAAATGTTCCAATTGTTCCCACTCCAGGGTAAATAATGATGCAATAAATATGGAATGCAAAAATCATTTTGAGAACTTAATTTCAATTTTTTGTATATATGACCCAAAGAAAGATGACCAGATAATATGGTAGTTCTATTTTTAATTTTTTGAGGAACCTCAATAGTATTTTCCATAGCAGCCACACTCCCACCAACATTGTACATTTTTACATTCCCAACAACAGTGTACAAGGGTTTCTATTTCTCCACATTCTTGCTAACGCTTGTTAATATATACTTTTTATAATAGCCATCCTAATGGATGTAAGATATCTCATTGTGGTTTTAATTTGCATTTGCTGAAGATTAGTGATTATGAGCACCTTTTTATATACCTGTTGGTCACATACATGTCTTCTTTGGAAAAATGCCTATTCAAAACTATGTTCTATTTTTTAATTTTTTTTATTTTCATTTGCCTACTTTTAAATTGAGTTATTTATTTTTTGCTGTTGAGTTGCAATTCCCTATATATTTTGGATGTCAATTTCATTTCCGATACATGGTTTGCAAATATTTTCTCCCACTCTGTATGGTGCCTTTCATTATGTTGATTTCTTTGTTGTGCAGAAGCTTTTTAGTTTGTTGTAGTCCCTTTGGTCTAAATGTGCTGTGCTTGTGCTTTTCATTTTATGTCCAAGAAATTATTGTCAAGCCCAATGTCATGAAGTTTTTCCTCTGTTTTCTTTAAAGAATTTTACAATTCCACGTGCATTTAAATCTTTAATCCAGTTTGAGTTGATTTTTGTGTGTGGAATAAAATAAGGATCCAATTTTATTCTTTTGTATGTGAATATCCAGTTTTCCCAGCACCATTTATTAAAGACACTGTCTTTTACCCATTTTTTCCACGTGGCAGCTTTATTGAAGATCAACTAACCATATATATGTGGATTTATTTCTGGGCTCTTTATTTTGTTCCATTGGTCTATATGCTTATTTATATGCCAGTACCATACTGTTTTAATTAACTTAACTTTGTAGCATATCCTGAAATCATGAAATGTGATGCCTCCGGCTCTGTTCATCTTTTGCAAGATTATTTTGGCAATTCTGTTTTTTTTCTAGTTTCATGTGAATTTCAGGATTGTTTTTTCTATTTTCGTAAAAAAATGTCATTAGGATTTTGCTAGATATTGCATTGAATCTGTAGATTGCTTTGGGTAATAAGGACATTTTAACAATATTAAGTCTTCCAAATCATAAAGATGGGCTGTCTCTCCATTTATTTCTGTCTTTTTAACATTTTTAAATCTTTGATTTATAATTTTCAGTATACATGTGTTTCATCTTCTTGGCAAATTTATTTCCAAGTATTTATTTCTTTTTGATGCTATTATTTCCTTTTCTGATAATTCTTTCTTAATGTATAGAAATGCAATTGATTTTTATATTTTGATTTATATCCCATAACTTTACTGTGTTCATTTATTAATTCTAATAGTTCTTTGTGTAGGCTTTGGGATTTTCTACATATAAGATCATGTCATCTGCAAACAGAGATAATTTTATTCTTCATTTCTGATTTGGATACCTTCCCTCCCCTTCCCTTCCCTTCCCTCCCTCCCTCCCTCCTTCCTTCCTTCCCTCCTTCCTTCCTTCCTTCAGTTCTTTCATTCTTTTTCTTGCCTAATGCTATGGCTAGGACTTCCAGGACTATCTTGAAAAGAAGTGGTGAGAGTGGGTATCCTTGTTATGGTTCTAAAGAAAAAAACTGCACTTTTTTTCACTGTTGAGTATCATGTTAGCTTTGGGCTTTTCGTATGTAGCCATCATCATGTTAGGTTCTTTTCTTCTTACTCCTATTTTTTCATTAAAGACTATTTTTCTTAGCTCATTTGGGCTATTATAACAAATATACCACAGACTACATGGCTTATAAATAACAAATAATTATTTCTCAGGGTTTTGGAGGCTGTGAAGTCCAAGATCAAGGTGCCAGCAGATTGGTGTCTGGTGATAGCCTGCTTTCTGGTTCATAGATGACTCTCTCCTCCCTGTATCCTCACATAGGAAGATGGGCAAAGGAGTTTTCTGGGATTCTTTTACAAGGACCCTAATACTATTGATCAGGGACTCTTTTGTAATAACTTCCCAAAGTCCTCACCTCCAAATACCATCACATTGGGAATTAAGTTTCAACATATGAATTTTAGGGAGACACCACTGTCGCAGTTATTGAATTTGTCAAATGCATTATCTGTACTTATTGAGATGACTATGTGATTTTTATCCTTTGCTCTTTTGGGTGTATTACATTGATTGATTTATGCATACTCAATAATGCTTACATCCAAGAAATAAACTCCATTTGGTCTTGATGTATAGTCCTTAAAATGTGTTGTTTAATTTGGTTTGCTAGTATTTTGTTGAGGATAATTACATCTATGTTCATCACAGATATTGGCCTGTATTTTTCTTTTTTTGTAGTGTCTTTGTCTGGCTTTGGGATCAGGGTAATGCTGGCCTTATAAAATGAGTTTGGAAGTGTTCCCTCTCTTCAATTTTTTGGAAGAGTCTGATTGACATTAATTTTTTAAATGTTTGATAGAATTCACTAGTGAAGCCATCTGGTCTTTGGCTTTTCTTTGAAGAGAGGCTTTTGATCACTGATTCAATTTCCTTACTAGTTTTTTGTTTGTCAAATTTTCTGTTTCTTCATGATTCAGCCATGGTAGGTTGTATGTTTCTAGAAATTTATCTTTCTTCTAGGTTATCCATTTTGTTAGTCTCTTTGTAGTCTCTTATGACCGTTTTTATTTCTGTAACATCAGTTGCAATGACTCTTCTTACATTCCTGATTTAATTAATTTGATTCTTCTCCCTTTTTTCTTAAATGAAGGATTTGTCAATTTTGTTTATCTTTTCAAAAAAACTGTTATTTTCATTGATATTTTCTGTTATTTTTCCTTTTATATTTGTTTATCTGTGCTCTAATCTTTACTATTTCTTTTCTTCTGCTATCTTTGGGCTTAATTTGTACTCCTTTTTCTACTTTCATGAAATGTAAAATTAGGTTGTT
>CM053559.1:70330829-70366157 GCA_028646485.1 Cryptoprocta ferox
GTCTGTTTCTTCTTTCCCCCACTTGCAAATCCAAGTTTTATCCCTTCAGTCCTTCTCAGTTCAATCCATACGGTCGTGAACGGATTACAGAGCTCCCTGCTTCTCCGCCATCTTGCCCGCTCCACATTTGTGAAGTAACCTTAGGGTTGGATAAAAAGGCCCTTCTCTTTGTCTAAAAAACAGTAATTCTCCATTTACTGTAAGGATTTCTATATGTTCATGGACGAGGAAGGCCGGCACTGACAGTTAGAGCTGTTGTCGTTATCCAGAAAGCGAGACAGCCAGCCGCACTTTACGGTTCTTAGTGAAAGCTCTTGATATGCTTCATTTTAAATGAGTACCCTCAGTTAAAGTTTTTTTAACAAGACCATTTTTTACTTGAAGTATACTTCAGATTTTTTTACTTATATATGTGACATTCCATTCAAGAAAAATAGAATACACATTTTCCTCAAATACACACACAAAAAATCCCCTGGTCATTTATTACTCTAAAATTCCTCTTGGTACTGCTTTTACTGCATCCCATAAATGTAGTATAATGGAATATTTTTAGGCCTTTAAAAAGAAGGAAATCTTGCCCTTTGTGTCAACATGGATGAATCTTGAAAATATTATGCTAAGTGAAATAAACCAGTTACAGAAGACCAAATACTGAGGGGTTCCCTTTACATGAGGTATCTAAAATAGTCAAATCATAGAAGGAGACAATATAATACCCTCCAGATATTGGAGGGTAAAGGAAATGGGGAGTTGTTGATCAATGGGTATAAAGTTATACTTGATGAATAAATTCTAGAAGTCTGCTAGACAATACAGTTCCTGTAGTTAAGAGTATGGTATTGTGTACTTAAAAGTTTGTCAAGAAGGTAGATTTCATGTCAAGAGTTCTTATCACAAAAACAAAAACAAAACAAAAAACAAAAGAACATAAGGAAACTTCTGAAGGTATTAGATATTGATTGTGGTGATGGTGTCATGGATATTTGCACATGTCCAAAACTCATATTGTATACATTATATATATCCAAGTCTTTGTATATCAATTATACCTCAATATATATCAACTTATATATTGATAAAATCAAACAATTAAAATGTATCATGCCTAATATATGTTAAAATGTTTGTATTATTTATATGATTGTTATTTCCATGTCTAGATTTAAGTATACTTTAAATATATTAAGTTATCTAATTCTCAAAACAATAACCAATGTATAGATGATAAAACTGACACAAAGAAGGTTAAGTGACTTATCTAATGTGATAATAGCAGTATGTGGTAAAGTGGAAGCCCATGTGCTTAACCTTTAGATCACATGCCATCAGATTCAGAGAACAGAAGTTTCTACTAAGTGGAGAGAACTAGAAACCTATTGATCATGTAGGCCTACATTTCTGTTTTGTAAATGTTAAGCTATTGAGATTGTCAGATTCATAAACTTGATTCATATAAGGGCACTGGGGCGTAGAAAATCTTTCTAAAGACCTCATCCCTTGAATATCACTCATTTAATCTATAAAAATTATTTCTGAAGTTACCTATATTAATTACTGAATACTTCAACATAGATATCTATGAAGGAACCAGTCACATTCAAAAGAACTCAACTTCTGGTTGGAGTATTAACTATGCTAACTAATTGTGCAGTTAAAATTAGTTTTGTCATAAAAATTATCAAAAAATGGAAAATTACACAAAAAGGTGAATGGCATATTTTTTCAAATGTCATGTGGAGATGAAGATCACTCAAGGAATGTCAAGGGCAGAAGCTGACAAACTGTTTTTGGCAAAAGTCCAGAAAGAAAAGTTCTGTTCCAATAACATTTTATTTAGGCAAACAGATGCAGGCTAGGTTTAACCTGCAGTCTATATTTGCTAACTCTTAATCCCAGGACGTGTACTTTTTTTAATTTACTGTTTAACATTGCTCAAATGTCTCAGTCTTTTGATATATATGTCAACTTTTGGAGGTTTGTCTAGGAGAGATGAAACTATTTTTCCAGTTATATCCAGTGTAACTAACAACCCCCCAAAATGTTTTATTGCTCTCTAGGAGATTAAACCAGTTGCATATGTAATATAGTGTATGTGCCAAATACATAATTCTATCCCAAAGTTTTCATAAAATATGTAAAATAATTAACCATAGAAAAATTAAACAGTATTCATAATTAAAGAGTCTTATACTTTTAATTATGGATTTATTGATAACTGCTTTGCTACTCCCTAGGAACCAAAATAGAACATTTAATTAATCTTGATTTTCTCTACCAAAGTCAATTGTATTACTGACTGTATACTTTGATTTTGATGAAGGAAGTTTGATATTGGCCACTTTCCAAAATTGTCCAAATGATGTATGTATCAGATATGAATAAGCTCAAAATTCAGGACTATTGTAGGAAATAGTGGAAAACCCTTCATAATCAAAAGCCACAAGTTTTTCTTTCCTTTCTTTCTTTCTTTCTTTCTTTCTTTCTTTCTTTCTTTCTTTCTTTCTTTCTTTTTCTTTCTTTCCTTCTTTCCTTCCTTCCTTCCTTCCTTCCTTCCTTCTTTCTTTCTTTCTTTCTTTCTTTCTTTCTTTCTTTCTTTCTTTCTTTCTTTCTTTCTTTCTCCCCCCCACACATATAGTTAGAAAAGTACATAAAAATCACATTAAAAAGTCAGTAATATATTGATAGTTCACTGAAATGATCTACTCCCTGTCTCTCAAAATGTTAAATGTTGTGAGATTGCAACATAATAATAATATCAACTATCTATGTCATCAGTAAATGTTACTAAAATACCCTTTCTTTTAATTGGTAAAGAAATTAATTACCACTCGGCATTGTATATGAACAGTTTGATATAAGGTGGTATTTAATAGCCTAAGAAATATGATTATAAGTGAATGACATTAATTTGTGCTGTTATATTTATTTGTAAGACTAAAAATAGTGTTGCTAAGCAACGTTCTAAAATACAAGAAATTAAAGTATATATACATCCTAAAAACATTAACAATTAGTCTGTACGAAAAATTTCCCATTAAATTCATCTGATCATCTTTGTAGCTGACAACTGGAAATCATTATGGAGGTCATTCAAATCACAGATTACCTGAACTGTTTATTTTCACATCAGTTCTATAAGAAAAACAATGGAACATTATTTGAAACATATCCAACTGTGTTTATTTATTCATTACTCCTCTGAGTCAATATTAGTATTCTGCAGAGTTGTGGAGCAATATTGAATAGTGGTCATTGAGATATTTCAGATCTACTTTGTTCTTTAAAGATTATGCCTTTGTACACAGCCCTTTTCCTGAGGGACAAGGTGATATTGGCACAACAGCAGAAATGGAAATATTGAAGTAGCACAGCAAATGATGAGGTTCTTTGGGGAGAAACTGAAAGAAAATGTTGAGCTTAATTACAGTTGACTTAGATACAACCATTAAGGGGATAGGGTTAGACTAAGTATTTGGTATTGATTCATGAGTCATTATGAACTTTTCAATAGCTTTTCCATAATACGAAATTAGAGTTTGAAGTAAAAAAAAAAAAAAGTACATGTAAGAAATTAGCAGCCACAAAGAAATCTAGATGGAAAGCAAATAAATTGCTGTTATGGCAAATAGTGAACCTTATATTAAATTTCTATGTGGCTAAGTATATTTGTCCAATGCTTTGAAAAAATGCTGACTAAAACAATTATGTTAGTAAGAGAATATCTGAAGCTAATTTTGAAAAATCCTGAGAATGCACAAGGAAATTGTACATAGGATGAAGCTTTGACAGAGCCCAGGGTAGGAGGTGAAATGACCTTAGGATGTCATGTGAACATTATTCACCTTAGTTTGCTCATCTGAAAAACAAGTACGTTGACTCAATCAGTTCTGGGTGTAATTCTGCCTCTATCCCTTACCCATTCTCTTATTGCCAATCACACTACCTAAATCAGAAATTATTTAACTAGATTGCAACACATTGAGGTTTGAAATCTAGTGGCTATTGCTTTAATGAATTAATTTGGGTAGTTAAAATTATACTGTGTTATATTGGTCTGATGATACCTCAACATATTGCATTGTATCAGTCTTTTCCTACATATCTTACAACAATATTTTGTTAAACAAAATAAAATTTCAACATGAAAAGACATGTATTGCCCATAGATAATTTTTGTTTTCTATTCTAAAAACAAGCAAACCAACAAAACAAAAAAAGGATATTTTCTTCAGATCAAAATTTTTAAGAATTAAGTTTTCAGTTTAAGTCCTTTATCCCAGCCATGAGCCCATTTCCTATCCTCTGAGGGCAACTTTCCTTAGAGAAAGCTGGTATTCACATTTTTTTTACCTACCTATATTGTATTTTAACACAAACATTAAGGACTATTTTTAAAAATTATTTTTAAACTTAATATAAAAATCAACCTGGAAGAAATGGACAAATTCCTAGACAACCACATTCTACCAAAGCTCGAATGGGAAGAAATAGAAAATTTGAACAGATCCATAACCAGTGAAGAAATTGAATCAGTTATCAAAAATCTCCCAACAAATAAGAGTCCTGGACCAGACGGCTTCCCTGGGGAATTCTACCAGGCATTTAAAACAGAGTTAATACCTATCTTTCTCAAGCTGTTACAAAAAATAGAAATGGAAGGAAAGCTTCCAGACACATTCTATGAAGTCAGCATTACTTTGATTCCAAATTAGAGACCCCACTAAAAAGGAGAAGTACAGGCCAATATCCCAGTGAACATGGATGCAAAAATTCTCAACAAGATATTAGCAAATTGATTTCCACAGTGCATTAAAAGAATTATTCACCATGATCAAGTGGGATTCATTCCTGGGCTGCAGGGCTGGTTCAATATTCACAAATCAATCAATGTGATATATCACATTAATAGAGGAAAGAATAAGAAACATATGATCCTGTCTATAGATGCAGAAAAAGCATTTGATAAAATACAGCATCTTTCTTCATAAAAACCCTCAGGAAAGTCAGGATAGAAGAAATATACCTTAACATCATAAAAGCAATATATGAAAAGCCCATAGCTAATATCATCTTCGATGGGGAAAATGGGGAGCTTTCCTCCTGAGATCAGGAACATGACAGGAATGTCCATTCTTACCACTGTTGTTTAACATAGTGTTGGAAGTCGTAGTCTCAGCAATCAGACAACAAAAGGAAATAAAAGGCATCCAAATTGGCAAGGAAGTCAAACTTTCACTTTTTGCAGATGACATGACACTCTACATGGAAAACCCAACAGACTCCACCATAAAGCTGCTAGAACTGATACATGAATTCAGCAAAGTTGCAGGATACAAAATCAATGTACACAAATCGGTTGCATTTCTATACACCAATAATAAAGCAATAGAAAGAGAAATCAAGAAATCGATCCCATTTACAATGCACTGAGAACCATAAAACACCTAGGAATAGATCTAACTTAAGATGTAAAAGATCTGCATGCTGAAAACTATGGAAAACTTAAGAAAGAAATTGAAGGAGAACAAACAAATGGAAAAACATTCCATGCTCGTGGATTGGAAGAACAAATATTGTTAAAATATTGATACTACTCAAAGCAATCTTCATATTCAATGCAATCCCAATTAAAATTGCACCAGCATTCTTCTCAGAGCTAGAACAAGCAATCCTAAAATTTGTATGAAACAACAAAAGACCCCAAATAGCCAAAGTAATGTTGAAAAAGAAAACCAAATCGGGCAGCATCACAATCCCTGATGTTAGCCTCTACTACAAAGCTGTAATCATCAAGACAGTATGGTATTGGCACAAAAACAGACATAGACCAATGGAATAGAATAGAGAACCCAGAATTGGATCCATGAATGTATGGCCAACTAATCTTTGACAAAACAGGAAAGAGTATCCAATGGAAAAAAGACATTCTCTTTAGCAAATAGTGCTAGGAGAATTGGACAACAACATACAGTAAAATGAAACTGGACCACTTTCTTATACCATACACATAAATAAACTCAAAATGGATGAAAGACCTAAATGTGAGACAGGAAACCATCAAAACCCTAGAGGTGAAAACAGCCAACAACCCCTTTGATCTCAGTTGCAGCAATTTCTTGCTCGACATGTCTCTGAAGGCAAGGGAAATAAAAGCAAAAACGAACTATTGGGACCTCATCAAGATAAAAAAGGAAACAATCAAGAAAGTTAAAGACAACTGACAGAATGAGAAAATCAATTGCATTTCTATACACCAAAAATGAAGCAACAGAAAGAGAACTCAAGAAATCGATCCCATTTACAGTGCACCGAGAACCATAAAACACCTAGAAATAAGCCTAACCAAAGATATAAAATATCTGTATGTTGAAAACTATAGAAAACTTATGAAAGCAATTGAAGGAGATGCAAAGAAATGGAAGAACAAATATTGTTAAAATATTGGTACTACCAAAAACAATCTGCACATTCAATGCAATTCCAATCAAAATTGCACTGGCATTCTTCTCAGAGCTAGAACAACCCTAAAATTTGTATGGAACCACAAAAAAACCTCAAATAGCTGAAGTAACGCTGAAAAAGAAAACCAAAGTGGGAGGCATCACAATCCTGGATGTTAGCCTCTACTACAAAGCTGTAATCATCAAGACAGTATGGTATTGGCACAAAAACAGACACATAGACCAATGGAATAGAATAGAAAACCCAGAATTGGACCCACAAACGTATGGCCAACTAATCTTTGACAAAATAGGAAAGAGAATCCAATGGAAAAAAAGACAGTCTTCTTAGCAAATGTGCTGGGAGAACTGGACAGCAACATGCAGAAGAATGAAACTGGACCACTTTCTTATACCATACACAAAAATAAACTCAAAATGGATGAACGACCTAAATGTGAGACAGGAAGCTATCAAAACCCTAGCAGAGAAAACAGGCAATAACCTCTTTGACCTCAGCCGCAGCAACTTCTTACTCAATGAGTCTCGGAATCAAGGGAAATAAAGGAAGAAATGAACTATTGGGACCTTATCAAGATAAAAAACTTCTGCGCAGCAAAGGAAACAACAAAACTAAAAGACAACTGATGCAAAACTGATGCAATGGGAGAAGATAGTTGCAAATGACATGTTGGATAAAGGGTTAGTATCCAAAATCTGTAAAGAACTTACCAAACTCAACGCCATAAAAACAAATAATCCAAGTGAAGAAATGGGCAGAAGACATGAATAGACACGTTTCCAAAGAAGACATCCATATGGCCAACAGACACATGAAAAGATGCTCAACATCACTCATCGTCAGGGAAATACAAATAAAAATCATGCTGAGATTCCACCTCACACCAGTCAGAGTGCCTAAAATTAACAACTCAGAAAACAACAGATATTGGCGAGGATGAGGAGAAATGAGAACCCTCTTGCACTGTTGGTGCGAATGCAAACAGTATGAAAAACAGAGTGGAAGTTCCTCAAAAATTTAAAAATAGAATTACCCTATGACCCAACAATAACAGTACTAGGAATTTATGCAAAGGATACAGGAGAGCTGATTCACAGGGGCACATGCACCCCCAATGTTTATAGTGGTGATTGCAACAATAAGTATGGAAAGAGGCCAATTGTCCATCAACTTATGAATAAAGATGTGGTTTATATATGCAATGGAATAGTATTTGGCAATGAGAAAGAATGAAATCTTGCCATTTGTAATAATATGGGTGGAAGTGGAGGGTATTATGCTAAGTGAAATAAGTCAGAGAAAGACAGATATCACGTTTTCACTCATATGTAGAATTTGAGAAACTTAATAGAAGACCATGAGGCAAGGGAAGGGGAAAAAATAGTTTCAAACTGAGAGGGAAGCAAACCATAAGAAACTTTAAAAAAAAATTTTTTTTTTAGTGTCTATTCATTATTGAGAAAGATATAGAACATTAGCAAGAGAGGGACGAGAGAGAGGGAGACACAGAATCTGAAGCAGGCTCCAGGCTCTGAGCTGTCAGCACAGAGCCTGACACGGGGCTCAAACTCATAAACCACGAGATCATGACCTAAGCCAAAGACAGACACTTAACCAACTGAGCCACCCAGGTGCCCCTAAGACTCTTAAATACAGAGAACAAACTGAGGGTTTATGGTGGGGGGTGGGGAGAGGGGAAATGTATGATGCACATTGAGGAGGGCACTTGTTGGGATGAGCGGTGGGTGTTTTATGTAAACAATGAATTACGGGGATCTATTTACTCCTGAAGCCAACAGCACACTGTATACACTGTTAGCTAACTTGATATAAATTATATTAAAAAAAGAAAAATATAAATAAAATAAATCATTATGATTTATATTATTTTTTCAAACAAAAAGAAATCCATAGAGATTGTAATGAAAACTTTCATATTATCTCTGAATATTTCAACAATGTACAAGGTCAAATTAAGAAAACATTTGAAACATATAGATATAAAATGATCAATATACATTGTCGTAGATTCTGGGTCCAAAGTTCTCTCCTGTCTTAGCAAGAGAGCAGGACACAGGATTAAAAAACAGGAGAGAGATGGCTAACATCCAGGAAAAGATAAGAGCCCCGAATAAGGGTCCTTGACGCGTATTTATTAAGATCAGAAGGCTTACAAACATGATGGGCGTGTACAAAGAGACAAAGAAACTGTGAACATTAACTTATGGGCATGAGGGAAAGGTTTTTTTTTGAAGATATACAGTGTTTGGGGTTTGGGTCAACATAAAACAAAATCCAGGCGCTGGGCAGATGGGCAGATGGTTGTTAATGGCAGATAGGAGGCACCGAGTCTGTTTATCTTAGCTAGCCTAGGGGAGAAGACAGATAGGGGAAATAGCCTCAGGGTTAACAAGACACCTTTGCTTTTGTTAACCATGTCCGCTCTGGGCTCCTTCACCTACAGTTCAGTGGTCTATAGTCCAATTTACCTTTTTTTTTGGCCTAATTTGGCCCTATTCTCCTGTGAAAGCAGCTTCTCTGCTATGGTATAAATTGGGGGGCACTTTTGCCCTGCATGTCTAATCTTGCTTACTTTATATAGCTTTTATTGGGAGCCTTTGTGCCTATACTTCTCTTGCGCTTTTGCCCATCCCTCTCTGTCTTTGGGGTTCAGTACCCCCTATTCTTGGGGTGCCTTTGTACCGTCCTATTCTCGGGATACCAATCATGTTTACCCAAACTCGGATGAGAGCATCCTATGGCTTTTTATTTCTCCCTGCCTTGTTAACCCATTGGGTTAAGTCTGGGGGATTCCTAAGCCTATCCCTCGCAATAGACAATAAAAAAGAACAACTACAAACAAGTGAATAGAATATTAAGAAACTGCATAGTAATTCATAGAAGAGGAAATGCAAAGGCCCATAAGCCTATGAACAACACCAAATGTCATTCATAATTAGTAAAATGAAATAGAAATAACCAGAAAATCTAATAGTTTTCTCACCATGCTATAATTTTACAATTGTTAATATTATATTAGACTTTGTGGGGAAAACTGCACTTTCATAAAATTCAATTAATATATAGTTGAAGACAGAGCTGTGAATATTAAAAAATGGAAGCATTTCATTTCCTACAGAAAGATACTTACATTTAGACAATGAGACAAATAGAGAACCTTAATTGCAACTTTCATGGTAATAAAATATTTGATATCAATCCAAATCTATTAATAGAGAATCAGTTAAGTAACTTATGGCACATTCAATTCAAGCAGCTATTGAATATTATGTAACTGTTAAAAATATAGATTTGAATTTTTTGTACTGACCTGGCAATATATTTAAAATATGCTAACTGAATCAAGCAAATACATGGGTAACAATTGATTATTTCTGAGAAGAGGTTTGGAATTATGGATAAGGCTTGGTGAGAAAGATTTTTAACTTTTTACTCTGTACACCCAATTTTAGAATAGTTTCCACTATTAATTTATGTTTTTATTGTGATACTTGTGTTTATTAAAATAAATTCAGAGCTCTGAAAAATGTTATTTTAATTATTCATGAACAACTATGATAAAAGTTAATATTATCTTGCTACTCTCAACTTAACATTATCAGATAACTTTATTAATATTTCCCTTGAGAATCAAAATTTCAAAAAAAAAATTCAAAAAAAAATTCAGACTGAGGTTCTTGCATGGCTCAGTCAATTGGGCACCCACTCTGGATTTTGACTTAGGTCCTCATCTCATGGTTCCTGAGATCGAGCCCTTCAACAGGCTGTGTGCTGACAGTGTGTAGCCTGCTTGGGATTCTCTCTCTTTTTGTCCCTCTCTGCTTCTCTCACACTTTCCGCACATGCTGTTTCCCCCCACCCTGCCTCTCTCAAAATAAATAAACTTAAAAAGAAATTCAGACTAATAACTTTTAAACCATTAATTTTTAATTTTTATTTTGAGATAATTGTAGGTTTATAAGCATTTGTAAGAAATAAAAAAGATAGATTCTGTGTACCCTTCATCCCTAATGGTAATGTTTACATAGTTATTGACTTTTATATCAAGAAATGTTTAGTACAATTTTTAGGTAAATATTATGCTTATATTTATTTCCAGTGTGTAAAATGGACTTTAGCCTGGAATTAAAGGTAAGTAGCTTTATATTTTAGATTTTTATAGGGATTTTGATATGCATTTAAAGATTGCAGGAAGGTTTTCTACAGTAGTTATCAAACGTTTCAATTCTGTGCTTCTATTAATAGAGAAAACATAAAATGCACATATATGCTACAGTACTAATAATAGATGAATCTCAAGCATAAAATAGAAACCTGAGGAGATAAGGAGCAAGTTAAAATAATTAAAATGTTTAGAAATATTACATTTTTTAAATTTTTAATATTTATTTATTTTTGAGAGAGAGAGAGGGGAGGGGCAGAGAGAGAGAGAGAGAGAGAGAGAGAGACAGGGACAGAGAATCTGAAGTGGGCTCCCTGCTGCTAGCAGTGAGCCCCATGTGGGGCTCGAAGTCACAAACCGTGAGATCATGACCTGAGCCAAGGTCAGTCGCTAACATACTGAGCCACCCAGGTGCCCCTAGAAACATTATTTTAAAATTATACCTAAACCACTTCAGTTTTACTAAGAATATTGTTTTATGCCTTAGAATATACTTTGTTATATTTGAAGATCTTTATTTATGTCTTTGAAATCTAGTGTTTTGAATGTTTTCAGTTTGGTTTATTTCAATACATGCTTTGAAGAACTGTCAGGATTAGAAAAGAGAAAAATAGCAAAAAACAAAAACACCTTATTTTTGTTGTGTTTAAATGTGTGTGTGTGTGTGTGTGTGTGTGTGTGAGCACTCACTTTTATGAGAAAGCCTTGAACATACTTAGAAATGAAGAGATGGAGGTTGAAGGGAAAGAAGAAAAGATCAAATTAATGGAATAAAGTCCCAGAGAAAGTGGAAGGGGCCAGGATTCGGTTAGAAGGAGAGCCGCTTTATCAGAAACAGAAGGAGAGAGATTATAACGGATGTAGATGCAGGTGTCCTGTGAATACTTCACCTTAGACCAAGGTTCTTATCTTGCTTGACAAAAAAGCACATGCTGGCTTCAATGAGACCGACGCAGAAAAAGAGGAATTTGCCAAGACTACAATTTGTCTTTTTTTTTCTCCAGAAACCTAGCTTATAAAATGTTTTAGTCCAGGTGTTTCCGGATTATTATATTAGACTTGTTGATTGCCTCTTAGCTCTTGTAAGCACAATTACTTCATGTCCCAACCAGCTCTCTCCTAGCAATACTACCATTTGAATGAAACTTGGGGTTTCACATTACAGAATAAAAGTTTCACATTTTCATTTTTTTCATCTGCATATTATATTTCTGTTGGCTGCAAGGTTAGGCCTTGAAAGCAGATGCTAAAAGGTGTTTGTCAGACCCAACCCCTGTGAAGGGATGTGGGAGAATGTGATCTTGTGGAGAAAAAAGTTTAAGTGCTATTCAGGCTCCACAAAGACAAAGCCCCAGCCAACTTGGTGGGGAACTCTAAAGCAAGAATGGTCATCCCTGCATCCTGTTTTGGGTGAGATGGCCAGGCCTTTGTATGCCGGCCTCGCTCAGTCATTCATTGTAAGTTACCCTGGGAAGGGCATAACTTCTGCCATCCCTGTAGCTGGGGCAGAACTGGAGGGAGCCAGTTCTGGAGGACTATAGAACTCAGGGATTCTGTCTTTGGAGCACAGAGAGAGCAAGTCCATGCATTACAGACTGTGGGCCATACCATAATGATGTTTTCTTTGGCCAGTCATATTTTATGTATATTGAATATGCCTAGCCAACATCTATCAACTGCATTTCCTAGCTGAAAATTAAAACAATTTTGTTTTGCTATCCCCTGCATGTAATATCCTCTCTGTCTCACCTCTGACTCTTCTGTTCTACTACCAAAATCACACCAGGAAATTTGATCCTTGACATTCACAAAAAGGATATATTCTAATAACTCACTGGTCATTTCAGTATCGGTTATATGAACAAAACTGGACAGAAAACAAAGACCAAGACACTGAATCAGATACTCTTAGGATGAACTTCAAGTATGTATGTGTGGAAAAACCTCCTGAGTTGGTTTGGAATCAGTAAGAAATTTCTATCCCTGGTACCATTCTGTAGTGATCCCAGGGAAAGAAAGAAGTTCGAAAGTAGCAACAAAGCATGGAGACTAGGACAGCTGATAAAATAGAGCAAGAACATAAAAAGGGCACACAGCATGAAGAAAGGACACAATATCCAAATCCAAATGAAAGTACTATCATAAAGTAATCCAATCTGTTCCAGAACAGAAGTAAGCCTGATCAGGGAAACATCGGAAACAAGATTTGGATGTAAAATTGAGCATAGCTCTTGAGGTGAGGATTGTGTCTATATTCAATTTGTTAATCTTTACAACCTTGCTTATATCTGGGGATCAATAAATATATCCTAGAATGAGTGATTTGAAAAGGGAACACATAACTAAAATCATGAAGAAGCAGAAAAAGTACTGATTACACTTGCTGGAAACTGTTCTGTGTACTGGGCAGAATCCATCTGCTGTATCAGATGCCCAGTGGTTGGACAACGAGCCTGTGGGAGGCAAAAGGCATCTCTCTGAGAAGGACACCAGGAAATAGGCCAATGCAACTGTGCCAGGACACAGGACTACTCCTACCCCCCGTCAATAGCTCAGTCATACTGAGTTCCCTAATTTAATGAGAAAGCTCTTCAAATGTGTGAAGAGATGACTGAATTGCATTTTATGGTTTAAAATAAACAGCCCTTGAATGTTTCTGATAAAAGTGAATTCATATGGTGTCTGTTATACAAACCTCTGCTATTTGGATTGGCTGTGCCTTCCTTTAAATACACTTAGGACAGCAATATTCTTTGTAACTATGTAATTACGTAATATTTCTGAATTGACCTTTAATTTTCAGTGAGTTAAATGTGAGAAATCTATTCATTTCCTAAGATTCGAAAGTTTTATTTAGCTCTAATTATATGGGCAGAAGGAACTTGAAAATAAGTTAATTAACTTTTGATTTCAGATTTCTAATTCTCTCATTTGTACCAAGAGTTTTGAAATACAATTATGCAACAATTGCTTTTAATTTGTGGCTTATTTTTACCCTGTGTCATCGTAGACTTGATATCATAGCTTCCTGTAATCAAAGTTAAATATTTTGCTTGAACAGAAAACATGTTAATCTTCTAATCCTAAAATGTCTTATCTATATATATGCAAGTTTTCTTCTCTTTTTCTTCCTTTACCCTTTCCTCCTCTTTCACTCTCTCTTTCTCTCTCTCTCTCTCTCACACACACACTCACAACACACACACAAACACACACATATCGTAATTTTGCTACTGTATACTAAATGGAGTACTACTTGCTTTAGTTCTGGAGGGAATTCCTATTAATCGTGCTGGGTAGAGATCTCCCAGGTGCCAAATTAACTAGAGGCTTTGCTTGAATCACATCAAGTCTTCACAGTAACTCCAGGGGCAAGCACTATCATTGTTTTTGCACAGATGAGGAAATTGAAGTGCAGAGAGTTTCAGTGATGGGCCATAATCCACACAGCTGCAAGTGACTGGAGTGGGTTTGAACCCAATGTCTCCCTGACTCCAGAGTTCATGATCAATCAGGTCTTTCTGCTTCTTTCTTGTCTTTGAAATACGGAGTAGCTTTAGAGGAAAAGAGGAAATAGGAACAATATTTCTGTGTAGTGACCTGGTGATATATTACATGTACCTCTTCATTGTGGAGGCAGTTAAACTCTACCTAATACCCAGCAACACATCAGAAATAGCCACAGATGAGGTTTTCAGGTGGTGTCACTTAGGCAATGGCATTTTGGGAAGAATTTACTATAACATGAGATGGGATAGGAGAAAAGCATTGAATGTGAATGTAAAAAAATAAAACTATAAAAGATAATCGGGCATAGTTTATAAGGAAACAAAATGCTAGAAAATATTGGCTTTGTCTTATCTGCCTTAAACAGAGTCTACAAACTCTATATCTCAAAGATAAGAACTAGGAATTCTGGGCAAGATTATAACCTTATCTTGATTTCTCATAAAAGAAAATGAAGCAGTTCCTTAAATCAAATACAAATATGTACTTTTTCAAATATAAACGTTCCTCAACAAAGGATAGTTGTGTACTGTGCATTTTTCAGTATTCTAAATTTAATCAGCCAAATTCTTGTGACGACTTGCACTAAATCTGTATCAATAAGAGAAATAGATATCAGTTATAAAACTTTATATCAGAATACGGTTGAGGGAAGAAGAAAAAATGATATGAGTCCAATAGATGTAGGTCTGAATGCAAATTATAGTACTAAATACTCACTTGACCTTTGATAGTAAGCTAATCTTGTGCATCAGTTTCTTTATCTATAAAATGGGGATAACAGCTGACAACCTCACTGGGGATTGGAGAGAATTAAATGAGATAATATATGAGAGAACTTAGCACTGTACATACCACTGATACCATTTATTGGCATATACTATAAATGGTATATATCATTTATAGAATTTATTATAAATTATAGAATTTAGGTTTGGGCTTAGTTGTCCTGATTAGAAATAGATCTAATTCTAAATCACACTCCAGGATTTCTGCCAATATAAAGGCACAAAACTCTTGCAATTTTTTTGGTGTAGAAATTATGTCTTCCCTAGTCAGACTTTGTACTTCCTTCCTGAATCATGCTGTGATATTACTCCAGTTTTAGACAGATGGCAATAAGAGGGTCTTGAGAATAAGCGTCTATTTGCAAGATGCCAGATGAGGTTATTACAGGGTCTTCAAGCAAGGGAAGGCTGGTCTCCTCTTCCACTGGCAAAGGACGCTCAGGGTGACTCAGCCTTGAAGATTCTGAGCTTTATCCGATCCAACCCAATGAACCCTATTCAATTATGAGGATCCCACTCTCTTCGAAGTCTGTCCTAACCTTTACAAGAGAGAATTGATGAGGCTGCAAATTTAACTTCTGTTATAATTTTGCAACCCACTCAATTAAAGTTTGTGTCTGATTTTAATTAAGACCAGGCCTGTGGCTACAAAGAATAAGGGCTTATTTCAGGACTGCCATAGAATTTCTACAGTTATCTGACTCTAACTTGAGCTGAGAATTTAAAGAGCTGAGCTCGTTGTTTTTTTCTTTCTGTAAGTGCTCAAGTACACTCCTTGGGGTCATCAGGACTGCAGAAAATTTGAGTGAGACAGTCACTTATTCCCCCTAGGAACTTGGTTCATCACCATAAAAGACAGGTGATAATTGATTAATCATGATGTCACTACATGATGTGGAGTAGTTGCATCCCATTTCCCATTTGTAAGGAGCTCAGTACTGTGTCTCTGACTAAAGACACGACCATACCTATTCCAAATCCCCATATTTGAGGGTCTCCCTTTTGAGTTCCCAAATCCTGGTGCTAATGACATAATCAGTCAGTGAGTAGGTAAACATCATATCAGTTATTTTAACAGAAATAATTTAACAGAAAGAATTGTTAACTAGAGATTGAAAAGTGAAAAAAAAAAAAAAGCCAAGTGAGAATGTTAAGGTATCATAGAGGTTAGCAACTACAAGAAGTAGCTAGCAACCTTAGGGATTAACAACAAAGGAAAGAGTTTGAAATTATTAAAAATTAGAAGCATGAATGAGGGACCCTTCAGGGTGAAATTCCACTTCTGAGGAAGGGATGTTGGCACTTCTGAGGGAGTGTCATGAGTCTCATTCCATGAGTAGTAGAAAACTGCTGCCCCTGGAAATATCTGCCACTTCCAGAATGAAGAAGCATTATGGAAGTAACAATGGCAGGCAGAGGAAGGGAAAAGAGGATTTAAAGTGAAACGGGAAGGAGTGTGTATCTTTTTTTCTTCTTTCAGTTTTTTAAAATCACTCTTTCTTAACACCTCTTATTGGCATAATCTAATAGAGAACCAAGTGGTAAGCAGAAGTGTGGCTTACAGAGTCTCAGTCACAGCATCACAAAACAGAGGATGGGTTTGAATCTAGAGAAAATAATGCATAGAGGGAGTTTGGCATGCAGCACAAAAGATGAGGTACGTGTATTTTACATATAAGAAGGGATGACTATATCTTTTACTTATAATCTGTCAAATTAATTTCATGATTTATAAAGTTTTGGAGCATTGTTAATTTGAGTTATTAAAGAGAAATTAATATTTATAAAATAGGCCATTTATTCAATAAAGGAGGAAATTAAATATGGAGAGCTTCAATGTGGTAACAAGTAATAATATGCATGTGTCTTTATAAAGCTATATAAGTACAGCAAATCATACTTGAAAAACAATATCTCATATAAAGTAAAGATGAAACAAGAATGCATAATCAATCTTCTTATGTGTATTCCCACTTCATATATTAATTCTACATGGATTTTTTAATTTTTTTCAAGTCATGTTAAAATACTTAATTTTCCTTTTTGCAGGGGGAAAAAGTCGTATATTTTCTTTTGCTTTTTGGACCAAGTATAATCTCTACTTTACTTATAGAGTAATATGATTCAACCTCACAGTACCAGTTTTCCCCTCTCACCTTCCAATAGAATAAAGGCAAGTGTAAAGTTGCAGAGAGGGTCTGTGGAAGTTAGCCCATATACACCAGAGCTCCCAGTTTTGTCAAATGTCTGGTGCTCACAAGCATGGTCAGGAAGCAGCAAAGCCACTCACTGAGAGATTACTTTAGGCATGAACTGAGAGATCATGACCTGAGCTGAAGTTGGACGCTTAACCAACTTTGCCACCTAGGCACCCCTTTAAAATTTTTTTTAATGTTTAGCAGCATTATTTATAATAGACAAATTATGGAAGCCCCAAGTGTCCATCCATAGATAAATGGATAAAGAAGAACTGGTATATACACATACACAAACAAATGGAGTATTACTCAGCCATGAAAAAGAATGAAATCTTGCCATTTGCAACAAAAAGGATGGATCTCAAGGGTATAATGCTAAGCAAAACAAGCTGGTCAGAAAAGAGAAATACTACCTTGTTTCACTCATATGTGGCATATATGAATCAAAACAGAAAAAAAAGAGACAAACCAAAACACAGATTCTTAACTATAGAGAACGAACTGATGGCTAGCTGAGGGGAAGTGCATGGGGAGATCGGTGAAACAGGTGAAGAGTACCTATCCTGAGCAGCACTGAGAAATGTACAGAAATACTTTTCATTTATAGACAGTCATACAAGGAGCAGAAAGTTTATATGTTATCTTTGGCTATATTTTCACAAGCATAATGCAATGGAAAGCTTCTTATGTCCTCACTTCTTATGCTTCTCCAACATTTTATTTAAATGTATGGGAGAATAAGTAATTTGCTAAGTATTTAGTGTCAATCTACATACTAATGATTGTGATAGGAGAAATTTCACTTTATTACTATAATTTTGCCTTTAATTCTGGAAAATGGCGTTTTGGTTTTTATTTGGCCAATAAAATCTTCTATGAATTCTTAATGAGATACATATGGAAGTTCATCAAAGGTTTATTCCCCCATGGCCATATTTGATGCAAAACTACAAGTGCTAAAATGTCATTTACAGAGCTTTAGTTAGGGAATAGGAATAAAATGACAGACTTTTAGCCACACAAAAGGAGTACATTTTTACTGGCTGCATTTCAAATAATGGCAAGGTTATGTTACTGTTGACAGATATTCTTCACCCATCTGTAAAAATTGCTTAATGCTTCAGGGTGTTATTAATAAGCATGTCTTTTACCTTTAACAATACCAGATTTAAAATACACCATCTTGTATTTAATTTTTACCATTATCCTTAATGAATATAATTTTTAATGTAGAATCATTATTTATTTATAATTTGTCTGAATTTACCCCGAAATTATATTTGCAATCACTAAAGTTCAGATAGAAATATAGAGTCATTTAGATCCACTTATGGGATTATTTTTTATTTGACTAATTCTACATAGTGCAATCAATGGTTTTTTCTTTAAAAATTTGTTTTAAGGAAAATAAACTATCAACTAAAAATGTCAAGTTTTAAAAGATAATACTTTCTGTAAATTAATATAGTAACAATAGGGTATAAAAATAGAAAACAAACAAAACCTTTAAAAAATAGTTTGTGTTTCATTTTTATGTTTCCAGAGCTCAAAATTTCTTTGTGAAGATTCAAGTTTCTGTCTGAATTTATATTTCTTCTGCCTGAAGAAATTCCTTTAACATTTCTTAGATCATGTCTGTGCTGGCAATGAATTTTCTCAGCCTTTGTCAGAAAAAGTTTTTATATAACCTTCATTTTATAAAGACATCTTCACCGGTTAGAGAATTCTGGGTTGACATTTTGTTGTTGTTGTTGAGTACTTTATTTTTTTCCCAAATTTCTTATTTTGTTTTTTAAATTTACATCCAAGTTAGTTAGCATATAGTGCAACAATGATTTCAGGAGTAGATTCCTTAATGCCCCTTACCCATTTAGCTCATCTCCCCTTCCACAACCCCTCCTGTAACCCTCTGTTTGTTCTCTGTATTTAAGAGTCTCATGTTTTGTTCCCCTCCCTGTTTTTATATTACTTTTGCATCCCTTCCCTTATGGTCATCTGTTTTGTCTCTTAAAGTCCTCATATGAGTAAAATCATATGATATTTGTCTTTCTCAAGTTGAGTACTTTAAATAACTCATTTCATTGACTTGTGATTACATAGTTCCTGGGAAGAGTCAACTAAAATTCTTATCTTTGGTTATTTTGTATGTATTGCATCTTTTCCCCACTCCCTCTGGCTGCCTTCAAGATTTTCTTATCTTTGGTTTCAGCAATTTGAAAAGATGACATATGTACATGTATGTGTATACACTTAGTATTTATCTTGCAATCTTCAGGCTTCTTGGTTTATCTATGGTTTGATTATATTTCCCTATTTTTGGAAAATTTGAGCCTTTAATTTTTAAAAAATTTCCCACACTATTTTGCACTGCTCTTTTTCTATTGTCTTTGTAGGACCCCAATTAAATGCTTTGTAGACAGCTTGATACTATCCTACAGCTCTTAGATGCTCTATTTTTTTCACTTCTTCCCCACTTTTCCTTGTATGTTTCAGGTTGGATATTTCTACTGACCTACTTCATATTATTTTCTTAGGGATTCCATCTCCTTGCTGAAGTTCCATATATGTTTATGTATTTATCTACTATTTCCTTTAGATCACTTAACATAAAAACAATAGTGTGTATAAAATCCCTGACCGATAGTTAAAACTGGATTATCTCTGCTTTTGATTCTGTTGATTTCTTGTTCTTTGACCAAGTTAGATATTTTTCATACTTATCTGTCTGATAACTTTTTATTGATTGCCAGTCATTTGGTGTAGGATAGTAGGGAATAAGGCAAATCATATTTGTTCTTTGAAACAAGCATGAATTTTTCTCTATCTGGCTATTAGTTGTGGGTAGTTGAATCACTCTCTTTAGGACTAGAGGTGAGTTTGAATTTCATTATTGATTCTGGTACCTTTAGTGTACCATAGGCATCACATTCTTCCAGAGGTGGTCTACCACCTCCCTGTTATTATTAATAGAGAGGCTAAGGATCAGGAAAGTTTTTTGGTGTGTTAATGTTTCATTACACGCTATCAATCATTACAGCATTCCAGTACCAAAGAAAAGGACTCTCTCCACCCTCTTGCTTTTCCTTCAATGGTAGAATGCTGTTCCTTCTCACTTGATGCTTGCTGACTCTGGTGGTAAGGGGCAGTAGATTTTCCTGCTCCAGCTTAGTATTAGACAGCCCTTGTGATTAGAATGTGGAGCGAGGCTCCCTCATCCTTCTAATCCCTCTACCCTATTGCAACCAAAGTCCACTATATACCCATGGTGGTTCTTGTGTCAGACAGTTTTCTGCCCCTCCCCAGAAATAGACCTATGATTACATTGGTATGGGTGCCTAGTCTGCTTCTTTCCAAAGGTAGGTTTTCTTTTCTAACCATTATACCAGTAATAATGCACATTGCATTGCATCATAAGTGTGACAGTGTTTCCTGCCCATCCCTCTGAATCTTAAAGTGTTTGCTCTGTATAAGAGAAGGATCCAGGTAATTGTGTGAAGTTCTGCCCCTTTCCCACAGTGGCAGTTCACTCCCTCTTTGGATCTTTGCTTAACCATGAGGTCTTTCCTCTGTTTGTCTACCCTGCTTCCAATCTTTCTTTCTTTCTTTTTTTTTTTAACTATATGACATGGCATTGTTTATTTAAATTAAAATATGTATGCACAAGATATATATTTTGCAAAAAAACATACAAAGAAAAATATACTTAATAAACAAATTTGAATTGTTGTCAAATTGAGCAGTGAGGGTAGATAGTTAAGCAAAAGGTTCCAATCTTTCTTGATAGTAACTAGTAAGGTCAGTAGAAAAGAACTTGCAAGTGAGCATGAAATCCTTTTTGATCTGGGTCTCTCAGGGGTTTTAAACTGCTAGATAGCTCACACTTGTCCATTATCAATTAATAAAAAATTCACATTTTTTTCCTTACCCACTTGTATGACACCTAGTCTTTCTGTATCCATAGAGATATCTTAGATAACTCTTCTTGAAGAAATATGTTTCTCCTTGAGTTTTAGGGTATTTCATTTCCCAGTGATCTCAGCTCTTTAATGAATTCATGGAAAATTATGATTTTGTATGATATCCAGATATTTCTCATTGTAGTTTATCCAACTGTGCTCTATCCAGATTTATACAGTCCACACAGAAGCTGAACTTTCAATGCATCAGGTTTTTTTTAATGTTTTTATTTATTTTTCACATACAGAGAGAGAGAGAGAGAGAGAGAGAGAGAGAGAGCTAGGGAGGGACAGAGACAGAGGGAGACACAGAATCTGAAGCAGGGTTCAGGCTCTGAGCTGTCAGCACAGAGCCTGATGTGGGGCTCGAACTCATGAATCACGAGATCATGACCTGAGCCAAAGTTGGATGCTCAGCCAACTGAGCCACCCAGGTGCCCCTCAATGCATTAAGTTTTAAGAGCACTGACCTTGCCACTGATTAAGATTACTCAAGATAGTTGCAATCAAGTTATATACTGGTATCAAAGGATATGCTGCCACATAACCTAAAGATATCTTACATAATTAGGCTTCCCTTTCATAATTTGAATATAGTTTATCTAAATCTACATCTTATGTAAGAGTATCATAATAAAATTACATTGTACTTTACTTGAAAATTCCCTTTTTTAAAAGATCTTTGAATTTTGTGCTGAATTTAGTTATATTTATAAAAGTGGTTAACAAGACATTTAATGATAGTGAAAAATTTTGGACAGAGGAGAGGCAGATAATTTCTCTTCTTTTTCTCCCATCTTTTTCTACTCCCCAATATATCCTTCCAAGGAAGCCAGCTTCTCCAGCGAGTAGAGTATAATTGGAGAAAGAACTAAGCCAGTTAGAGTGAATTGATTTCCTGTTAACTCCATTCCTTTATGCCAAGCTTGGCATGTGGCTTCCTCCTAGTCATCCATAGCCAGGGTACCTAATGCCTAGTTTTCATGGGCGTCCATATGACCATTCCATATAATGTTTTGCTTCTCCAAGGAGTTAGCAGGCTTAGATCTCCATGATTATTGTAAAAACTCTGACTTTTTTTTCTATTAATTCTCAGAGACTTCACAGCCTTCCATGTATGGCTGAGGCCATCTTCAGTATAAGACACATTCATATTTTTATCTTGGCACATCAGACCCAGGCTCTTAACAGAGGGGTAACATACCCCACTTATAAAATTCATTATTTTTCATAAAAACAGGCAAAATGCTTGTATAAAAAATCTAGACTTCAGGGATCATGAAGTCCTAATGATTTTCCAGGATTAGGATGGAGATAGGGGAAGAGCCAATTTTTCATTTTTTGTGTATGAGTGGATCTTGGAGAAAATATATCTCTTTTATGTTCTTTTAGGTAAATTTATATCTAATGTTCTGAGATGAAGTGGGGAGGGATGGGAATAAAGACATATTCAAGTCTATGCTGAACTCAAATATAAATAAATAAAACACCGTGTTCTTTTCCTTTTAAATATTTATCTGTTAAACCTAACAGATAGTTTTGCATAATGGACCTCGGGCAAAAAATGTTGAAGAGACTCAAGTAACAGAGTTAGCAGTATTTCAATTGCCACTTCATGTCAGCCTAGTGACTTTATAATTTATTTGTTTGTAAGTTAGAAAGTTTCATTTCTGAAAGGAATATATTGGATTCATCCCCAAAATTATCTTTTTGTAGAAATATGAGTTCAGCCCTATGTCACTTATAAAGATTAACACTTTACTACAAAATGGCCATCAGTATTTCCATCATTTTCCTCTAAGTCTATCACTAGGGGCAAACCACAAGTAAGTAAATGTAAAAGTTATCTTCCACGTACAGAACAACTATTCTGGAAATAACATTGTGAATACTTATAATGTTTTTATAAGTAAGCTTTCTAAATTTTAGTAGGAGGAAAGTAGGAAAAAGAACTCTAGTGTGGACAAATTAGAAACAAAGAACAGCTTTTTCTTTCATATTATATTTGACACAAATAGAATATATGCAGCATTTAAATTGATGTTTGAGAAGCTTCAACATATACCTTTGTGATAAGAAAAGTGATTAGAGAGGAGACAAAATACATTGCATATTACAATGAGAAGACTTCTCATCTCAGGAGACTGGTTTATAGAAAGATCTTGGGATGAATGAAATATAAGCAAATTATTCAGTGTCAGTCAGCTAAGAAGTCTAGCCTTAAAAAATCAGGATGTGGGGCATCTGGGTGGCTCAGTCGGTTAAGCATCCAACTTTGGCTCAGGTCATGATTTCACAGTTTGTGAGTTCAAGCCCTGCATTGTGCTTTGTGCTGCCAGCTCAGAGCCTGGAGACTGCTTCAGATTCTGTGTCTCCCTCTCTCTCTGCCCCTCCCCAACTCATGCTCTGTCTCTCTCAAAAATAAATAAAGATTAAAAAATTAAATTAAAAAAAATCAGGATGTAGGCTGAAAGTTCTTATTTTTCCTGAAGAAATTTTAGAGACAGTACACATGTATCTTAATGAAATAGTATTTGTTTATCTGACAAGGCAATATTCAAAAATTTGAGGTTCTATTTCTCCTAGGTTACTGGCCAATAAAATGATAGATTGGATTATATTACTTTGCCATTTTTAATTGTGGAATCATAAGATTCCATAAACGACACATAAAACAAATGTACCTGAAAATGCTATAGGAAAATGATAAGAAATAAATTATTTCAAATCTACAAACGTAAGTCTTGTCTTAATCTTTATATATATATATATATTGCAATTTTTTTAAATATAAAGATGCATAATGACATGACTGTGGATGACCCAGGAATATTTGAAGTGTGCAAGGGGATGGTGAGGGTGTTGTGAAGGACTCAATATTTTCCCTTAGGTGTATAAGTACAGATATAGGGCTAGAAACATATATATATCAGTGTGTATTTACATCTATCATGAATTCTAACATAGCTATATTTTAAAATATTATGGCAAATAACATTAACTATACCATATCTTGAAATATACTAAATTCATAGCTTGGTAACACCTCACAATGGTACTATAAATTTATCTTAAGGAGGAGTGGGGACAAAAATATAGTATAAGAGAAAAAGATGAGGATTACAGATTTAATTTTTTTTCATACTGTAAGACTTACTCAGCTGTAAATGATGTCAAATCAAACACAGGCCAAATTTTTGTTTAATAATATACTATCCATTGCAAACCTCTGAAGCCTAGAATTTGGTATAAATAAACACTGTTTTTGGAAAATGTCATAATAACCCAATAAATACATTTGGGAGGAGGATTAATGTTTAGCCATCATAATAGTTGGTCTGGGATATGAGCAGTGCTTCTAAGAACAGGTAACTAACCCTGAAGAAGTTAAAAAGTTGAAGACACTTCCTGTGTACATTTTGTTTGTATAAAATTATAAATTCTAGTGGGTAATTTTAATATCTGGTGGGTAATTTTTATAATACAATGGGCAATTTTAAGCCATTTCCAGAGGAAGCCTTGATATATTCTTTCAAACTATTTAAAGTATGGACAATTTGGCTTAATTCCATCTCTTGGAATAATTGGGCATTACTATAATTGCGAGTAGATTTATTTAAAGATAGGCTTTAATCTATGTTTTAAAGATGTTGCAAGGATTTAAAAGACTAGTAGTTTTCCTTCATAGGTATATCTCTGTCTGTATCAGAATTTGTTAATCATATATATTTCAAAGCATTGCAATTTTAACCCAAAACACTATATGTTTACATAAGAACAGGACAGACACACTCACACACAATTGTTGTAATTGAGTAACAGGCATACCACTTCACAAAAGCAAAACATAATGGGAACATTAACGTTAGGACAGGAGAGACAGAGTATAGGACAGTGGCTAGACCAGCCCTCTCATCAGATTGTGTCAGTTTAATTCTTGCTCTGCCACTTCCTTGTTGTATAATTTTGGACAACTTAGTAATCTTCTTTGTGCCTGCAATTTGTGTAAAATGTGGAAATAATTGTATATGTGTTATCATGTCCTATAGATCCCAAGGAAGAATCCAAATCAAGTTTTTAAAACAGAGTCTGACATGGTAAACACTAAGTAAATGTTTACAATTGCTATTATTATCTTCTGAATCCATTAAAAGTTAATGCTGCCTGTGGAAGCATAGTCTCTTTAGCTATTGGGATTAAAAACAAATTTTATTTAGAGGACTGTGGTAAGAGAATTATTTCCTTACATATAGGGAAAATTTTTTGAAGTCTGTCCATTTTGCTATATTTTGTGTGTGCTGGGACTGAATATATTAATTGTTCTTGTATACCTCTTTGTTGGTCAAGTCTCAGCTTAATTAATGTTGCATTACTAAGGTTCACTGAATTTTCCCTTTTGCCCTTAGGAAATGAATAATAAACAAGTTTATTCAAATAGTTCTTCTCAAAAGCAAAAGGGAAAGAAGAAAAAAAAAAAAAAAGAAAGATGAAAAGTTGTGTGTGTTCCCCAGCCAGAAAGCTCCCGAGAGAACTGTGGACTGGATTGTCCCTGGGAGGCTGATTGCAAAGGTGCCTTGGAGCAGAGACAGTCTGTGCACGCAGCAGTTGCTGGGTAGGTGTTGGAAAGGGAAGGTGCTTTGTGCCTGCCAGTCAACCCTTCAAAATACTTCAAACTTATGATGTCCAGAGGACTATTGTTACATTAGTTTGGGCCCAGAGGTATTCGATTCTTTTCTTTCATTATTCATAAAGTGAAAGCCTTCAGCCACAATTTAAAGATTTTAATTTATCACTCATAAAAATATGCTTATATGCATGATGTGGAAAACATATATAATCAACATCTACCTGTACAAATGCTGTGAATATACTTTAATGCTTAATGTGAATATGTTGGAAAATACATTCTGTTGTTTTAAAACCATTCCTTAGCTATTTTTTAAAAAAATGAATCTTCCTGCCACTCTCCTTTTCCATATTGAGTACCAAATGTAATTTGGAGAGAAGAAACATGAAATGCTACTTTTTTATATGAATATATTTTAATTGGAAAAATATAACCAACCAAACAAAAGTAATTCCCATATTTCAAAAATAAAAGTAAGTTTATTGGAGTTTTTAAAAAAAGTTCCTGTGGGTAAAAAATTTTTTTTTTTGAAATAAATTGACTTTTATTAAGAATAGCACCCAGTTAGGGGCGCCTGGGTGGCTCAGTCAGTTGAGTGTCAACTTTGGCTCAGGTCATGATCTCGCAGTTTGTGGGTTTAAGCCCTGCATCGGGCTCTGTGCTGACAGCTCAGAGTCTGGAGCCTGCTTCAGATTCTGTGTCTCCCACTCTCTCTGCCTCTCCCCTGCTCATGTTCTGTCGGTCTCTCTCAAAAATAAACATAAAAAAAAAAAAGAATAGCACCGAGTTAGAAACAAATGGTATTCTTTTTTTTTAAATAGGAACTATTTTATTTTATTTTTTTGATTTTTTTTTTTTATAGTTTATTGTCAGGTTGGTTTCCGTATAACACCCAGTGCTCTTCCCCACAAGTTCCTGTGGGTAAAATTTTCCATTGAATAATGTAAAATGGAACTCTGGCCTATGTATCTATATCCTATTATATCTTTACTCTAACATTTCACTATTTGTATTGCTTTTGCAATTGGAAATATTGAGCAAACATCGCTGACACTGCAGAGTTTATCTGTGTATGACATTCATTATAGCACCCCAACTTGGTCTCCTTTGCTTCAATAATGAAGTTTGCTGCAGTCAGTGGAAACAGTTTGATTGGTTTATTAAAGAGACAGCAATGCTTGAAACAAGTTATGTACATAGGCCGGAAAATGTTAGTGGGAAACTGCTCTGGACCAGATAGAATGTACCAGTTTAAACTACTAGGTCAAAAACACCATTTCTTTTATTAAAAAATGAAGATTGCAATGAAGAATTGATGAGACTGTTCTCAGCAAAAAGAAGAGAAGAAGAGAAAGAAGGTGAGGGAAAAAAGCAAGAGGGAAAATGATACCAATAATAACTAAATTGAATTTATCGCCACCAGTCTGTAAAAAATTCTTATCCGGTATAATCTGTATTAATCACAGTGTAAGAACCACTTCCTCCACACAAAACACACTCAGCTATATAGTAATGGTTCTTAAAATACAGTCCTCAGATTGGCAGCCTTAGCATCATCTGGGAAATAGTTGGAAATGAAAATTCTTAGACTTCACCTTAGCTGAGCGGGCCCTGCAGCCTGCGTTCAAACAAGTCCCTCAGTGTTTCTACCGCATACTCAAGTGCGAGGACCACTGTGATAAGACAATGAGCCCATACAAATAAATGACGCACATACTTATATGCCTGTTTTTTCTTTTTTAAAAAATTAACACATTCAATTTATATCCATATCCAGATAAAAATTTCTTGAAGACAGGGACTACATATGAAACAGAACTTTTGGCCCTATCTGCAAATTCTATAAAGCATTGTTTTTATGGTGGAAAGACATATTTCTATGTGCATTGTAGGTCACATTTTTCAATGTTCTTAACTTGCTTCATAAAATTTGGCAGCCCAAATCTGAGATCGCTTTAAGCCTAAAGTTTCTTTCTAGTAACTGTGATAGAACAAAACAATATTGCCATAGGATAAGTTTTTATTTTCAAATTTATGCCCAGACAAATAAACATAAAACCTCAATGTAACAATTTAAATACTTCAATGATATGATCCAGAAATTCCTTTCCGGCTACATGATATTATGAAGGGTAACATGTCCTCATATCACCATCATCCCATTATCTTTATTTTATAGACTCCACTGCAATTAGAAGGGAAAACTAGGTTTCTTAAGAAAGTACATCCATATTCTTTCTATTCTCTAATGTATATGTTACTTTCATCCCAACCATAATCACAAAGATGAAGGCAGTCAAATACAATACAGTTACTTCTTTTTGTGGTTCATCCAAGAAATTTGGTTTTATTTTGATGGCATCAGGGCCAAGGGTGAGGAAGTTTTGATGTAATAAATAACTATACTGTCAAGTATTTTTTCCTTGGCAGTTTCATATTTTAATTTAGACTTTTAATGTTTCTTTGTCCATCCATAATTTTTTCCTGTTTCTAACTTAATGTCACCTTATATTTTATTTTTGAAGATTTTTATGTAGTTTTTACCTTCATCCCTTCCCTACACGTGCTGAGACTTTTAAAATATGACTTATCTAATCAGTCATATCGTACTATAGGAACTACCGCATTCTGAGATAATGTCCTGTCCTTATTTTAACTTGTACCCAAGATATCACTCAGATGTCATTTCTGTCCCAAAGTTGATAAAGAATGGTACAAAAGGATAATAAACGTTTTTATTGCAATTAACAATGTTTTGTTGTTATAACACAGTGCATTTAAAATTCCCAAAGAGGTTGTTTATTCAGAATGAGTCCTTTCATTTAATACTTATATGTTGTAAAATTCCATTTCTTATTTTTAAAAATAATGTTTGATTTCATATTTTCAGCCCATTGGAAGTTACCCAATTCTTTTAAAAATGCTTTTTGTTTACTCAGAATATATCCCTTCATGGAAGGTTAGAATTTACATTTTATAAACATTTGACATTAAAAAAACTTGTGACCTTGTGACAAAATGTTTCCAAAATACTAAATGAATACTTACCAGTACATTGTGGAGCATCATAACATCACACCTAAAATAGTGTGTGTGTGAGAGAGATTTTTTTGCACCTATGTATGTATACGATTTCTTACAGAAATGTTAATATTTAGTATTTTTCTCTTACACTTATCATTGAATTCTAAACAATGATTATGTGAGCAATACAGTTTTCACTAGATTAGAGAACATTATGTATTTATTAAAAGAGATTTCTTCTTTCAGTGGTGGGCTTATACCATCAACTCTGTGACTTCGAATATATGAAAAGAGCTCCCAGTGTATTATGGGATCAAGGGGATAATTTCAGGCATGGTTTATTAATGATTTAAAATTTCAGAGTAAAATTCCTTTCTGCAATAGAAATACAGAATGCTGTCACTATGTAAAACGAAGCAATGTTCTTTGTTGAGTTGCTCTGGCTTTAAATATTTCACAAATTAAAGAAAAAATGTTGAGGAATTATAGATTCACATGCATTTTAGGAAATAGTAGTGAGATTCTCATATACTCTTAGGCCAGTTTTTCCCAATGGTAACATCTCACATAACTACAGTACAATATATTAATCAGGAAACTGACACTGATACATATTGTCAACCTTATTCAGATTTTGCAAGTTTTATATGAGCTTGTGCATGTATGTATATGTGTGTGTGCACATATGTAGCTATGTGCAAATTTACATGTTTAAGTTAATGTAACCATCAACATAGTCATGACACAAACAATTCCATCACCAGCATTACTTTTGCTATGCTTATGTAATCACAGCCACCTCCTGTCTTTCCACACCTCCCTAACCACTGACAACCGCTAATCTGTCCTCTATTTCTAGAATTTTATTTCAAAACTGTTGTATAAATGGAATGCTACATTATATAATCTTTTGATATTGGTCCTTTTTTTTTTAACTCAGTATAATTCCTTGAGATCCATCCAAGTTGTTGCTTGTACAAATAGTTTTGTTCCTGCATCACCCATTTAATGATGTACCCCTTGAAAGGCATTAAATTGTTTCTAGTATAGAATTTATCACATACAAAGTTGTTAAAAACATTTGTATATAAGATTCTACGTGAATATAGGTTTTCATTTTGCTGGGATAAGTGGAGGTTTTTAGTACTGCAATTGTTGGGTCATATTATAAGAAAGAACGACAAGGAAAGAACAACCTAAAACAAATTAATTCCAAATAACTGTTGATGATTTTTTATTAAAAAAGAATAATAAGATATAATTATATGTTTTCTTCTGATGGTGAAAAACATTAACAGAAAGCTTTAATTTTTAATCTGGTTTTCCTTTGAGCTTTGTAAAGTGAATACTTAAGCAATGAATCTTCCATTGGTGTTGGGGAAGTATAATTTTTTTGTTTATTTATTTAATTAATCTCGACACCCAATTTGGGGCTTGAACTCATGACACTAAGATCAAGAGCCACACGCTCTTCCAACTGAGTCAGCCAGGTGCCCCAGGGAAGTATAATTAAAAATAAAATCTCTTCCCAACTCGGAAAATCTTTCCACAAAGTTAGAAGGGAAAGAAAACAATTTTATAATTGAAGAAGCATTAAACTAGAATGTGATGGGCATCACAGGTAATCCTATAAAGATACTGAAGACAGAAAGAATGTCATCTTTTTATATAGCCAAGGATATAACCCATCATTTACATGTTCTCAGGATGAACAATAACTACCTCTCAAGAAAAAGGACTTGACAGTATCATTTGTCACATGGAGTTCATCCAAAATTCACCTTGTAATTGGGGGGTAATCATCTGTGTTAGCTAGTTGGCTTTATCTAAAGGAAAAATAAACCTCTCCTTTATCTTTATAATGGAAGTTAGTGTTGCAACAAGGGGCCAGAGAAATTTAGGCTCTTATTCTCCCACAGACACTGGGATATAGGGTCTCTTCCTTCCTTAATGATTACATTTCAAGGAGATGGTACCTAGGTTCTTGAGAAAGGTAGTTCTGAGTTGCAAAGTTGGTTAAGAGGTTTATTTAGACTTTAAAAAGATTTACATGCTTTTCAAAGTAATAAAGACCTTATAATTACATGTATTCTGAAGTAAAAGCTCTAGGAAAAGGGACGGGGTGGGGAGTCTCTTCCCTTAATTTCAATAGGGAACATTAAGCTTCTTATTTTTAATTCATGTTTATCCTTACAGGGCACATTTTAACTATATCTCACAGGTTCTAACATACAAGTGTTTTAGTATCATTGCTGTCTGTATTCTCTATTTGGATTTTGTTTTCTCTTCAACTCAAGTGTTATTTCAGAAATAAGTTTGATTTTTCACTAATATTATAATCTATCAATGTGAAGTTTAATCTATTAATTAGTATTATAGATGTATCCAGTATAAAATTATTTTCCTATATGGAGCAAGGTTTTTTGTTTTTATAATATTTCTTCATGTTTTTTTAATTTCACATTTCATCTAGACTTCCATTTTACCTTTTTCATTCTCTTAATCAAGTAGATTGATAGAATGTAGTAATTCTTTCATGATTTATTGTGATTTATCTAGTTTTTAACATTTTTTAAAATATTTATTTATTTTTGAAGGGCAGAGAGATAGATAGGGCATTAGAGGGGAAGGGGCAGAGAGATAGGGAGACACAGAATCTGAAGCAGGCTCCAGGCTCTGAGTTGTCAGTACAGAGCCCCCTGTGGGGCTTAAGCTCATGAACCGTGAGATCATGACCTAAGCTGAAGTTGACGCTTAACTGACTGAGCCACCCAGGTGCCCCATGATTTATCTAGTTTTAAATTTAAAGTTTAATGCTTATAACCATGCAAATATTATCCACAATTATATTCATTGTGTAGCATGTTTTGTTTTTGATTTAATTTTTAAATGATGAGTTGAATTCTTACAGGTTGACATTTGGTTTCTTTATAATGTGATGAAAATGTTTGAGTAATGCTCAAAAAAAGCATCAGTGTAGATAATCACAGTGTTCTGCATTTAGCATAGTGGTGATGAAGACTTAAGCAGACAATTTTGCCACACTTATACATACCTGTTTTTCCTGAATTACAACTTAATGTTAAAACAAAAATAATTTCTAGGCAGCTTTCTTTAATTTTTTTTACATTTATTTATTTTTGAGAGACAGAGAGAGAGAGAGAGAGAGAGAGAGCGTGAACAGGGGAGGCGCAGAGAGAGAAAGAGACACAGAATTGGAAGCAGGCTCCAGGCTCTGAGCTAGCGGTCAGCACAGAGCCCGACGCAGGGCTCGAACCCAGGAACCGTGAGAACATGACCTGAGCCAAAGTCGGATGCTCAACCGACTGAGCCAGCCAGTTGCCCTAAGGCAGCTTTCTTTAATCTTACGAGAAGAAATGCTCTCTCATCCAGTCTAAACAATTTTTTCTAGGTGTACTACACCTCCCTGTGATACCAATCTCTTTTCTTTTTCTTTAAGATAGCAACACTTCAAGTTTTTAAACCAGCCTTTTCCTTCTCCACACGTGTGTGTGTGTGTGTGTGTGTGTGTGTGTGTTTAGCCAAACTCTTTGAAAGGGAAGTTTCTCTACCATTTGTTCATTAGTCCACAATAATCATTCTTAATCTGGCTTCTATCCCACTACTCCATTGGAATTACACTTGGTAAGGACATCAATAACCTTTAAAATTCTGGATCTAATTATTTGAAATTGCTGATCATGCCCACACCCCGTTGGCATGAATTATAAGTTTTTCCTGCATTCTTAACTCTTCCCCTTTTAATGTTACTATCCTGACTCCTCTTCCTCCAGTCATCCTTTCAATGCTTTTATTTCCCCCCAAAATTTCTTCTCACACTTCACATGTCATAATCACCCTTTCACATGATAACATTGGTGGGATATGGTAATAAAGTTACTTAAGTAAAATTATTCATGAAAGATGTTTTAAGCTGCCACAATATTAACTCATGATAGATATGAGCTGAGATTGCCAAAAAGTAATGCATAAAGATAATGAACCAGAATATGATGAAAAGTGGAAATAATTATACATCAGAGTGAGAATGGATAAGTAAAAATAGTATATGCATATGAAGGAGTAATATAATATAATATAATTAAAGAATGAACTTACACTACATTAGTTGTTACAGAAACATCTCATATATATATGATTAAATACAAAAAGCTGGTATACAAAAATACCTTCAGTATTCTAAATTTATATAAATTAAAAACATAAATAGTATTATAGATTTAAACATACATAAACTGGTAAGGGGTAGATAAATTCCAAATTCATAATAGTGGTTGCTCTAGTAGGGAAGGGAATGATTATGAGTGATAAAAAAGAAACTTTAGTTTTATTAATTATTCATTGCTTCTTATGAGTTAAAAATATCTTAATCAATATGATAAAATATTAGTATTTGGTATTCCTGGTTAAGGTGTTGCACAGGTGAATGTTACATGAGTTGCTGTATTCATTGATAATTTAAAACTTCTTCCACTTTTAAAAATAGTGAATAAGTGTGATAATATAAACAGGAAATATTTGGCTATGAAGGGCAGGAGAAAACATAGGTAGAGGTTGAGATGGGATGTGGAATTAGGGGCAAAACATTTTTCAGAATGGGATTGCCTAGTGCATGTTTGTACGACTGCTGGGAACACCCAACAGAAAGGGAGTGATGAGTAAGACATAGAGTGCAATGACACAAATTTCAAATGACCCAAAGAGCAAAGTCCTTGAGAGGGCTGGAGGGAAGCGATAATGTTGGCACAGTAAGAACTCAGTAAATGTAGGCTGGATGAATGAGTAAATGACCCATTAAATGCTCTTGAGCAATCCCTCTGGGTGTGCCATAATTACCTTTTCAACTGTCCAAAACAATTAAAAAGTTGGACCACTTTCCTCATGTTCACAAGTTCACTATGTTCTTTTTCTTTTAAAGCAAGGAATATATCTTTTTGTTTATAAGAGACAATAAAAGTATAGAGTTTGTTTTTACACACTGGTATATATATTTATTGAGCACTCAGAATCTAGATGTTGTAGGCATCAGAGAGATAGAGTATAAGCATAGACGAATAGCTCTATAATATATTATTAGTGCTGATGCAAGGAAAATTATATGTGGGTAAGATAGTAGATGAGATGCAATGTTGGTCTAGGTGCTTAGGAAAATTCTCTTTAAGAGGTGACATTCAATAAAATGAGGGAGGGGGTCCATTTAACTGGAGAACTTACTTCAGTAATTTCTTTTGAAAAGTATAAAGGGCCCATTTTGGTCTTCACATGTCCTTCACAAGGGAAGGGATGAGGTTGTTACATTACAGTTCGTTTTTTTTTCTTACAATCTGGACATGTTCCTCAGCCTTTTCTAGTTTCCTGTTCTGCAGGCAGTGGGGCATTCTAATTCCAAGCTTATTTTCACTGTTTTTGTTACTTCTTTTATCTTTTTCAAACACTAAGATTGTTTTTTTTTCTTTTAATTTAAACACTTCACTGAGGTTGTGTAGAAGAGATATTTATCTCTTGTAGTAAAGTTGCCCAACGGGTTAAGTTATTTTAGTCTGAAGTTTTTCCTTAGCTTAGGGAAGATTTTTACTATAATTTATTTGATCATCTCTTCTCTATTTCTTTTCATATATTAAAGGAATCTTGTCTCCTGATCAATGAAAAATTTACACTTGGACCCAGGACTCAATTCTTTCAAATTCATACTCAGGAACCTTTTCTATCATCAGTTAACTCTTTTTCTCCTTTCTCCAGCCTCTGTTATTGCATTATTTATCGTATACATGTGCTTGTCATTCACACCTGCATCAAGAACTCTTTAATATATTTTTTATTATTTGCATAAAAAGTCGATAGTGTCATCTCCTCCAAATTTCTTGATCCCATCCAATCTACTTCTTTTTGACTTCTAATAGCTTTCTCAAGTTCATCAGTGAGATTTTAGTTACCAAATCCAAGATAATTTCAAATTTGTATTATTTGATACTCTAAACATTTAAGAGTTTAAAGCCTACCCTTTTGCTTGAAATTCCTTCTGTTACCTCTTGAGAAACAACTATCTTATTTTATTTCACCAGAAATCAGTGGTAGATTGGTCTTAATTTCCATTGCAGTTTTCTCTTCCTTCACTTCACTTAAGTGTTGGTTTTCACAGAGTATTATTTTGATTTTTCTTGTCTTCAATTCAAACTTCAACTGGGCAAGTATATTTAATCCCATTATTTGAAGTATACAATAACATCCAAATTTATAGTTCATTTAGAATGATTCTTGAGCTCCAACAGTCTCTTGAAATGTTTGTGTTCTAAAGGCAACTAAAAATAATAGGTAAAAATGGAAATAGCTCTCTACAATCTTTTCTTCCAATCAAATCTTCTACCTCTTTCTAAGTCTTTGTTAATATTTTTAATCTGCAACTGGTTTCCTGAAAAATCATCTGGATTCATTCTAGATTTTTCTATTTCAATTAGCCTCTCATCCAAACCACACTAAATTATCCTGATTTCTATCTAATTAATAGAGTTTAAAACCTACTACTCTTTTCAAACCAACCTGACAATAAACTATAAAGTTT
>CM053559.1:70366657-70391452 GCA_028646485.1 Cryptoprocta ferox
TGGAAAACCTCCAAAAATGTGGAGGTTAAAAACCACCCTACTAAAGAATGATTGGGCCAATCAGGCAATTAGAGAAGAAATTATCAAATTTCAAATCATATCTCCAATGCCCTTGTTAACTTGGAATAAAGTAATATAGTCATAGTCTTTTGGTTTCCACTGTTGATCTCTTCTAACCCATACTACACATAGCCTCTAGGATAACATTTACAAAACACAAAACTGATCATATTTATCAAGTCATACCAACTTTCACTATTTTCTTTAAGTTAAAAATCTGAATCATTTAAAATACAAGTTCCTGTTGATTATGTTTACTTCCAGTCTCTACAGTCTCATCTCTTTCCACTCAATTTCTAAAAAAGAAATCATTTCTCTTCATATTAAATAACCCTGAATGTGCCATGCTTGCTTCTGATTTATGTTGCTTATGGTATTACATCTACCTCAAATTCTTTATCCTCCTTTTTTCCTAGATATCTTCCACTCATCCTTCACAAAAGAGCATAGAAACACCTCTAGGAAGACTTCCCTGGTATCTATACACTTCCATTTCCCATACTATTGCTTGGGTTATCAATAATATGTTTTCATGGTGACTCCAGGGAACCATTATCAGAACATTTGTGGTGCAATATTCTTTTTCATTGTTGTTTTTTGTTAGTGTATCTGTCTCTCCCCACTAGTTGTTAAGTTGCTTAATATCAGGAATATATCCTTTTTTAAATGTTTTACTTTGAAATAATTTTAGGCTTATAGAAATCTTACAAAAATTGTTCACTCAACTTTTCTTGATTTTAATATCTTGCCTAACAGTATATTTATCAATACTAAGAAATTGGCATTGTTGTAATAGTAGTAATTAAACCAAAGACTTTATTCAGATTTCCCTAGTAGTTCCACTATGGCTTTTCACTTTACATCTCTCAATTGCAAACTCTAGCCTCCTGTTTTGTCACCAGATTGTACCTTCTTCTGTCTACTTAGTCATTCTTTCATCCACACTCAGTCTTTCAAACATGTTTTTACATTTCCCATCAAATGTTAACCTTTTTCTTTTCTACTTTTCCTTCCTGATTTAAACAGTTTTATTTTTGTACAATATTTTATTTGGGTTGCTATAGGGAGGGTAAATTGCCACAAATGACCAGTTCACCATGGATAGCTAGTGCTACAATTATGTAGAGTATCATAGAATAAAAATGAGCTTGGTTTGGTGTGAAAATAGAAAAAAAGGGAAGAGCTAACCTGCTGCATTTGGATGAGCTACTGAAGAAATAAGGGTATGACAATGCCTAAGAACTCCAATTCATTGAAATGTTGTTCTGTGTAGTTGACTAGAAAATATTTATAAATCACATGGTGGGGGGCTGATGTGGAGAAATCATATATATCTATGTCTGTCTATCTATCTATCTATCTATCTATCATCTATCTATCTCTATGAATTAATTACTACTCTCCTCTTGAAGCTGAGGACATAGCAGAAGATAATTAAATCTGTTATTCACATTCATATGCAACAGTAAATGAAAATACAGAAAGTCTTTCTGATTCTAGCCCTTGTTTGGTAACACTTTCCTTCCAACTATGTAAGTCAGAAAGTAACAGAAAATAGAGACAGAGCAAGGGAAGCTACTCTACAAGGGAACCAAAGTATAATCATTTAGCACAAGGGCTGCCATTTTTTTCCATCAAAGCCCAGACAATAAATATTTTAGGTTTTGTGGCCGAACAAATAGTTACAACTATTCAAGTTTGTCATCATACAGGAAAACAGCCAGACGATACCTAAACAGATGGGCATTACTGTGTTCCAATAAAGCTTTATATACAAGAAAAAATAGGTAGAAGCCTGGATTTGGCTCAGGGATGGTAGTTTATCAACTCATAATTTAGCACAAATAGGTTATATGTAAGAAGAATCATTTTCAAAGTACACAATAATTTAAGGACAACAGGATGAATGCTAGAAGCACTTAAAGTCCAAGTGCTCTTTTTCCTAATTTACTATTTGCTATTCCCAACCATAGAAATGAAAACAAACCAGTCATTTATAAGCCACAGATTTTAGCAATAATTTAAGTGACATGAAGGGATCTTACAAGCCATAAGAAAAAATACATTTGCTATAATGATTTTCTTTCAACCAATGACTTAATTTTGTCCATTTGTCAACAAACATACAAAAATGACTGAAATTTGTCCCTATTTTCTTCCCATTTCTATTTGTTATTTAGCATTTGACTAGGAAGAGAGGGCCAAAAGGAAATAGTTTGTCCTCTTATCCTGTGTATATATAAGGAATTCCTTATAATATCCATTACTCTTTAATCCTTCCAGCAGGTAGGATATTGCCATGAAATTGCTCTTAAAGAGAAAAAATAAAACAAACTAACTAACAAAAACCCCTGGAATTACCTTTCTGTATGTCACTATTATTCAGTATTGGTGATGATGTTAAGAGTAGTAAAGGGTAAGTGGTGGGGCTAAGTTATTCTAATTTGCCTTTGTTTTGTCTTTTGTTTTTATTTTTTACTTTTGGTTTGTTTTTATTTATTTTTTTAAATTACTTTAATATGTGTTTCCATTTGGGGGCAGAAGAGGAGAAAGTAGTATATAGTAGGAACAAAATTGTCAAAAATCTTTTTGCATCCTGATAACATATTGAAAATAATAATACTAATGTAACTTAGATGCTTTGACAAAACTTATAACATGGAAGAGATGAGTAAAGTAGCATAATCCTTTAGAGGAAGCTCTATAATTGCCTAAGTATGAAACCATTCCTATTTCTAAACACTTTCCTAATGTTCCCTCTTGTACCAAGACTTTGGCTACATGAAAGACTGTAAATTCTTTGAAATCAGAAAATTACATGATTTATGGGATTAATTGTTAATGAACCCAGATTATTCTTCAAAATTATTCCTAAAAGTGATGCATCTGGCCATTAACTAGTCTCTAATGTTATTTTCTGAAATTCACTCTTCAGTTTCCTATGTATGGCATGGTTGTGAAAACTGATTAGGAGGCTTGACCACAGAAATTCAAACACTGTGAATTGGGTGGAACTCTTCAGTGATGGTAACAATATAGACACTAATAGTAATGAGACTAATGTGGAGTGAATTTGGGGAAGTCTCTAGAAGAAAAATATATGACATGTATTTACTAAACTAGTGTTAAGTACTTTAAAATGAACTGATTATATTTGAAGAATAGATATGTTTTGAGTTTTAGGAGCATATATGGACACCAAGAATGTCATGCTGCTATGAAATGGATAAAAAATTTTTCAACTGAATCCGTGACCAACAAGTAACTTTTCCATCAATATGAATTTAAAATGCACCTCTATTTATAGTAGTCAGCAGAGAAAATGCAATTACAGACAGTATAGCCCAGAGTTATTATTATGGAAAGACAAAATGTTGTAGAATTGTGCAGCCATTTCTTTTAATGAACACTTTTTTGCGTTTTTTCAAAGAAGCTGCCCTTCTTAGTCATAGTAACGAGTACTTAACTTAAAGGGAGCTTTAAGTTGGTTAAAAAAAACACCTACAAAAAACAATAAAGGGTGAATAATGGACTGGAAATGTAGGACACAGCCAACAATATTTGGATATGGTGAATGAGCCACTTGGACCTCCCAGAAAAGATGAAATCTAGAATTTGGATGGATTAAAATAGAGGCTTCTTGATTAATCATATATGATAAGAGTTTCTACCAATTTGTTAGAGAGACATAAGAAATATAAATCATAAAAATTGTAAAAGCTATTAAATAACTATCTAGCACTAAAAGAGAAAGAAATAACAGCAATAACAAAAAAAAACCCAGCACACTCAGATAATTCACAGGGAAATTCTATTAAACTTAAAAGAATGACAATTCCAATTATAGCAAATGAAGGAAAACAAATAAATTCTGTGAAAACAATATAAAATTGATAATTAAACTGGATAAAGAACACGTCAACACTTGATAGATTAATCTTACTATAAATATTCATGAAAAATCCTGAAAAAGAGAAAAAAAATAAACTGAATCCACTATCTACATTAGTAAACAATGCATCTTGACTAAATGGAAAAGGGTGTTGACAAAATCCAACGTCAATTTCTGATAAAATTTATTAGCAAAATATGAATTGTTGGATACTTACACACACACACACACACACACACACGCGCGCGCGCGCACACATAATTATTTAATGGAGAAACACTAGCAATCCCACTAAGGTCAGCTACAGGACAACATTCTGACAATTTCTACTGCTATTGAACATTTTTTGGAGATATTAGCTGCTATGATTAAAGAGAAATCAATAAAAGCCATAATAATTGGAAAAAGAATACAATTAGTTATATCTATAGATGATAAAATAATACACCCAAAACTTCAGGACTAGCTTCTATACACAAAGAAAAAGTAATTTGCTAATGTACATGACATAAAATACATCTACAAAAATGAATAAGAAAGCAACAGATAGTCTCGTTCATTGACGTCTTTCACTTTGGAAGACAGTCTGCAGTTTCTTCTAAAGTTAAACATAAACTTAACCCAGGAATCACACTCCTAGTTGTTTACCCAAGTAAACTATAAAATATGTCCACACCAAGATGTCCTTCCACAGCTTCAATGGGGGAATGGATAAACAAATTGTGGTATATCCATACAATAGAATAATATTCATCCATAAAAGGAATGGGTCATTTCATACAGTAACATATATGAAAAGTTACTTTGCTAAGAGAAAGAAGATAGACCAACAGGCTACATATTTTATGATTCTATTCATGTGATGTTTCAGAATAGACAAATTTTTAAGGACAGAAACTATCAGTAGTTGCCAGAGATTAGAGTGGTAGGGTGATTGTCAACAAACTGAATAAACAAGAGAATTTTAAAATGAAGGAACTAATCTGTATGAAACAGGAGTAGTGAATGTCATACCAATGAACTGTACATTATAAAAGAGTGAAATTTAACATACACCAACTAAAACAACAACAACGACAACAACAAATCAACTAGGGTGTCAAGGGATCCTTGAATGGAATGCACTTTGACAAAATAATATAACAATATCACAAATGTATGACATAACTTCACATCAGTAATTGGGGTAAAAAAGCAGCTGATGCAATTAATTTTGTAAAATCGTGTTGTGACTGGATAATGTAAGTGTAAAATCTAAAGAAATTATACCTAAATACTGTACTCTAGTTGGCAAATTTGTCTCTCATAGAGATATGGGTTAACAATTCTGAACTACTTTACAAGCATATGAGGGTTAAACAAATATGTAAATGAATGGTTGGAGCCAAGTTTCTTACTGTCAGAGAGGGAAGTTACAGGTAAGTGAGAACACAGGCTGGAATAAAATTTGTGGTATTGGATTAGAGTCAAAGATATCAGTATGTACTTATACTAAGCTTAATGGCTAGATACAGAAATGATAGTGTGTGTCTGTACATATATGGTTTAATATACACTGAGAGGGCCTAGAAGCAATGATACCCAAGTAGTAACAAACAAACCTAAAGTCCTGATCTTGGTTCCTAAAAAGTATCCTCTCATAAAATGAACCAGGTCCTTGGAAAAATGATTGACTCCAGTTGGGAACAGAAGAGTAAGAGTAAAATGTAAGCCTGGATTCCACTTTTATATCAGAAGTTTGATACAACTTACTTCAGAGAGTAAGGAAATGCTTAAAAATGCAGAAGTAGCTTGAAGAACTTTCACTGGTTCAATGTGGGACAATTTTAGCCTGGAAATAATTATGATAATAATGGATTTTAATATGATGAATTAAAATGAATACATTAATCCACACGGGTAATTTTTAGAAAATAAATTAAACCACTAGAGAAGAATGAAAAACTCTTTATGGAAGGTGGGTTAACTAATTAATGTGGAAGAAATGGCAGATGAATACTTAAGCCATTGGCTAAATTGTACGGGCAATGGGATATTCACACAGTCTCAGTATCACCTCATGGATTACAAATTAAGTAGATTGGGAAAGATACCTTTGTAATGGAGAAAGTTAGTGGATACCCTCTTAACCAAGTGATTAAACTTAACATCACCAATAATGGCATAAAATTGACATTATGTAGCATTTTTGCCAACATTTAAAAAATCTCAATCTAATTAGAATGAAGCAATTAAACACTCTAATTTGAGACTTATTCTGTAAAACAGCTGGCCTAGATTCTCAAAAAAAAAAAAAAAAACCACCACAAAAACTCATAAATGTACTGAAAGCCAAAAAAGGCTTAGGAATGGTTTCAGTTTAAAATAAACTAAAGAAACATGATAACTAAATCCAATACAGTATCTGAATTTTCCAATAAAACTTTAATGGACATTATTGAGAAAATTGAGATATTTTGAATAAGGTCTTTATAATACAGTGTGCTCCCAGTGCTAAATTTCCTTGGGCATGATCATTGTATTGGGCTTAGGCTTATGTAAAAGAATGGCATTGTTCTTAGGAGGCAAAGCTAAAATATTTAGAAGGAGAGGTGTCATAATGGTCCAGAAAAAAAAGATTCCTTTCTCTTTCTATCATCTATCTATCAACAGAGACAGGAGCAGAGAAACAGAGATAGAGACAGATCGAAATAAAGAAAGAAATATAGACCATATGTGACAAAATGTTAATAATTGATGAACCCAGGTGAAGATATATGAGTGTTTACTATACTAGTCTTTCAACTTTGCTGTAGGTAGGAAGTGTTTCAAAAACAAGTTTTGGGAAAATAATATATTAACATTTATCTCACTTTTTGTGTATTATTGAGCAGTGAGACTAACAGTCTCTGAAAATCTTAGAAAGAGCCTGATACATAGGGGCACCTGGGAGGTTGAGTTGGTTAAGCATCTGACTCTTGATATTGGCTCAGGTTATGATCTCACAGTTCATGAGTTTGAGCCCAGCATCAGGCTCCACGCTGACAGTGTAGGGCCTGCTTGGGATTTTCTCTCTTCTTCTCTCTTTACCCCTCCCCCGCTCCCTAGCTCTTTCTCTCTCAAAATAAATAAATAAATAAATAAATATTAAAAAAAGAAAGAACCCTGACATATAGACACACACAGCAAGTTACTGTGTTGAAGCAGGTCTCCCAGGCAACCACCAACTTGTCCTTTCATTCATGGTCTCTGAGACAACTTTAAGGAACCCTATGATTTTAGACCCTTTTTAATTAAAAACAAACTTACCATTTTGTTACACCTTTTAAAGTAGCAGAAAAATATGCAGTCTTTGTAAAAGGATTTTCAATAAAATGCTTTAAAAATGTTTACATTTGACACTTAAAGGGATGTTCTCCAAATTTGGGGAAATAGTCACTTAAAAACAATACCACTTCAATTGGCCCCTACTGTGTGACTGGCAACATTCTCATTGCTTTGCATGAATAATCCATGAATCCAATTATAGCTCTGTAAAACAAACTTTTATTTAATTTTCACAAAGAAACTCAATGATAGTTATATTGATAGTAATATTCAATCCAATATTCAACCAATATCTCTTTCTTTCAAATCCTTTGCTCTTATCTATGCATACAAATAAAGAAATCCTAATTTTTCAAAAATTTTAGGATGCAAGATTATAAAATATGATTTATCATTTGACAAATAAGGCATACTAATAGAAGACAAAATTAAATTGGGTTCTTTACACTCTACCTACTAAATTTTGGAATTGCTCTTGAAAAGATCTGGTCTATTGAGGTGTTATCTATAGGTATAAAAAACTTGACAGAGTATTTGAATGAGGGGCTCTATAGTCAGGTAGTTCCATAATTTGTCTTTAGTGGAGTTAATTTCTCAAAACTAAGATATTGGAACTAGACAGGCTTTACTTTACAATACTCATACTTCACTCTCATTTTCCAGATCACCACCACAGAATGTTCTATTGATCTTTGTTGATAAATTAAATACACTAGATACCACAGTGTGTATTATATTGGCATAATTAAGGTGTTCATAACTTATACCCTTACTCTATTTTAGTCTTTATTTTATATACTACTTTAATAGAAATTTCAAATAATGAAATAAATACTTCCTCTCTTATATACAGCATGCTCTCCCTCTCATACATACACCTTGATTTCTAACAAACATAAGCTTCAGTAGTACTTAATCCTTTAGATTGTTGGTAATTGTATATTTACTGTTTGTTTAGTCCACTGGAAAGAATAAGTTTCAATATAAATAAATAAAGTTGGTAAGTATTATATGTATTTTATCCAAAGTTAAAGATCATTTCATTTCGTATCCTAACGAACTCAGTATGGAAAAGTGGTTTCTAAACAACAAAGTGAGTGTAATACAACTATCCAAAGGAAGTGTTTACAAAAAATACAGGCTGGTGGAGCATCTGAAAAATATTGATCTTAAAAAGCAAATGGAACAACACATTGATCTCAGAAGAATAAAGGGGCAGTGAGAGCCATAAAAACAGTTGGAGAGGAGTCTTAGCAATAAAGAAGGGCACATCCTACTGACAGAATTGAAGGAAGGTTGAAATGTGAAAGTACAGAAATATTTTAAGGTGAAATCACAAGGTAGTCTTAATTTGAAAGTATAAGGCAAGGTCATCAGTGAAAAATAAAGTATGAAGTTTTTAAGGAAAGCACTGAAGTGGAGAAAAAGTGCTCAGCTAGGTGGATTTTAGTTCTAGTTAAGTATCTAAATAGTGAGGATTTGAGAAATGACTATATACCATGGAGATTCAGTTTTCTTATATGTAAAATAAAGAGCAGTGATACCCACACTCCAGTCACAGGACTGATGCAAAGATCCATCGGGGATCTTGTTCTTGAATCTTTCTCCCAGGGGAATTCTGTTTTAGGCAGCATCAGATTTGGAATACATTGGATCTAACAACTGTTAAAGTCTAAATAACCAGCATACTTCCCAAGATATATTCTATTAAAAAATAGAATCATGGAAAATTCCAAGCCACACTGAGAACAACAGAATATGGTAAGCTTTTCTTATTAGAAAATAGATAAAATAGAACTGTGGTGTTCCTGCTTATTTTTGCGAATCTCTCCTATACATACACTTGTTATTTAATCTGTTAGCCTAGAAAGTATTCTTGAATCTTTCTTCAATGTCATTCCACCTCCCTCATTAACACTCAACACCCACATAGAATTAGTGAGCAAGTCCTGCTAATTCTACCCATTTTTCTACCAATTCTTTCTTGTCCCTAATCCACAAAACTAATGCCCAGTTCATATAGTCCTGATCTCTTGTCTGGACCAGGGTGATAATCCTCCACCCCTTTTCCACACCCCCGTCTCACATCTTGAACCCATACTACTGAAACAATGCTCTTTCTCGTCATCACAAAATCTGCTTGAAATGTTTTAGGAGCTTCCAATTTCTATATGATAGCTCCCCCAGAGTTTTTCTCATGCTGTGGAGGGTGATAAATTGCTATATCAGAGTCAATTTACTTGTTCAAAACCAGCATTTTAAGTGGAGTAAGATAGAATGGAATAAACTAAAAAGAATAGAGTAGAATATATATAAAATATATGAGTACTTTGATGTAATATTTTGTGAAATGTTGTTTTTTATGTCTCTATGCTTATATAATATAAAAAGTATGCTTCTATGAATTGTGTTTTTAAGAGTTTGATAAACACTTCTGTAGATCATATAGAGCCTTTCATAATCTTGTCTTTGTCTTCTTTGTACCCTAAAACCTCAAAGTTTCAGCCATTCTCTAGGTAAATGAATAAACTATACTCTTTTGCACCGAGGGGCAATCTCATAACATTCCCCTGATGAAATATTTCCTCTCACACCTTCCTATCACCTTTGGAAACTATTACTCATTTTTCAATATTCAGCTCAAATATCTTCTGCTCTGTGAGTCTTTCCAGACACTCTCCTCCTTGGGATCTCTATTCCTCCATATCTCCTACTGGCTGTTTTGATCTGGTCTTGCAGATCAATAGGTTGATGCAGAACTATTAGGTCCTTTTCTTTTCTAGCTCCAACAGTGTGAAGTAGGTGATAGATTGTTATTTTCCAATAACCTGAAACTAGTTAGGCTGCAAGCAAACTCTCCAACCAAATTCCATAAGAACTTATTAAACAGTCATACAAAAAATCCTGGCTTTCTATTTTTGGGGGGACTGAAACACCTTTTTAAAAGGTGTCTAAAGCAAATGTGACAATATTCAAATCATATATAAAGGAGACCAAGACTCGTCTGGATGGATTTGTTTGGAACCAAGCCTGGAGAGCAATGTTTCAGTGTACAGAACATATTTGAGGCTGGTTAGATTCTTAGTCAATTAATGCAGGTTAGAGGGGTGTCTCTAAAAGTCTTTTGTCCAGATAATATATTTCCAATATTGTTAATTATACCAATGAGAACTCATTTCTGACAATCATTAGCTAATAAGCATTAATTTTACAAATGAAAATCCATTATAGTTATTCAAAATAGCAAAATCTCTTTTTTCTAAATCAAGTTAAGGATAGCAGAGGCTTGTAGCTGTTTCTGAAGAGTGACATTTCTCATTAAAATGTATCTGACCACCGCTGGAATGTGAATTTCAGAACAGAGAATTCTTTAAACTGTAACTTAAACCATTATTTATATTTACCTGATATCGCACTGTTTATAACTGAATTATTTTAAACTAAATTATAGACATCATTACACAAAAAATTAGTATAATATAGCTTGACTGTTGGGAAATCATGGTAGATTTTTAAAATTAATTCAGGTCATAAATGCACTAGTAATGATGAGTAAGTCTAAAGTGTGTGTAGGGGGCATCTGTTCATTAGAATATGTTACCACTAAAAAGAACATGGCTTAAAATTCACACAGCAAACCAAACCAAACAACAACAACAACAACAACAAAAGACTTCCCTGAAGAAATCAGTCTGTAGTCCATGTCATAACAATTAAATAGTTCTTTCTTCTATGTTCCCAAAGCATTATGTACATTTGACTACTGTAGCTATTGTAATTGTTTGAAAAGGATGCTTTATCTTCACATTTGAATAAGTTTTCCAGAGTATGCATGTTGGAATATGAAAGTGACTGAATCCCTCACTTCCATGCACTGAATTAAGTTTCTAAGAATTCTTCTCTGTGTCCTGGTAGACCCATAAGGCAGAAGAAGATTATAAGAGGTCAGAGACTATGAAAAGAAGTGATTAGTGAAGAAATTTCTTTAAAGGAAGTTGTTACTATAATCACAGTTCACACTCTCCTTTTGGACAAGGGGTGGGGGTAGTAATCTATAGAAATGCCAAGGTTACGTCCCTAACTCATAACTGAGAGAAGCCAAACAGACAGTGGGCTGAGGACTGTTAGAGAGTGAGGGAAGGTTGGGCTAATTGCTTTGGTAGTAGAGTCAGAGAGTAAGAGCTGCTGTACTATACTGGGGAAATATTATGAAAACCAAAATATCCTCCCAGACCAGGAAACCTCTCCATGAAGGTAGAAGATAAAACAATTTTACTATTGAATAAGCATTAAACCAGAATATGAAGCCCAACACAAGCAGTTCACTAAGCAGATTGCAAAGATAGAAAGAAATCCCACCCTATGTATAGCCAAGCAGATACAAACCATTTCATATATGTCTCAAGATAAATAACTAGTCCTCAAATAAGAGGACTTGACAGCATCATCTATCATACATAGATCATCCTAGATTCACCCGATATTGGGGTGACCCTCTGTGTTAGTAAATTGGCTTTATCCAAAGGAAAAGTAAACTTTTTATATCTTTATGACAGAGGGTAGTTTTGCAACATGATGCTGACCAGTTCACCTAGGAGTTGGGCTCCTCACCTGCCACTGGGGAAGAGAAGTGTTGTTTTCCTTAATTACATTTCAAGGAAATGACCCCCGTGTGCTCCAGAAAGACATTTTTGGTTTTTAACACTGGCAAGTGGCTTATTTAGGCTTTAAAAAGAACTTGCATACATCTCAAAGGGATAGAGAATTTACAATTATAAGTTTTCTGAAGAAAATGCTCTGAAAGAAAGGGAGGGAGTATTTTCCCTTTTGGCAACAGGGAAAACAATCTTTTTTTTTTTCCTTCTAGATTTCTCTTTCCACTTACAACTGGAATCAGCCTGCTTACCTAAAATCTGTTGGGACAAGGGATGGGTGAACGCTTCCTGTTGACCAGCTGTGGCCCAGAAAGAGAAATACATGTGTGGTTGGTGATTGCATGTCCTGTCCTATAGGATCATGTGGGAGAATAGGGGGACCTCAGCAGAAAGACCTAAAAGTCTCACATTTGATGCCCAGTGGCTGTGGAAGGAGACCCTAAATTAGAAGTGCCTCTGCCCACCTAAAGGAAGTGTTGGGAAGAAGGCCCTGCAAAAAAAAAAAATGAAGAACACAGACAAGAAAGAATTTGCTTCTCTTATCTACTAGGCCCACCCAGGGAAGCCACTTAACTATATAAGGCCCAAGAGAGTGAAAATAGGCAAGACCTGTCCTATCCCCCTATTCCTCCTTCCTCCCTAGGTTTTACAGCTGTCTAGCTCATTGATTGCTAAAAAATGGAGATGAAGTCTGAGGGAGAGAGTAGAAATCCACCTCCTCCCACCCCCACTGGAAATGTCCAACCTGAGACATGCCTGAAAAGAGGTGATTTCCTGCTTCTCAGATGTATGCATATATGTTTATTTGTCTTCCTGATTATAAATTCAATCCATGTTCATTATATAAAATACAAAAATGGAGAGGGGCACCTGGGTGGCTCAGTTGGTTAAGTGTCTGACTTCAACTCAGGTCATGATCTCAAGGTCAATGAGTTCGAGCCCCACATAGGACTCTTGCTAACAGCTCAGAGCCTGGAGCGTGCTTCAGATTCTGTGTCTCCCTCTCTCTCTCTGCTCCTCCCCTGCTAGCACTCTGTCTCTCTCTGCCTCTCAAAAATGAATAAACGTTAAAAAAATACAAAGAAGGAGAAAGAAAAAGATGGGGGGAAAAGTTAGCAGAAGTTATTTAATATTCCTCCATAATGAAACATTTAGTGTATAAAATTAAATTTTAATTCTAGTATCTATAAAATTATATATTCTGCTATTCTTCAAGAATGCAGAATAATAGTTAAGGATATATGCCTTGGACTTTTAAAACTGAGCCCAGTCATTTAATAGTTGTATGATATTGGCAATTTATTTAACTTCTCTGTTCCCCAAATTTCTTACATATAAAATGAGGCTTAAAAAATGCACATAATCGACTTGTTCTGAAGATTAGTACCAGCAAATTACTGTAAAGCATTTATTAAGGAACCTGATATATAATACATGATCCACAATGAAACTAGCATTACTAAGAAATCACAAGAATTTTCCAACATTCTTGAATACTTATGGACTATTGAAAATAAAAAGCGCTTGTTAAGAAGGGTATGTTCTCACCACACACACACACACACACGCACACACAAATGGTAATTATGTGAGATAATAGAGGTGTTAAGTAACCTTATAGTAATCATTTTGTAGTATATATGTGTATCAAATCGTCACATTGTACCCTTTAAATTTATATGTTATATGTCAGTTATATCTCAATAAAGCTGGAAAAATACATACAGAAGAAAAGAGAAAATTTAAAGTGTAAACCATCAACCTGAATATAGATTTACTATAATTTTCAAATTTTCTCATCTTAAAATTTCTGCTGGAGTCTGTATACTGCTTAACATTCTTATCTATACATTGTGTGCTCATCTCTATTGCCTTTGAATAATTTACAACAAAAACAATTACTATGACAAAGGATAATAGAATTTTCAAAAAATTAAAAGAATAATAGTGTTTTTCATTTCCTTTTTCCTCCATTTTGCATAAAACCTGCCAATAGTAGTAACTAAAAATATAAAAACACGTGAATGAATGAGCAAATTGATAGAATGAATAGATAGTTAGATATATAAATGAAGGATTGCCTTTTTCAAGACGTTGCTGTTTATACATTTCAGGTTTCTTTTCTTTGAAAGCCAGATAAGAAATAAATAGTATAGGATTTGAATCTGACCTGATTGTATACAAAATTTGCTAAAGCTTTTAAGTTGCACATAATACTTAGTAAACTATTCATATGATAACAAGTATAAAGTTCCCTTTTGAGGAATCTTTAACTAAGCAAGTTCATGCAACATTAAACCTTACTGTAGAACTTTCTGGAATTGGCCTGGTAATTCTGTTTACAGGAAAAAAAAATGGAGCTTCGGTTTTGTTTCATTACAGAATTAGCAGTCTCGTTAATGAATAGGAAACGGTTCTTGCTTCACACGAGTAGAAGCATTATAAAGCAAGAATGATGGCTTAGCTCAGAGGTTCCCAAACTTTTTTGCACATTAGCATTACTTTGGGATTTTTAAAAAATTTCAAAGCTTAGGCCTTATCCCAGACCAATGAAATCATAATCTCTATCCCAGACCAATTAAGTCATAATCTCTGAGGATGAGACAGAGACACTTATTTTTTGGTATTTTACTTTTCTTGAAGCTTTCAGCTAAATGTAGGCAAGTCTGGGAACCAACGGCTTAGCAGATGGCTCAAGTTTCTGGCTTACATTAGCAGTAAGAGTAGGCACTCTGCAGTAATTTTAATATTCCACCAAGCACTGTTAAAGCTTTATTTGCATGTCTACTAAATCTACTAAGGAAAACATTTATCTTTGGAAAAACCAATGTACATATTTATTACACTTTTACAATTGCTCTACCAAGTGGTAAGAATGTATTTATCTGTTATGGAAATAACCACATCTGAATAGACCTGCAAATAGTATATTTACAACCATTTAGCTTCATGTTATAATATTATGCAAATAAGCCCCATGAATACAGTAAGCAGTACAGTTTACAAAGTTCTTTAATATTACCTCAGATTACTTTTTTTTGAAAAAAGAAACTTGTATCTTTCTCAAGGCTTCAAATTATAATTTAATAAAGAGGAACTTAAGCTCCTTTATCATTTTTATAATACCTATGCATTTTAATTTCTCACCAAATCTAAAATTAAAAACTACATCATCAAAAGAAAATGACTTTCTCATATTTGCTTACTATATAGATACATTCTTAGATTAACATAGATCACAAGAAAACATAAAGAAAAGGCATAGACAATAATGTTTGTTTGTGTACACAGGAAACATTTTCTGATAACCATTCTCCTCCATTTTCTGGATGCAATTTCATTTCCCTACAGAATCTAGAGGAAAGTGGAGAGAAGGGGAAAATAGGGCAATTCTGATGTGGGTGAGGTTTCTTTCTCTTGTTTGGCAGATGCTAAAGTTGACACCTCTGGGTGGGTCTCAAAGGTGGTTAAAGCTGACAACCTATTTTTAGGGTACTATTGTTGATTTTTCAGAGGCTCTCTGCTGGGCCCGCCTCTCCTCAGTTCCAATGATCTAGGTGGAACCCTTTGGTACCTCCTTTATAATCCATGGACATATTTTGTTTTTAAGTAGGCCTCATGCCCAGGACAAAGCCCAATGCAGGGCTTGAACTCACAACCCTGAGATCAAGACCTGAGCTGAGACAATGAGTCAGACACTCATCAGACTGAGCCACCCAGGAGCCCCAAGGATAATCATCTAATGTTGAAGAACGCTGTCAATTACCAGGGGTTCTAAGAGATTAGAGCCAAGATGACCATACACTCATGCCCCCCCAAATGGATGTTTGGTGCCTGCAAAACATGTCCCAAAAATTAGTAATCTCTAGGAATCTTGGTCAATGTCAACACATCATCCCATTCTCAACTTTCTCAGCACAAAAGCTAGTCAGCCAACCTTTCTCTTACTCTCTGTTTCCAGAGTAGTCACATCTCTGGCTTCTGTTCCTTGATAAAGAGGCAAGGAACAATTTCTGTAAACTATTTCGTTTGTAAAATTTGTGTATGTAGAGAAGTGATTTTTATACACCCAGTTACCTTGCATTTATTTTCTCATGCTTCATTCAAAATTGAGATGAATCCTTGTTTCCTTTTTTTCCCCTTAAATTACCAGGGAACAAACTAATGGCTGCTGGTGGAGAGGTGGGAAGGGGGACGGGTGAAATAGATAAAAGGGCTTAAGAGTATGCTTATTGTGATGAACACTGAGTAATATATAGAATTGTTGAATCATTATATTGCGCACTTGAAACAAATACAATACTAAATATTAATTACACTTCAATAAAGAAAAGAGAAAAACTAAGATGAGTTTCATTCTAATATCCTGCTGCTTATATTTCTGCGTTTATGCACTTTCTACTAAATCTTTTATGAAACAAGGTATCAAAATATGCAAACCTAAATACTTCACTACGTGTAAACAATGAAATCTGGAGCTTTAAAGCCCAGTAAAACTTGTTGATCTGTGCTGTTGAGGTCAAGAAGGTTGACATACGATAAGGAGCTGTAAGTACTTTAAATAAAAAGGAAAATGTACAGAAGGTAAAGGAAGTAGAGATGAAGGAATAGAAAATTCTTAAAAGAAGTTAACGAAACATTAGAATGGGAATAATATTTGAAGTGAACTTTAAGGAATACAGGGATTTCATTGGTATAGTACAACTCTCAGTGTTTGGAAACATATTCTCCTCTCCTGATGACACACTTCTGCTTAGAACCTACTTACTGTTAATAGCTCCAGATAAATCAACACAAGAGTTAAAACCAAGTAATTAAACTGCCATTTTACGATAGAACAACTCATGTGATGACTTATCTTTACCCATTCTCCTTAGAATATTTTTTTAATGGAAGTACAATTATAATTTATGGAAAGTAAAGAAATAAACCTTCATTGTCAGTCATTTATATTGAAATCAATAACTACAACATCATCTCTTCCAAAAACTCTGCCTTCAGGTATAATTTAATTGGCCACTTACATTTCATAACATATATCTGACACTGCTATCATGATTGTCATATTTCTTGATTCTTTAAAATGCTAAGGTTCAATAACTGTATATTAACTAATAATTAAAATGTTTCAAAAGCTGACAGTCAATGAATTTTTGTGTACAAACCTGTAATAATAATGGCTAACATTTACTGAGGGTTTACTGTAAACTGGGGATGATCTAAGGGATTTACATGCATGATCTCCTTCCATTTTTATATAACCCTATGGAGCTAGTTATTATAATCATCTCCATCATTCAAATTAACAAAAGGAGGCCCAGAAGCATCATAATTTCTCAAGGTCACAGACCCACATTCTAGCCGTGGCAAGATAAGTTCAGTGCCATGTTCTTAACCATGACAACTAATTGCTGTCTCCTTTTTCCACCTATAACATAAGCATCTTTTTCCACCTATAGCATAGGCATTCCAGTCAAACTGGAATTTTTACCTAATTAAATATTACACCTGTATTGTATACATTTACTTGTATATAACTATTCCTTATTATGAAATTAGAAGAATTTTGTAGCCTGTTAGAAATAGATTATTTATAATATTGTTCCACAGATTACATATCCTTTTGTTAAAAAGAGAAGTGGTAGTTATCTATATATCTGTATGGTATTTATCGACATATAGTTTCATTACCTGTGCCAAGAAGTAAAAAATTTTTATAAAAAGGGCACCTGTTCTACTCAGTTTAAAGCACCCATAATAGCACCTGCACTCACAATAAATGTATAATACATGTTGAGGAAATGGATGGATAAATGAATAAATGAATGAATGTCTTAAGTTGCATACAGTTCAGTTAATATATTTAATACATGAACATATATACCTGTGTTTATTTTTGTTTTAATATTTTAAGAATTATAGTTAATTTTCAATTTGTTTTTAATCACTCATGTAATGTAAAGATGTTCATTTGACTTTAAAGGAAATGAATGTGGACATAGTTCATAATTCCTTTCTTTAACGCTCAGAGGATAGATTTCCCACTGGCTAGGATGTCAGCTATCATCAAGATAAAAGCTGTCCCTAATAGAAGAAAATAATCATGGTGTATACGAACGTTAACATGAGCGGAAAATTATGCAAATAAAAAAATCAGCTGAAGACCAGTGGGGAGGAGCATCTGGGTGGCTCAATCGATTAAGCATCCAACTTTGGCTCAAATCATGATCTCGCAATTCCTGGGTTCAAGCCCTGCGTTGAGCTCTGTGCTGACAGCTCAGAGCCTGGAACCTGTTTTGATTTCTGTGTCTCCCTCTCTTTGCCCCTCCCCTGCTCATGCTCTTTCTCTCAAACATCAAATAAGCATTAAAAAATTAAAAACCGGCAGTGGAGAGATAAGAAATTTCAGTGTCAAGCACTGCTTCTTTCTGTCATGGTTAAAATGCTCCCAGTTTATGTGAAATCTAAGATTGATTCTCTTTCACTTGGAAGAATTTTACTATACCCAAAGGGAGAACTGTAAGATTACCACTCTTACTACAATCAAAACATCAGGAATGAAAATCCTACCCACTGGCACAATATATATTTTAATAATCTATAATACATCCAAATCAGTAATACTGCTGTAAGTTGTCATTGATAATAGAGCTATTTCAAAATTTCATTTCAACACTGCTTATGGCCTAGAATTTCAAAGCAAACAACCAAGAATCCCTGACTCCTGCATCGTTAAGTACAGATTCAATTCCAGAAAGTATATTGCCATTATTTTACAATTCTGAACATATTTTAGCTAGAATGCGACATTATTGGGTGTGGGTTTTATGGTTTCTTATCCCTGTCATATGTTCTGTAAAATGAATGGTACATTACGATGATGACTACAAGGAATGGTTTTGGTATACATTTATAAATCACTAATAAAATTATTGTTGTATTGGTATGATGGTTCTGTTAAGATTTGAAATAGATTCATTTGTTTTTCTAGGGACAACCAAACAAATAACTATAAACATAAGATGGAGGAAGCAGGAATAGGGATCCATAGCAAGAGTCAGAAAACCTGAAATATGAGTGATCTACCAAAACATTTAAAACAATCCCTTGAAGGCCACATTGAATATCAACAAACCAGTGTGCTTTAGGAATGCTGTTCTGGAGAAATATAATCTTAGGAAATGCTGTTTACTTCATAATTTACTTGAATAAATACTGTTTCATTGTCTTCAAAAATGGATCTGTCAAGAGTTAACAGAGCAAGTCAATATCTATCAACATTTATTGATGTAAGTATTGTGAAATGGTGAAACTACTTTTGTGTCAAAGAAGGATAATAGGGCAAAGACAAAAGTTTCTTACCAAGGAATTGTATTAGATTCACATAGGCTAGTAGCTGACTGCAGTATTTTGAATATACTTTTCTGATTCCTAAAGGTGTGAAAATAAGCCAGAGTGTGAAATATCCAACTTTTAACCAGGATATTTGAGAAGTATGTATTCTCTTCTTATATTCACCATTGCCGGTGTTGATACTGTTGAATATTCTCTATACATGAATGATGCAGTGAAGGGCTGGTATCCTAACTCTATTTGGGTTCCTTCTCCAATAAGCTAACACTTAATTTGAATCTGACAAAGTAAATCATTCCAAATTCAAATTCCCCTCTCCACTCTACAAAGACACAGAGATGTAGCAACTAATGTTCATTTTGAGACTAGAGGAGGGCACAGCTGTTCCAGTCAGACTTTAGTGCAAGAAAATAGCATGGACTATACATAAAGGGGCAAGAAAAATTTAACTATTATGTTCAAGAAATTCATATCTGGTTCAGAGCCTAAAATAACCATTGTACAAATTCTGGAAAGTGACATCATCTTTCAAGTTGTATCATCTAAAATGTCACAAGTATTTAAAATTATCAAGAGCAGGATAAAAGGAGGCAAAATTGTGGAAATATAAAAACTCCATTGAGGAGAGATAAATAGTGCACAAATAATGCTCTAAGATTCTTTTCTCTAAAGGATCCCTTTCCAGCTTCAGTAAGTAAACAGACATAGGGTTCCACGTGTTTCAGATGGATCAGCAATGACACAAGAATTCAACAAACCCAATTTATCTGCTGAGCCAACAGACTGATGCATACAGGCATTAACTACCACTTACAGACAGTAAGATATATGTATATAAAAATGTTAAACCATGTACCTTCATAGGTGAATCAGAATGAGAATTCATTATGTTGACTTTCTCATGTTAGCTGATATTTAAGAATTCCTATATCTGGCATTTAGATAGTGAGTCATTTCTCTCTGTCAAGAGCATATAGAACAGCCTTACTTACTCATAGAATTATGTAGGAGAGAGATGAAGAAACACCAGATGACTCCAATTATCACAACTACCATTTCCTTTTTAATAATATAGAACTTCCTGAATGAAACATATATTAAATAGTTAACTGCAGCAAATAATACATAGTCAAATCTTACCAAATGAAACAGTGTTTACTTGGCAATCTCAGTGATCTACTAAAATTTAAGATTAAGGAAGAATCTCTTAAATAGCCAAATTGGTATCTCCAAGTTTGCTCCATATAGAGCATTTAACTCCTTCTTATAAATAAAAGATTGACACTAGTGTTTTCAAATTAACAGTAAATTAGAAAGCTCTAATCTGAAAGCTTCCTAACAGCAGATTAAGAAAAAGAAGGACAAATTAGACTTTGACAACTAAGAATAAAGACATAAAAAAATCAAATAACAAAGTAATTAATTAAAAAATTATAGCCCTTTGTAGTACATTAATATTCTGGCATCCTACCTCAATAGTCCTTGAGAATATCTTTGTATAAAGAAGAGTATATTAGAGGTACCTGGTGGCTCAGTCGGTTAAGTATCTGACTTTTGATTTTGGCTCAGGTCATAATCTCATGGGTTCATGAGATCAAGCCTCTTGTGGGGCTCTGCTCTGCCCTGACAGCTTGGTGCCTGCTTGGAATTCTTTCTTTCCCTCTCTCTCTGCCCCTCCCCAGAGTACGTGCGCACGCGCATGTGCTCTCTCTCTCCAAACATATAAATGACTTGAAAAACAATAAAGAAGAGCATACTAGATGTCAGATTGAAGATTAATTACTGATCTATACATTTATTTAACAATCTTTTCTTGAGATATTATGTGACAGGCACTGTAGAAAGGGACAGAACAATACAATCACTAAACCCAGAAAAACTTAACATAAATCCTTGAAGAATCAACAATTGAGTAAGAAAATACATTGGATTTCTACTACTCCTGAGAAAACAGAAGTCAGACTCTTCGACTGGTGGTTTACAAAGTAGGATCTCAGGATGGGGAAAGGCTCTTTGTCATTGACTCTAATTTAACTTCTTAAATTTTATCTCCTCAAGTTTCTCACCTTTCTATTACTGTTGGTACTAATTTGTGATCCACACAAAAGGCTTTCAGAATATACAGCTCTGGCTCAAATAGGCACAAAAAGCCCCTCAATTTGTCTTTTTGTTAGAGTAGGAAGTTACTTAGGTTCTAACAGGGTACCTGGAGGTTAGCAAGGAGGAAGTCATGGCCAGATATCAGTAAGGACAAAGGATTGTCCTGGCAGCACTCCACAGAAATGGGATCCAACCAGACAGGTCCAAGATGGCAGATGCCATGACCGGAAATCCCTGACCAAATTAGGAAGTAGAAGCTCATAAACTCTGCTTCACACCCCAAGTAATAAATACCCTACCCTCTAGTTAACACCTGCCAATAAAAAATAGAAACCTAACCCCCCAGAGTGTGTAGTGAGCTTTCCCTCTCCCCTATTTTCATATCTCTAGTATATTTTTGCCTTAATAAACTTTCCTGCTTGTGTCACTTATCTGCTGTTGTGTGTGTCTTTCCTTGAATTCGCTCTTGTGACAAGACCAAGAACCTTAACCGACTCCTTTGGGTCTGGCTGGGTCTAGGCCTCAGGGTTCAGGGTCTCTCTCCAGTTCACCCAACATCTTGGTATTGCTGAAATAAACTGGAGTTTTAAAAAGTCTTTTCTAAACATTAATGGATGACTACGTGGGAAAAAAATGATGAATACAAAAAAAAAATGTTTAGTCCTAAATACATATCCTATGGCAGAACTTGTAGTCTGGTGCAGTGAGGAGCTGCAAATCAGACCTTCCCATGATCCCCTCCTCAGGTTTGATCATTTGGTAGAATGGCTAACAAAGCTCAGGAAACCATTTACATACATTAATTGGTTTATCATAATGGATAATAAACATAATAATATAAGATATACATATGCTACAATACGAATGAAATATACGATAATGAAGATGATAACCGTTGAAGAAGGACTGAGAGTGAGGTCTGGAAGGATCCTCAAGCACAGGAGTTTCTGTTTCTGTGGACGTGAGGTGTGTCAACGTCCCAGCATTTGGATACATTCACCAATGAAGAAGTTTATTAAATCTCTTTATTCAGGAGTTTTTATAAAGCTTAATATCCAGCCCTTCCCCCTTCCCATAAGCTGCTTTTCAGGTAAAAAATTCCAACTCTCTAATCTCTTGGTATTTCTGGTGGCCAGCCCCATCCTGAGGCTATCTAGGGCACATCCTCAGTCATCATTAGCATAAACACTTATATACTCAAAGAGGTTTCTTATAAATAACAAAACACTCCAGTTCACTGGGGAAGTTCCAAGTGTTTTGGGGGCAGAGCTTGCCTGGGAATGAGAGACAAAGAAGAAATACATTTCTTATTACACCACAGACTCTTATCACCATCTCACACACTAAACTAACCCAAAAGAGATCAGGCACAAGCAAAAACTACAAAACATTTAGAAGAAAATATAGCAAAAAACATTTGTGACCCTGTATTAGGCAAAGACATTTTAGCACCATCTATAATAGAAAATAATAATAAATTGGACTTCATAAAAATTACAAACATTTGTAAAACAAACACTATCACCTTCGCCCTAAAATGAAAAGGTGAGACCCCGAGTAGGAGAAAATATTTTCAAACCATAATGTTATAAGAGGTTTTTATCCAGGATATAAAAAAATTCTTACATATCAATAATAACAAGAGAATCTCCCCAGATTAAATATTTTATTATAATAGAATTTACAGGAGGGAGGGCAAGATGGCGGAGAAGTAGGGAGCTCTGTAATCTTCGCCTGCCCGAATCTATTGAACTGAGAAGGACTGAAGGGATAATACTCTGATTTGTAAGTGGGGGAAGAGAAGAAACAGACTCCAGAAAGTAGACAATCTCAAAGATGCCTGAGTGATTGATTGTGAACTGGGAAATTGGAGGATGGGCCGGCCCCGGAGAGACAAGGGGAAGAGAAAGAAAACGCTCATAAAACCATCTCTAAAAAAGAGAAAAACCTTGCCCCGTGACGGAGAGACATTGTCTCCCCATATATAACCGCTGGGCACGGGGAGAGAAATCCGTACCATCTGGCTGGTGAATTCTTCCTTGGGCACTGCGGCAGTGGCGCCCATTCCAGGCGGCACCGGGAAAGGCAGCCCTGCCTCCTGCGAGACCCGGTGGCATCTCCCGTTCCAGGCGGCACTGGGAAAGGCAGCCCCCGCCACCTGTGTGACCCCGCTGGGAGGCTGGTTGCCAGAGGGAGTGCACTCATCTCTGGTGGCAGTGTTTAACTGCATGGACTAGGATTTGGAAGTGAGGTGGAGCTTGGAAAATAGTTTGGCTTGCCCACGGCACAGGGAGATCGGACTGAGAAGAGTGGCTTGTAACGCTTGGTTTGAGCAGAGCTTGAAGTGCTGCCATTCTTCTCCCTGCAACCACCAAGGCAGGGCCTGGGAGAGCAGCACCCAAGACCTGACCTACCTACACCAAACCACGCCATCTGCATGGGAGGCTGCATTTTTTCTTTTTCTTTTTCATTTTCTTCTTCTTTTCTCCTGCCATCCAGATATATTTCCATTATCTCATTCTTATCTCTCCTCTCAGCTGGTTATATGCTTTTAGACTGTCCATAGTCTTTTGCTGTCTCTGTCCCCACCTTGTTTTAGTTTTTGTTTTATTTTTTCTTTTTTTTCTTTCTTTTCTTCTCTTCTTTCATTTCTTTCCTTTCCTTTTCTTTACTTCCTTTCCCCTTTTGCTTTGCTTGTTTGTTTGATTTATCTGTGTGTTTGTATGCTTTTGTTCCCTGTATGTTAGTCTGTTTTCCTTTTCAGGGCTACCTCAAGAAACAAGCCAAAGTACACATGGTGGAGAGTCCCAAATATCATTGACCAGGGAAGTAATATAATCAAAGGCACAACAAGAGAAGTCGAGAGACACCATTAAAAGAACACTTTCTGAAACGACAAGCCCTGGACAGTCAATGAGCCTCCTTTAATAGAGCAATACTAACAGGTGCACAGTGCATAATGAGCTTTTAAAACTGACCAGAGACAGAAAGCTAGCCAAAATGACAAAACGGAAGAACTCTCCTCTAAAGAAACTCCAGGAAGAAGTCACAGCCACAGAAATGCTCAAAACAGATTTAAGCAACATAACTGAACAAGAATTTAGAACAATTGTCATAAAATTAATCGCTGGACTTGAAAAAAACATCAAAGAAGCTATTGATACACAGACTAGGGACTTTCAAAATAGCTGTGACGAGTTAAAAAAGGCTATAAATGAGGTGCATAATAAAATGGAGGCGGCCACTGCACAGACTGAAGAGGCAGAAAGGAGAATAAGTGAATTAGAAGATACAGTTGTAGCAAAAGAGGAAGTCAAGAAAAAGAGAGAGAAATTGATACAGGAGGATGAAAAGAGAATTCGAGACCTGAGTGATAGAGTCAAAGGGAACAATATCCGTATCATAGGAATTCCTGAAGATGAAGAAAGA
>CM053559.1:70391952-70490047 GCA_028646485.1 Cryptoprocta ferox
TTAAAATGTCATTATTACCCAAAGCAATCTACACATTCAATGCAATACCAATTAAAATTGCACCAACATTCTTCTCAAAGCTAGAACAAACTATCCTAAAATTCGTATGGAACCACAAAAAAACCCGAATAGCCAAAGTAATACTGAAGAAGAAAACCAAAACGAGAGGCATCACAATCCCAGACTTTAGACTCTCCTACAAAGCTGTCATCACCAAGACAGTATGGTACTGGCACAAAAACAGACACATAGACCAATGGAATAGATTAGAGAGCCCAAAACTGGACCCACAAATGTACGGCCAATTAATCTTTGACAAAGGAGGAAAGAGTATCCAATGGCAAAAAGATAGCCTCTTTAATAGGTGGTGCTGGGAGAACTGGACAGCAACATGCAGAAGAATGAAACTAGACCACTCTCTTACACCATACACAAAAATAAACTCCAAATGGATGAAGGACCTGAATGTGACCCTAGAGGAGAATGCCGGAAACAACCTCTTTGACCTCAACCGCAGCAATTTCCTACTCGACACATCCCCAAATGCAAGGGAATCAAGAACCAAAATAAACTATTGGGACCTCATCAAGATCAAAAGCTTCTGCACTGCAAAGGAAACAATCAAAAAAACTAATAGGCAACCGATGGAATGGGAAAAGATAGTTGCAAATGACAGATCGTATAAAGGGCTAGTATCAAAAATCTACAAGGTACTCACCAAACTCCACACCTGAAAAACAAACAATCCAGTGAAGAAATGGGAGAAGACATGAAGAGACACTTCTCCAAAGAGGACATCCAGATGGCTAACAAACACATGAAACAATGCTCAGCATCACTCATCATCAGGGAAATACAAATCAAAACCACACTGAGATACCACCTCATGCCAGTCTGAGTGGCCAAAATGAACAACTCAAGAGACTATAGTTGCTGGTGAGAATGTGGAGAAATGGGCACCCTCCTACACTGTTGGTGGGAATGTAAACTGGTACCAGCCACTCTGGAAAACAGTGTTGAGGTTCCTCAAAAAACTATCAGTAGAACTCGCCTATGACCCAGCAGTAGCACTGCTGGGGATTTACCCAAGGGATACAGAAATGCTGACGCATAGGGGCACATGTACCCCAATGTTTACAGCAGCACTTTCAACAATAGCCAAATCATGGAAAGAGCCTAAATGTCCATCAACTGATGAAAGGATCAAGAAGATGTGGGTTATCTATACAATGGAATACTACATGGCAATGAGAAAGAATGAAATCTGGCCATTCGTAGCAAAGTGGATGGACCTTGAGGGTGTCATGCTAAGCGAAATAAGTCAGGCAGAGAAGGACAGATACCACATGTTTTCACTCATAGGTCTAACAGGAGAAACCTAACAGAGGACCATGGGGAGGGGAAGGAGGAAAAAGAGTTAGGGAGAGGGAGGGAGACAAAGCACGAGAGACTCTTGAATACTGAAAACAAACAAATTAAAAAGGAGTAACTTACTGATACTTGCTACAATACAAATGAAACTTAAAAACATGCTAAGGGAAAGAAGCCAGAAGGGAAGATTTTATTATTTTATGATTCCATATATATGGAATGCCCAGAAAAGGCAATACAGAGAAAAGAAATCAGTGGATGCCTGACACTAGAGATGTGAACAGGGATTGGCCACAATTGGTCAGAAAAGATATTCTGGGAGTGATGCTACAGTTCTAAAACTAGATTGTGGTAATGGTTGTACAACTTTGTTACTAAAATCATTGATGGGTTCATGTAAAATGAGTACCATTTTATGGTAAATAATTTATATCACAAAGCTGTTTAGAAAGACATATTCCTGATTTTCCATAATTAATATTTTCTCAGAGTTTGAAGGCCCCATAGTAACCCAATTAATCTGGATTGTTTTACTTGATAGTTTCTATACAATCTCCACATGGAAATAACCACTCTACAGGTTCCTAGGTAGAAGCCATCTATTAGTAATATGCAACAATAATTACCAAGGGAATAAGAGCTGTGTTTTTGATTTTTCTTTTTCTAAAAGTTTTACTTAGAGGCCTTCTTAGCTTGGGTTTACATTCTGAAACACATGCTATTTCTTCAGTTGATGGACACCATGAGTGATTTCACTTCCAGAGATCCAAACCCCATTATAGAAGAACTGTCTTTTCCCTCAGCTTAAGCCCTAAATATGAATACATGAGTTATATTTGATAGAAGAGTGATTCTCTTCTTCAAAATTTATAAATTAACAGTTACAATCAAATAGCCTCAAATTGTGTTGTGGGATTTTAGAGGAGGGAGCTAAGACTTGCCTGTCAGTAGACAATAATATGGAGTCATGAAAATCAAATGGCTGTTGCCCAGCCTGGGGTAGTGGAAAAGAACATTCTAAGCAAAGTAGGTAAGTAGATAGCATGAATAAAAGTTTAGTGGAATTGCTTCCTTTTTTTAAAAAAAACAAGATGTTCAATAAATATTTATTATAATGAAATGCATTTAGTGAATAAGATATCTAATGTAGCTAGGGTATGAGGCATCATTGAGAGACTTGAGTTAGACTGTCTCTAACAGAGACAATAAAAACCTAGTCTATGCTAAAAAAATAAGAGTTTTTAATATCTTTTTTTAAACAAATAAATGGCAACTGATTTCCTGTTATAGAGAGCTGACTTTAGGGGTTCTGTAGAGAAATTTTGGCATGAGGAGAAACATGTCAGTCTAAAAGGCTAGGAGGCTGCTGGTACAGAGTGTTGCATAGTCACTCCATATTATTATGGCCTATATTAAACATACAGTTTATGAAGATGAGTAGAGATGATAGCCACTATTTTTAAAAACTTTTTTTCATTTATTTATTTTTGAGAGAGAGAGACAGAGCACAAGTGGGGGAGGGGCAGATAGAGAATGAGACACAGAACCCGAAGCAGGCTCAAGGATTTGAGCCATCAGCACAGAGCCCGATGCAGGGCTTGAACTCACAAACCATGAGATCATGACCTGAGCTGAAATTAAGAGTCAGATGCTCAACTGACTGAGCCACCCCAGGTGGCCCCAGAATGCATTACTTAAGAAAGCAAAGTTACCTATAATGTATTTGAAATATTTGTATCATATTTTTATAATAATTTTTCATTAAAGCCCTAGCTTTTCTAATCTTAAATTTTCATACCTATTGGCAAAAAAATCCTTATTATTTACTTGGAATTCAAAACATGAAATTAAGCAGGATTTACACATACACATGTATACAAAATGGAAATAATAGATAAATCTAGGAAAATATAAAAATAAAAGTAAAGAAATATGCAAAAGTTAAATAATAAATGATAAGTATTTTTAAACAGGTTGACTCTGCAAAGATACAGAATCTATGTGTTTCTGGACAACATTATAATTAACATTTAGTAATTATTATGTTTTCACATTTGGTCTATTATATATCTGTCCTCCAGAAGCTTACAGAATATTGCTAGAGGCTAGGAAGAACAGGGTCATGTAGAGATAGAGCCAGCCCCATCTAATGCAAGCCATTTTAACACTCAGTAATTTCCCAGGGTGGCCATAGACTGTGGGTCTGCTTGTGAATTTTTAGCAACTTACACTGCTTCTAAATTAAATGATGGCAGCAGGAGCATTCATATGATTTGGATTATTGCTTCCTGCAAGATGAACTGATTATGTTCTATCAATAAGAGATCTTTCCTTGTGGCTCTCTTTAGAAAGTATCATAAAGCTAATCTAGTTGAAGTTGAATGTTGGAATACCATATATGCCTAAATAGAATTCCTTTTATTGGCCACAGAACATCTATCTGCTCTGGCCTTGTCCCATTTTTTGACCAAAGCTATAGCTTCACCAGTCAGTTCTCTTATAAAGCCACAGCACTAGTCAAAATGTAATAAAACCAGAGAAGATGGATGATTCAATGATCCATCTAGTCTATGTTATTAGGAAATGTTCAGAGTACATATCTCCAGAACAATCTGTTCCTTGAAGCAAGAGTCAATATTTTTCCCCCCAGCTGGCATGCCTAGCACCTAGCACATGCATGGTATATGGAAAGCCCTTCTTGGAACAATGAATGACAGGTCACCATATCATTTATATATAAAAGCATACCATATATTTTATGCAAACAAAGTCAGTTATTTATACAAAATTTCAATGTACCATTTTGTTACTATCTCCATAAATATTTAAATATAGCTTTGTAGTACAATATGTAGATAGAAAGTGGGGACTAAAGGTCATATTTCTCTTTTATCAGCTGCCACTTTTTTAGCTGAGGAGAAAGTTTTACAAATAAAGATGCTTTATTGATATAGTTGGGTTAGTTTCTTAAAGCGAGAAACAAAATAGGCCTTTTTTTTCCAAAAAAAATGAAATACCCCAAAACATAAAATATTCTTTCTGATATGGTTTACAAAGAGGCTTTAATGATTTCCTTCCAATGAGATTTCCAAATTTATGCTGAAAGAGGTCATCAATAAGTTCTCTGATGTACCTTGACTATGAGTGTGGTGTCATGGATAGTTATTTTAGTAAAAATTAGAGTCCAAGTATAATTTCTATGATACTCACCATCTCACTATGCATTTGTGCTATAAATTGCTAGCTCTCATTTCAGCTTTATTTTGATTTCCTTTTTACTTTTTCCCCCACATATACATCTTAGTTTCTGGAATAAATTTGTACTAGATATTTTTTTGTCTGATATGGCATATGTCTTTATTTTGTTTGAAGTTCAAAGCAATTGTGGCTTCGGGATTTGGATTATAAGCAAATGAATTGTTCTTAACTTCTGGTTAAAAAAAAGTCCATGCATCAGGGCAGCTCAGAACAAGAATGTGGCTGTCTATACTGTGGTCTTTGTTTTTTATTGACTAGTTCATTATGTATGAGAACATGTCCCACTTTTGTTAACCAGTCTGCTTACTCTTGCTAAATATCACATTCTTAAAAGGCCTTTGGAATTATAAACAATCTAAAGCTCTGTTGAGATTTGTGACTGTCATCCTTCTGGTTAGAATTGCACATGGATCATGCAGCAGAAGCAAAGATGCATCCATAATAGCTGTCAGCTAGAATGGTCATTAAGGGCTGTCGGCAGTCAAGATTCCTGTGCCAGATGGCACCTCAGGAACACTAGACAGAGCATGTGAAGCTGCCAAGATTCGTAGTGTGCCCTTTGAACTTAGAGCTGGTGCAAGAATAAACTAAAGCAAAAGTATCTGAGAGACTAAAACTATCAGCAGATGATTTTTAGTCCTAGTATCTTTTGTTTATATACAAAGAAATGTATATTGCTTATTATTATATTATATAAAATATAAGTTTCTAAAAGATATTTCTCATTATGATACTGTACTTCAAATGATTTTTTGTTTTTTGTGTCATGTTGAGAAGATATTTCAACCAACGTCTGATCGATGTTTTTTTTAAATTAATTTTATCCTTTCTTTATATCCTTATATCTGGAAATTATATTAGGCATCAATTTGCCTAATCACATAATAAGGCATGAATCACTTATTATATATCTATTTTTCATGCTTTTGAGATTACGTATTTACTACACTAGATTGTCCTACATCTTAGGGTTTCTTTCTCAAATATTAATGTGAATCAGAGTATAGAATGTTCTTTTGTATACTAGTAGCACACTGTTTTAATCGTTATCCTTTTGAAAAACATTTTAAAATTAGGTAGAAAAAATTTATTTTTCTCTTTTTTTACAAACTCATTTTAGTTTTGTCTACCTATGAATTCCTCCAAATATATTTTTAAATTATTTTGTCAAGTTCTTTAAAAAAATTGCCTATTTGAATAGTGATAGACATTACTTTAAATGTCACACTAATTTTGTGTAATTGGAAGGAAACAAAGAAGTTTGCTAATTGAAGACATAACTTTTTTTACAGCATGTATTTAGATTGTAGTCTTCCCTGGAAAATAATTTCTCTTTTTGAAGATGCACACATATTTAATTTAACAGATGCACTAGTTGAACATATCTGTTGCCTAAAGCTTACAAAGATAAAAATGTTATAAAGGAAATCTAACCAGGAGGACTTAACCTAACCCACTCTGCCTCCACCACCCTTCCCCAATAAAGACTGATTGCAAGATGCTGATGCACTGGCCTTACAAAATACCTGCTGATCCTCGAGGGGATGTTACTTCAGACTTAGGACTTCTGATGGGGCACTTGGGAAGTAGTGGGCAGTGGATTCATGGAGGAATATGCTGTTTTGGAGAGCTGTGTTGATTTGGAGGGGTACTTAATAACAGTAGTTTAGGGGAGGGGTGATAAAACCTGAGGGCCGAGGAGATTGGTTGCAGGAGGAACTCAGGAGACTATTTACTTGTCGTGGGTCAAAATATCTAGCAGCAGTGCCTTTGAGATGTAAACAAAATTCCAAGATAAGGAATGGTTGTTGAAAAATTAATAAATTAATTAATGAATTTTAACTTGTCCTCCAATTTCTTTCTAATATTAACACAAAACCTCTTTATCTAAGTTTTACATGGGTGTTAATCATGGAGACACTGAAGGGATAGCACAAGAAGGTGAGGGGACAATGGTCTCGTTTCGCTCATTAGTTCTAAAGTACTGGGGTCTTACCTGAAGTTTCTGATAGTCACTAATGGTAGGGAATAAGACCCAGGAGGGAACAGGCTGAGTTCCCAGGCTTTCCACACAGAGAAAACACAGGCAATATATTTTTCATCACAGAGCAAATATTTTTAGACTTGCTATGTTCCAACTACTCTGAGGGCTGGGGATACAGCAGAAATCAAGGTTAACAAGAAGAGGTGTTCTCATGGAATTAATATACTGCAGTATGGAAGACTGAAAATAAACAAAATTAATAAGTAGAATATATAATGTATCACTTTAAAACTGATAAATGGAGAAAAACAAAATGGAAAAGGAATAAGAAACGCTGAGACAGTAAAAGGAAATGAGGTCAGAAGTGAACAGGCTGCCGATTAGTTGGTAAATAACAGTGGCTTTTATTCTGAGCAAGTCATAAACCCACTGGAAAGTTTTGAGTAGGAAAGTGTGATGACCTGAATTTTGTTTTAAAATGATTGCTCTGACTGCTTGGCTAAAAATAGACAGTAGGGGGCATGAGTGGAATCAGAAAATTGGTCAGAAGCAATTCTAATCTAAACAAGAGTTGGAGGCTTTGACCAGACAGGGAGAAGAGACGGTGGTGAGAAGTCATGAGATTTTGAATGTTCTGAAAGTAGAGCTGACAGAATTTGCTGAAATATATATGAGGTATATAAATACAAAGCTTTAAGCTAGAGGAATGGAATTGAAATTCACTGAGAGGGGGAGAAAGTTTGAAAAGCAACTGGTTAGTTTGGAGAGAGTAGAAATCAGAAGATGGTTTTGGATAAATTATATTTTAGCTTCCTCTTAGATACAAAGTAGAGATTTTATACAGATGGTTTGGATATCTGAGTCTGATTTGGTAAGAGAGGTCTTGGATAGAAATAAGTTGTACTCATGTAGAGGTAGTAATCATGTAGAAATTATCATCAGAGTTGTAATCATGTAAAAAGGGTTTAAAGCCTTGAGACAGGATAAAATCACCAAAGGAGTAACTGTAGATAGAAATGAAGGCTAATGAATGAACCACTGACACTTTATGATATGCATTTGGAGAATGGAGTAGATCTAGCAAAAGAAGGTGAGAAGGAACACTAGTAAGGTAGGGGAAAGATGAGGAGATTGAGGTATCAAGGAAACCAAGTGAATGAACATTCCTTGTTTTCAGTAGTGTTAATGGACAGGTAAGATGCAAACTGAGAATTTACCATCAGTGATAGCAGAATGGAGAACACCACTGCCCCTGTTAAGATTGTTGTTAGCATAGTGGTTTCAAAGAGAATAGGTGGAGAGCAATTGAAATAATGATTATAAACAACTGCTGTGAAGAATTTTGCTATGGGGTAGTGCCTGGAAGGAAGTGGGGCTAAAAATACTTTCAGTTTTGTCTATCTGGTTTTTATTTTTATTATTTTAAGACAGAAGAAATAATACATCTCTATGCTGATAAAACAATCCAATATGGAAGAAAAATAGATGATGTAGGGATTGTTGAATAGTGACTAGTATAGGAGAAGTTAGGATCTAGTGAAAAAGTGTGAATTTAGTAAACAATAGAATTGGAAGCCTATATATTTAAATTGCCATTTGACCTGAAAATAAAAGGGAGAAATTTATTTAAGATATTTTATTAAAAATTCTTTAAAATGTATTTATTTAAGTTTTCCTTTAAATTTTAGTTAGCATACACTGTAATGGTAATTTTAGGTTTTCAATATAGTGATTCAACACTATACATCACCCAGTGTTCAGTACAAGTGCACTCCTTAATTCCCATCACCTAGGTAACCCATCTCCCCACCCACCTCCTTTCTGGTAACCATCAGTTGTTTCTCCATGTTAAAAGCTTGTTTCTTTGTTTGCCCCTCTCTCTGGCAAGGGAGATATTTAAATATCTTAAATAGACTAGTATTTTATTTTGTACTTTGCACTTCTAGTCATTGGAGGCATTTTATTGCATTTCCTTTTCTGTGCTATTTCATCAGATTTTATATCAGAGTGGTGCTCAATTCATAAACTCAATTTGTAACCTATCCATTTTTTTTTTTGCTGGTTGAAGAGTTGTTTCCATATCATTGCAATAGATGAAAGAGAGTTTATGTGTGGGAGAGGAGAAAATCTCATTTATCAGTGACGTAGGAAGCAGATAATCCCTTGAGAAATAGTAAGAATATGTGAAAAACTGAGATACAAATCTAGATAACTGCTCTGCGCTCATTAAATACTGATATGCTAGAAAGATGTCTGCCAGGCTTCACCACTTGGAGATTACCTTTTCACTCTCTTTGTGTTCATCCAGCTCTAGATAATTCTATGTATAGAATGCTAGTCTATCTCACCCTGGTCAGTCATAGTGATTAGACCATAAAACATGAACTGAAGCCGAATCAAAGTTTCTACCTTGGGAATTAGGAAATTACACTCATTCCATATTGGCCAGACTCTTGAATGATAATGTAACAGCTTGGGAAATGTGAAATAGCCATGTGTTATGTCATTTGAACTGGCAAGCAAAAACATTTATCCAGAAATACATGGGAGATTACAGAACTATTAGGGAATCAAAGATGAAAGATGTAGAGAACACTACTAAGATTCCCATGGCTGCCCATTGTTGTGTTCAAGTACATTTCTCAAGCCTGATCTAGTGTTCTACAAGATACTCTATGTCTTTATGGAATTAATAAAGGAGTGGAATACTGTGACTAATGGGACAACACACTCAGATACTGAGGGAAATTTTCAATAACACTGACATGGGAGGGAGAAGTGTATAGATGGGGAGTCAAGTTTCCATTGTGCCCAATATTGGCAAGTTTTCATTCAAGAAGTTGAGGACATAAGGGGTTTCAAGAGAGCACAGTTAAGACAGTTGAAAAAGTGGCTAACAGTGGGAATAATCAGAAAGGGAAGCCACAGAAAAGCATTGGTGATTCGGTACTAGATTAGATATATGGAACACAGGTTGACATTTTGGTAGGTGATGAATGACAATAGACTAGAAAATGATTCTGTTGCTACTTGTACAGTGGAACTATAATAATTTTGTACTAATAGTAGAGTCTGACAAACAATTATTGTATATTATAGTATTGTTCAAATTTGTCTCCCGTGATGTCTTAAAGAAATAGCAACCCTTTTAGTCCTCTTCACACTCACTTTCTGATTTCAGAAGGAATAGCTTAGGGAGCAAAAACTAATGAGTCTGCCTTGGTTCTAAAGGACAGAAGGCTGAGTTCTCCAGTAAAGTATGTGACTCCTCTCCTGTAGTTTTCTCTGGTAAGTCAAAACCAAATATTACAGATTTATTCAATCCATATGCTGAAGATCTTTCACCTGTGAACTCTCCTAACAGAGTTAGGAGAAACAGCAACTGATGTCATTGCTGTTTGCTTGTATATTTACTGTATTTTTTCTCTTTTCATCTTTATAGCCCCATATCAAGTATTAGGATGAGCCATGGAAGTGTGCAAGAAAGAAAGAAAATAGATTTCTGTGAATTGAGTTATCCCTCTAAATCATCCTCACTAATTACCCTAGGGCAATTCATTTAGTATTTAATTAATTATTCAATATTTTATTTCAAGATCCAGTTTTGGGCAACATAGCTTTTGGAACAAAAAGAACTTAGTATAACTTTCAATTCTGCCTTTTATACTACTGTAAATTACAGGAGCCTTAGAGACTCAGTGCCATCATCTGTTAAAGGTTATTTTCTCTCTAGCAGATTTTTTTCTCTGCAAGTAATTACTCAACACATTTAATATACCTGAAAAGGAACTCAACCCAGAGTAACCTCTGATTAAATATTTGGTTCCCTTTCTCACTTCTTAAACAGCAGCTGGTGGTCATGGGTACCATAGACATTTCATCATGGATGGGCTGACTGTTGCCTTGCCCACACTATCTTAGAGTGGCCAATCATTCTGAGAAGAGACGGGTTGTTATGTACCCAGTTATTTAAATTCTCAGTATTTATAATATTTGGAAGACAGATGATACTATGGAAAGGAAAATAATTATCTTTATATTTTCATCACAGTTCAAAAATTTCCCTAAAGTCATTGCTCATTTCCTTGAACAAGAACATGCTATTATGCCTATTCTTTTAAAGATATTCTGAAGCTTAGAGATTCTCTTTCAGTGAGCACAATCCAACTTGTTAATTATGTGCTTCTTGTTCCGCAGTTATTTTTAATATTTTTCTAACATCTGACTATTCAAATATATCTCACACTCTTGGTATAGTTATTAGAAGAAAATAATTTGAGATTATGATCACAGATATATATGAACTAGGAACTGAAAGGCATGGCAAATATAATTGGCAAGCCATTTGCCTCACCTTTTCACAAATTGAAAAAGCCATGGTTGCTGCTCCTAAATTGACTTAGTTCAATATTAAAATCAGAGAAAGTAACCAAGTCGGGTTTCCTTTTCATTATGCAATGCTCAATGATGTTTTACAAATCTGAAAGCTTTACCTTTTTGTTCATTTGCTATATGAATTAAACATTAACAAGAATAAAATGAGCTTAAAGTCTAGAAAAAGGTCAATATAGTCTCCAGGGAAAACTGAAGGTTATCATTTTATCTTATATTTCTATAGCCCTCTAATTCACCACTTAAGCATTGCAGATGGAATACTGACACAGCCACATAGGAAGAAGTCAAGAGCAGTTCTACTTAATCTCGTAATATGAATTCCCTCAATCCTAACCTTATTGTTAAGATTTAGGCCCTTTCATAGCACTTTTTACTAAGTGTTCTTTACATTCTATGTATTTTTTGAGCTGATAATTCCATTATGTTTTACTCATTGATGAACATTTTAACCACAATTAAAAATAACTAAGATTATAGCTTCATTTTCACATTCACAAATTGTACTAGACTGACTGTCGCATTTCCAAAGTCCAGGTTTGAAAGATGAACATAAAATTAATCTTAGCAGTAATGGCAAAAATTAAGCTACCAGGGCAGTAAAATGATTTATTTTTCTCAAAAAACATGTCTAGAGAAATCAGCTGAGAAAAACTAATGTTTGAAATCTTGAAGAGAAGTTTACAATATATTAGGCTAATGAATTGTTTCAATATTTGAATTTTAAAGCCAATAGTATAAAAGCATGCCTCATAGGTTTGAAAATGGCTTGTGCTTTCATTTTACTCAGAATTGGCACCAAAACAAAGCTGCTAAAATGTTTAACATTTCAGGCTCTTACCTCTTCAAGAATCTTTGTAAAATGGACTCAGGACACAGATATCTTCTCTATAGGCATTATGTAGTGATTTTCTTTTCTACTAAACATGATAGCAAGCATGGATTGTGATAACTAGGTCATTACATTTTTGGCCAATTACAAAATATTGGTAGTTAGTACTTTTTCTTTGATACTTTCCTAATTCATTGAAGAATTCAGAATATTAAAAAATGCATAAATTAAATACACTATTGGTAAACCAGATAATTTAATGATAAGTTTACAACAATACAGTATTTCCAACTTTTCCGTAAAAGGTCATATCTCCCATAGGTCATTGATAAGAAAATAACCTTAGTAGTAAGAAAATGATATGTTAAATTACTTCAACCGAGTGGCTTTTTAAGAAGACAAACACACTGGAAAAATGTTTTAAAATTTACTGCCAAGGAAACATTTTGGTACAGAGACTATAGAATTTAATCCACAGGGTGCTAGAAAACTGTGATTCAAGGGAAGAAATAGGTTATGTAACATAGTCATACTTAGAATTTCCAAAGGGGCAAAGATTACTGCTAATAGATTATAGTCTCTTTGTTTCCAAACATTACATTAAATGATGACAAAGGAAGAAAATTAGACCCAGACCCTTTCATACATACTGAACTGTTGATTTTAAGAGTAATTAATGTCAAGAAAACTACTCAATGTCTTGTTTGTGAAGTTAAACAACAGTAAAGTAATTAGATTGGATTTAAAGCTTTCAACCAGAGGGAAATGTATTTCTGAAGAAGAACATTATACAAACTGAAATTAAAAAACAATTAGGTAAGTCAAAACATGAGACACTTATCACCTCCATGCTAGATTATTTTTACTCAGTTAGATATTTCATATCTTGCTGATTTTCTAAAGTTGCAATTTTGAACCAGCTAACTGATGTAGATATAATCTCATGATGTTTAGTAGTCATGATTTACTATAAAAGAAAGATTAAAGAAATAAGTGTAAAGAAACCAATATTAAAGGAGCAATTCTGGTTCTATATCAGAGTTTGAGTCAACCTAAAATTCTATTTCCAGTCAGCTAAAATTCCACTGACTGTAAAATATGTTAATAAAAAGAAAGTAAAAAGAAAGCTATGAGAGTACTAGAAAATATAAAAGTTTGCATTCAGAAGAATTCAAATTTTGGGGATTTTCTTAAGATAAAAAGCAAATGGTATGATATCCTTCGGGAGAAGAGCAAAGGGAATCACATCCAGTAAACCCCAAATCAGGAGGTTCACTCTTGGCTGCTGTAAACATAGAGTTGGTTTACGGCTTGACCGTAGCACTAGCTTTATCTCCTGAAAAGCTTGGGTTTCTGATTTTTTTTATCCTTGGGTAAAATAAGGGCAATGGAATTTATGATGTGCTTTTAAGATTGGAAATTCTCCTGGGGATGCTAGGGAATAGTCTGCAACTGGGCCAACCCATTTGATAAGCCTTGCTTGCTTCTTTAAAAGGCTTTAAATACTGTGGTCCTTTTCAGGAATTCTCTCAAAGGCATCATTCCTCACAAGGAACTTGATGGGTTCAAGTCAGAAAGGCAGTGTGGTCCTGGGTGTGGGTAGGTTACATTATAGAATGTCTCTTGGAACTCCACGCCTTCCTGCACTCTTTTTCTTGCTGCATTTGATCCTTTGTGTTTTAAATAAAAGCCATATGTGAATATGCTCTGGAGTATCTGGTGAGTACTTTCCAAAAATAGGGACAATAATCAAGCTGCACAATGAAAAAACTGTAAGATTCAAAATGTAACTGTTGCCTGGATCTCACTCTCAAGATTCTGTTTAATTAGCTTGGCATATAGTCTGAAGCTCAGGAGGTTTAGAAGTTCTGGATGGAGGTGATTATACTATGATGTTCATTGCTGAGAACGACTGGCCTGAACAAAGAGCAGAAGTATTCATCAGGGGAGACTTCAGGAAGATAAATAGAGATAATTAATAAAGAAGAGCTTTTGGTGCAGCTAGAACATCAGACTCTTCCCTGCCCTTGCTCCATGAAAAGGTGAAAATCTTGAGCCTCTGGGTCAGGTCAGGGGGCAATTCCACACAGTGTTTTCTTTTGTTTGTTTGTTTGTTTTTCACAGACTACATGATCTGGAAAAAAATCTGCTCTTGAATATTACCAGTGGATGAATAACTGCTAGGTAACACAGAAAATGGTATGTCTAGAATCTGTTTTAGAATGTTTGATCCATAAAATATGCTGTTTCAGATGGAAAAGAGTCCATACTCTAGCAGGCTTCATGAATGAACCGCACAGCATCTCAGCACTTTTGGAGTAAATGAAATTAAAAAGATAGTTTATACCATTTCTCATTATAATTAATATGCCCAATAAAGAGACTCTTATCTAAAGAGCCTAAAGATTAATTTTGCCAAATTAGATTGGTCTCACATTGAAGGAACTGAAAAGTTGGATTTGAACCTACCTGAGACCACAGCAGAATACAAGGGTATTTTCATTATTTTTTGCTATGCATTTTTTCCTTTCCACATGAATTTAGATAGGAGTTTGCTGAGTAGATTATTATAAATTTCTAATATTTATCTGTTTTACAGAAATTAGAAGCACATATTATTTGCAGCATATTTACCAGTTTTAAAAAAGTGAAAACATAATTTCTCAGGTACTTTTCATGCCATAAAAATGACAAAATCCAAAGATGTATCTACTTGACATTTAGAGAATTGTCCACCAAATAATAAATATTTCTTTGAAAAATTATTTCACAGAGCTTTGCTGTTATGGACTGAATGTTTGCATCCCTCCAAATTCATATGTTGAAACCTACCAATGGATGATATTAGTATTAGGAGGTAGAGCCTTTGAGAAGTAATTAGGATTAGAGGAGGTCATGAGAGTGGAGCCCTCATGAATGGGATTAGGGTCCTTATAAAGGTCAAGAAAAAGCTTGCTTCTCTTTTTCTCTCTGCCATCTGAGAGAACAATGAGAAAATAGCCTTTTAGGAACCGGGAAGTGGGCTTTCATGAGAACCCAACCACGCTGCAACCCTGATCTCAGACTTCAGCCTCTAGAGCTGTGAGAAATAAATTATTATTGTTTATAGGCCACCCAGACTAAGGTAATTTGTTATAGCAACCCAAATTGAGTAAGACAATTGCTAATTGTCCCTTTGTTCCCCCACTTTTTTTCAGTATAGATAATAGCTGTATTCTTTTAAAAACATTGATTTTGTTTCCTTTTACTTTATGAAGCAAAAATGTTTAAATAAGCACAGTTTAGATAATTAGTTCTTAGAGAGAAGCAAAAAGAAAGACAATAAATTGTATATACAGGCAAACATGTCTATTTCTTTTATACATTAATTTTTTTACCTTAAAATCTTATATTTAAAAAATAAAAATCAAAAAATTATTTAAAATATAAAATTATATTTTTAATTTCTTTGGCAGGAATAGCCAATAAATAAACAGATTTCTTTAGGGGAAAAATTATACTTTTCAAGAATAGAAATTCTTAGTTTAATTTTTTTACTAGTAAATACTATTCAGCCAGAGATAAAAAATTCATTATCAACAGCTCTTGTCTAATTTTCCTAAGGTATATGTTTGGGGAGAATGTTTATCAATATATGTACCTGCAAAGGAAATGCCATATGCATTCTATGAGTACATTTTGGTACCTATAGCCTATAGCAAGGTTTTAGTCTATATCCATAATGAACAGTGAAATCAGGAATTGATTTTTGTCACTGCCCCTTGGATGACATTTATAATTTGCTACTGCTTATTGTTACATTTTCAAGTGGACATATCTTACCTTTCTAATTAGACTTTAAAATCTGTAAGAACAGGAAATGTCTTATTCACTTTTCACTTCCCATAAATACCTAGAACACTAATGAATGCATGTAGTATGCCAAGCTAATTAATGCATGTACTATGAAGCTGCCTTAGAGAACCTGCGGTCTAGCCAAAAGGTCACAGACTTTTACTCTTGGAAAAAACATTAAGAGACATTCTTGCTCATATGCCATAGAGAGATGATATTTTAAATATGTAATAACAATTATGGCACAGGCCAAATCTTATCAGAGTTGAGCACTAAACCAATCAATGCCAGCCACACTTAAGTGATATGGCCATATTGCTGCACACTGACTAGGTATCACCCCTGAAAATATAAAAGTTCATAGAAAAACAAGAGAATTGGGGAGAATCAATTTTGAAGACTATATTAGTTTTCTAGGGTTATTGTAACAAATAATCACAAATTGGACAGCATAAACAACAGAAATTTGTACTCTCACAGTTCTGCAGCCACGAGTCCACAGTCAAGGTGTTGACAGTGTTAATAGCCTCTGGAGGCTCCGACAGACAATCCCTTCCATGCCTCTCTTCTAATTATCAGTGGCCACCAGAAACCCTTGGCATTCCTTGGTTTGGGGCTTCATAATTCCTAACTATGCCTCTGTCTTTATGTGGTATTCTACCAATGTGTCATATTTCCCCCTTTTCTTCTAAGTACATCTGTCATTGGATTTAGGCTCCACTCTACATCCACAATGATTTCATCTTAAGATCTTTAACTTTATACATTGGCAAATAAGGTTACACTCACCAGTACTGGGAATTAAAACTTGAATATATCTTTGGTTGGTGGGGGGGGGGGACACAATTCAACCCACTACAGAAACCAAATATATTCCAAATGTTTTTGCATACAGCCACATACTAACTTCTAACATTGTGTCATAAAAAACATTACTCTCCCTGTTTTCCCTATGAGAATACTAAAGCTTGAAGAAATCAAGTTCCCATCAAAAGAGTAACTTAAAATTCTAGAATTAAAACTTAACCCATGACTAAAGGTTCAAGCTTTCTGTCCTATACCAAGCACAGGGACAGAGCCAGAAATAATAGACTCGGGCAAATTTTGTGATAAGTAGAAAAAAGACAAACAAATATAGGTATTCTTTTCTATTTTCTTTTTTTTAAATTTTGTTTTCTATTGATCTCAAAGGTACATTGAATTTGATTATATATTTAGAAAATCTGTTACAAGCAGGTAGGTGTTTTCTTTTTATTCTTTGAGTAGAAGCAGAGAGAACATGACTGGAAATAACCTACAACTAGGCCCTGACAAAAGAGGGAGATCAGTGAGAAGCCTGACTGAGAAAAATGAAGAGAAGTGTGATGACAGAAGAGCTCAGTGAGAGCCTTTCAGGTCCACAGAGCTGTCCTCCAACACATTTGCATGGGCCTCATCTCTACATTCAGGGACTCTTTCATTATTCCTAAGCCCTTCTGACTTTATATTTTATTAATATGTCTCATTAATGTTTCTGAGTATTTTATGCCATTGTCCAGTTTCTTCCCATCTTTTACCTTTTGGGTAGTGTAAGCAAGATGTGTGGGTTTATATTAATATATATAAGTGCACTGTAAGCACTAAACTTTCAACTGGCATACCAGACATAAATAAAGTACTCTAGTTTTTAGGATATCTCTATTAATTTTAAAACATAAAAGACTCAAACATTTTCTAAAAACTAGAAATACCTGAAATAAGCTTTGAAAATGGAATTGAACCCTTGAAAAGTCAAATTCATATGATATAGAAGAATTATTTTATTTTTAAATATTTATTTTTGAGAGAGAGCACAAGCAGGGGAGGGGCAAAGAGAGAGGGGGACAAAAGATCCAAAGTGGGCTCTGTGCTGACAGCAGAGAGCCTGATGAGGAGCTCAAACTCAGGAAGCATGAGATCATGACCTGAGCTCATGACCTGAAGCTAAAGTCAGCTGTTCGACTGACTGAACCACCCAATTGCCCCTAGGAGAATAATTTTAAAAGACTTCCAGGTTAGTGATTCACTTTCTCTGCAGAAACACTGTTTAATTTATAAAAAGTAAACTAATTGCAGAAACTTCTGAAACCTGAGGTTCTTCAAAGCTTTTGAAATCCTATTAAGTAATTGGTTATAAAATGTGAGAACAGATGAGTGTCAATATAAATAATTTTGTGATAAGCTTTGAATTTTTTAAATGTTTTATTTATTTTTGAGAGAGAGAGAGAGAGAGAGAGACAGCGTGAGCAGGGGAGGGTCAGAGAGAGAGGGAGAGACAGAATCCGAAGAGAGCCTCCAGGCTCTGAGCTAGCTGTCAGCATAGAGCCCAACGCGGGGCTCGAACCTACCAACCGTGAGATTGTGACCTGAGTCGAAGTCGGACACTTAACTGACTGAGCCACCCAGGCAACCATAGCTTTGAATTTTTTAACTACAGATCATTTTCAGGGTTAAGTATATTTTCTTTTTTAAAACAAAATCTTCTATAATACAATATTTATGTTAGAAAAATGTATCAAACACATATATGTATATTTTCTAGATACTCTCTTTTTATAACTTCAAAGAGACTACGTTATGAAACTTTAGCATTCCTGACTGAGATCAAGGTAGCAAAGAACTGTGTAGAATGATAAATTACTGTCCCAATGGTTAAACCTCAGAAAATGTATTCAGATTCATTTCAACATCACACACACTGCTGTTATGTCTGCTGTATCTAAATAGAACTATAGCAGGTAACAATAAGGAGAGTCAGGCATATCTAGCTTTGTATTGCAGGAATAGATCCTAAGCTCCCTTTTTCAAATAGCTTATAACCACAACATTTTTTTCTTCAAATGATTGTCAGAATCAGGCACCTAAGTCTGACAGATATAGTATTCTCACAAGTGTTACATCTGAATTAATATATCTCTTATTTTTAATCTCCCAATTATACCCCACTACAGCCCTTGCATACACAAACTCAGACATGAGCTTGTATGTATGCTCACCACACACACACACACACACACACGCACATGTACACATTATGTAATTATGTAGAAGTGACGGATGGTTGAGTTTTAGTTCATTGTGGCCATCTGATCTCTGTTCATTTTCCTCCTTCCTCTTCCCCCTATCTGCTCCTCCTCTTTCTCCCCTTATTTTTTCTCCTTGTTTTGTTCATGACACTAAATCTGGATAAGAAACACCAACAGTATGTTCAGGACATAGTTCTATTCATGCTTCCACTGAATGCTAGATTTGAGAGAATTGAAGCTTGAGTCTCTTATCTTAACCTAAAGAAAATATTCTTGTGCCTGACATTAATGCATCTGGTTTTCCTTTAAAGTTCCTTAGAACAGAGACATTAATAGGAGTTAATGTTTGATAAATAATGTCTATTGTAAGGCTGGTTTTATTTCTTTTACTCTATATTAAATGGCAAATTAGCTATTACATGATAATATAGAGTTTGGCTATTATGTACTTTATAAAGACCAAGACTTGGGGAATATTGGAAATAATTTCAAAACTTGAATATTGGTCTTACATGGCAGTTGCTAATAAGATAGCTTCCACAAATAGATTAGAACTCTTAATGAGAAACAAGAAGAAAATAGTGAATTCCCATATAGAAAGTCCTTAAGAAGAGTACAAAGTAGACTTTGTAGATAAGCAGTGCAATTCCTCTTGCCCTAAAGCATCTGTTTTAAATTTTTTTAATGTTTATTTATTTTTGTGAGACAGAGAGACTGTATGCACATGAGTGGGGGAGGGGCTGAGAGAGGGAGACAGAGGATTGAAAGCGGGCTCTGTGCTGACAGCAGAGAACCCGATGTGGGGCTTGAACTCATGCATGAGTCATGAGATCATGACCTGAGAAAAGGCGAAAGCCTAACTGACTGAACCACCCAGGTACCCCCGTAAAGTACCTTTTATTGAAATAATTAAGCTACCAGTGCTGTTTTGGGACATGATTAAGATTGCTATTTGGGGTTAAGTGCCAGGGTGTAAAATGTAATATGACAACAAACTCACAGTCCCATCCACTGTTGCAAACTGCAACAAGTCTTTTTAGAACCAATCCAACGTAGCAATGTCTAATCGAATCAGCATTTAGTTGTAACATGCGCCAACTCAAGAACTTCCAGAGCAAAAGAACCAATCATGAAATAACCCTTATTAACTGAATCACACAGAGGGAGAACAACCTATCAGGCTGGAAACATAACAACACAATTATTGCAAAATTACCACCTAGACTTACAGATCTAGGCTAGTTGAATAATCATTTTAAACATATTCTAAAATGTTAACATTATGTCTCATTGTTTATTGATTCTCTTACAGCTGAAAGGCCATAACAAATGAGAGGAAAATTGGTGACTCTGTTTTAAAATATCAAGGCAGACACTTTCACTAAATATTAAAAAAATAAGACATTTGTTATTGAATACAAATTAGGTGAATGAATATGACAGTTAAGCCTCTTTTCCCCTACAGCTTGCAATAAATACTTTGCTTTCCAGGTTGGCAAAGCATTGTTTTGTTTCTGGGTAAATTTCAGTCCTCACTTGTATTTATGCCAAGTTCATAATCTTCGTTTATATCATGATGCTAAACAGAAGATGATGTCCCAGAGATAAATATTGTCTTCATCAAATGAATTAAAACTGCCATGCACAAACATACAAAACAATCAATATTACCAAAAGAAAAAAAAGTGAAGTAAACAATCAGAGAAGTCATTCAGTTTTGCATTTTTAGAAAACTCTTCAGAATTCTTCTTTTATTAGCCACTAGATAAAGTCATAATAAATTAGAACTACTTTTCTTAATATTCACTTTATCTCCTAAATTTCACTTTTCCTGGAACAAAGCTTGAATGTATCTTTCAATACTATATTAGAGAATGACAAAAAAAGCCTCAATTTCTGGGACTCCTGTGACTAATATCTAAAAAATAAAATGTTAGGTATAGATCTATTCTCCCTGGTTAATGTTTTCTGAAAAATAATCCATAAATTGTGTCCACAGCGCAAACTTGAGAGATGTAAGCTGGATAGGAAATGTTCAGAGACTGACAAGGAATTTATTTCATTTTCACATATTACATACACTTTTCAGTTAGTTAATTATTTTATGTGAAGTGTTTCGTGTAGTATAAAAGTAGGAAGAAACTGATACTAAGCCTGTTATGTCATACTTAATAAACCACATGATTTCAACAATTGCTTTCATGTGAATTGAACAATCAAGTGGTAGTTTTTTAATTCTTTCAAATGCTTTCTAGGTTGTCTGAGTGGTTTGTCCTGTAGTACTTTTGTTATTCCTTTCATCTTTTTGTTCAGCAATCATCAAATGCCTGCTTAGGTGATAAGATAACATGGGAAGAGAATGTGAATAAAAAATGGTCCATGACTTCAAGGAGTTTACATTAGTGGAGAAGACAAAGGAACCATGATATGACAAACAAATGATATGGGAGTGTGAAGACATCAAAATATAAAAGCCAAATCTCAGATTTCTGAATATTGAACATTATCCTCAATAGCCACTTATTACTTATTTAGGGTCTCAAAAACATATGGACAAAGTATGTGATTAATAAACAGAAAACTAGACTATTTCTACTTGAGGCTTTGGCCTACAACCTCTGTTTAAACCCAGGTATGACTGGACCACACAGAAACTTCTCCTTCTAAGGACAGTGAGCTGAGAATCAAAATAGTCAAGATGCTTTCTTTTGCCATTTCTTTCCAAATATACACCTGTGCTTTTGCTCTTCATATTTCACCACCATGTTGGTGAGAAAAGATTTGTTCAAGAAGAGCTTAAAATCCCTGAAGAAAATGCAATGGCAAGAATAGAGCCAGCAAGTTTTTTTCTCTTGCCTTGCACAGAACTGGTCTTTGGCTTTTGTCCTAGATACCAGAGCTCTGAAGAAGGAGGATCAGTCTCAGTGCTTCTCACTTCTGAGATGGCACAGAAGGAAGGATCTCAGTAGGCAGACAAGAGTAATGCTGGATCTTCCCAAGCCTTCCCATTGTTCTAGGTTTCAAGAAAAAACAAGTCTGTGAGGCTAAAGCACACATGAATGAATGGCAGGTCACACCACTTGAATAAGTGAGAGACATACTCCTATTTGGGGGTAGAACAAGGGAGGACTAGAAGAAAGGTGAGCTTCCCTACAGGCTAACAGATTTAATAGAGATATATACTAAGTACTATCATGGTTTGATTGGGAAGGGGGAGGTTGAAGTGATTTTCCTGGGAACATTAGTAAAAGCTTCACCTAAATGGAGAAACTCCAGAAGAGGCATCCCAAGTGTACCCAGTGATACTCTGGATCAGATCTGAGTATCTGAGCAAACAGATCTGCCAACCAGAGATATACCTTTGAATCTATTTAGTTAGTACTATACTTTTACCCTAGTAATAGTTGTCCTATTGCTTCCACATGCTCCTCTATGGGAAACCTGTTTATAAACCAAAAATAAAAACCACAATAACTTCATCTAGATGACATTGATCTGAGGTGCTGCCTTTTCCTTGGGGAAACACTTAAATTTGCATTTTATTATGATACCCCTTGAAAACAGTGGTGAGTGTAGATGTAGGGAGAATGAGACCCAAAATATTCAAAACTGCTTGGGCATTATTGTGGCTAAGACTGTGAGACCCTTAGATATACTTGTCTCAATTCTGTCCTCTGATCTTGCCACCTGAACATTTCTGGATCCTAGTATGAAATGAGGGATAGGTTGAATCAGGAAACCTCAGTTCATACTTTGGGCCTTACAGATTTGGAACTTGAGAAAATTCTGTATTCTTCTGTCAAGCTCAGTTTTCTGCTGTGATTATCTCTCACAAAGTTGTCATGATTATCAAATAAAAGAAACTTAAATGAAAATTTATATCAACATAAGCTAGTTTATTATTAATAGAAGTCAAGATATTATCAATTTTCTTCCTAAGCTCATTTTTGGAATTAGGTATATAAAGGTAATGGAAGTTTTAAAGTTAGATGAAAGATGTTATTAAGCAGAGGATTTGGTTATAGGTGGATAAGATTATAAATATATTGCTCCAAAGACTTCTTCACTAAATTACATATTTCACTACATATTAAATGTAGTCCTGTACTTTACTTCTAAAAAAATGAAAGAAGGAAAACAAAGAATACCAGTAATAATTAGATTTTGACAATCTTTAATAAAAAGTATACATTTCCATAGGGTAAATCTTGGTTTTGAATTTAATTGTATTTTGTTCACAGATTTAAAAAAAATGTAAAATATATTAAGGAATAGAACTATGTTTAAATATACTATGAATATTTACCACAAATGGAGCAAAGAGCTGCAGACATGCAGTAGTCACAAAAGTATATGAACGCATCAAAGTATTAATTGAGCATATTTCTGTTCTTACATGTAATAAAAAGAATACTGTCTTTTCAGTCCTATTTCTATTTTAAAGAGGACAACTTCCATCAGTTAAATAAAAATTAAATAATAATTTAAATAGAATCACTCACTTAAGTGTAATCTCTAATTTAAGTCCGATGAAAAATATAGAGAAAACATACCCAGAATTTAATTATGGTGCGTATATTTGAGATTTACTTGCTTCATAATTAAAAGTAATTCTACTCTCTCATAAAATATAACTTATTATATTACTCTCCCTTACTGTCTTTCAGTTAAGTTTACTCTAAAGCATTAAAATATCTTAGATATGACAGCTCATAATAAATTTCTGAGCTTATGAAGACATTTGATGGCCTGTCCATCCAGAACATAGAGATTAAGAAGTACAAATATATCCAAACACCAATTCTAGTTTTGATATCTATAATGTCAAAGGATTAGTAAATAACATGACATGTCTAAATAAACCATCTATGAATATTTAAGTTGTCCATTCTCAGCATTTTCTGATGTGGCATCTATCTCCCTATATATATACTTAATAAATACACTGTAAATATAAATATATAGTAAATAAATATATTATCCTTATCTTCCTCAGATATCATTAAAAATCAAAAGAAAAAGATGGAGTACCCTAAGAATAAATCTTATAAAATTATCTGAATTATAAAAGTGATAGCCAAAGTACTACTTTAAGCTTTTAAAAGGTAATCTATTCTATTTTTATCCACTAAAAACCATCATAATTTATCATATTATGAACAAATCACTGGTCATCCTGTGGGATTTGGAATTACACCTCCCATAACTGATGGATGCAGTATATCCAAGTTTACGGCTAGCAGGCACAGGTGGCTTTTCCTAAGGAGAAATTACAGGAATCTCTGAATGACATTCAGCCCAGAACTCTGTTTTCCTTAAAGTAACAGAAATATGAAACTAGTCTTGAACCCAGTCAGAACCAAATCCAATACTATCAACTGCTGATACAGTTGCAAAGTTACAAGGCATAGATCCCTGGATCATGTTTTCCAATTTCTGAATATACATTGCCAAGACAGAATGTTGTCACTACTTGGAGATCTAAAGCTGAGAATGTCACATGATTTCTCCAAAGCAGAGTTGAGGCAGGAGGAATTTTCCCAAGAATCTCCCATCAAAGCAGAAGATTTCCAGATATAGGTAACTTTGGCCCCAGATTCCAGCACAAAGACCCTGAATTAATTTTAGGAACTACCAATTGTCACATGTTTCTTCTTTGAGTTATTACTGTATTTTAAAACTTTCTCTTAGTTTAATAGATTGCCAATTTTCAAGGAGCTTGGGTGGATCAGTTGGTTGGGCATTCGACTTTGGCTCAGGTCACGAACTTGCAGTTTGTGGGTTCCAGCCCCGCGTCAGGCTCTGTGCTAATAGTGCAGGGCCTGGAGCCTGCTTCTGATTCTGTGTCTCCCTCTCTTTCTCTGCCTCTGCCTCTCTCGTGCTCTGTTTCTCTCTCTCTCTCAAAGAGTAAATAAACATTAAAAAAATTAGATGGCTAATTTTCAAGGACAAAAAGTTAAGATTTTTTTCCCTTTAATTCTAATGCCCTGGTTTCCAAAGATGATCTTTAATGTTTTGACAAAATCTGACTGATAAGGGATAAAACAGAGCAGTTTTATTTTAAGAAAATAAAATGTAGACCTGGTCTCTGTGCGACTTTCTGGGTCATCCAGAAGGGAGAATTCAGATGGAATTAGGTTTTGGGGTGTGTGTGTATACACACACATTCTTAATAGAACTAAGAATAATAGTTGGAGGGTGAAGCAGAGAATTTCATGGGTTATTAATGATTATACTTATTTTCCATTACAGTCCTATGTTGTGTCCTTTCCAGAGTCTTAAATATTTTCACATGGCTGTTGTCCCAAAGGATATCTGAAATCACTATAGAAAACTAAAGATTATATAAGAAACTGATGAATGCTCTCTAGACTCATTCAACTCTTATAATCACAAACCTCACTAGTTCTTCAGATTCAGAAACCTGGGCTTGTGGTGAAGGTCTGGACTCTGAAACGACAGCCTAAATATGTTAACCTTGTTGCCACTGTGGGGCTAAAGGAAGGACTGAGAAAGATCTTCAAAGCCAAAGGAAGTTTAGTTGTAACCTTTATAGTTCCAACTACCCTGCTCCCCAACCCCAATATCTCACTAAAACTAAATTGTCCAAGCAATGTTTGCTAAAACATGACCCCACTCCTGCTTTCTGTCCAGTGATCCATGCAAGCTGTTTCCCCGTACCTTCTGAGAATGTGAATAGTGCCTAATTCTTGGAACAAACTGAACTTTAAATGACTTTCCTCAATCTATCTTATGAAAATTTTGAGTTGTATGTTCCCTTCAGAAAACTGGTCTTAGAACATAACATTAGCAACATTTTTAGTTTTTTAAATTTTTGTCTATTTTAGGGGTGCCTGGGTGGCTCAGTCGGTTGAGCGTCTGACTTCAGCTCAGGTCATGATCTCACGGTTCGTGGGTTCGAGCCCTGCATCGGGCTCTGTGCTGACCGCTAGCTCAGAGCCTGGAACCTGCTTCAGATTCTGTATCTCTTTCTCTCTCTGCCCCTCCCCTGTTCATGTCCTGTCTCTCTCTCTCTCTCTCTCTCTCAAAAATAAATAAATGTTAAAAAAATTTTTTTGTCTATTTTTGAGAGAGAGAGTGAGGGGGGGAGGGCAAAGAGAGAGGGAGACAGAGGATCTGAAGCAGGTTCTGCACTGATAGCAGACAGCCTGATGCAGGGCTAGGACTCAGGAATCGAGCTATGAGATCATGACCTAAGCTGAAGTCCAATGATGCTGTCCTAAGCCACCCAGGTGCTCCCCCACTCCATTTAGAACATTTTAATGAAGACTTGAGCTAATGGCTTTGTTGTGCTTTTTTTTCCTCTTTCATTAACTATTAGATGCATGGAAAAGTTAAAGAGGCATATATGACTTTTCTAAGAATAGAACATACTGATAGAGAGAGCTTAATGAACTTGAGTCATTATTGCTGTTTAAGGCAGCTTGAATGGGAAATATAAAAGCTGCCACTGGATAAATGAATTAGAATTCATAGAATACTCTAGTCCTTCACTATCCAGTATGATAACCACCAGACACATGTGGAGTACAACTAAGGAATGACATTAAAAATTTTTTTTCCTTTTAATAAATATTAAAGCAATATAATTTTTTTCTGTTAAACATAGCTCTATTGTTTTGTTAGAACTATATCTCAGCTTAACCACTGCATTACATAAAATATTGTATTATAATACAAGCACCTGTCATTTCTAGTATCTCATTACTATTTTCATAAAGCAATTATATGTTCAAATATTGTATATTAGGTAATTAAAATATTGTTACTATTTCAACTGGTTTTTTAAATATGTTACTATAGCTATTAAAGATTTAAAGTAGTTTATAGTGGTTTTCATTACATATATATTGGTTAATGTATAAGTAGTGCTACTTTGACTTTGTCAGTATTGATGTCAGGAAAACAAAATGATACTTACCTTGGATATGACTTTGGATAACAGTCTATGAAACTTGCTTTATGAATGAAAGTCCTATGAGATTGATGATGGCTGAAGCAAACCACCTTTTTTAGTTCTCCAAATCCTTACTATGGCTGACGTTATTATGGGTTCTTTGTTAACAAATTAATGAGAAAAACAATTATGGAAGAGAAAGAGTGTGTGAAATGTTGGTAAGAGTAAACAAATCTGAGAAAAAACTCCCCTCCTTATGTGCTTCTTTTTATCCAGATTTTTTAAAAGTTTATTTAAAGGGAGAGAGTGAGAACACAAGCAGGGGAGGAGCAGAGAGGGAACGAGAATCCCAAGCAGGTTCCACATGTTAGTGCAGAGCCCAATGTGGGGCTCAGTCTCATGAACCATGAGATCATGACCTGAGCAGAGCTGAAAACAAGAGTCAGACGCTTAACCAACTAAGCCTCCCAGGAGCCCCACCCTTACCCAAAATTTAAAGAGAGGATATACTCAAAGGTGGGACATGACTGTACAATGACATCATTGCTGGATTTAGTCCTGAAAGTGGTTAATATTCATTTAATATTTTTTGTCGGTGCCTACTGTATGCCAGGCATTGTAAAAAGATTCCAAAAGAAGTAAGAATAAGAAATGACACCAACTTTCACAGATTTTACAGACAAATAGAAGAAATATATAAACCTGTAATTGCAAACATTGTACAAATGGATCTGTAATAAGTATTTGCACAAGTCATGCTTGCTGATAAAAAGAGCAAAAGGCAATTTCTACTGGCAGTGGGGGGTGCTGGTCAACTAGGAATCACACAAACTAATACATTCTTCAAATGTGGTTCCTTTGTCCAGTCTGTAGTGAGTTCTCATAGATCTTTGTGCCTATTAGTATTGAAAGAACTCAACAAATTCAATCAGTGACTCAGAAATAGGAGATTTTTTTAGAAGCCAAACCTCAGTTATATCAAAGTCATTTTATAACATTCAAAAACATTTGCAAATTATCAAAATGATTTGTCATACTGATGTTTTTCAAAAATGGAACAGTTTTTTAAATTAAATGGCCATGCTATTTCTAACTGAAAAAAGTCAGTCTCCTTTCACCTTCAAATTCTTTTCTTTTCTTTTCTTTTTTTCCTCCATGATGTCCTTTTAACCATTCTCTGACACCTTCCAAAAGAAAAAGAAAGTTTTACATTCTGTCTAGGTCACTGGTTTCCAATAGTGATGCAAATAATTTAACTTTAGTAACAGATGATTCAAAACATTTTTAAGCTTTATCTATTTTCTCTTACAAAGTTATTGTGTGTTTTAGGCACCAAGGATTCGTGTACCTGCAACTGATATGATTTAGAAAAAAATTAGAAATTTGTTATGGACACAAAGAAGATCAAATCTGAACAAGATTGAGATATTTAGATCTCAAATGGAGTGCAATTAGCATTATAGTAAGCACTAAGGTTCAGATGATGACATAGGCCAAGTGAAAACCATCACTGAGTAAAATAACATAATACTTAACATGTGAACGTCACTCAATGATGTGTAAAAAATCATTGAACAAAACATATCTTGTCCTTTAAAAACATACCTTGGCTCAGTTGGTTGGGCATCCAACTTCAGCTCAGGTCATGATCTCATAGCTCGTGGGTTCCAGCCCCATGTCACTCTCTGTGCTGACAGCTCAGAGCCTGAAGCCTGCTTCAGATTCTGTGTCTCCCTTTCTCTGCCCGTACCCCACTCATGCTCTGTCTCTCAAAAATAAATAAACATTAAAAAAATAAATATTAAAAGAAGTACAAATGAAATAAAACTTTTACTACTTTTGTCTAGCTAAACAACACATATAGTTCTTGGCATCTTTTCCCCAAACACCATTCATCTAGAGAGTGCACACATGCATCCACAGACGCATACTATCACTCAACTACACACATTTTTGTGAAAAATTTATCTTTCTCCAACTGAACATTATCTTCGGTCACATGATTATATTCAAATTAAGACCACAGATGTGTTCCAGAACTTTCCTTATCTGAGTGCTAATTGAACATTTGTTTATTTTTAAATATCATGCAACACCTATTGATTAACATGCTATTGTGTGCCCACTTTTACATTTGACTCTATTGGGTTATGAAAATATGTATATCATTGCTATCCTTCTTTTTTCCCTCACTTTCTTCATTCCTTCACCTGTTTCCTTTTTTCCTCCTTTCTTTCACTATCATCATCCTTCTAAGTGTGTAGTGGTACAGAGAAGCATAAATTCCCACTTGGAAATACTTTCTCAGTTTTTTTTTTTTTAAGATGCATTTACCTTTCTGGGTTTGTAAATACAATGATTTGGTAATTTAACTCATTCTTAGACAAATAATTTGAATTTTGCCATTAAGTTAATATTTGAAAATAGCAAACTGAGGAATAAAGTTACACATACTGTTAAGTTGTTAATGAAAAAATTAAGATAAAGTACATACTATGAAGTGCATTTTAAAGCATTTTTAAGCCCAATGGGTGATTTTAAAAATAGTATTATAATACTGAAGCTAAGATTATATTTTAAAGCTGGATATTTTAAAGCATATATATATCAATGCTTAGTTAGAAAATTAAGAACTCATGGAAATAGTTAATAATGTCCTCAAAGAACATTTACTAGAAAATATGTGACCAATTTAGATTTCCAGGAAATGTTGTTTCCCCTGAGATATTGTTTCAGTTTTCTATTGCTACATAACAAATAACCACACACTTCAAGGTCTGCAACAACACCCACTTATTATGTCAATATTTTCCTGTGTTAGGAGTCCAGGCATAGGTTAACTGTGTCCTCTGTTCAGTCTCACCAGGTTGAAAGCAAGGTGTGATTTCATCTGAAGTTCAGGGTCAGTTCTCTTCCAAGCTCACTGTTGTTCTTAGTATTCACTTTCTTATGAATAGAGAGTGAGCCCCTCAGCTCCTAGAGTCTGCCCCCATTATGTCATAATGCCCTCTCCTCAAGATGGCAATTTGTTTCTTCATGGCCAACAGGAAATCTCTCTTCAGACTTCTAAGACAGAGTTTTATATAATGTAATGCCTCAAAGGAGTAACTGTCTAATTATGTTTGCCATATTTCATTGGCTAGAAGCAAATAAGGTTTACCTGAATCCAAGGGAAGTGATTATACCAAGGTTTGGATACAAGGGGGAGGAATGTTTGAGGCCATTTTAGAATTCTACCTACCAAAGGTATTTTACTATGATATTCACAGTTTCTTTATCATAGTCTTCAGTTTCAGTTGAAATGCTTTAAATAGCAAGAAAAAATATGTATCTAATTATGGCTTTAGAATCAGAGCTTATTTTCTCACATCATGCTGGAAATTGACTGATGATATCTTTTGAAACATAAAGTTTTAAATTTTGATGAAATCAAAATTATCTATTTTTACTTTTGTTGCTCCTGCTTTTAGTGTCATATGAATCTTTTGCCAAATTCAAGGTTATAATGATTTACCTCTATATTTTCTTCTAAAGGTTTTATGGTTTTAGCCTTTATATTTAGGTCTTTGATCCATTTTGTGTTAATTTTTTATATCATGTGAAATAAAAATCCACATTTATCCTTTTTCATATTTCTATCTACTTTTCCAACATGTTTGGTTTTTTCTTTTCAGTGATGTGGTCTGGAAAGTTTCTACCAGGAAATAGCTAAAGTGATTGTGGGGCTTACCTTTTATGTTTACCTTCTCTCAAGGATAACTGCCTTTAACTACTTGCATCTAACACATAAGAAGTGGTAATTCATGTGTTCTGTCAAGTTTATAGTTGTTAATCATGGGAGAAAATCTCTCAAGAAAGAAACTTGGTCATGACTTGTTCATACCATTTTAAACATCACTACCTATAAAATTTGTTTCCTCAGACTTTGGTCAAGTAGGTGACCAAAGTGACCAAAGGTGAGGTAGTTTACATAAAGAATATTGAGATGTTTTCAGGAGGAAGATATGACATGTACCACAATTAGGACTTTGTGAGATTGGGAAGATTTCAATGTCAGACAATATATTGTCAAATGGGCATACTTCCCATGCCAAAAGGGGACTCAACAAAATCTAGGTCGTGTTCTCACCATATCAGTGGTCACTTATGAAACTTCAGAATGAACATCAAAGATAAAGCTTGATTTTATTATTTAAAAAAATTAAAAAAATTTTTTAATGTTTATTTTTGAAAGAGACAGAGCACAAGTAGGGGAGGGGCAGAGAGCAAGGCAGAGACACAGAAATTAATTCAGACTCCAGGCTCTGAGCTGTCAGCACAGAGCCTGACACGTGGCTCAAACTCACAAACTGTGAGATCAAGACCTGAGCTGAAGTTGGACGCTTATCCAACTGAGCCACCCAGGTGTCCCTTAAAATTTTTTTTAAGGAAATTATTTATTTATTACTATTTTAATGTTTAGATAGATAGATATAGATACAGATATAATTTATTGTCAAGTTAGCTAACATACAGTATGTACAGCGTGCTCTTTGTTTCAGGTGTAGATTCCCATGATTCATCACTTTCGTACAACATCCAGTGCTCATCCCAACAAGTGCCCTCCTCAATACCCATCACCCATTTACCTTCTCCCCCACCCTCCACCATCAACCCTCAGTTTGTTCTCTGAATTTAAGAGTCTCTTATGGTATGGCTCCCTCCCTCTCTGTTTGAAACTATTTTTTCCCCTTCCCTTCCCCCATTGTATTCTGTTAAGTTTCTCAAGTTCCACATATGAGTGAAAACATATGGTATCTGTCTTTCTCTAACTTATTTCACTTAGCATAATACCCCCTAGTTCCACCCACATTGTTGCAAATGGCAGAATTTCATTCTCATTGCCAAGTAGTATTCCATTGTATATATAAACCACATCTACTTTATCCACTCATCAGTTGATGGACATTTGGGCTCTTTCCATGATTTGGGTATTGTTGAAAGTGCTACTACAAACATTGGGGCACAAATGACCCTATGATCAGCACTGCTGTATCCTTTGGGTAAATTCCTAGTAGTGCTATTGCTGGGTTGTAGGGTAGTTATATCTTTAATTTTTTGAGAAGCCTCCACACTGTCTTCCAGAGTGGCTGCACTAGTTTGCATTTCCACCAACAGTGCAAGAGGGTTCCCATCTCTCCACATTCCTGCCAACATCTGTTGTTTTCTGAGTTGTTAATTTTAGCCACTCTGACTGGTAGGAGGTGATATCTCAGTGTGGTTTTGATTTGTATTTCCCTGATGATAAGCATCTTTTCCCAGATGCTCAGCATCTTTTCATGTGTCTGTTGGCCATCTGGATGTCTTCTTTGGAAAAGTGTCTTCTGCCTATTTCTTCACTGGATTATTTGTTTTTCGGGTATTGAGTTTGGTAAATTCTTTATAGATTTTGGATACAAACCTTTAAACTGATATGTCATTTGCAAATACCTTCTTCTGTTCTGTCAGTTGTCTCTTAGTTTTGTTGATTGTTTCCTGTGCAGTGCAAAAGTTTTATTGAGATCCCAATAGTTCATTTTCGCTTTTATTTTCCTTGCCTTCCGAGACACTTTGAGCAAGAAATTGCTGCAGCTGAGGTCAAAAAGGCTGTTTCCTGCTTTCTCCTCTAGGGTTTTGATTGTTTCCTATCTCACATTTAGGTCTTTCATCCATTTTGAGTTTATTTTTGTGCATTGTGTAAGAAAGTGATCCAGTTTCATTTTCCTGCATATTGCTGTCCAATTCTCCCAGAGCCATTTGTTAAAGAGACTGTCTTTTTTTCCATTGGATACTCTTTCCTGCTTTCTCAAAGATTAGTTGGTCATACATTTGTGGGTACAATTCTGGGTTCTCTATTCTACTGCATTGGTCTATGTGTCTGCTTTTGTGGCAATACCATACTGTCTTGATGATTACAGCTTTGTAGTAGAGGCTGTAGTCTGGGATTGTGAGGCCTCCCTCTTTGGTTTTCTTTTTCAACATTACTTTGGCTATTCAGGGTCTTTTTTAGGTACCATACAAATATTAGGATTGCTCTGAGAAGAATGCCCATGTAATTTTGATTGGGATTGCATTGAATATGTAGATTGCTTTGGGTAGTATCAATATTTTAACAATATTTGTTCTTCTAATTCATAAGCATGGAATGTTTTTCCATTTCTTTGTGTGTTCAATTTCTTTCATAAATTTTCTATAGTTTTCAGTGTACATCTTTGGTTAGGTTTATTCCTAAGTGTTTTATAGTTCTTGGTGCAATTGTAAATGGGATCAGTTTCTTTATTTCTCTTTCTGTTGTTTCATTATTGGTGTATAGAAATGTAATCAATTTCTGTACACTGATACTGTATCCTGCAACTTTGCTGAATTATGGATCAGTTCTAGCAGCTTTCTGGTGGAGTCTTGTGGGTTTTCCATGTAGAGTATCATGTCATCTGTGAAAAGTGAAACTTTGACATCTCTGCAAATTTTGATGCCTTTTATTTCATATTGTTGTCTGATTGCTGATGCTAGGACTTCCAATACTATGTTAAACAACAGTGGTGAACATGGACATCCCTGTCGTGTTCCTGATATTTGTGACAAAGCTCTCAGTTTCTCCCCATTGAGGATGATATTAGCTGTGGGCTTTTCATATATGGTTTTTATGATGTTGAGATATGTTCCTTCTATCTTGATTTTCTAGAGGGTTTTTATTAAGAAAGGATGCTGTATTTTTGTCAAATGCTTTTCTGCCTCTATTGACAGGATCATATGGTTCTTATCCTGTCTTCTATTAATGTGATGCATCACATGAATTGATTTGTGAATATTGAACAATTCCTGCAGCCCAGGAATGAATCCCACTTGATCATGGTGAATAATTCTTTTTATATGCTGTTGAATTCAATTTGCTAGTATCTTGTTGAGAATTTTTGCATCCTAACATGGATCAGGGATATTGGCCTGTAATTCTGCTTTTTAGTGGGATCTCTTGTTTGGGAATCAATGTGTCTGGAAGCTCTCCTTCCATTTCTATTTTTTGTTTTTGGAACAGATTGAGAGGGATAGGTATTAACTCTGCTTTAAATGTCTAGTAGAATTCCCCTGGGAAGCCATCTTGCCTAGAACTCTTATCTTTTGGGAGATTTTTGATAACTGATTCAATTTCCTTCCTGGTTATGGATCTATTCAAAATTTTAATTTCTTCCCATTTGAGTTTTGGTAGTGTGTGGGTATCTAGGAATTAGTCCATTTCATCCAGATTGTCCTGTTTGTTGGCATATAATTTTTCATAGTATTCTCTAATAATTGTATTTCTGTGTTAGTTGTAATCTCTCTTCCTTCATTTGTGATTTTATCTATTTGGGTTCTCTCTCTTTTCTTTTTGAGAAGTTTCACTAAGGGTTTAGCAATTTTGTTTATTTTTTCAAAAATCCAGCTGTTAGATTCATTGATCTGTTCTACTGTCGTTTTTGGATTCTATATTGTTTATTTCTGCTCTAATCTTTATCATTTCTCTTCTTCTGCTGACTTTGGAGTTTCTTTGCTGTTCTGCTTCTAGTTCCTTCAGGTGTGAGGTTAGATTTTGTATTTGGGACTTTTCTTGTTCCTTGAGATAGGGCTGGATTGCAATGTATTTTCTCCTTATGACTTCCTTTGCTGCATCCCAAATGGTTCGGACTATCATGTTTTCATTTTCATTTGCTTCCATATATTTATTTTTAATTTCTTCTTTAATCTTCTGGTTTACCCATCCATTCTTTAGTAGGATGTTCTTTAACCTCCATGCATTTGGAGGATTTCCAAATTTTTTAATGTTTGATTTCAAGTTTCATACCATTGTGATCTGAAAATATGCATTGTATGATCTCATTTTTAAGAAAATTTATTGAAGGCTGTTTTGTGACCCGGTATGTGATCTATCTTGGAGAATGTTCCATCTGTGCTTGAGAAGAAGGTGTATTCTGCTGCTTTTGGATGAAAAGTTCTGAATATATCTGTCAAGTCCATTTGGTCCAATACATCATTCAAGGCCATTGTGTCTTTATTGATTTCCTGCCTAGATGATCTGTCCATTGCTGTAAGTGGAGTACTGTAGTCCCCTGCAATTAATGTATTCTTATCATTAAGATTGCTTATGCTTGTGATGGATTTGTATATTGGGGGTATGCAAGTTGGGGGCATAAACACTTATAATTGTTAGCTCTTCTTGATGGACTGACCCTGTAATTATGATATAATGCCCTTCTTCATCTTTTATTACAGCCTTTAGTTTAAAATTGAGTTTTTCTGATATAAGTATGGCTACTCCAGCTTTCTTTTGACTTCCAGTAGAATGATAGATGGTTCTCTATCCCCTCACTTTCAATCTGAAGGTGTCCTCAGGTCTCAAATGAGTCTCTTGTAGACATCATATAGATGGATCTTGTTTTTTTATCCATTCTGATACCCTATGTCTTTTTATTGGAGCATTAATCCATTTACATTCAGAGTTATTGAAAGATGTATTTAGTGTCATTGTGTTATCTGTAGGTTTCATGCTTGTGGTGATGTCTCTGTTCCTTTGTAGTCTTTGCAGTGTTCCACTCACAGAGTATCACTTAGAATCTCTTGCAGGGCTGGTTTAGTGGTCATGAACTCTTTCAGTTTTTGCTTGTCTGGGAAGCCTTTATCTCTCCTATTCTGAAAGACAACTTTGCTGGATAAAGGATTCTTGGGTGCATATTTTTCCTATTCAGCACATTGAATATTTCCTGTCACTCTCTTCTGGCCTGCCAAGTTTCAGTTGACAGGTTGGCTTCTACACTTATGTGTCTACCCTTGTAGGTTAAGGCCTGTTTGTCCCTAGCTGCTTTCAGAATTCTCTCTTTATCTTTGTATTTTGACAGTTTCACTATGATATGCTGTGGAGAAGACCTATTCTTGATAAATCTGAAGGGAGTCCCCTGTGCCTCCTTCCTCAAATTAAGTGCTCAGTTATAATTTGTTCATGTAAACTTTCTTCCCCTTTCTCTCTCTTGTATTCTTATGGTACTCCTATGATATGGATATTATTATGTTTCATTGAATCACGTGGTTCTCTAATTCTTCCCTCTTGTTGTAGTATTTTCTTATCTCTCTTTTTCTCGGCTTCATCTTTTTCCATAATTTTATCTTCTATTTCACTTCTCCCCTCTACTTCCTCCATCTTTGCTGTCCCTGCATCTAGTTTATTTTGCACCTTATTTACAACATTTCTTAATTCATCGTGACTATTTCTGAGTTCCTTAATCTATGCAGCAATAGATTCTCTGCTGTCTTCTATGCTTTTTTCAAGACCAGCTATTAATCTTATGACTACAATTCTAAATTCTTGCTCAGATATACTGTTTATATCTGTTTTGAGAAACTCTCTAGCTGTAATTTCTTCCTGGAATTTCTTTTGAGGAAAATTCTTCCGTTTCATCATTTTGGCTAGTTTTCTGTCCTTTATGTGTTTTAATAGCTTATTATGTGTCCTGCACCTGTGAGCACTACTATATTAAAGTCATACACTGTCCAAGGCCTGGCCCTTCAGGAGGTGTTTTTAGGGTGTGTTGTGTGCTCTCTGTTGCTGTGACTTTCATTGTTTTATCTCCCTACTCGCAGTGGCAGTTTGGGCCTTCTACCAGGTGTGCTTTAATTTGTTCATTGAAGTAACCCTGGAAAAATTTTTTTAAAAGGGTGGCAGTGGTGGAGGAAGTCTTATCCCATACAAAGAGAGAAGTGACAAGGGTGGGAAAAAAAGAAAAAAAAATTGACCAGGGAGAGAATCAGAAAAACTGTACAGCTTAATCGCGGGGGGGGGGGGGGCGGGATATAAAGAAGAAGGAGATACAGAAGAGGTGTAAAAAGAATAGATTAAAAATGTCTACTTAAACAAACCAAAAACAAGAATAACCAGAATACAGAAGAGAAAGAATAAGAGGAAGAAAAGGAGGAAGAAGAAAAAAAATATATAGTAAGAATTGACTAAGAATCAAATCAGAAAATGCAAAACTGCTGAACTGATATCTGATGGTGTCTTAGAACCAGTGGCTATGCTAGTCTGGAGGAAAAGTGTCTGGTGGAGTAAGTGTCAATCTTATATGCAGTTACAAGGCATGGGGGGTGTGGTTTGGTTAGGTGGGTCCCACCTCCACTGTGGGCCCCTTGTCTGTTTCCTGAAGCCCATCTTGTTGGTGATGGGAAGAAAAATGGCAACACCCCAGTCTCTCCCTCTGTCCCAAACTGGGTGTACAAACCACTCTGTTGAGGCTGCCCTCACAGTGCCAGGCATCTGCGAGCAGTTGGGTTGTATTCCTCCACAGTCTCTCGCACCTCCCAGGCCCTCCACTGGGATTCAAAGCCTAATGTCTTTTTTTTTTTAAATTTTTAATGTTTTTTATTTATTTTTGATAGACAAAGAGAGACAGCGTGAGCAGGGGAGGGTCAGAGAGAGGGAGATCCAGAATCTGAAGCAGGCTCCAGGCTCTGAGCTAGCTGTCAGCACAGAGCCTGACACGGGGTTTGAACCCATGAACTGTGAGATCATGACCTGAGCTGAAGCTGGACACTTAACCAACTGAGCCACCCCGGCGCCCCCCAAAGCCCAATGTCTTAAAGTATCCTGCTCCGTGCACCCCAGTTCAAGGGAAGTGCCGCTCCACTAGCCAGCCAACAAAGGGTTTCCGGCTGGTGGGCGCCTGTAGGGTCTTTTGTCCTTGGAAGCTATATGCCTTCTTTCTACAGCACTTAAGGAAGAGGACTGCTCTCTCCAACTGTGCCTCTGATCTCCTGGCTAAGAAGCCCAGGACTGGCTACCCTCCTCTCCAGGCACGGGTAAAGGGTGGCAGGTCCCAGTCCAGAGAAAGTCACACAGCTCTGAATCATGTTAGAAATGGGTTCTTGCTCCGTTTTTTTCCATTCTCCAGTCTGTGGATTTTTCTCTTGTCCAAATTCAGTCCTACACTTCCACAGCCTCTCCTTATCTTCCTTTTGTCTTTCCACAGAAGGGGATCCCTCCCCACTGTGCCTGTGCTACCTGTTTTGTCTCTCTCAGTTCCCAATCACATACTATGGTCCTCCAAGTTGTCCCTGTGGGTCCCTGGAAATGTTTCTGTCACTCTGTAGCCCAGATTCCTGGAATTCCAAGACTTCTGGCCTAAATGCTGCTATGTTTGAGGGATGAGGGAACTTCTGGTCCCCCTAATTCTCTGCCATGTTGACTCATCCTCTAAATTTGTTTTTAATGTTTATTTATTTTTAACACACACACACACACACACACACACACACACAGTGCAAGTGGGGGAGGGGCAGAGAGAAAGAGGGAGACACAGAATCTGAAGCCGGCTGAGCTGTCTGCACAGAGCCCCCTGAGTGGCTTGAACCCACAAACTGTGAGATCATGACCTGAAGTCGAATGCTCGACTGAGCCAAACAGGCACCCTGAAGATAAAACTAGATTTTAAATAGAGAGATGCTTAAGAAGAAGCTGAATAAGAAGCTGGCCCATTTTGGTGAGCAAGAAAAAACATTTTTCTTTAAAAGGGAATGGTGCAAAAACCAATAATGAAAACTAGGAAATTATATTCTTGAACAACCTTAAGGGAGAAATGACTAGATAATTAGCTTCATAATTGAGTTTTCATTTTTGCTTCTTTGTTTGTTTATAGTTCTTCCTCAGGTACAAATTGGTGTGAGAACCATAAAGGAGCTAATTGCAAGACGGTTTTTAAGACAATTGGGGTGAATTTTTATGGAAAAGGAAAATGAAAACACTGAGTAAATGAAACTAGAACTAATGGGGGGGTCGTTTTGTATGCATATCCTAGTATAGCAGAGATAAATATACACTGAGAGTAAGTTAGGCAGAGTTTCAGAGACACCAAGCAGTTCTTTTTCTCTTCCCTGAGGGTAGATCTATACAATTGTGCTACCTGAGTGAAATCAGACCCCAGAATGATAATAGAAATGCATTTTAACCTTTAAGTCTTAATTTCAAAATGTATTCACTGTGGGTAACTGTAGCACCTACATGTAGGATTTTTGTTAAAAGCAAATGAAATCTATATAAAGTACTTACTCTATATAAAGTACTTCATTAGAATTAAATGAAAGCCATACAGCTCAATAACTACTAAGTGCATTTAACAGAATGTATGTGTTAACGTAACAAAACTGATTTGATTATGGAAATGTACTGATAAATTGTTGGGACAAAAAACCAGAATATTATGATTTCATTCATTCCCATGCAACTAGTCTATTTTTCAGAAATTGAATAGATTATGTTAATAAGAAGGAATATGATAGTGAAAGCCTAACCAATGGAAAACTTCATACCAAAAGATTTTTTTTTAAACCAGCTAGGGTTATCTTTATCCCAAAATATATCAGTAGGTAATGTTTTTGCCTTTTGAAAAGGATTAAATATAATAAAATAGCTTTTAAAAATTACATATAAAATAGTAATGGATATATATTGAAAAGCTAGATGAAAAGTGGGGTAATTACCTTTAGTGATAAATAGTTTACTCCAAGAAAAATACAGAAAACAAACTAAGAGTTGCTGGAGGGGAGGTGGGTGGGAGGATGGGGTAAATGGGTGAGGGGGATGGGCTAAATGGTTGATGGGCATTAAGGAGGGCACGCGTTGTGTTGAACACTGGGTGTTATATATAAGTGATGAATCACTAAATTCTACTCCTGAAACCATTATTACACTGTATATTAACTAACTTGGATTTAAATTAAAAAAACTATAATAAAATAAATCTTTTTTAAAAAATGTTTAAATTTCTTTCAAAACACAGAACACTTCTGAAATTTCTGTGAACTTGATATTACAATAATGACAAAGATGATTTTCCATCAGTATGATTTTACATCAGTATAAACCATTTTTAATGGTATAGAAAACACTATACAATTGTGTCTGTTGTATCTGAAGACATGATGAATATGCTGATATACTATATACTGTAAGTAATATTATATAATTTTTAAAGTATGATTTTAGATTAAAAACCATCGTTCTTGAGGGAAAAAGAAAAGAAATTATTAAACTAATATATTTTTATGCTAAAGCAATTAAGAGGTCTTAACATGGTAAAAGAAATAAATAAAGACTAATTTTACTCACTGACCAAGAACAAAGGAACAATCTAAGAGAAACACATAGTATCAAATGTAAAAGAAAGAAAATAGTACCTAGATGAATATTGAAACGTTCTGTTGGTGGCAAGAAATGATATTATTTCAGAGCATTGAATAATTATTTATAAAGTTTATATTATGAGGAACATATTTGCTTTCCAGGCTTGGTTCAAATGCAAGGCAATAAAGATAACTGTTAGTTAACATTTGGCAATTTAAGCTGACCATTCGTGTCTTGAGGAGAGGCAGGTTTGGGGTGTGTGTGTGTGTGTGTGTGTGTGTGTGTGTGTGTGAGATATTTATTTATTTATTTTGAGAGAGAGAGAAAACGAGTGTGCACATGAGCGAGTGCAAGCAGGGAAGGGGCAGAGAGAGAGGGAGGGAGAGAATCCTAAGCAGGCTTTGTGCTCTCCGTGTAGAGCCTGACATGGGAATCCGTATCACTGACCTGAGCTGAAATCAAGAGTTGGGGGCTTAACCAACTGAGTCACCCAGGCGCCCCAAGGAGAGATAGGTTAATAGAAAATTCTACTGAGTTATTTTTTCTGATTTTCTTCCTGAATTTGAGTAAAGTTAATGATACTATTTGTGCACTATGGCACAGACAAAAGAAAATAATGAAGATGCGGGATGCACTGTGGCTATAATCATAGCTACACATATCTAACTAACTGTACTAGTAATGACTGTTTTATGTACATATGTATATACATTTGTATCTATCTATGTGTGTATATTTATATTTATAAATGTGTGTATATACACGTGCATTTATATATTAAATATATACAATATACACACATATTTTTATGTAGATATAAGTATATATAAATATATACATATATATTTTTAAATCTATTATGCCATATGTCTAATTATCTGCTGAAATAATTGCAGAATAATAGAAATTCTTGTTAACCAAGCATTCTAGATTAGCTTCATTTAATTGTAAAAGAAAATTAAGCAAAATCTTGAAAAGTAAATACTATATCCTCATGGCACAAAATATTACTTGACATATGACATTATAAATCTACTCTTACAGAAACTGTGATACATCAAAATGGAGCCATTCAATATTCCTCTGCAGTAAACAATTTAATCCATCAATGAATCTTTGGAAATAAACTGACTATTGTATAATAAAAAACAAATGGATTTTTCTACTTTCTATTTTTTTTCGTCGCTAGAATTATTTTTTACTTTCTTTTATGGCTGCCGCATCCTTGGTATTCAATTAAGATTGACACACAATTTACACATATTTATTGAGCATCTAGTATTCATTCGCTTGTTCATTCACAAGGTTAGATTGCTGCTGAGTTCCAGAAAACGATATTAGACAATGTGTTGATGAAGAAGGCAGGGAGCTGGACTGCCTTTTTCTTTTGGCTTTGTGCTGATTATACACATAAAAAAAATAAAACAGAAAAATACTTACAAACTAAAATTGGTGTTAGTAAGAAAAGGGGGAGCTGAAGGAGAAGGGGAAAATGAACTAATGTTAAATGGACTGGTTAGCAAAGAATGGAGACTTAAAGTAAGAGGAATTTAAGCCTGTGACACAGAGGGAACATAGCATTCATGTTAGAGAATCAGCATCTACAGAGAGCTCGAAATGGAAAAGAATGTGTCTTTTTAATTAACTGAAAGAACAATGGTGTGATAAGAATGTAATGAGAAAAGTGAGACTGGTATAGAACACAATTAGAATGCCAGGAAGAGGATACATTATTTAAGGACTTGGAAGCCATTGGAAGGAGTTTTGGAGTTTTTTTTTTTTTTAATCTCCCTGAGTGCACTGAGAAGGCAATGAAGCTGCTTCAGGGGATGAGTAGAGATATGATTTATTTTATGTTAAGAAAAACTTTTTGGGGGAGCACCTGGGTGGTTCAGTCAGTTAAGCATCCGACTTTGGTTCAGGTCATAATCTCATGGTTCATGAATTCAAGCACACATCGGGGCTCTGTGTTGACAGCTCAGAGCCTGGAGCCTGCTTTGGATTCTGTCTCACTCTCTCTGCCCCTCCCCCACTCACACTCTGTTTCTCTCAAAACTAAACTTAAAAAAAAAGGGGTTTTTTTTGCTATTATGTGAAAAATTGGAATTAGGCAAGGAAAATCTAAAAGATATTGTAAAGGCCAAATTAAGAAATATTTTAATCATTGCTCTCCAATCAAAGGTATACCACCAAAACTTTTAAGCAATGTAACAGACTGCAAACATTTGCATTTTAAGATGATAACTTGAGCAGTAGTTGAACACAGCTGAGATCATCAATCAGGACAGAGACTATTTAAGCTTGAACACACTAGAAGAATGACAAGCATAATAAATTTGAGAAAGCAGGTAATAAAATGGTAATTGTAAGGCACAGATAAATGAAAAGATACTCCATGCACATGGAATGGGGAAATTAATATTGTTAAAATGTCCATACTACTGAAAGCCATCTATACATACAATGCAATCCCTATCAAAATCCCAATGCTATTTTTCACAGAAACAGAAAAAACAATGCTAAAATTTGTATGAGATGATATAAGACCTTGAATGCCCAAAAGAATCTTGAGAAAGAAGAACAAAACTGGGCATCAAAATAAAAGGCACAACAAAATAAACCATCAACAATACAAAAGGGCAACCTATTGAGTAGGAGAGGATATTTGCAAATGACATATCTGATAAGGAGTTAATATCCAAAATTTATAAAGAACTTATAAAACTCAACACCAAAAAACCAAACAATCCAATTAAAAAATAGGCAGAGGATCTGATCAGACATTTTCCTAGAGAAGACATACACCTAAAACACGAAAAGACAGGCACATGAAAAGATGCTGAACACCAATCATTATCAGGGAAATGCAAATCAAAATGACAATGAGGTATTGCTTTATAGTTGTTAGAATGGCTAAACTCAAAAAGAAATAACAAGTGTTGGTGAGCATATGGAGAAAAAAACAACAACCCTTGCATACTTGCACTGTTGGTGGGAATGTAAATTGATATAGCTACTGTGGAAAGCAGTATGGAGTTTCTTCAAAATATTAAAAATAGAAATACCATAAGATCCAACAATTCCACTGTTGGATATTTACCCAAGGAAAACAACACACCAATTCAAAAAGATATATGCACTCCTATTCTTATTGCAGCATTATTTACAATAGCCAAGATATGGAAGCAACCTAAGTGTCCATCAATAGACCAATGGATGAGTATGTAGTGTGTTTATATATATATAAACACACAATGAGATATTATGCAGCCATTTAAAAAGATGGGATCATGCCATTTGAGAAAATATGGATGAATCTAGAGGACATAAAGATAAGTAAAATGAGTCAAACCAAGAAAGACAAACACTATATGGTTTCATTTATAAGTGGAATCTAAAAAAAAAGAAAAAAGAATAAACAATCAAAATTGTTTACAAATGAACATGGGAGGAAAAAGAGAGGCAAAAATTAGTCTTAACTATAGATAACAACTGATGGTTATGGAGGGACTGTGAGTAGGTGAGGTATGAGTTAAACAGGTGATGGATAATAAGGATATTATTGTGATGAGCATCAAGTGTTGTATGTAACTGATGAATCACTAAATTCTACAACTAAAACTAATACTGCATTGTATGTCAACTAGCTGGAGTTTAAATTAAAAACTTGGAAAAAGAAGTAAAAAGCAGACTTAGATCTATAAATACACAAAACAAATTGATGATTGCCAGAGGGGAGGTGTGTGGGGAGTTAGGAAAATCAGTGAAATAGGAGATATAGGTTTCCCATTATAAAATGAAGAAATCAAGAGAATAAGCACAGCTTAAGGAATATTGTCAATAATATTGTAATAGTATTGCATGGGGACAGATGGTAGTTATACTTGTAGTGAATAGAGAATAATGTATAAACTTACTGAATCATTAGGTTGTACACCTGAAACTACTGTAACACTGTGTGTTTACACTAAGACAAAAACAAACACAAAAAACTGGAGGCATCATGTGTCTTGATTTCAAACTATATTACAAAGCCACAGTAATGAAAACATAAGGCATCAGCATAAAAACAGACAGATCCTCAGAGAAAATCAATAATTTGTTTAATATTATAATTTGTTATGATAGAGATAGGATTTTAACCTCCTTCTGCTTGCCTCCAAAGCCAGTAAGAATAATAAATTGGGGTCAGAAAGAGGAATTCCAAAACATGGGGCCCTGGGAGTGGGGCATCTTTTAGTGGTGTTGAGAGTTCAATTGTGGTGACATCATCAACAGCTGACATAAAACCAAGAATGAAAAGGAAACCTAATTCATTACTGAAAACATAAAATTAGTCTTTATTCTAACTTACAACACAGGTGTAACATATGTCCAAATATAAAATTAGAAAAAAGCAACTTATGATACACGACAAGTGTTTTGATGACAATAATTGTGGATTTATTTTATATGATGGCAATTAGATGGATAGAAGCTAATACCTAAAATTATCCTAAAAGACAGCTTTTTAAAAATCTATGGATGCTATAGGGAAGCTCTTTTTCTTAGAAGCTTTTATTTGGGGTGCATTTTTTGTGGGCTGACAGTGGCATCACAGAATGATCAGGCCTGGTTATATGATGTTTGTTGACAAAACTTCACGTTGAGACTGTAGTATGGATCACATGACTGATTCTGCCATTTTGCTATTGGTATTGTCTTATAACATGGACTAAGAAGACGAAGAGATCAACCATGCAGTTAGTGTTAGTCAATAGTATTACAAACTAACATACTTCTGGTGAGTTAATAAAAACACAGAAACTTCCACATGTGACCTAGTTACTTACAACTACAAAAATGTAAACTATTTCAGTAAATCTTAAATTTCAATAATTTAAAATCTCCATTTATTCCTTTAAAAAAATACTTGAGCCACTGACTATTTTCTGGTACCTGTACTAGACTGGATGTATAGATATGTTTAAGGCAAAGATACTGCTCATAATGATCCTAAGGAATGACACACACATTAAACTGACATTCATGTGCACACTGACCCCAAATATTACATACTATTCAAAACTTACCCCCTAATATGAGAGTTTTACAGTTAGCTGGCTTATAATATCTGAAATGAATTAACTAAAATGACATATGAAATGGAAAAAAATAAAAAAAGAAAAGCTATTCTTGAAATAGAAAAAAGATACAAGCTTGCATCAACTTAAATATCTATGTTTGCAAGCTATGACCTCCTATTGACCTATTTCACATATCTGTTTCCATATGTTTAAGAAACAAAGCCAGCCAACAGCATCACTAGTTTTTAATGCCCCTTTGAAATTATTGTATATATTTCTGGGAAAATTATTTTTGAGAAAGCATCTGGGGCCTGCAGTCTTCATTGGATTTTGCACAGAACACTGACCAGCAGAATGCCATCATCATCTTTAGGTTAGGATGCCTCTTCAATTTTTAAAGACTATTTGAATGCCATTTCCAATACCATGAAAATAACACACTCCTTTAAGGGGTCAACTAACATATGATTTTAAAAAATATATTAAAATTTTCACAGTTTATTTTTAGCATTGCTGGAATTGTTATGATTATAATTAATGTCATCACACTAATTAAACTAGGGGAAAAACATCATTTTGTTCTAAATGCTGATAGACTGGGGAAAAATATATATATAATTCATGATGAGGCAGTTCAATTAACCTTTTGCACATGCTATGCCTTGGTATAAGCAGCTTATTTATGCCATCTGCTTCACTTGCAGGATTTAATTCACTGATGATATTACTGTCAAAGAGAAGGGAATTCAATAAGCTAGACAGTGCTAGATTTACTCAGGATTTGATAATAATTAAATGACCGTGTGTGTGTGGCTATATATGTATGTAGTTTATAAGGGGAGATCATTATGTGAATTATATGAAGGCATGATTTTTATTTATGAGGACATACACATTTTAAATACCACAGAGTAAATTTTCTCTTCAATTATGTTAAGTGAGTCTTCTTGTAGTTTTGGTTCCCTTAATAATGCTTTGCAACTATATCATAAAGTAACCCTCCAGCTAGAAGCTAGGAACCTGAATTGATGGGATATGGGAGGAAACACACACCAAAGCAGTCCACTGAAAACTAAGATTCCTTTTTATTTTGTGTTTCAATGAAAAAGTAAAGGTAGTTTGTTTTCTAGTTTATACATGGATTCTTCTGGCAAGCTGCTAGTTACTCAGTTTGAGAAGGCCCAGTATCAAAATCTTCGAAGTGCGTATCAAAGACACCTCAGAAGTAATGCTTAGCACAATGCCATATAACAAATTCTTACTGGTGGAAAACAGAGTTTAGTTGTGGTTGTGTTGGTAGATATTATGTTACTAAATTATTCTGTTATTCCAAAGGAAACTAAAATGGATTTAAAAACACAGTGAAAATGCATGAGGGACATAAAATGTATCTTGCTGGCCTGTCCCTCTTGTTTTAGAATGACCCAGCTTCCTCCAGCATCTTCCCATTCCAACCTCTGCCTTTCCAGCCCCTTCCCAGACCTACACCTGCTTCATGGCCCAGAGCTCATGAAGTGACCATCACTCTCAGGTATTGCAAGGCCTGCTTTCTAGACTTAAGACCATAATGTTATTCACTAACCTGTTAAAATTTTAATAGCAAGCATTCCATGCTTTAGAGCAGAAGATATTTGGGGATATCTAGATTTCTGAGAAATCCTTAGATTGCCTATTTCCTCTATAGGTATTGCCAGTTTAATTGACAAGCCCTCTGAGTCTATTTATCTGCTGCTATGACTGTCTTGAGAGCTCTTTCTTTCTATATGTATAATATGATAATTATAAGTCAAAGGCCTTTGAATTAATGACATGAATATTATCAAGATTGAATTAGGAAACACTGTACCTGGTTAGACTCTGCAGAAAAAGAAAACAAATGCTATTAAGTGGTCTTTCTGCCTCTTGAAAATGTGGATATTTAAAGTCTCATTTGATTAGTCAGTATTGGAAATGATAGTCTGAATATATCCTAACAAATACTTCATTTGTTCTTTACCCCCTGACCAAATATCAATTTCCTTTCACACTGTATCTTTATTAGATTACCTTTCTTAGAGGCTGATGTAGATGAATTCATCTGTCTGGCAGAATGCATCAGGAGGATTTTCTCAGACATGTTGATGCTGAGCACATTGTTACATTTTCTCATCCTGTTATCCTGACATCTTTGGAGACATTTTTTTCCTAACCTATTTTGTATTCAGTTAATGCTTTTATTTAAAGTGATGCTTACTGCCCACAATGGGTAATACATATATGTACTGAAATAGAAAGTACAAGATTTTCCACATTTTAGAGTAATGTCCAAAGTCAGATTCTCAGATGATAGTTATCACTGTAAAAATATAAAATAATTAGACTTTCACTAAATCATTAGACAACTAAACAGTGTGCCCCTGGAGAGTTAATATGTTTGTATTATCTATTTCAATATCTTAGAACTTAGAAGGTAAGTTGACCACAGTGTCAATTAAGTCATTATTGATTTCATTTTTACTTTAAGCAATCAATTATTTTAAGAAATTTCATCATCTGTAAAAGTCATAAGGTCTGGATGTGGTTCCTGCTTATTTATATTATAGAAGGAATGCAAAATAACATTCATCTGAACTCATGCTAATCCTGTAGCTTTATTGTGCCTTTTAGAATAATTTAATAAGTGACTGGAAGATTTTTAGTTTGCATTAGAGAGCATGGGATTTCTTGTTGACTTTAGAGATATATTTATTAATAAAATTAAATTGTGTATTTACTGTACCTCAGAGGATTTTATGAGTATAAAATAAATAAACATGGCTCATGAGTCTATCATGACCCAGATGATACGTTTCCTGCACTCTACAGCATGCATTTTGCAAATGTTCCAAGCGCCTGGTGCCTGTGGCAGTAAATGTACTAAGCCATCAGCTGGTAAATGACTTTGGAAATTAGTTGGAGGTTAATTCTCTGCCTCATTGGCCCCCCAAAGTGGACAAACTGTAATTGATTTTGATAGCTTTCACGAAGCACTTTTTTTCTTGTGAATAATGAAGGTGTACTCACAGAGACATCCTCTGGTTAGAGGAACAATTAAATGGATATCAATGAGATGTCATTAAGAGTTTATGTTTCTGTGCTTAATAAACTCTCCCTATCTTTAACAGTTTCCTTGTTTTTAAAATACAAGAAATTCTCATCTGCCAAATGGTTCATTTTTTCTGTCAAATATTTTTCATTTAACTCCAATTTTTTTAATTAGGACTAATATTCTATTTCTGCACATACTGTGAAATAGAGAAGCAGCTAAAGCCATGTACATCCATTTGTAGCCATAACTTCATAGAGGAAAGAATGCAGAGTAATCCTCTGGGAAAGTGACATCCTCATGTACATCTTGAGTAAAGGAGGTGAAATTGATCAGGTACATATTCAATCACTGTCATAGATATTGTTCAATAGTCATAACAAAAAATTAAGTCAATGTTTTTCCATTTAAGTGAATTTCTCTAATATTTTACTCATGAATCTATTCTTTATCTTTTGCATAATCTAGACCCAAATTTTGCATAATCTACACCTCTGAAAATCTAAATTGGAATATCAAATAGGATATTCTTCAAATAGTATACCATGCTAATATGTCCATTATCCAATATGATGTCTCCCAGAAAGCACTTAGTAAAAATAAACCTACTTTCTTTACTATGGTACAAATAATAGAAAAATAAATATTTGATAATTAGTAAGATTCTTCTATATATTCATGGGATTAAAATACAGATTAGAAATTTTACAAATAAAAGTAAAATACTGTTTCTGTCCACGGCTAAGTTTATAATTCATTGAAAAATAGTAAAATATGGAGTATTCAGATAAACTTTTCTATCTTGATGAGTAAAATGTTATAGTTAGGTTTTTATATTTATATTACAATATAAATATTTATATTACAATATAATAATTTGGGGGGAATGGAGGAGACCATGTCATACAAATTATCTAAATAACAGGTCTCCATCTCATGAACAGTGAGATCATGACCTGAGCTTAAATCAAGAGTCAGATGCTTAACCAACTGAGCCACCCAGGCACCCCATTGAGGAGATATACTTAATTGAATCAATAAGCCATCATAAACATGCAAGTCTACCTTGCCCAGGAGGTTTAGTGCGATATTCTCTTTTGCTTTCAATGCCTTTTTTAATTGTTTTCAGCCTCAGTCTTTCACTTGATGAAGTCTTTTCACTTTCACATTGTTTATGTGATGTTAAGAGATAATTGAAGCCAAATAAATCTGTGAGAAATTCAAGGCATATTTCTCAGACCATCAATTTCCTTATTGGTAACAATGGAAGGAAAATAATTACCTTTTATCATTAGCCTGAGGTTAAGTGAGATAATGGCCATAGCACATCTAGGACAGTGCCAAGACCTCAAGAGTATGTGTTAGTCAGCTCAAACCACTTTAATAAAATACCATGGACTTAAACAATAGAAATTTATTTTCTCACAGTTGTGGAGGCTGGAAGCCCAAGATATGCTAACTAATGGTTCCCAGTGAGAAATCATGTCCTGGCTTACACATGGGTGCTTTCTCATGGTGTTCATATATGGAACCATAAAATACCCCAAATAGCGAAAGAAATCTTGAAAAACAAGAACAAAACTGGTGGTATCACAATACCAGATTTCAAGATACACTACAAAGCTATAGTAATCAAAACAGTATGGTATTGGCACAAACATAGGCACACAAATAAACAGAACAGAGAGCCCAGAAATAAACCCACAATTATATGGTCAATTAATCTTCGACAAAGAAGAATATGCAGTGGAAAAAGACAGGCTCTTCAACAAATGGTGTTGGGAAAACTGGACAATTACATGCAAAAGAATGAAACTAGAGCACTCTCTCACACCATAGACAAAAATAAACTCAAAATGGGTTAAAGATTAATAGATGTGAGCCTCAAAACCATAAAAATCCTAGAAGAGAGCACATTTATCTGACATTGGCTACAGGAACATTTTCCTAGGTATGGCTCTTGAGGCAAGGGAAACAAAAGCAAAGTAACCTACTGGAACTACATCAGATAAAAAGTTTCTGCACAGCAAAGGAAATAATCAACAAAACTAAAAGACTACTTATGGAATGGAAAAAGATATTTGTAAATGACATATCCAATAAAGGGTTAGCCAAAATATATCAAGAACTTATACAAATCAACACCAAAATACCAAATAATCCAATTACAAATGGGCAGAAGACATGAACTGACATTCTTCTAGGTGGCTAAGAGACACATGAAAAGATGCTCAGCATCACTTACCATCAGGGGAAATTCAAATAAAAATCACAGTAAGATATAACCTCATACCTATCATAATGGCTAAAATCAAAAACACAAGAAACAAGTGTTGGCAAAGATGTGGAGAGAAAGGAGCTCTTCTGCACTGTTGATAGAAATATTACCAGTGCAGCCACTGTGGAAAATAGTATGGAGGTTCCTCAAAAAATTAAAAATAGAATTACCATATGATCCAGTAATTTCACTACTGGATATTTACCCAAAGAATACAAAAAACACTAATTTAAAAGGATATTTGTACCCCTATGTTTATTGCAGCATTATTTACAATAGTCAAATTATGGAAGCAACCCAAATGTCCATTGATAGATGAACGGATAAAGATGTGGTTTATCTTTATAAACCACACACACCACACACACACACACACACACACACACACACAGGAATATTATTCAGCCACAAAAAAAGAATGAAATCCTGGTATTTGCAACAATATGGATTGACCTAGTGGGTATAAGGTTAAGGGAAATAAGTCAGTCAGACAAAGACAAACACCATATGATTTCACTAATATGTGGAATTTAAGAAACAAAGGAAATGAAAAGAGAGAGAGAGAGAGAGAGAGAGAGAGAGAAACCAAACAACAGATTCTTAGCTATACAGAACAAACTGACAGTTACCAGGGGGTAGGGGAGGGTAGAATGGGTGAAAAGGTGAAGGAATAAAAGCATACTCATCATGATGAGCACTGAGTAATGTAAACAGTTGTTGAATCACTATACTGTATAAGTGAAACTAATAGAACACTACACGTAGGTACGCGTGGGTGGCTCAGTTGGTTGGGTGTCTGACTTCAGCTCAGATCACCATCTCCCAGTCTGGGAGTTGGAGCCCCACGTCAGGCTCTGTGCTGACAGCTCTGAGCCTGGAGCCTGCTTCGGATTCTGTGTCCCCCCCCGCCCCCCGCCCCCGTCTCTGCCCCTCCCCCACTCATGCTCTTTCTCTTTCAAAAATAAACATTAAAAAAATTAAACAAACAAAAGAAACTGTATGTGAACTAAACTGGGATTAAAACTTAGAAAAAAAGAAAAAATAGGTTAATAAAAGCCTAAAGAGAAAAAATGTTATTAAAGTACTTATTGGTAGAAGCTCTACTTTCACTTCAGTTGGAGAGATGGAGATTGTGTGATGTATTTTAGATCCTCTTTCTAAAAGTCCCACCAACTGAGTTGGCCTGATTAAATTCCATGTCCTCTACAGGTCTATTTGTGAGGAAGCAAAGAGGACTTTTTCTTCCTTTATGCTCTTAACTCTCTGAACTGTGTTTGACATGGTCAAACACAGTGTCCTTAGAAGCCAGATAGAGCCACTAATAGGACTATTTGGCATAATAGCTGGGGGGTAATTGCTCTTCAGTTCTACAGATTTACTAGGAGACTATTATTGCTCTATTAGAGCTCTTTTAGAGCCAGCTGTTTAAGCAATGAAATTTTCTCAAAATAGGCCTTTACTGACAATTTTCCCTTTTATAATTGGTGCTATTGCCTCCACGAGCTCAGTTTTCCTTTTTTCTTTGGCGGCTGATGGCTCTCAGAGTTCTTCCAGAGATGCTGCAAAGGATTGGGAATCGTTGTCTTCCCCCTTTGACTACTTCAAAATAACTAATAATATTTTCACAAATAAATCATAAGCCAAATGTAAATTCTCCATAAAACACAGTAAGTGAAATATTGAAACATTTAGATGGATTTAATAGCTGTTTAGCTCTAGTAGAAGACCAGAGAAATGATTGGAAGATATGTTAATAGAACATATTCAAACTAAAACAAAGACAGAAAGAAAAACCCCAAAAAGTGTATGTTTCTGTGTGTGTGCGTTTGTGTGTGTAAGAGAGAGTGGGGGGGAGAAGAGAGATGTGGGTGGAGGAGATGGAGGGAAGGCGAGGGAGAGAGAGAGGAGAGAATGAGTTGGGCAATGGTGTCAAGAGAAAGATAGTGCACAGAAAAATATATTCATATAGGGAAGAGCTCAAAATTATCCAAGCTGATGAAAGATATTACCCCTCAGTTTTCAGAAGCTCTACAAATCCATCCATGAAAATACAGCAAGAACTATGTCTAGAAATAATAATCAAATGACACAGAGAAAAAATGTAAAACCAGCCAGAGAAAAGGGGCATATTTCCCTTAGGGGAAAAACAATGATTCTGAGATGTGGCATGTCAACAGAAGTAGTGGAAGCCAGAAAATAATAAAATATTATGTCATGTTCAGATCAATTAATTCCAATTTTAAATTATACAGCTATGTCCTCCCAAAAGGAAGGCAAAATAAAACAATGTCTGTCATTAAAACCTGACAAAATTCAGCAGAACCACATACATATTATAAAATACATGAAGAGAAATCCTTCAGACAGAGGCAGGCTCACAAAAATATTGAAAAAATGAAGACCCAAAGAAAAGCCAATGTGTGAATAAACAGAAAGTAATATTGACTTTACAAAACATTACATTACATTTCAATACATATATAGAAATTAAATGTGTGTTTAAAATAATATACATTGTGAGAGAAGAGGACAGAGAGGTAAGGTGATCTAAGTTACTGCATTATTTGAGAAGCGGTAATAAGTCAAGGAGGCGTTTTCTCATCTTTAAAGTTAGTACTAAATAAATAGTGAAAAGAACATGTAAGTAGTGGCTTAGTGGAGTGTAGGGGGAGAAACAGAATAACAAAAATATTGATTAATCTAAATAAAGGTAAGTTAATAGAAAAAGAATGCAAACCATATGAATTCAGTAGAAAATAAATAATAAAATTTTATATAGAAACTCAAATACTTTTAATCTAAATGGATAAAACATTCCAATTAAAAGATGAGGATTGTGAGATTGCATAAAAAGAAAACACATCCATATTCTGCTAAGGATCCACTTAAAATATAAGACCTTAGTAAAAGCATTTGATGAAATTAGAGACATATTTATGCTACCTAAAAAGAAAACCCCCCAAACAATGTAAAGACATAAGATTTGGAAAGAAAACATTTTTTTGCATATAACATGATTAGTTGTTTTAAATGCCCCCAATCTAGAGATGGATATTATGATTATGAATTTAGGCACTTACTGGAAACAAGAAAAACATTCACAGTTAATTATATTTCTATAACCCAGAAATAAACAAACAGAAAGTTAAATAAAAAACTCTATTATGTAGAACAATCAAAAACATCAAATTCCTAGGAAAAATCTGATGAGAGAACTCTATTATTTTTTAAAGCATTATCAAGATGTATTAAGTTCCCAAATAAGTGGAAAAATGTTCTGCTTTACACATTGGAAGAGTTGGTATTATCTGTTCAACACAAACCCAATAAAAAATCTAGCTGCTTTTTTTTCTTTGCCAAAATTGAAAAGTTAATACTAGATGTAATACTAAAGGCAATCGAGCACAGAGATCAAAGTGGAAGACTTAAACTAAAAGATTTTAAAGCCTATTATACAGCTAATAATAGAAAATAATACTGTGGTGTGGATACAAGATTAGACAAATGAGAAATTGGTACTGATTCTAGTGTCCAGATGAAGGCCACATGTATATTGTCACCTGATGTGAAAAATATGGCTCTACACGGCAGTGAGCAAAGGATGGTCCTTTCAATAAACGGTGCAAAGACAACTAGATGTGAAAAAAAATCAGTTTTGACTCCTACCACATTTAGTACAAAACAACAAATTTAAGATGAGTATAGATTTAAATTTGAAAGTAAAACAGTAAAGCTTTTAGAAGGAAACATTGTTTTTGTGATGTTAGACTAGACTAAAGTTTCTTAAATCCAACTCAAAACTTGCTAACCCATAAAGATTTTAGTACTAGATTTCATTAAAGTTCACAACTTTTGTTCATCAAAAGATACCATTAAAACATGGGAAATGAAAGCCACTGAGTGGGAAGATATATTTACAATGTGCACTTTGGACAAAGTACACATGAGGAGACTGTATAAGAACTTTTGCATACCAGTTACAAAGACCAGACAAAATATTTGAACAAACATGACATTAAAAGACTATCAAAATGATCAATACATGTATAAAAGGCCCTTTAACTCATTAGTAATCAGGGAAATGCAAATTAAAGCCATAAAATGTTATTACTAAAAACCCATAAAGAATGACTTAAATAAAAAAAAAGAGAGAGAGATGTCAAAATAACAATTTTTGTGTTTGGTTTAGAAATTGTCAAGGTTGTGGAGTAAATGGGATTCTTGCAGTGCTTGGATAAATGTACCTCGTCACAAGTTGTTTGGAAAATTGTTTGTCAATATTTACTACAGTTGAGCTGTATGCATGCCCCTTTATGCATGCTCCATGAACCAGCAGTTCCCTCTTTGGGATATACTCGACAGAACTGTGTAAATAAGTTAACCAGAAGAAAGGTATAAAAAATGTTCACAGGAATGCCATTAATTAGAGTCTACAAAGAGAAACAATCCAGATGTACATCAAGTGAAAAATTAATAAATGTTACAATGTGTGCTTGCCACAAAATAATGTATAAGAAAAATGAATAAACCACTACTAAGAACAACATTATAGACATGGTTGTTCCCATACAAAACAATTCACACTGTGTAATTCAATTTATGTAATGTTACAAAATGCTGGATATACCTGGGAAAAGATATGGTTAGAAACTAGGGAGGGGAATGGTGGGAGTTTATTGGGTACTGATAATATTTTGTTTCGTGATTGGAGTGCTGTTTATATGGGTGTGTCCAGTTTGTGAACATTCAGTGAGCTGCACATTTGTATTTACCAAAAACAACAGAAAAATATTCGTAAACTATAGGTATTTTATTATTTTAATACAAAAAAACAAGGTCTAGAAAAGGATTTTTATGTCATTTTAAGATCTCTTTATAAATTAATAGAATAACTTAAAATTCATAAATCTTCCTTTTCCAGTTACGCACCCTTTATGGAGACTGCTACTACTACCTCTCTTACACACCCACACTTTTTATTTCAATAATAGTTCCTTAAATCACTATCACTCTTTCATAATTTCCCCAGAGTCAATATAGTGGGTGGTGGCCTGTGTTCAGTTCACCATTTTATTAGGTATTAAGCCACTTTTAATCTTGATTCAAATATTTTATTCAAAATAAAAAATAGAGTGTGCATTTACTGCCCATTATGTTTTCTCTGTGTTCTTAGACCCATGTTTTAAACTGATTTTGCTTTATTTCAATTTTTTCTTTTGACTCACATTAATATTTTCAATACATTATATAAATCAAAATGTATTGAATATTTAGTAGCTGCTAATTGTTACTACTTTGAATTTATTTTCTACTTTTGTAAACTATTTAAAATCTAACACTTGGAAATCATACATAAAATCAATTTTTAATATGTATTAATTTGGAATATATTTGTTTAATGCATTATTAATCAAAATGTTAGCAACATCATCTCAAAAACAGTATTAAACTTCATAAAAAATTAACTTGCTAGCTTTTGGTGTCCTATCTTAGATCCTACCACATTAGATATTTAATAAAAGAAAGAAGAAAAGATAAAGGGCCTGGATCATTCTAGTAAAAAGACTGTGTAACTTTAAGAGGATTTCCAAGTCTTCGAAGAGGTATTATGGAGAGACTAAAGGGTTATTTTGAACTCACTCCTTATTTCCTATTAGACAATATGAAGAATAAGAGTAGTTTCTTAGCATAACAGAATGTCTGATTTTGATGAAGTACAGAGCTTGACAATTAGGCAGTCAAAAATTATGTGTGAATTAATTAATGAATAAAAGAAAATGGTGAATATTTGCAAAAAATAGTGAATATTTTCATTAAGTTGTGTATTCACTAACCTTAATATATATACTCAAATTTAATTACCAGATTCACAAAACAACCTTTATCCAAGGAGCTCAAAGGCAGAATTACAATATTGTATATTCTTTGCTAGTAATATTATAAATTGAAGTCAGCATTATCATATTTATTTTATGGATATGGAAAAAGGGAAGACACATAATAGATAACTCACTGCTCGCTGTCAGGATAGTCAGTGGGAAAAACCATGTGGAGGAGACAGTATTTCCCATCATATTTATTTGCTTATGTATACAAACTACTTTCAATTTATAAAGAAGATTCTTTAGGGAAATCTTTTCTAATGAAAGTTAGTTTATATTACCAATATAACCTGTGGGTCACCATGTATAGATATTGCTACATCACATGAAGACAAGTGAATCAAATGTCCTATCAGCATAAGGTTGAAGAGCATAAGATCCATGCAATGTTCTCACTCACTCCTGAAATATTTTTTGGTACTTCATACCCTGTTATCTCTCTGTGCTCTTTGCTCCAATCTTCCTCATGGACTTCTTAAGCCTCCAAAGCTACTTGTGGTACTGCACAGCCATAGCCATATTTATTGCTACTGATCACCTGCCTCCACCCTTATGTGCAATGTTCTTGTTAAAAATGGAACTGTGGTCCCTGAAATTGTGGGTCTCAATCAGTACTATGTTTTATGTAGAAGTTTTATGTGAAAGCTATTTTTTTCCTGCTTTCCTCACACTTTGTAATCTTTGTCAAAAGAGATGGTGCTTACATTTCATAGACTCCTTAATGAAAATTCTCCTTTCTAGTTTCTATCTTTCAAGAGATCATGGAGTTCAGCCACAGTCTGTACTTGAAACAAACCCTCATACTTTTCTTCCAGGTATGCCCCAAAGAACTGCAATGCCTGATTTTCTTCAGTAAAATCTCTCTTCCAGCCAAAAGCTCAGTCCATGGTCATTGTGTTTACTATGTTGTGACACCAGCCTAACATGTTGGAGTTGAGATGAAGCTCAAATGGACTGTCATTTACACCAAAACCTCCACTGAAAGGGAAGTCTGTGCAAAGGGATTATGAAGGAGCTTAAGAAAAGATGAATTCTCATGAGTGTTTTTATGTATTGTGATTGGAAGGTATAATGTTTCCCTGAAATTAAGCTTTTAACTGAAAGTGAAGAAGCCTCTGGGCCTCATCTCCATTTCCATAATAGGCTGACTTACTTAATCTACTCTTTTATTAGGTTCTTTAAATAAGAAGCTGTTTTTTGTTTTTTTGTTTTTTGTCTCCCCTGGATGCAATAAACCCTCTAAAAATAAGCTCAGGATCAGAATTATTTTTCTTTTTTTTCTTTTTTTAACCTTCCTTTACTTTTGATATGTTATTGTGAATAAACAGTCTGTATTTCAGAGACGGCACAAAATACTTCTTAATTGTGCTTTTATGACTTCTTTCCTCAAATAATCCAAGACACATCCATAAATTCAATGGTAATATAAAAACATTTTTATACATGACTCTGTAATTTAGCATTAAAACATTGTGTATTCTAATTAAATTGCTGAATAAAAGATTTTAGATGAATAAATATGTATGTGAATTCTCATTGGATATTCTCTTTACATATTTAGCCATTGGAAATACAACAGTAGCCAAATTAAATTTTTTCAGTTTGATTAAAAGAATGTTTTGTTTACTTACTGTGTATTTGGAATTCAAATGGGAATTTTTAGAAAACAGAATTCTTATAATGTCATTTTATATGTTGTGATCAGAAGATATGTTTATTCCCTGAAATTAAGCCTTTTTAGGTGAAAGAGAAGCTTCTGGGTCTCATCTATTTCCATAAAAGTCTAATTTAATCTATTCCTTTACTCTGTTCTTTCAATGAAAAGACAATTTTGTTTACCTTAGCAGTAAAAAACTCTCTAAAAATAAACTCAGAAATGGAATTATGTTCTCTTTACCTTAACTCTCCTTTATTTTTGATATGCTACATTGAATTAATCCTCTGTATTTTAAAGAAATCTCAAAGTTGATTTTCAATTATCTTTTCATGATATATTCTCTAATAATTCAGGTCATGTCTGTAGCCAAAAATTATTTGAATTTTATAAATATTTATCTTTTCACAGCTTTGTATAATATTTGGCATTTTATCTTTTTCACTCTAAACAGTTTCTTCAACAAAGATATAAGTTAGGTCAACATATAGATGAAAAATAATGGAATGATGACTTTACAGCTTTGGCTATAGCAGAAAATAATTTTGAAAAGAATTTAGTTTAACAAGCACTTTTGGCTATCTATATTGTGTGTGGCATTCTGGAAGGCACTGTGGAAATAGAAGGTGATTAGGATCTCTCCTCTAGATATTTAAAATCTATTTAAAAGAGAAGATGAATATAATAAGTTCTTTTCTAACAAAGAATGTAAAGTAGCCTAAGAAGAAGAAGAAGAAGAAGAAGAAGAAGAAGAAGAGGAGAAGGAGGAGGAGGAGGAGGAGGAGGAGGAGGAGGAGGAGGAAGAGGAGGAAAGTGACTTAAAAACTCTGAAGAAATAAAAAGTTTAGAAAGTTTATCTTACTGGATTTAAGAAATGCCTTGTGGAACGCGTGGGCCGGAGGAATTGGAGATTGAGAGATTGTTGATAGAAGTAGAAATATTAGTGTGGGCCATTCTGGATTAAAATAACATCAGATAAAAACACAAAATGAAGCTGGTTTAGGGGGTGGGTGGTGGTGGGGGTATTCTGAAGTTTGTTCATTTGCTTAGTGTGAAGAATCTGCCAGATATTGAGGTAAAAATTACAAGTAAGCAGATAATTATATAAATCTGAAGTTGAAGACAGAGGTTCTTGTTTGGAAACATGTTTATCTACATCTCCTCTCCTCACTTCTCCTCCTCTCTCTTTCCTTTCCTTACCCTACCCCTTCCTCCACTCCTCTGCTCTCCTTATATTTCTTACATCGCTAGCTACGAGGCTTACAAACATAAATAAAATTGAATCAGTTCTCAAGGAGCTCACACATTAGTTGGAAAGCAGACATATAAGCAAACAATTTTAATGGAACAGGATATGTGTCATATTAAACTATTAGCAGGTGCTATCAAGGGAGTGTCTGATATTTACTTAGGAAAATCAGGCAAATCTTGACATATGGTGATGTTTCAACAGTGTCTAAAGGGCAAAATGTGGGCAACTTCCCAAGGGAAGGAGTGAAAACATGCTAAACTGTCAAACTACCATGGAAATAAGGGACACAGAAGAAAGAGAAGGGTAACATGTTTAGGTGTGGATATTGATCTTAACTTACAGACTTGTTCCAGGAGGCAATTTAAATAAAAGGGGACAAATACCTTCTGGAAATGTCTGGCTTTAATACATAAACCTGGAATCTATCATTGTATCTAACTTACTGCCTGGCTAATGATCACTGAGACCATAAATTAGCAGTACATATGGAAGGAGAGAAGGCTGAGCACAAAATTTTAAGAACAATATCATAAAGAGAAAGCCATGAGTGTTATGAAATAGAAATAGTCAGACAGCTGGGAGAAGTAGAAGACTAAGAAAGACATCCCAACATGCAAGAGAGAAAGGAATATACCATTTCTTTAAAATATTTTTCTGGATCCTGATGACCCTAATATAGTTTTGTTTTGTTCTTTTTTTAAAAATTTCTACTGAATTGTATCTACATACAGTTGTAGAAATGTTTTTTTTATAAATGAAAAATAATTAAACAATCATTTGCCTTCTTTATTTGTGAAGTTAAAATAACAGTTAAAGCAAAGAGTTAATGTGACATGTGGTGTATGAATATGTGACCCAGTTTGATGACATTAGGTGAGAATGAATAATTTGATGTAATGTTACCACCATTATTTTCAGAATGTCAGGCAAAGAGTTCTTGGTGTGAGTAGTGCCTCAGAAAAATATACGGCTTTAATACCTCTTAATATCTAATCCTTTGCAGAAATTGCTCATGGAAAGGAGTCTTGCTTAATAAAGCTAACTTGTATTCCATTTATTAAAAGTCCAGTTTCCAATGAATTCATCGCATTTTTTGTACATTTATATTTTGAAAGAAAAATGATGAGCAGTAGCTAAACATCTGTAGCACCCATCCAATATTTTGAGATGTGAAATTTTAAGACTATTCAAATTGCTATAATTCTTAACTGTCATCTGTTATGAAGATCTGTATTTTTTTCTTTTGCTTGGATGTGAAATAGAAGTTCCAGGAAATAAAATATTATTACTGTTGAATTTATATAAAAATCATTAATACTTTTGTTCTTGGTATTACATCTATTATCAACTATGACTTGTTCTTTGATTTTAGGAATAGCAAGTAAAACAGCACAGACATTTTTAAAGACAGTTGCTAAACAGTTTTTGGAGAAATTCCTGAATCTTTCCAAGGAAGTGAAGATTGGTTTTGCTCTTGCCTTTTGTCACTTAAACATCAGTGACAAAGCAAAAGCTTTTCATTTTCTTAGTGTCAATCTTGAAAAGTCCCTGGGCTCCAAATGACCAATTAGTGCCAAGGCAGTGAAGACACTTCAGTTATCTTGGTTTAGACAATGAGCTGAGCTTTCACTTATGGCTGTTAACAGCCTGATAATTAGATTTCTTTCTGAATATAAGCTAAATTCTGTGAAGGATCCTGGAGCATTACAAGCACATCATTCATACTATGAGTCTAAACTATAGTCTATACATTACATTATAGTCTACACAACTTTTTTGTTTTTCTTTTATTCCCTCTTTCTTTATATGTGATCTTTTGTAATGTAAATGATGGTTGCAAAGAAAAAGTACATGCTAAAATGACTGAAAACAGACCCTTTTTTAAAGAATTGTCTGGTGTGTAAATCAATAAAGTAAAAATTGGATGTTAGCTACTCATTCAATTCTCATCTTTCCTATCTTAAATAGTATTTTACCTGAGATTTTATGTTTTATTTTCATATTGCTTTATTTTTTCTTTATATATTCATTAGTGGAATACCAAAGCAAGATTAGCTGTGTCTTGTACAGCAACCTCTAAAAAACAATGTTGTGTAAATTTATGAAGTTAATAAATGTGAAATACTTAGAATACAAGAAAGTGTATATAAACATGATTTTGTACCATTCTTAATCACTTTTATATACTTGCAATTATCCTATTAATGGGTTTAGTCAGTACCTGCAGCTTGTTCCAACATAATTAAGATATATTTTATTGTATTTTCAATTTTTACCATCAGGGTAATAATATAATTCTCTCCTAGTGTTCTTATAGCCCATTTATATACACACTTTTCTGGACATGGTCCAAATGGACTACTTTATAAGAAATTAGAACATGACTGTATTTTCAGTTTTAAAGTATTTAATATGATATTTAAATGTATTTTATTTGAGGTAACAGAAAGTATTTTAAGTATTTTACACTTAATGTCACTATTTTGATTTAAATCAATTTTGAAGGATTCAATTCCATTGCATTTTGAGAATTTCAATTTTTATAACTGAATTTTTCAAAAGATATTCTGGAACTCCTCATTAGCTGATTTAAAGCCTCTTAATTTCTGCTTTTCTTACTATAGTAGAAACCTCTGGCCAACTTGAAGATTTTGTCCCACCGGAATTATAGGACCAATCCTGAACTTGGTCAAAGGCAATTTCAGCAGCAAATCCTTCACCTATGAGAGTTAGCATTTTCGCAGTTAGTATTTTTCTGAGTGTTATTTTCTGATGTCAGCTCTAGTAACTACTCTTCTGGCTTATCCCCAAATTTACTCCCAGAAAGACAATTAGCTTTTGTCTCTGGATTCTTGCTTTGTTCCTGGTGTCCCAGGCTCAGCCTTATTCTAGAAGCCCTGATCTATGAAAGCAGGCCCCATTCCTACTTTTTCCAAGGTGTAAAACCCAGTGCTGTCCTGCTCCCTGTCTTGTCCCTAAATTACATGCTAGGGCAATGCTTTATTTGGCAAATGTCTTTCATGTTAGGCAGGCCTAACCTGCCTGACTGCTACTGCTAGGATTTCTTATTATTAGTGCCACCAAATATAATAAAATCATGTTAGTAGGTCTTATTAATCACTCTCCTATACTCAGAAAATATTGTTTTCTCAACATGCCATTCACTGCTATACTTAAAGAATAGGATGTGCATTTCTAGTATTTGAGAATTGCTCTGTATCTTGGTGTCTTTCCTACACATAAGGCAGGTTTGGCTGCAGTGCCTCCCCCCCCCCCCCCAAGTTAGCCTCATGGCACAAAAGTTAGCCTGGTAATGCCCACCATTCTGGCAGCAAAAACTTATGCTTCAGATCTCCAAATACAACCTACAAATAGAATCTGAAAAAATTACACCAGCATAAGCATATTAAAAAATTCCACTTCATCAATTGCCCTTAAGGATTTGGAAAGTGTTACTGGTTAGTATTGGGGCAAGGAGAGAATTGAGAAGGGGAAGACAGAACTAAGGTATGCACAATTAAGAATGAAAAATCTCAACTTCTTGAGTCATCACACCAAGGATGGTGGTCCAACCATGGCCTCTGAATATACCAGAGTAAATTAATTTTCTATTGCTGTGTAACTAATTACAACAAACTTAAAGACCAACAGTGTTGATTAAAGGAGGGAGATAAGAAAGACTTTTTGTACCTGTTGGGTGTTTTGAGGATGTAGCACACCAACTCCCACTCCTAAGGGTGATTTTATTTATTTTATGTTGAATCTTTCATAATATAAGATGGTAAAAAGCAGCATGCTCTCTTTATGGAAACTTAGGAAAAACAAAATTAATTTAGTATGATCCTAGGACTCAAAAGAACAAAACTTTTTTGTATGTTGTTTTCTAGTGATCATTTTTTTCTGTTAGAAATGTTTAATTATATCAATAAAAGCATATAAACACACATATGCATACACAATTTTCAGTAAACAAGAACCACCTAAGAAAAATAATCATAAAACTTTTTTTTCTCTCAATCCCTTTTTCAAAGGAATACTAATTTATTATCTTACTTACATTTATGGGGGAGGGGGTTAGAAATCCAAAATGGATTTGCAGCTATATTCCATTCTGGAGGCTCTATGTTCATTTGTCTTTCCCAGTGTGTAGAGGCTGCCTGCATCCTTGGCTCACAGCCTCTTCTTCGATCGTCAAGTGCAGCTATGTAGCAGCCTTGAATCCCAATCTCTCTCTCTGTCTCCCTCTCTCTCCCTGGTTCTTCATCTCGTTCCATCTTTCTTCATATCTCTGTCTCCATTTCAAGGTGCATAGGACACCATGAAACCAGAGAGCTCAAAATGGAATCTTGAACAGGGTTTTTTGTTTTGGGGGGTGTGAGGAATAAACTTAGGGATTTCCTGAGCTCGCACCAATGGGCTAACAAGGCATAAAGTAATAGAAAGCCACAGGATGAATACAAACAAGGCTAGGTAAACAGGGCAAAGGCCCTCAGTATAGGACAAAAGTATAGGAATAGGAAATCTCAGGATGAAAACATCCAAGATAAGATAAACAAGATTAGGTATATTCAGGGCAGAAATGTGCCCCCCTCCCACCCCCCCACCCAAATTAGTACAATAGCAGAAAGATGCTTTCATAGGAGGGAAGGACCAAAATAGGTAAACCAGTAAACAGGGTTATAGACCACAGCAGGTCTAAGTTGCCCAGAGAGGAGCTAATTAGCAAAAGAAAGGTGCCTTGTTGACCCTGCGGTAGCATGGGCTGTCTTTCTTGTCTGCTAGGGCCAGTTTAGGTAAACAGAGGTGGTGCCTCATGTCTGCTGTAAACAACCTTCTGCCTAGCACCAGAAGTTTGTTTTGTATTGACCCAAACCCTCAACACTGCATATCTTCAAAACCCCCTTTCCCTCATGCCCATGAGTTAATGTTCATGGTTTTGTTGTCTCTTTGTGGAGGTTGATCATGCTTGTAAGCCTTCTGATCTTAATGAAAACAGAGCAAGGAACCTTACTCAGGACTCTTGTCTCCACTCAGACATTAGCCTCTCTTGCATTTCAATCCTGTGTCCTCTCTCTTGCTGGACAAGAGAGAACTCCAGACCCAGAGTCTATGACAGAGGAGTTTTTGTTTCACAGGGTACCCTGTTGGACATGTAAACATATTCTTCTTATGTAACTATCCCCATCATAGACTCCTCCTAGAGTGTCACTGAGACCAGAAACAAATCATGAATCTTACCATTATCAGTAAGTAATGCTGATGAGCTGGTTGCAAATTACCCCCAAACTGCTCAGCTGTATGGTTACAAAGTAGCACTATTAATAGAACATTCATGTCTTACAGAGACCAGTGTTCTGCAGGTACTTTAGAAAAATAGCTTAGGCCAATTCCTAGTCTGCTGGAACTAATCTTCACAACAGAAATATATTAAGAAAGTACAGTGGATGTATACTGAAGGAAAGAATTCCAGATGTAGTTCCTGGAATCTGTATGTCTTTTTCTTTCAGAAAAAGTAAAATATAAAAACTCCACCACTTCAAGCAACCAAGCCAGAATAGCTACAATGAGTCTGAATTAGATATTAGACTTCAATATTTGAATTGAGCTCAAGTCAGTTTTGGTTGATCCTTAGAGAATCTCTTTTCTAATTTTATAGTTAGGTGAAACTATTTCCTAGTCTGTTCTTCAAAATATGCTCTCTGTTATTTTACATTATCAACCCCACCACCACCAAGACCACCACTAGAACCACCTCAATCCTTGATGATTGAATATCCTGCACTTTCTCTCTGAATATGTTCTAAAACTCTTAGATCCTATCGTTTCCAGAGTCTAGAAGGTGCTTTGAAGTTTGCTCTAAAAAGTTTACTCCTTTTTTTTAGACATTTCCCCACTAATCTTACTCTCCTAGAAGTTTCTACATCTGTACTCCAAAAACATCTCTTTTCCCCCAAGGTGATAGAACTTTTTGTTCTCACTCTTTCTCAGTCTTATTGCAACAAATTCGCTAGTTGGTTTAAACAACTGGTTATTTATATAGCACACATCATGGTTTTCAATTTAGTAATCCACATATTTCAAGGGTGCAGAATTTAGACTGTGTATCTCCTATTTCTATATTTATGGGAAACTTAATATCTTGAGTTTTCCAAAAAACTTTGTGTCATCTAGTGATTTTTTCAGTTACTTCTGTTTTTTATTTAGTTACTTCAGACTCTTCAAAATGGAAAGGAATGCATAGGAATAGGTGCACTGCATCTTATTATCCTTCACCCAGGGAGGTTTATTTATATTATGAGCAGGAGGGAAAAGCAGGTAACACCACACAACTTATCAGTGTCCTTAGGACCTTGGGATTGGAAGCTGTTCCCTTAAACCTACTGATATGAAGTTTTTTTTTTTTTCCTTCACTGATAGGTATCATCAAGTAATTATAACCTTAGTTTATATTCAATTGCCATATTAGGGGAAGCAAAAAGGAGTCAGAGTGGGGAATGTATTTGTTATTTTTCACATTTTATCTTTAATACCTTTCATGATGATAATAACAACAATAAGCATGTCATTTATTAAAAACAAGTTAAGTGTCAGGTTGTGTGGCCTACTGATTTTATCTAACCCTCATATCAGTGATATATATATATATATATATATATATCATTTTATATAAATGGAAAATTGAATTAGAACATGGTTTAAGGGTCATGTTCATATAATATATAGATTGGAATTTTAACCCACATCCCTGATACTTAAGAAGTTATATTTATTATATTATTCAGTGCTACTTGTCTTCACCTCTTTCCTCACTTTCCTTCATACTAGCATAGCTAAAATTTTGTATTTATTTGTTTACTTTTTTGATTAATATAAATGGTATGTTTTGTTGGATGTGCTTCTTGATCTTTACTTCTGTCTGCTACCTGTTCCAGTCCATGGGACAGAATCATATGTGGTGGAATAATTATTGAAAAGTTATTTCATGACTTCCTCCTGTTACTCCAGGTATCTCATAGAAATAGATGTTTATTTATTTATATATATATAAATATTTATATATATAAATAAATAAAAATAAATATATATTATTTTATAAATAACATATATATTATATATACTATATATAAACATATAGTATTATGCATTATTTATGCATGTTATATGTATTAATAATATTTATATAAGTTTATATGATATATGAATGATAAAATTTTAAATAATTTGTAAATTTAATTATATAAATTAATTTAATAATTTATAAATATAAATTTACATAGATTTATATAAATTTATATAAATGTTATTTTAAATATTTATATATAAATAAATATATAAGTTATATATATAGATATATATATTTATTTATTTATTTTGAGAGACACAGAGACAGTGTGAGTGAGGGAGGGGCAGAGAGAGAAGGAGAGAGAGATAGAATCCCAATCAGGCTCTATGCTGTCAGTGCAGAGCTGAATGTGGGGCATGAACTCACGAACTGTGAGATCATGACCTGAGCCAAAACCAATAATTGGACGCTTAACTGACTGAGTCACCCAGACACCCCTGGTGTTTCTTAAATCTTGTTTTCCACAAGTTAACAAAACCTTTGGGTTTCCCCTGGGAAATTATTATGGTACTATCCAGGATTGCTAATTATGGTAATGCCTAGGACTTCTGAAAAAAATTCCAAGTTCAAACTTTTATAACTTTAATGTAAACAAACAAAAACCAACCATGTTGGGAAGTATAAATGCAAATAAAGGGGTGTCTTGAGGGCTTCTGACAAGGACTAAGAAGTTTGAAGGACATTTACCCTGTTGGGAGATCAAGTTCCCTTATAGCTCTCCCAGGTAGAGAATAGGACCTTGGACAGGTGTCAGGATGAGGTGTAGGCTCCTTGGTAGCTGCACTTCATGCTTCAGCTCTCAGCCCTTAAAACACAATTGAATTCAGTCCATGTACAAAGGCAGCCAGAGTGGTCATCATCAAGGGCCTTGGATCAGTGAGCATACTATTAAGAACTTGTGCGGCTATAACAAGAGAAGATCTCCCCAATGAGTTTTACATGGGATTCTAGATAGTGAATAATCTCTCCCACTGTATCCTAAAAGTCCATGACTTAAAAAGAATCTCATTCCATCTCTCCATCCAGAGATTGGCTACATGGAACAGTTTTAGCATGGTTTCAGAAAATAAAGGGATACAGTATTTATTTTTTTTGCACCCTGGTGTATTTATTGCACAACATTCTGTCTGACCCATTCACACAGCCTTGTGAGTTAATGTTGTAGAAAAGAAGAGACTGAAATGAAACTTCTGCACAGTAAACTTCCTTTTGGCCTCTGTGGAAAGGGAAATGCTCATAACTACTTAATGACCAGTACTCAACTATGCATGGGTAACAACAAAGCAGAAACAAGAAGAGCAAAGCATGAACAAGGTGTAACTCTGACCAGATCTCCCAGAAATGGTTGAAAATAGAGGATCTAATTTGCATTTTATTCTAGAAGAGAGAATATTGACTCATTAAGGTGTATGTTCATGGGAGAGGCTGTGAATAAGATAAAGGGGTGCTTGACAGATGTATCTTAGCCTCTATTACCTTGAATGTTTGATTGGCTTATTCTCTGACCTCATTGGATAACTCTTCCTCTATATTTATGACCAGTCTGTCTTTACAATATGGAATCCTTCTGATTTCATTTCATGCAGTTAAGCTTAGTGTCAGAGATGACTACATTCAGACAAGATTCAAAATAGTCAATAATGTTTTCCACTTTTATTTTTTTCTACTCTGGAAACTATAAGTGTGTCTATTAAAGCATTAATGATAGATGTTTGAATATACAGTGTAACTAATTTTGGTTTTCCATTAGTCTACCATTTAATGCACTAAAGCCATGTGATATGTAGCTAATTAAATAATAAAAAAGAATCAGACTAAAATGTTTGAAGTGAATGTATAATTTAAATTTGGCATTCAGAATTCACTTTGACATTTTTAAACTGCACTGGTATTTAAACCAGAATAAATTTCTATTATCCAAAATTCATGTATTAATCGGATATTAGAATTGGAAATGTCTATAGAGACCATTTGTCCAACCTCTCCATTTTACAGATGGGGAAAAAGAAATATAATAAATATTGAGATTATTTTCAGTAATATTTTAAACTGTTTTTATTGTGATACATTCTCCACATTCCATTTCATTAAATAGAAAGTATATTAGATATTGCTGTAAATAATTTTAAATGCTATGTTCAAGTTACTTACTATATATTAGAAAGATGTTAAATCATGTGAGTTTTAATCAAAACTAGATGGGGGTGACAATACTTTACATGAATTTAGCATTTAATTCCTTTTCTTATGAATCATAATTTTCTTGCTATACTCAATAGAATTGCCACATGGGAGGGAAAGGGAGTGGAGGAATGGTAAGGGGCCTGGGCAAGAAGCTTCCAGCCCTCAATTTCCACTCTATAAAAGTGAATGTGGGAAGTTCTATTTTCATGTGCTTTGCATATTCGGTTTCTACTGACCATTTGGTTTCAAAATACAGATCCACTGCAATAATCTCTTTAAAGAAGTTGTAATACCTAGTCATCTACATCTCCTGCCAATACTAAAGTAAGGGTTTTTATCAAATGAATACTTCCTATAACTTTCTAATGAACTCATTCATCTTGGGTTTTCAATCCTTTATGTTCCTGCTTCACTCTGTATTTTATAATATATTATCTGTTTTATTCCCTTCATGATTGTTTATACTCGAAAGAGTTATTTTTATGGTCCAGAAGGGGCTTTATACCCAAGACTAAAATCCTTTGTTGTTTCTTAAGTTTTCCTCATATGTGGTATTAGAATCTAATGTATAATTTGATGTCATAGCTTTAAAAAATTTTTCATCATCAAAAGTGTCTGATATATTTATGATAAACTGCTAGTGTCTCACAGGTAAGCCATTAATATCTCTGCTTTGATTTCCTGAACTCTTCGTTTGCCCTATAGTTATTTTCCACTGGTCCAGTCAACGCACTCAAAGATTCATTGGGAGTCGCTTCTGCACCATAATTTTCAGTGCTTATAGTAAAGATGCACTTTCTCCTGTGCTCTCCCAGCTTTTGCCCTCAATCTCACCATTAGCACAGGGGCTCATGCAAAAGCACTCAAAAGACATCAACTATGAATATTTCAACATTTTGTTACCATAGTAAACTCAGGTTTACTGTTTCTTCCATGTCACACTCTTCATTTTTATTGTTCTTACTTTTCTGCAGTCATAATCTTGTTTTGAATTTAACAGAAATTTAAGTTAAACATTTTACATGCTGTCTTGCCCTAGTGCTTATGTTTTCCACATGATCTTTTTTTAAATGTTTATTTATTTATTTTGAGAGAGAGACAAAGAAAGAGAGGAAAGAAGGGGCAGAGAGAATCTCAAGCAGGCTCTGCACTGTCAGCACAGACCCTGACATGGGGCTCGATCCCACAAACTGTGAGATCACGATCTGAGCCAAAACCAAGAGTCAGACATTTAACTGACTAAGCCACCCAGGGGTCCTTCCACATATTCTTAAATGACTCATTTGTGATTATGTAAATTTCTTTCTGTTTAACTACTTCTTATAGTTTTCTAGGGTCAGTGAAAAGAACTCCATCAGTGGGATGGTCTAGTCTGTTGTTAGAAGCTATCTACAGCTATTATTTACTAAATCTATTACTTCATAGGCTTTACATATTTTTCTGTTCATACCCTTTATACAAAATAATGACTGGAATTTATATAATCCTCTATATTTTATAATAAAATTTCAAAACTTTACCTTACTGAAAATATACAATATCATTTTCTTTGAAAGAGAGAGAGAGAGAGAGAGCGAGCGAGCATGGGAGAGGGGCAGAGAGAGGGAGAGAGAAAATCCTAAGCAATCTCTGAGCTCTCAATGTGCATAGCCTGACACAGGACTCAATCTCAAAACCATGAGATCATGACTTGAGCCAAAATCAAGAGTCAGATGCTTTACCAACTGAGCCACCCAGGCACCTCTACAATATTTTTTTGAGATAAATTAGATGAGTTGTATCATCTCCATTTTGAAATTTACAAAATAAAATTCGGAGATGTAAAATAATCTTTTTTTTAACTGAATACTTTTTTTGGAATCCATTACCTTTTTGCATGTTTTTGTCCTGCAAGATGAATACTGAATATTTTTTATGTGTAAATGTCTCATATTTAATCACCAATATGGGGGAGAATAAATGCCAACACAATGCTGACAAATTAGAAATTTAAGAACTCTTTGGAGAAATGGGTACCCTCCTACACTGTTGGTGGGAATGTAAACTAGTGTAGGCGCTCTGGAAAACAGTGTGGAGGTTCCTCAAAAAATTAACAATAGAATGCCCCTATGACCCAGCAATAACATTGCTAGGGATTTACCCAAGGGATACAGGAGTGCTGATGTATAGGGGCACATGTACCCCAACATTCATAGCAGCACTTTCAACAATAGCCAAATCATGGAGAGAGCCTAAATGTCCATCAACTGACGAATGGATCAAGAAGATGTGGTTTATCTATACAATGCAATACTACATGGCAATGAGAAAATATGAAATCTGGCCATTCATAGCAACGTGGATGGAACTCGAGGGTGCTGTGCTAAGTGAAATAAGTCAGGTGGAGAAGGACAGATACCATATGTTTTCACTCATAAATGTAACAGGAAAAACTTAACAGAGGACCATGGGGGAGGGGAAGGGGGAAAATAGTTGGGGAGAGGGAGGGAGGAAAACCATGAGAGACTCTTGAATACTGAAAACAAATTGAGGGCTGATGGGGGAGGGGGAAAGAGGGTGATGGGCATGAAGGAGGGCACTTGTGGGGATGAGCTCTGGGTATTATATGGAAACCAACTTGACAATAAGCTATAAAAGAAAAAAAATAAGTTTAAGGACTCTAAATCAAACATTTGGAGAAATGAATCTACATTTATGAAAAAGACTTTTGCTTAAGAATTTTTAGACATTTTAAAAGCTTATTTATTTTTGAGAGAGAGAGAGACAGAGTGACTGGGGAAGGGACAGAGAGAGGGAGAGAGAGAATCCCAAGCAGGCTCCACACTGTCAGAATGAGCCCAGCACGGGGCTCAGTCTCACAAACTGTGAGATCATGACCTGAGCTGAAATCAAGAGTCTGTCACTCAACCAACTGAGCCACTCAGGTGCCCCTATGACAAGCACTTTTGAACAAAGAAGTAAACAGAGTAAATCATGGTAGCCTCTCCTTACTCTGTTTTCACTGAAAGAGAAAACAGAAGCGGGACAGAAAGAGGGGTCTTTTACTGAAAAACTGTAGCTGATTGGTCCTCAGAGAGAACAGGACAAATCCTGTAGAGGCATTCAGAGTTGTGCTCTCAGAGTGGGGTGAAACCTTGGAACAGGCTTCTATCAGGGATGATTGAGTCTCATGCTATGGATTCATGTTATGATCACAGTTACACTAAAAAGCCTTTAGTTTGACATTTTGCCTTTGGAAAGAGTGTAACATTGGGGTTAAAAGCCCTATGTCTTAACTCTAGCCCAGAGCCAGTACATATTACATACTTGATAAATACCTATGCCTGTGCCTTTTACTAGCTATGTCTTGGGAGTTTGAATTATAAATGGAAAAAATGTTTATTCAGAAGTTTTTGTTTGTTTTTGTTCTTGGAATCAAAAGATACCAAAGGACTTGAAATGGTTTTCACATACATATACACACTCATAAAAGTATAAATTGATAAATGATATTTAATGATCTCTGAAGTAATTTTAACAAGAAGCTAAAGATGTACTAGCAATTAGTAAATTGCAGTAGGTGGTGTTTTGTTGTTTTATTCCCATTCGTTGTCCTGCATTCTGATGATGTGTTCAACAGATTATGTTCCCTCTTACTCAGCAAATACTCCCAGTAGGGCAGTAGACTTTCTACTAATACTCAGATTTGTCTTTAATTTATAGATAAATAATATAAATATGAGTTAGTGAAATAATATAATGTTGTCTTCATTCACATTAAGGTAAATATGATAAATATAGCCTACTTTATTCTTCTGAGTACATTTAAAATAATCTTTTTCCATCACTCAAATGAATCAAGTATAAAGGAGAGGCCAGTTGTCAAGCATGTTCAAAACACTGTTTAGGGCATTTGTATATCAGTTAAATCACCGTATATTCAGGGTTTAATTCTCAGCTTTGTTGTTTTAAAAACATGCTTCCCCTCTTCTATTTCAAAGTACACTGGTCTTGGGAAATATATGAACCTTTAGACTAGAATGTCATTTTACATATTTGCCACGAAATTGGATCTGGTAAGAGAATATGTACATTTAAACACAGCACTCACTCTCATGACTAGGTCTACTCAGTTACAATGTTACAGATCAGAAGACTTACTTCCTGGATAAACATACATTCAAATAATGGAAGCAGACATCTTTCTAATCCTATTATTTTTTTCCAATAATATGGCTGGATATGTATATGAATGGACAGAGCCGACTGGCAAATTAACTAAAATGCTGAATAAAATATTTGTTACATACTGGCATTGGTAACAAAAATAATTAATATGACACTACAATGACATTGTTGACAAACTGATTAATGACTATATGACTAAACTTGAAAGGATCTGAATCATGTAGGCCAAAAGTGAAAGAAAGTTGATAAATCTTGTTAAAAATTTGATAACAGTCCTAAAAATTTGTACATTACCAATAGTAAACCCCACAAAGTCTGGATTTCCCCCTGGTAAAGCATTAAAAGAAAGTTAGGGATGCTTGGCTACTCATTGTAATGTTTATAGGACTTATAACATTACTTCATAAAACTATGTTCTTAATACTACTATCATTGATATATTATTACCATATAACAAGAGACCATGCTTACACTAAATAAGAAAGTATCCATGATGAAACTTTAATTACTCAATAGTCTCACAAGATATGGAACATGAATTTAAAATGTCTTTCCCTCTTTTTGTCCCAGTAAATTCAAAGCTCCAAATAACAATATCTAGCATTCCAAAAAGATGTATTAGCCAACCAAACAAATTGCAAAGGAGGTTGCCAAGACCTTATGAAATCTTTACTTGATCTCCCCAATCCAGTTAAACAATCAGGAGAGGCCATGATGGCATTGGATATTAGAGACACCTCTATAAGGAAAATTGGCAGTGTGTTTAGAGTTCTACCTAGCCCCATCCCCATGATGGGGGAAGGTGTGGTGATACCTTTCATCTACTTCAGTTCAGGTTAAACGGACTTCATGTTTCCCTTGGAACTTGGATAACATAGTTGAGGGGTAGTCAACCCTCAACTTAAAAATTTAAAGGATAAAAATCTACCTGAAGAGATCTGAGTCAGCTGAATAATAGGCTGGTTCAGTCAAGGAAAGTTGTCCAAAGGAATATGTTTTACATAGATCAGATGGTAGAGGATCATTTTCAGTCATGCTTTAGGTAGAGAGGGAATAGAGGACTCTAATCAAGCTTCCTGAGAAGATGAATTTGCCAATGTCAAGACAATTGGAGATGGGAAATTCTCTGTGACTGGAGAGTTTCCAAAATACCCACCTGCAATGGATCCTAGGGTGTTAGGCATGATGGCAAGTGATACTGTCTCAGAACTAGGCTCCTCAATAGCAAAGGAAATAAAGGAATACTGATGTAATAGAGAAAAAAAATGACTATCATTTAATAGTCAGAAGCAAGGTGGATGCAATGATCCCAAAGAGTGATAAGTTTAGAATGACAGTCAGAGTTGTGTCTGTCCTCCTGAGAGAGGGAGAGACAGTTAAAAGATCAGTGTCCTGAAGGGAAAGATGGATATATAGCCAATAAAGATCTGGCTTAATTTATACAAACAAATAAAGAATAAATGATCAACAAATGGAAAACAATGCTGTAATAAAATGTCATGCTCTCTTATTAGTTTGCAGACAAACTGAACCAGTTCTTATAATTGGAACTCGGCGATGGAAAGAGACCAAATCTCAAGGAAAAATGGTGCTGCACCCATGGAAACTCCACAGGAATGATTTCCTCATTGTTTCCTGAAGGGATCTATTTACACAGGTAAAACTGTATACTGAGGAAGTGGGAAATCCAGTTATTTGTCACTGATGGACACAGGGTCAAAATTTTCATTGATATCCATCATGGCTCATAGCTGAAACCTTTGATGGGAAGGGCCCTCATTTGCAGGGAGCTGCCTCATCCAGAGTCATGCTCCCGCCCTCTGCTGGGACAGACCACGTAGAATGGCTGGTCTACCTGGAGGATGTGGGGAGGCAAAAATCTAGTCTGCTCACTAGATCAGCTCAGGTCTCTTGCTACTGCAACAGATCTCAACTTCTCTGCCTAATCCTACTTCCTTTATTTCATTGTGAAACATTTCTGAAGTGCTCCCTAATAAATTTCCATCCAGGAGTCTTTTCCCTGGGGATTTTACCTAACACACAGCCAAAGCACTCTGTGAGAGAGTATGTTAGCTTAAATACCTGGCAAGCCCAGAGTGTCTATAGCAACTTAGTCCCACCAGATACCTGTTCTCCTTCCTATCATTTACCTCCTCTATCTTTCACTTCTATGAACCTAGAATTAGCAAAATGGGGTAGTAACATAGAAGAGTCAGGTGGGAAAACAGAAACAAAGCCTGATGATTCTATTCTTTCCCACTTTGGCAACCAGTCTAAAGCAGACCAGAATTGGGAAAAGGGGAATTTTTAACTTTAAATGAACTTGGATAACTAGAATGTTAACACTGGGATAAATATATAAATTACTAAACTGATACTATTTGTGGGCCAAACTGACCAGAAGGCTTTTAAGTATCTAAGAGTGAATACACAAGCCACGTATTCTGCCTTAGTCTCACAACAGAGGCAGGAAAGAGACTCTCAGAGAAAGAAAAATGATTACAGTGTTTTCTGTTGCACCAGCATCCAGCTTGTTCCATGTAGGGATGTACACAGCTCCAATGGAAACAGCTCAACCAAAGTAATGGAGCCTGTGCAATGGACTTTAATCTCCTTCCTAAGACATTGATTCTTGTATGCTTTACTTCTCCAGGTCCAGTTATTAAAAATGGCAAGTTGAAATGTTTTTCAAAGTTCTTGATTAATGAAAGAAAATGTGCCACTTTCGTAGTTGAAGAGAGAGAGAGGAACTGAAATAGAAAAGGAGAGCAGAAATGAATTTTAAATCAAAATGTGGAGAGGAGGAACAGGTGTTAGAGGCAGTGCTGCTGAAAATGAAACTAGCTCACAGATTTTAATGATTTTTACTGTGAAAATTCTTCCCAGAAAGCTCTTTGTTTCTTCTGTATAATGTCATATTGTTCAGATTTGGAAAACTTTGTCTTGGTGATTTGCATGGTTTATTTTTAAGACCTTCAGGAAATGTATAATATGTTTATTGAAAACCCATAAGGCAAGGCACTGGTGAGGTGCTGTTGTTAAGCACCTCAGAAGTGTAGGTTTCATAGGGGCTTGCAGAGCATTACAGCACAATGGCCTCATACTTCTGATCCTTAGATTATAGCTCTAAAAGGCACATGGAATCAAAACTAATAATAGACATTTGTAGAACATTGTATGACTCTCTTATACCCAAGCTAATTCATTTTCATTTACTTTTTGGGTTTATAATACTAGGGTTAAATACCATTTATCAATTCAGAGAAGATTAGCCACATTATTTATTGTGGATTCCCTATACTAAATTTTTAAGCTCTGAAAATGTATATTTTTTCCTCATTTTACTGATTTTACCTCCATCCTGCCCCTGCTAAAATGGTACTTAGTTTGTATGGATACAAAAGTCTAGAGAAATTAAATAGAATTTTCTCAGTGTTAATACAAGTTCTATTCTAATACTTAAATAAAAACAGTAGATTTAATAATAGGATATTTGAACTAAATACTAATTTCAAAAATTTACATTCTCCTTGTACTTTATTCAGGAAAAATGTCCTTATTTTAAAAGAAAAAAATTCTTCCTAGAAACTTTACTGTTATTCACTGATACATGAGAAAAATATTGAGAGAAAAATATATGATATCTAAATCAAAGTAAATGGTGGAGGGTAGGGGAGCCTAATTTACTACCATATTCTTGTAACCAATCCCCTTGTTCTTTAATTTATGCACCCAAGACCCTGAAATCCTTTCAGAAAAGTCAACTGCCAAAAGATTGCTTGCTGATTTTGTTTACCATTGTATTCTATCCTCAATTCAAAGAGTGACCAAAAGGATCTAAATAAAAGAATCATTGATCTCCAATGCATAACTTGGTTTTAGTTCATTATGTTGGCTTTTAAAAGAGGAGGTTCAAAAGTTAAAGAAAATAAATGCTGCAGGTGTTGAATGAAAAGCACTCCCCTTTGTGATTCACAATTTGGCTCCCAATCCCAGTGTGTTATGAACGAATTTAGTTGAAAATCTTGTATTTAATCGTAGATCTTTATTGGAGGAGCAGTAGGGGAGGATAAAGGCAATGCATTTCCTCTAGAGAAACTTCATTGTACTCCACACTACCTCACTAAGTCTACCAAATCTCATTTTCTTGACCATTAAGGCACGAGGCCAGGCCCATCTGTTTAGTTAGGCATTTCTGTGATTGTGAGCAAAATTTGTTTAAAGATGAGTTTATTTGTGAAATTCTTACCATTTAGTTGTTGGTTATCATAGTAAGTGCACAATTACCACGTGTGTTTATTTAAAGATTAATGCATTCAGAGTTTAAATGATGGTCAAACATATTAACCGAAAATATGTTTAAGAAATGCTAATATAGTTTACATCAATAAAATTAATATATGAGCTCAGAAGCCTGCAGACATCAGGCTTCACCAAACAGTACAAACACTTCTTAATGCCAAGGAAGGAAATTAGAAATGAGGAAATCATTTGAGTATCTTACTAGCTTTACAAAAATAAAGAATTTTGCATTTTCATAGATAGTAAGCTTCACAGGTTTTAAAAGTTTTATAATGTACTGTCAGAGAGTTTTCTCCTAATGCAGTCATTTTACCTTTTGAAAAATTAATGCTAATATGCCAAATAATCCTATAGCTGGTAACAGCTTCTACTTTAGTGATGGCTGGCTTGCACTTAACAAAGAAATTTAAAATTATATACTTGGAAATTTTCTCCACTAAAAAGTTAAAGCAAAGTTTAAAAGGTGGCATTAAGTACATTAGTAGGGAGGAATAGTTTCACAATAAAATTGGAAAATGCAAAATTTAAGACTCTAATGATAACATGAACTCAACAACATTGGTCCCAAAGAAAGCCCATTTGTCAGATGGCAAAGGATCTTTGTCAATATTAGTGTTATGTAGCATCAGCAATGCTACTAGCACGAACAGGTTCACTCTGAACACTTAGATTTTAATTGTTTTGTATGACTTTACTGACATGCCCCTGAAATATTTTTTAAATGACATCCAGAATTTGTCCTGTTGTATTGTTGTTTTCTACAGCTTTGCAAATATATCTGAGGTCAAAAGGCAGGAAATAGGGTCCATCATTTAAGATTTGAAGCTGCTCTTATAATACTATGTTTCAATTTTTCCATAATCAAGAAGTTGGTTCCAAATTTTGGTTCCAAAATTACAAAATCCATTTTACCTGTTCTACACTAACTCGGAGTATTGTGTGTGTGTGTGTGTATTTAATTTTGGCAAATGTAGCATGTCAAGGCAATACAACTCTTTCCTGAAGTATTAAAAATGTAGCTGTATCTATTGGTCCAAAGTGAACTTAAAATATGTAAAATACCTCAAAATTTTTTTCAAAAAAATTAATGTTTTTACATTATATTTATAAGGTACTCATTTTATTAATTTCATAAATGTATCTACACATTTACATCTATTTATTTAAATATAAATATGGCATCACTTCATAATGGAATTCTCAACTAGCTATTTCTCAGTGCTTAAGTGACCTAGGGAAATTGTTTCATATTTTGAGGCATGATTCCCACCTGAAAAGTGGATGGATTAGGCTAAATGTGTTTAAAGTCTTTTACAGGATAAAATTTTTCAGTTAAATGATCCCTCCATTTAGTTGTTAGTCAGCCAATTAAAGGCAAGCCTACTTAGATATGCTATCTGAATGATTTCAAATGATCTGATTTGTCCAATCCTTCACTTTTTAAAAAAATATGAGGAAGTATTACAGATGCACATTTCTAATATTTCAGTCTTCCACTGACTGCTTTGGTATTATGTAGACATATTTCCATACTTCCCAATTGTTTTTCTTATTCTTTTCTCATCTCATGTAGTGGGCAAAATTAAAATAAAAGTATAAGAACAGTTGTATACCTGGGATCCCTACAATTAAGAGCACATTTAATCAACACATTTGTCCATTGGATAGAAAACTTTCCAAGGCAAGAAATGTAGGACTTCCACAGAGATTTAGAATGTCTTGTCAGAATGTCAAAGACTTCATCATTGGTAGTAGAAAAAATGAAAAGAACTTGTCATAGATCATAATCGAATTAAAATATTGTGGTTGCTGTAAACAAAAGTAATATAAGTCTGCCTGGCAAGCAGAGTGACAGTTTATAATCTAAAACATGTCACCCTTATATCTGAGTCTAATTTAATTTTCTACTTACCAGCTGGATATCATAAAACTGATGATTTTAAGAGTATGTCACATAAATTTAATCTCATATTTCTTTGCTTCTCTTTCTTTTTTTTTCTTATTGATTCTTTCAACCTAGCAGGATATCTTAAAACTCCTTCCTGGTTCTATAACCCCATAACATGTTCCATAAATTACAAAATTGCTTGTATAGTCAAACTTTGTGTCTATACAACTTCCTAGATTTTTCATATATTAGTGTTAACAAATGAAGACCACCATAGAATTAAATGTAAGGCTCTAAACTAACGTTAAAATTATTCTAACAGATATCATTCCTTAACCCAAATTTATGCTTCAGTAAATCAAAAATTACTAATTTTCAATAGCTTTTACCCTGTTTTTTCATTATTTCCCATTTCTCACTACATTCATGAGAATGAGAATATTTCAATATCAATGTATTTTTTTAAAAAATATAGAGATGGGGCACCTGGGTGGCTTAGTCAATTAAGTGTCTGACTCTTGGTTTTGGCTCAAGTCATGATTTCACGGTTCATGAGTTCGAGTCCCACATCGAGCTCCATGCTGATAGTGAGGAGCCTGCTTGGGATTCTCTCTCTCCCCTCTTCTCTCTGCCCCTACCCCATTCACTCTCTCTGTTAATGTCAAAATAAATAAGATTAAAAAATTAAAAAAAATATATATATATAGATAGATAGATAGAGTCACACAGGGGACATATTGATTTGTTGACATTACTCTTTGTTTTATATAAGTGGACCAGCAGGCAAGCAATAGTGCATTATTACACAATTAATTATAAATCCTCTCTAGGAAAAGTTTCTCATCAAAGAAACTGTGAAAGAAAAGAGCATTAGCTATCTAGCCCTTGGTGAAGAATCTCTTTATGTTAAATTTAATTCTTTAGCATAAAGAATATATATTTTTACTTTCATTATAAATCACAAGGACACTTGAGAAGATTGTTTTGTGGAAATCCATATATAGAGTACAATTAAATAAGTAATCCCATGAAGAATCCTTCAAAAATAAGTTCAAGACGGGTATGGTGAACGTTAAGGTCCATAAGCCATAGTACTTAATTTCATTCAGCTACAATCCTTTCTTTAAAAATAATAGCAAAGAGAAATTGACATGGGTGTATTTTACTAAGATGATATTACCAGTTTTGGGTTTGCTATACTCTTTTCATCAGAGTGGCTTATTGTATTAGTTCAATAGCACCGCTCTGACAAAATACTACAGTCTGGGCGAATTAAACAACAGAAATATATTTTCTTACCATTTTGGAGGCTGGAGGTTCGAGATCAAGGTGTTGGCAGGTTTGGTCTCTGCACAGGCACCTTTCCTTGGCTTGTAGATAGCGTCTTGTTGCTGTCACCTACAGGGCCTTTTTCTCTGTGTGGCTGTGCCCCCCTGGTGTTGCTTCCTTTTTCTGTAAAGACACCAGTCATATTGGATTAGGGCCTCATGCTTATGATCTCAATATGCTCTCTGAAGGCCCTAGCTCCAAAAATAGTCATAGTGGGGGTTAAGGCTTTAACATATGAATTTGGAGGCAACTCACTATATTTATTTAAAAACCTTTTAATGTTTGTTTATTTTTGAGAGAGACAGAGAGACAGAGCATGAGTGGGGGAGGGGCAGAGAGAGGGAGACAGAATCTGAAGCAGGCTCCATCAAGGCTCTGAGCTGTCAGCACAGAGCCTGATGTGGGGTTCGAACCCACAAGCTATGAGATCCTGACCTGAGACAAAGTGGGAGGTTCAACTGACTGAGCCACCCAGGCACCCCTGGAGGTAACACACTTTAGACCACAACACTTATTAAATGCTTCTTTAAAATATCATGTAGTTCAAAAACTCTTTTTTTAAATAGGCAAATTTATTTATTTATTTATTTATTTATTTATTTATTTATTTAGAGAGGGTGCAAGTGAGCAAGGGGCAGAGAGAGAGAGAGAGAGAGAGAGAGGGAAAAAGCACCCAGAGCAGGGCTTTTGCTCATCTGAAGTGGGCTCAAGCTCACCCTGAGTGGGACTCGAACTCAGGAACTATTAGATCATGACCTGAGCCAAAGTCAGATGCTTAAGGACTGATCCATCCAGGAGCCCTGGAGTTCAAAAACTCTTAAAGGAGGGTCCTATATGATACAGTGAAATGCAAATATTGTCAATACAGAGTAACTCCAGATGATTACATTTTGGTTTGTTACTCTTTGTGTGGAGGAAAAGATCACAGTTTTAAAGCCTTGAAATTTCTATCAGGCTTTCTTTTAACTCCATGGTATCTTATGAATCTCAGAAGTAATATAACACAGACATTCCCTGCAGTGAAGGAGGCCCTGCATGGCTGTTGTGGAACTTACCTGTCATGCATATTACACTATACTACATTTTATATGTAAATGTATGTCCAGCAATGCATATTTTAGATAAAGCATCTTTTAAGAGATTCATAATTACCATTTCACTGACATTTTCTTGCCACTCTTGAATACATGAATGGTTGTTACATGGCACTTGTGCCGTGATTATGTGATATCTTTTGTAATATTTATTTATTTATTTATTTATATAAAATGTTTATTTTTGGGGGGGAGAGAGAGAGTGAGCACACACAAGCAGGGGAGGGGTGGACAAAGAGGGAGAGAGAGAATCCCAAGCAAGCTCTTTGCTACCAGTACAGGGCAGAGCCCCACACGGGGCTCTATCTCACAAACTGTGAAATGATGACTTAAGCCGAAATCAAAAGTCAGCTCATCAACTGATTGAGCCACCCAGGTGCCCCATTTGTGATATTTATAAATGTCCATATATCACATAATATTTTTATTCAGATTCTTAAGTTGAGGAGCCAATGCTTCCAGATGATGGAAATAATTTCTAGTATAATAAGTGAGAGTGAATTCATTTCTGTTTTTAAAAGAATAACTTCAGAGGTGTAATTAATAAATAAATAAGATAGAAGTTCTCTTTATTAGTCATGCTTAAATATCTGTCTAAATTAAATGATGATCTTCATTTCTTCTGAAAATAAAATATACTCACTGATATTCAGAATGCAGAGAATTTGTGGGTAATCTTGTCTATATGCTCTCATTAGTGAGTTTCTAAAATTCATTTGTGCTTCTCTTTAAAGCCTTTAATTCTAGTTGTACCTCTTATTGTAATGATATAATTTACTTAAATATTACCGAGAAGTAAATCTGAATTTTTCTATGATTATCTGTGACTTCCTATGATTAGAGTTGAGTATTTTGGAAATATACCAAAAAACCCAATTTCTAAAACTTGCTATTAAATTGATACTAATACAACTTTATAAATTTGGAAAAATTATTAAAATCTACATTTATCTTACTTCTTTTACTTCATACAGTTTGTCTCTAAAGAAGCTGAAAATAGGACATGTGAATGGATCTACAAGTAGAATAATTGAATTAGTAACTAAAATTCATTCCATAAAATAAAGTCAAAGTTGACCCAATATATAAAGAAGAAATTACACTAGTTTTATTATAAATTCTTGAAGAAAATGGAGAAAGAGAAAATACATCTCCAAACTCACTTTATGAAGCCAGTGTTATGTTGATATTAATAACTACATTAAAATATGGGGAATGTCAGTACTCATCAGTTATAATTAAACACAAAAGAAAGCATAAATAATTAAGGTAACAGAAGGAGATTATAAATAAAATCTAGATTAAAGTGACAGAATATTTTGTTTTATAACATCATGTTTTCAACAAATATACATAATTTTCAATTTGAGATTGTTATAATTAGCCAATTCTTTTCCTTATCCATGTATCTCTCTATAATAATCTTGTCAAATTAATCTTAATACAGGATATTTGATCTTTAAACTATATAATTACTAAATATTAATGATATATATTTTCAGAAGCCTTTACAAAATATCTCTCACAATTATTAATTAAAAAGTGGCTACAGACCATATGAACACTAATTTGCATGATTCCACTATTTTCACATCCATTTCTAAACATAAAATTGAGTTCATAGAGTTCTATTATATATAGATGGTGATCATGACTAAACTCAGTCTGTTAATATTTGGTGAATTTTTTTTTTTTATCTAATATGCTTCTTGAGAGACAGTGTAACTAAACATTAGTTTAAGAGACAATTATTAATTATATTGGTAATGAAGATGCATAACGAGCACATTAAGAATTTCCTGATTGCCTTTATGCATTCTACATTTTAGTGTTTTACATTAGTATTTGTTTTACTCATTCTGATGTCTTCCAACATAGAATTAAGCATATTTTGCAGATACTTCAGTCAGTCTTATAAGCTGTGTTATAAAATTTGCTGAGCACTTTGTATTTTATTAGTTCCAGACTACCTGTTTATGTAGATTTATGATTCATAGTATTCAAACATAGGCAATTGTTATTATTAATATCGAGCAAAAATGTTAAGATAGTCCTATACAAGAGACATGCTTAAAATATATTAGTTTTCTGTATAAACTACATTGGCAGAGTCATAGTAGGGCTTCTAGAGCCTTACTCTCATAATATGTGTTATGAGAAAAGATCTTTATTTTAGGCCTCTGTACTGTTTCTTCTGGAGAATCATAATAAATATTGCCTATAGTCAGTTTTGTCATAAAAAGTAGTAACTATTTCATTTTTAAAAAATATGAATTTAGTTGAAAAGTAAATTTGCTTCTATGCATTGAATAAGGAAAATGTTTTAATTTTTTTTTGTATTTGTTATATTTTAAATGTATTTAAATATATTCCATTTTTATTTATAGGATTCAGATACACAAATCAATACAAATGTGCTGCATTTTTTCAAAAGCAAAAATCGTCTATGTTCCAATTGCTTCATATATACAAACATTTTCAGTGAACACTTACAAAGGGCAAGGAATGAGTATGTAATTCAAACCTATAGGGCTTTTTCAAGTAAAAATCTAGTTGTCATAAAACATTGATGAGAATTCAATCAAAATAGTATTTAAATTACTAAACACAAATAAATCTCTGAATTACAATGAAGAACACTCTACACAAAGCAAATATATATATCTGTGTGTGTGTGTGTGTGTGTTTACTTTATCAGAACAAAATAACTTACAAATACAATAGGTACTTAAAGTGGAACAGGTCTGCTGACAATGTGTCAAAGTTAAATAAATGACTAGAATTGAATGTTTTTTAACAAGCCAGTTTTTAGGGAGACCCCGGAGCTTTGTAAACTGGCAGCAGTCTACAGGTTGGGATGTGGGTGGACCGATCAAACTTAAATTCTCTTGGAGCTATTGGCTATATGTGTTATGTTGATCAAAATTATGACTGCATCAGTGATGGACTTCCAATGTGATATGCATTGCCCAAAGCAGGCTTTTTGTGGCCTCTGATCATTTGGTTCTGCCACTGGGTTCTTGAGAAGGCTGCTGAAGTAAGCGCTAGACCTGCAGAAATGTCCAAGATTTCAGTCTTAAGCTGGCAGCTTTGAAGGAATGATATCTTATGGATTAAAAAGGAATATTTATCATTTTCCTGCAGGTAACCTAAAAACAGGCCTATCCACACAAAATTAGAAGTATGAATATTATGCAACCAATCTCTTGGTTAGATAATTAAAGTAACATCTTCAGGTAAACTATTACTTCCCACTCAAAATGAGATAAATGAATTTAATGACTAGAAATTCAATTTATCTTTTAATTACACCTCACAATTACACCCATGTATTGTGCAATTTTCTTTATTTGTACAGTAACTGCTTTTCATCCTGCAGCCCACCTGCCTCCAACAAAGAGTAAGTCTTTATAGCAATTCTATAGCTGTACTCTAAATCCAAATAAAGCATGTAATTACAATAAAAAACTTTATAATTGCTTGGGTTTTGACAATACATTAAATTGAAAAGACAGCTTACCCTGAGAAATGCAGTCATCTCTGGGGAAAGGGGGAAGTTTTTATAAAAAGTAATCCATTTTCAGTGAAGCAACTAATTATTGACGCTACAGCTGGACACTTGTGTTTCCAACAGCCAATTTCATAGACTTTCTGTCGAGCAAAATCCAATTTTAAAATTTATAATGCAGTTGAGTTTTGCCAGAAGAAAAAAAAGCTGGAGTTACACACAGTTGTAAGGGACTTAGGGAACACTAGTGGAATCTCTACTTTTAACCAATGAGAAAATCAATATCCACAAAGGTCAAAGGAGTTTCCCAAGTTCATACAATTAATTATTTACAAAATAAGGATAAACTCCAAGCTACTGATTCTCAAAGTTTTTGTTTTAGCAGAAAGAGACTCAATATAAGGAGTAAACATCATGTTTAAGTAAGTTTTGCATTATGTAAGGAGGTGATAAGAGTTATGCAAAAAGAAAGAAGTAAACAGAAAAAAATATTGGGATTGTCAAAGTAGAGGAAAAGTGAAGTACCATATTGCAGTACCAGGTAGAACAGATTCTTTCATCATTAAGGTGAGATTTGAGCAAAGCCTTGAGAGAGATGTCAGTTGGCAATGCAGACACCTAGTGGAAAAGTGCTCCAGTTAGAACTGATAAACAAAGGTGCTAGTAAAACCTTGGTTTGTAAGCAGAATTCATTCCAGAAAATATGCTTACAATCCAAAGCACTCGTATATCAAAGCAAATGTCAAGAATCATTGGCTCAGTTGTGATCATGTGATGTTGCATCACATACTACTTGTATTGCAAGACATCGCTTGTGTATCAAGTTAAAATTTATTAGAAATGCTTGTTCATTTTGTGGAACACTCACAAAACAGGTTACTCACAATCCAAGGTTTTACTACCTTGGTGGGAGGGGAAATATCTGGTTTGTGCAGGTACTCCATACATAGCTGATATATGACTGATGGGGAGACAAGGATATCATACAGAATTCTCTTCCTTCTGGAAGAGAAATGGGAACCACTAAAGAGTTCTAAGTAACAAAATTATTGGACTTACTTTCAAAGTAAACTTTCTATGTGCTGTTTTTCAAAAAGCCAATATACAGGCAAGAGCAGAAACCATGAGACCTGTTAGGAGTAATAGAGTGATATATGGTGGTAGTTCAGATCAGAGTGTTAGCAGTGATGGAAATGGATAGAATTCTCATTATGTTTTTAAGCTAGACCTAATATTGGCTGAATTAGATGTGGCATGTAAATGGAATGTGGCATAGTTGATTTAAAAAAAAAGTCAAAAATGACATCAATATATAAGGCTTGAGCAACTGGAGAGAAAGAGTACCATCTGAGATGAGAATGGCTAGAAAGGTAAGCTTTGGGGAGCAAGAGCAAGACTTCAGTTTTGTTTCATATTTTTGATATCCAAGTTGAGATGCTGAGTGAACAATTTGACATATGTTAGGATTTAGAAAATAAGTATAGAATGGAGATGTAAATTTAGATATTTTGAGCATATCGATATTAGTTCAGCCCAAGAGTTGGATAAGGATTCTAAATAATGAAAACATATGGGGAAAAGAAAAGATACAAGAACTGTATCTTGGAAATTTCACTATTTAAAAAATTGAGGGAAGAATAACAATTCACATAGAGAAATAAAAAAGAATTTCCAGTGACTAGGAGGAAAACCAGAGAAGGTGTCCTGGAAATTAAGTGAAGAAAATCTTCTTCTTTTTAGATATTTCTTTTTCTTTTTTTTAATTTTTAAATTTTTATTTATTTTTGAGAGAGAGAAAGAGACAGAATGCAATCAGGGGAGAGGCAGACAGAGGGAGACACAGAATCGGAAGCAGGCTCCAAGGTCTGAGCTGTCAGCACGGAGCTCCAACTCATGAGCTGGGAGATCATGACCTCAGCTGAAGTCGGATATTTAACTGACTGAGCCACCCAGGCACCCCAAGAAAATATTCTAAAGATGAAGCAGTGAACAAGGGTGGCAAATGCTGTTGATAGGTTGAGAATGATTACGCAAAAAATAACTTTGAAATAAGCTTCATGGAAGTTACTGTTGACTGTGGGAAGAGTAGTTCACAATTGTGTTACAGAAAGAGGATTAAAAATGGAGTTGTTGAGGAGGACATATCCATCAACCTATTCCATCAAAAGTAAGATACAATTTGAATAGTCTTGCCCAATGCCCAGAAGGAATAAGGAATACTCTGAAACACTAAAGTGCAGCAATTATAGATTTAGATACCAGTCTTAAGAAGCTTTAATTTTTTAACATTGGGGCTTTCTACTAAATACATACTAAGTATAGTCTACCTCTATAACCTTTACTAGTCATCTAAGTACTCACTAGTGCGTCTTATTATTAATAGACCTCTTTTGGAATTCAAATATATAATTTGATAACTTCACTGGTAGTGGATCCAAGAAGATAAGCATCTTACCATTTAAAAATTTTCAAATTTAAAAATTTTAAAGGCTATAAGAAAAATTTCAACTATCCCTCCTTTCAGGAAATGTATGTAATTATTGTGCTTTTCTTGCTTTGATTGAAAAGCCTATATTGGTCCATAAAAATAAACCTTTTTTCATCTGTTGCAAAGTTTTTCATCATCTTTAAAAGTGTAAGACTACTATTAAAACAATAAAATATATTAAAAATCTTGCCCTACTGACTGACCAGAAGCCATTAAAGAACAGCCAAATTCTTATTTTCAGTTCATACATTTCCTCAATTATCCTATGGAAATGTACCCTAGTAAATAGTTGACATAGTGGTTATCAAATGTCATCGTGTATCAAATTCAGCTTCTTTTAGAAATAAAGACATTTCCTCAAACTATACTCCATTGATCTGGAATCTTAAATGGTACTTCTGGATATTTGAATTTTTAAATTTTTAAATTAAAAAAACCAAACAAAACTATGGGGCTCCTGAGTTGCTCAGTCAGTTAAGCGCCTGACTTCAGCTCAGGTCATGAAGTCACAGTTTGTGGGTTCAAGTCTCGAATCAGGCTCTGACAGCTAACAGGCTGGAGCCTGCTTTGCATTCTGTGTGAGTCTCTGCCCCTCCCCCACTCATGCTCTGTCTCTGTCTCTCACATGAATAAACTTCAAAAAATTTTTAAAAATTTTTAAAAATTAAGTTTTTATTTGAATCACCCAGTGCTCATCACAACAAATGCACTTCTTAATCCCCATCACCTGTTTCACTAATCCCGCTACCCACCTCCTCTCTGGTAATCAGTTTGTTTCTATAGTTAAGATTCTGTTCCTTAGTTTGTTTCTCTCACTCTTTTTTCCCCCTTTGCTCATTTGTTTTGTTTCTTAAATTCCACATATGAATTAAATCATACGGTATTTGTCTTTCATTGACTGACTCATTTCACTTAGCATTAATATTCTCTAGCTTCATCCATGTTGCTGCAAATGGCAAAATTTCATTCTTTTTTATGGCTGAATAATATTCCATTGTGTATAAACCATATCTTCTTTATTCATATATCAAACAATGGATGTTTGGACTGCTTCCATATCTTGGCTATTTTCTTATCTGTTCTATTGATCTATGTGTCTATTTTTGTTCCAATACCTGTTTTGATTAATACACTTTTGAAATCTGAAATTGTGATACCTCCAGCTTGCCTTTCTTTAGCTATTTGGGGTCTTTTGTAGTTCCATACAAATTTTAGGATTGTTTGTTCTAGAGAAAAATGCTGTTGGTATTTTACAAGGATTTCATTAAATGTGTAGATTGCTTTGTGTGGTATAGACATTTTAACAATATTTGCTCCTCCAATCTATGAGCATGGAATGTTTTTCCATTTCTTTGTATCATCTTCAATTCCTTTCATCAGTGTTTTATAGTTTTCAGAGTACAGATCTCTCAACCCTTCAGTTAAGTTTATTCCTAGGTATCTTATGGTTTTTGATGTAACTGTGAATGAGATTGTTCTCTTAATTTCTCTTTCTGCTGCTTCATTATTGGTGCATAGAAATGCAATAGAATTTCTTTACATTGATTTTGTATCCTGCGATGTTACTGAATTCATTTGTCAGTTCTAGCAATTTTTTGGTAGATTCTTTAGTGTTTTCTATATATAGTATCATGTCATCTGCAATAGTTCCTCCTTACTTATTTGGATGACTTTTATTTCTTTTTGTTGTCTGATTGCAGTGGTTAGGACTTCCAATACTATGTCGAATAATAGTGGTGAGAGTGGATATCTCCATCTCTTGCTGACCCTAGGGAAAAGGCTCTCAGTTTCTCCCCATTGAGGATGATGTTAGGAGTTTTTCATAGATGAACTGTATTATGTTGAGGTATGTTGCCTCTAAACAAATCTACTTTTTTGAGGGTTTTTATCTTGAATCAATGTTGCACTTTGTCAAATGCTTTTTCTGCATCTATTGAGATGATCATATGCTTCTTATCCTTTCTCTCATTGACGTGATGTATCTCATTGACTGAATTGTGAATTTTGAACCACGTTGCAACCCAGGAATAAATCCCACTTGATGATGTGCTGGATTTCATTTGCTAGTATTTTGTTGAAGAGTTTTGCATCCATGTTCATCAGAGATATTGTCTGGTAGTTCTCTTTTTTTTTGTGGTGTCTTTATCCAGTAACAGGGTAATACTGGTTTAAAGAATGAATTTGGAAGTTTTCCTTCCTTTTCTAATTTTTGGAATAGTTTGAGAAGAATAGGTATTAATTATTTAAATATTTGGTAGAATTAGCCTGTGAAGCCAACTGATTCTGTACTTTTGTTTGTTGGGAGTTTTTGGATTATATATTCAATTTCTTAGCTGGTAATCAGTTTGTTCAAATTTTTTGTTTCTTCCTCTTGCAGTTTTGGTAGGTTATATGTTTATAGGAATGTACCCATTTTTCTAGGTTGTCCAGTTTGGTGGCATATAGTTTTTCAAAATATTCTCTTGTAATTGTTCTTAGTTCTGTGGTGTTGGTTGTTATTTCTTCTCTTTCATTTGTGATGTTATTTACTTGGTTCTTCTTGATATGTCTGGCTTGAGCTATATCTTTTTTAAATATTTTTCAAAGAACCACCCCCTGGTTTCATGATTTGTTTTATTGGGTCATTTTTATTTTTTTTTTAATTTTTCAAAATTTTAAATTTATTTTTGAGAGAGAGAGACACAGAGTGTGAGTGGAGGAGGGGTAGAGAAAGAGGGAGACACAGAATCTGAAGCAGGTTCCAGGCTCTGAGCTTTCAGCACAGAGCCTGATGTGGGGCTCGAACTCAGCAACCACAAGCTCATGATCTGAGCCGAAGTTGGACGCTTAACCGACTGAGCCACCCAGGTGTCTTGATTGGGTTGTTGTTAGTTTCTATATCATTTATTTATGCTCTAATATTTATTATTTCCATCCTTCTGTTGCCTTTACTTTTATTTTTGTTGTTGTTGTTCTTTTTATAGCACTTTAAGGTGTAAGGTTAGGTTGTTTATTTGAGATTTTTCTTGCTCCTTGAGGTAGGCCTGTATTGCTATTAACTTCCCTCTTAGAACCGTTTTTGCTGCATCCCAAAGGTTTGGAACTATTTTATTTTCATTTTCATTTGTTTCCATGTACTTTTTTATTTCTTTTATTTCTTAGTTGATCCATTCATTGTTTAGTCGCACGTTGTTCAGCCTCCATGTATTTGTCATCTTTCCAAATTTTTTCTTATGGCTGATGTCTAATTTCATAGTGTTGTGGTCAGAAAAGATGCATGGTATAACTTTGATCTTTTTAAATTTGTTGAGGCTTGTTTTGTGGCCCAATATGTGATATATTCTGGAGAATGTTCCATGTGCACCTGAAAGAATGTGTATCCTGCCATTTTAGGATGGAATGTTCTGAATATATATGTTAAATCCATCTGGTCCAATATGTTTTTCAAAGCTGGATATTTGTATTTTTAATAAAGAAATACATTTGATTCTTAAGCACATTGACTCACATAACTAATCAGAAACAATTTTGAATATTTTAACAAATATATGTTTTGGTAAAAATATATAAATATGCATCCATATATCTCTATATACTACATATAGTGTAAATATATATAGTATATACATAGGCATATGTATGTATATATGTATAGTAGAACAGTATGTGGCACAGAGTATACACAATATAAATGTTAATTATAAAACAATAAAAATTGGTGTGCATTTAGATGTTGACCCAGGTCTCTGATGTCACTAAGCTATAAGCAAATTTTTCCTCCAGACTTATTATGTGATCAAGGTACATTTCAAATCTAAGCATTATTAATTGAATTTTCTTTTATATAAAATTAAAATTATCCTTAATATGTACTTTCCATATTCACATTTGTGTTTATTTCCTGACGCTATTTCCTCTCTCATATCCACCAATATTTCTGAAATCTTTCCTGGCACTATCTCCTGAAAAGATGCCAACTCAGCCTAGGTGCTTTGCTCCTTCTCCATTCAGATCATGAGATACCATAGAGACCAAGAAGAAGTTATAGGATCTATTAAATCATGGTTAAAAGTCTGAGAAAACTTTTATATTATATATAATTTTAATAACATGACAGGCAAGTTATAATTAAGGCAAGTACAATTTCTTTGAGGTAATTTTTTTGAAATCAAGTAAGGGATAGTGGCAGCTTATATAAGGGTAATAATGTTGAAGTGGCAAACGTGAAAAGATTCAAACTTAAGGAGATACAGTCAAGATATGGTGATTGATGTGATATTAGCTGAAAGACATAACATTAAGGATGACCCCAGGTTCTGGCCTGAGAAACCGAGTAGAGAGGAGGGTCATTCATCAATTTAGAAAACACAGATTATGGGAGTGCAGAACATTATAGAGTGGGAGGTATACTTATAGCAAAAGCAGCATTGTGGGAATATAATATAATATTATATATAAATATTTATAATATATTATATGTATTATACAATATATATTACAATATAAATATTTATAATATATAAGTATATATTATACATATACACACAATACTTTAAGTATATATATCACTATATAACTGGAGACTAAACAGTTATATCCACCATAATCCTACAGCAAATACCCATGGGAAACTGAACAACATAGTACCATAGTGTGGAATTTATAAGAGACTACATTCCTGTTTTTGGAAATTATATTTTCAGAGGATATTTACTATCTATTATTTGCTAAATGAAGGGCAATTCTATCTACTAAAAAATATTTTTGAAAACTGACACAAAATCAAAACATGTGCTTCTCCTTTAAATGTATTATCTCATTAGCAATTAAAGAAACTTCAACCTAGTATAAAAATGAATCTAAAAAATACTTTGGGGTTTTAAACATTCTGAAAAAGTAACATTGCCAAAGTTAATATACACAAAATGTTTTGACTTCACAAACATTTTACTACAAGGTATTGTGATTTAAATTTAATAGTTTTTTTAAATTACATTTAATCTTAGGGGCACCTGGTTAGCTCAGTCTGATCTCATGAGTCGTGCATCAGGCTCCATACGGACAGTGTCTAGCCTGCTTGGGATTCTTCCTCTCTCCCCCTCTCTCCGCTCCTCCATTACTTGTGCTCTCTCTCTCAAAATAAATAAATAAATAAGTGTTTTTAAAAATTAACCTTACTGGTTTTTTAGAATTGTCATGTGTATTTTTCAAGGCATATCTGAAATCAACATAACACCAAAGAACATATGTGCATAAAAGTGATTTTTTCTTCAAGAAGTTGTTAGACTTAGAAAACATATTTTATCTAACTTTAATGATCATTATAAGGTAATTTAATTTATTCCGAAGTGTGGTAGAAAGCATAATAGTATTTGGAGTCTTTCATACATTGGCAGAAATATCAGCTTTGTCACTTACTAGCTATTTAACTTAGGGAAGTTATTTAAGTTCTCTAATTTACAGTTTCCTTGTTTATAACATAGTTTTATTAACAATACCACATAAAGTGCTAGCAAAGATTAAGCACAAATAGATCCACAAACCCTGAGTCCAGACTGCTTAGCTTCAGTTTCCAGCCCCATCTCACTAATTGTGAGACTTCGGTTATTCTACCTCTCTGTGTGTAATCTTTATCTTTGAGCAATGGGGATAATAGTACCTAATTTATATTATGTTGTTTATTTTTATATATTTGTATATAATTGTCTAGAAGACTTTTATAAATTAAAATAATTTATGTGCCATGTCAAAGGCTCTGTTCTTGGTATACAGAAAGCGGTTAATATATATAAATTCATATTTTTATAATAGTAGTTGTAGTAAGAATAGATACTATAATTAAGATGTGGCATTCATTCCTTCATTCACTAGATCGACAGTGATCAGAAAGTTCAAATCCAAGATACGGAAATCTGGGTTCCTGTATGTAATTTGTCTCAACTCATTATATATTAGACTCATATAGTAATTTCAGAGTGTTGGCTGCTTTTTAAAAATCCCTTTATTTAATTTTTAAAGCCTCATTTACAAATAAAATCACTAGGTGGACCTTATGTTGACTGTAAAAATTGAGAGTATGGTATTCAAAGTGGGCAAATCCAAACTGGTAAACTGCATGTTTTACATCCTAAAAAGGCTTAATTCTTGCCAAGATGTATTATACATGATGCCAAGATATGTTTAATTGAAATAGAGCCAGTAGTAGATGGAACTCCAGCAAAGTGGCAGCCGTTGGGAAATAAAGAAAAAACAGTTGATAACAGAATGTTTAAAGGCAAAAGTCTGAAGCATGGGACCTGTAAAGTCTTCTCTTCATTTTAACTTGTTTGTTTTGTGGTAAAGATTTAGAGAAATGAATATTCTCTTTTTGTAGGAAGGGGAGATTCGGTGTACCCCAGATCCCAGAAGTACACAATTCTGCCTTGCATATTAACATCAGTTTAGTAATTATTTTTAAAGTGACCATGCCTGATTCATGCCTCATACCAATTTAATCAAGAACTTAGAAGACCAGACACTGTTATATTTTAAATTTTCCTAGGTAATTCTAATGGGTGATCAGGGAAAGAGACTATTGAAATACAATATATTGTAGACATGGAAAGCTAGTAATCAAAAGGAAAAAAAAATGGTACAGAATAGAAAAACATATAGGCAGCCATTTCAGCCTTTACTCTTCGTAGTTTTCAAAAGCCTATATTAAAAACCAATGTATAAACATAATAATTAAAATTAATGAATATACTGTATTGGATGAGATTCCAGCAGAATGGTCAATGAATGTGCTAGATACCACCTATATTCTATCAAGGCACACTTGTGATGTGGAATATAAGTAGGTCATATGTATGTAGTATGTGATAAAAGTAAATGGATTATTTTAGCATAATCATTACCAAAAATTGTACTTTGCTTTTGTTTTCTGAAAATTAACAGTGATCCATTTTTTAATCTTCTCATGATTTCTATGGGTGTTTTATTATGTTCATATATATGCAAGTCTGTATATACATATTAAATTATTTTAAATTATATAAAATTTGAATTATAGAAAACATATGAATTGATTCTAGTATATTAGATTTTTATATGCAATAAAATCTCACTAATTATAAGGATAATCCAAATTAAGATAATCTAAAGGTAATTTATTTCTTTCAGGAACATGTAGCACTTAAGAAGCAATGTTTTAAATGCTTAATGCTACACATTTGAAATTCATTTGATTCTGATGTAGAAATTAGATAACCACTTATAATGAATACTACTTGTATACAAAAAAACTAAGCTAAAATCCTCACTATAATGCATTCATTCTCATTCACTAAACAGTCATGCTATTTTTCTGTATGTTTCACTTTTTTAGTTTTATCACTATATGAATAATTCAAAGGAAAACTTTTGCAGTCTGGATTAAGTTATCATAAATTCTGAATAATGGGAATTTAACATTACAGAAGTCCCAGAGGCTCATTTTCAAGATTTCATTAATATCTTAGAAAGCTAAAGTAAAAGTATCATTCCACATATAATAGCTATGTTAATTTACTTATAAAAATGTATGTGCAACACAATTAACAATGTCACATCACTATATAGCCTGTTTGGCATAAGTTTAATTTAAATTTTCACTAATATGATATCAGTTTTAAATAAAGATTTATAAATATCAATATACAGGGTGTTGCTTTTAAAAATTGTCATTTACCATGTGAAATTCAGGCTTATTGGACCTTACAGATGCCATATAGAAATTAGAACTGTGAGTGAGAGCTGAACCATGGATAGTAGTGCAATTCACATAAGTACCAATACATAAATTTTCCAAATAGGCCTCATTCTACTCTACTTTCAGAGAGCCTAATATTTATTTTGGCAACAAGGAAGGCTGCAACTGGAAATAGGGTTGGGATTTGAGTTAAAAATTTTTAAACATTTGAAACAGCCTATACTGTAAATCATAATACAGACCATCTATTTCTATTTATACACAATGATAAAATACTCTCCTTTAGGCCCCCATGAGGATATTCTTTCCTATCAAAGTAAGTACATTGACTTCATAAATTCGGTATGCCATGATGTTTTAAAAATGTTTCAGTGACATAAATTGCTCTTGTACACTGAAGAAATGGTTTTATTTATACTACTGACTTCTACACTTACAAAGGTTTGTAGAATTAATGAAATGTTGGCACAAACTCAGAAACTTTCAATCACGTATTTCAGAAACATGTACTCAGTGGTTGCTTTTCACATGGTATCTTACAATTGTATTAATTCATAGACTATTTTAAAGTCAAGGTGCTAATTTGGAAGATTGTCTTTAGAAAGAATATGGAAAGTGCCTATTTCCTCAAAAATATTATTGCAAGCATTCCCTTTTCCTTCCTTATGTAATTTAGACCAAGCAAGAAGGTCAGTTAGGAAATAACATTATTTAAAAATAAATCTCCATCAGACCTTGGACCTGTCCCTTGGGCAAACATTAGTAGGAAATGAATTAATATTTTGAAGTTTGTAGCTTCAATCTCTCTGTTTTAATATTGCTCATATGCTACTGGCTCTGTACAGTGGAGTTAATATTCTGTAATACTATATTTTATATGCTCTCGTAGGAGTTCTTTGTCTTGCTTTTCATTTACTACACCAGTACCTTATTTGGCTGCATGTAAGAACTTGGGCATTATTCTGTCGTTCAGTTTCAGCTGCCAAAATACTTTTGATCAATACAACTTCCAGAAACATTAGCTCATAAAAAGCAATGTGTTTAGTAGAACATTTGTGTCATTACTAAAACTTTTAGCACAAGTCCTGAAAACTAGAGGTCTCAGCCCTCTCTCACCTTTTAATGTGCTTCTGTGTGACTATTAAATACAAGCTGTATATGAACACTTCATTCATCCTTGAAGAAACACATGGAGTCTGAAGTTATTTAATGCTACCATATAAATTTCTATATAGGTATTTCCAGTTGGAATCTGAAGTGTATAAAATAATGGAGCAGAGCTAACAGCCTGATTTAGTGCCTTCCTCCAGAAACATCTCTGCTTCTAGCAGGAAAAATAAATTAAAATAATAGAAAAGAGAAAAGGAAATTCTACATTTTTGTGAACTTCTACTGGGAAAATTATTGACTTACTCTATAAAACAAAGTTCAGATAAATAAAATGCTGAGATAATTATATAATAATATCTCAGACCTTTCCTTGATGATATTTTATGAAAAATACTTGTTTGACAAGAACTATTTATGCCCTTATATTATAAAGGCAAAGGTAATGAAAATAACTGGTACAGAACCAGGAACACAATCATTTCATTCTTAATTCATGAATTCATGGAGAAATTCACAAGTGAGGAAGTGCATGTCCCAGAGTTCATGTTGTAGATAATATTTTGAGTTGATTTCTTTGTCTTTAAAGAAGCTCACATAAGGAGTTGGTACTAGATTTTTCTAAGAATCTTATAAAAATAAGTGCAACATAACATAAGCATTGAGAAGACTCTTTCCATTAACGCAGGTTAGAATCAAAGGGGTTTCAGAAGACTAAGCATAGACAGTCTCCTCCTAACTCTGGGAAAACATTAAAGATCAAAATCTGCTATAATGCTAATAACATGTGTAGAATCATTTGAGAGCAAGAATTGTGTTCCTCTAGTTCCTCCTTGAGAAGAAAGACAGCACTTAGACCTGGAGACCTTTGTGAAAGAAAGTCATTTTCTAGCAATGGTGACTTTGTCATTCCCAAAGGATATCCAAAACAGGAAGTATTTCCTAATAGACAGTGAGGAGTTTCAAGTACAATTAAAAATGTCACTAAATTGAAGCGAACATTACTCAATGAGTTAATTATTCAAAACTCTTTTCTATGCTTACGCAATATCCTAAATATGTCTTTGTGTTCATGACCTAATCTCATTGTAAAAATCACACAGTTTCAGAAGATGAAAAGTAAAATTATTCATTTGATGAGTTACCAGTTTTAAATTTTCTCTCTTTATCCTCTGGTCTGGAATAAAATCTTTTTGTGTATTGTTGAGCTAAGCAGAACTTAAGTCCATTTATTAATAACATATTTTCTCAGATTTTATCCAAAGAGTAAAGCTAAACTTTACAGATGTATACATCTGTAAAATATAACAGACATAATCAATCAATATTGAAATATTTTATATGGGGTTTTCTTAAAGATTTAAGCCAAATATGAAAACTGTTTCCTAATTTTTTAATTTTTTTAAATTTTTTAAATTTACAGTTTATTGTCAAGTTGGTTTCCATATAACACCCAGTGCTCTTCCCCACAAATGCCCTCCACCATGACCATCACCTTCCTTCCCCTTTCCCCCTCCACCTTCAGCCTCAGTTTGTTTTCAGTATTCAAGAGTCTCTCATGATTTGTCTCCCACCCTCTCCCTAACTCTTTTTCCTCCTTCCCCTCTCCGTGGTCCTCTGTTAGGTTTCTCCTGTTAGACCTATGAGTGAAAACATATAGTATCTGTCCTTCGCCTGACTTATTTTCCTTAGCATGACACCCTCGAGGTCCATCCACTTTGCTACGAATGGCCAGATTTCATTCTTTCTCATGGCCATGTAGTATTCCATTGTATATATAAACCACATCTTCTTGATCCATTCATCAGTTGATGGACATTTAGGCTCTTTCCATGATTTGGCTATTGTTGAAAGTGTTGCTATGAACACTGAGGTACATGTGCCCCTATGCATCAGTACTTCTGTATCCCTTGGGTAACTCCCCAGCAGTGCTGGGACATAGGGGAGTTCTACTGATAGTTTTCTGAGGAACCTCCACACTGTTTTCCAGAGCGGCTGTACCAGTTTACATTCCCACGATCAGTGTAGGAGGGTGCCCCTTTCTCCACATCCTCGCCAGCATCTATAGTCTCTTGAATTGTTCATTTTAGCCACTCTGACTGGCATGAGGTGGTATCTCAGTGTGGTTTTGATTTGTATTTCCCTGATGATGAGTGATGCTGAACATCGTTTCATGTGTTTGTTGGCCATCTGGATGTCCTCTTTGGAGAAG
>CM053559.1:70490547-70569399 GCA_028646485.1 Cryptoprocta ferox
GGAACACCTTTATCTCTCCTTCTATTTTGAATGACAGGCTCGCTGGATAAAGGATTCTTGGCTGCATATTTCTCCTGTTCATCACATTGAAGATTTCCTGCCATTCCTTTCTGGCCTGCCAAGTTGAATTAGATAGGTCTGTAAGCACTCTGATAGGTTTCCCTTTGTATATTGGGGCCTTTTTATCCCTAGCTGCTTTCAGAATTCTCTCTTTATCTTTATATTTTGACAGTTTCACTATGATACATCATGCTGAAGGTCAATTCAAGTTACGTCTTAAGGGGGTTCTTTGTGCCTCTTGGATTTCAATGTCTATTTCTTTTACCAAATTTGGGAAGTTCTCAGGTATAATTTGATCAAGCACCCCTTCATGACCTTTTTCTCTTTCTTCTTCAGGAATTCCTATGATACAGATATTGTTCCATTTGATTGTATCATTCAGATCTCGAATTCTCCTTTTGTGCTCCTGTATCAATTTCTCTTTTTCTTGACTTCCTCTTTTGCTATAACTGTGTCTTCTAATTCACCTATTCTCCTCTCTGCCTCTTCAATTCATGCAGTGGTCGCCTCCGTTTTATTATGCACTTCATTTATAGCCTTTTTTAACTCGTCGTAGCTATTTTGAAGGTCCCTAATCTTTGTATCAATAGCTTCTCTGATGCATTTTTCAAGCCCAGCGATTAATTTTATGATAATTGTTCTAAATTCTTGTTCGGTTATGTTGCTTAAATCTGTTTTGAGCAGTTTTGTGGCTGCGACTTCTTCCTGGAATTTCTTTAGAGGAGAGTTCTTTTGTTTTGTCACTTTGGCTCGCTTTCTGTCTCTTGTCAGTTTTAAAAGCACGTTATGCACTCTGCACCTGTTAGTATTGCTCTATTAAAGGAGGCCCATTGACTGTACAGGGCCTGTCATTTCAGGAAGTGTTCTTTTTAATGGTGTCTCTTAGTTTCTCTTGTTGTGCCTTTGATTATTTTATTTCTCTACTCAGTGATATTTGGGACTCTCCACCATGTGTACTTTGTCTTGTTTCTTGAGGTAGCCCCTATGGTGTACTACCCTTAGTATCTGCCTTTCCCCTCAACACATTCAGTCCCCAGGCCACAGCAGGAGACTTCTGCTCACACCATTACATTAATCCAAGGGCTCTTCATCTAGAGGCTGGAGGGTCTCAGGTTTTTAGAGAATCCACAAAGAAATGTCGATAGTATAAGTTCCAGTTCAGGCAACTACCTGAAATGAGCACATGCCGCTGTGGTGACCACCATCGCTGGCCATCCCATCCCCTTCCCAGTGACCACGGCCGTTGCCACCGAGCAACTCACCTCCTGATTTTTTTTAAATGTGAGAATTTTTCATGATCCTTGGTTACCAGAGAATTCCCAGTTCCAAATGCTAGTCCATTTTGCTATTTCCATTTTATTTTAATTGAGGTATAAAAAAATCTGAAGGACACAAAGTGTATAACCCAATGTGATGTATAATCACTTTCTACATCATTTCCGGGATCCACTGTGCCCCTTCTCAGTCATAGATCCTAGAGAAAAACCACTATTTCTGACTTTTATCACTATAGATTAGTTTTGTCCCTTTAATTCTTATAAATGCAATCATATAGGTGCAATCTTTGTGTGGCTTTTTTTCTTCATCATTATGACTGAGTTTCGTCCATGATTTGCAAGTAGCAGCATTGTTCTTTTTTGTTGGTGCAAAATGTTCAACTGTATGAATGTACTGCAATCTATATATCTATTTTGCTATAGATAGGCAGTTGGGTTGTTTTCAATATGGACAACAAGGAATAATGCTGTTATAAGCTTTTAGTAGACATATACATTTAATTATCTTGAATATATATTAGGGGTGGAATTTCCAAATCATAGGACAGGAACATATTTTTCATAGCCATTGTAAAAATGTTACCCAAATTGGTTGTAATTTCTGACTACTTTAAAAATTAACTAGTTTTGCATGATGATGATCTTTCAGACAGGGTCACACCAATTGTCCATTTTAAGGACAGGTGACAAAGACTTATTTCTAAGAGTCAAGAGAAAATCAACATTAACTCTTACTGCAGGATCATATGGTTTCTAGTCAATGGACATTCAGAATCCTATGTGCCTATTGGGAAAAGGATTCAATATAGACAAAGTGTCTCTGATAAAACTTTGCAGAAGAGGTCAAACTAGACACATCCTCTTACTGAAAACGAGGAGATATCAAACACCTGTGGTGGCATTCAAATGCTGCTTTGATAAACTCTAGCCATGAACAGAAATTTTGAGAAAGAGCAAAATAAAATAGTTTTCCTTTGTGTTTCCTATTTGCTAAACTATTATTATGGACATACTGAGTAAGAAATTTTATCAGAGACAAGCAGAAGATACATTATGTACTATGATATGGCATCCCATATTTGTTATAGATAAGGTTTAGTGACTTTCTACATCACAGTGGTGTCATATTTGAACTAGAGATCATATATGATGCACTGAATTGAGGAAAATATAACTGGATATAGTTATAATATACATGAAAAGATAGATGGAGCAATCAGTGGAATCAGTTTGGAATATGGCACTTGACACTATTATTGACAATGTTCAGATGGTTTTACAATAAACTTATGAAAATACATTAAAAGTTATATAAATATAACTAGGGAGCCTCCACTGGCTGTGTCATAAGTGCTTGTGAGGTGTTTGCAAGGTGCATAATAGTAATGGTCTTTTTAAAATCTAAGTCAGTGTTTTATACTTTCCTTTTCAATAAGTGTGAAATTTGCCAGTATTGCCTGTAGGTAATTGTGTTAGCTCTTTTACTATAGGATATATTCTATTTAAAAAATGTTTATTTATAAAGTTTTATGAATTTTTATAGTGAAGTGTTTAGTTGTTTAATAAAGAACTATATGTTTAAAAAGGTCATTTTAGCAATGTAATATTAACTGTTTAACATTAAGTTATAAGACAATGTCTTTTATTAGTTCCTGAAAATCAGGTGTTATTAGTCAATGACAGTTGGGTTGCCTTATTATTTTTATGTAATTTTAACATACAAGTACAAATATTGATCATCACCTGTATCTTTTCCCTTCACCTCTACTTACGGCAACATATTGAATGGTTAAGAATACACCTTCATCACTTACAGAGAGATCAATTCAGCAAATACTTACTGAATTCCTGACCTATTTATGGGAGGTTCTAAAGAAAAAAAATATGAAGTGGGTCAATTACACATATTCCTTATGTTTATAAATATTCTTTTGTTATATATAACAAAATATAAATGTTAGTTCTCCTTAGTCTTTTTAACTTGAGAACAATGTTGTTTATGACATTGACTATTTTTTAAAAATCTAAGTCAATCTTCTTGTAGAATGTCCCACATTCTGGATCTGTCAGATTATTTCTTCATGGTATACTTTATGATGTTGATAAATTTCTTTTGAACTGGAAGGTTATTTTAGAAGTTTGAATATATTCAGTTTAAACATCTTTGCAAACATACTTCTTAGTGAACTTCTTATTGCACACAGTGGACAGATTGCCCCATAGATCTCACAATTTTCAAGGGTACTTTTTCCCCATTATATAAGAAATTTGTGAGGTGATATTTTGAGTCAGCGAGACTTTTCTCTGTTCCTAAGCAACTTTTCACTCAATGATTTGATTCCTATTTATGAACAAGGCCAGAATCATTTATGACCTAACACAAAGGATAATGAAAGTGAGATGCTAACCTGTCTCAAGCTTAGTAACTTCAAGGATGCAATCATTTAAGAGGTTAATACAGATAAAAGAGAAAGAGGTTTAGCCAATGTCCCCAGGACATTTCCTCTCATAGTAGGCATATATCTCTGGCATAGGATTAGAGATAAAATCTAAGTCAAATTTATGAGTCACTTCACATGGTGAGAATGTTTAGGTCTTAAAACATCATTTTGTATCCAGATGGTTACAGATCTTATATGACATTTTCCAGAAAACCATGCTTCTTGATTCCATAGATTCTAGTTTTGTTTATCATCAGGAATTCTATCGGAACATTCTGATAAGAGCATTCCACAGGGAAACAAAAACAAAAACAAAAATAACAAAACTCTCCTCCTAGCAAATAGCATTAGTCTATTTATCAGAAAAATCTAGGTATTATCAGGATATAACTGGATCACTAACCAGCTGCTTTCTCTCCCCCCACCCCCTGCAAATTATAACACTAACATTTGTAAAATATTGATTCTCTGATTCCTTCATTTCGTTACTTCTTCTTATCTTTTTAAATAGCAGTTTGGATATACAGATATTTTAAATAAAACATGTTGTAATCACTTACAATTCTTTTTTAATATTTAAATTGTCACAAATATCACTACTGTAAGATTCAAACTTGCCTCTGTGTCTTTCTGGCATGATCTCATTTGTATTTGAGCCTTTTCTTACTTTCTGCCACAAGATGTCCCAAACTCATCTTTTTCTTTCCTAGCCCCAGACAGACTCTAACATTTTTCCAAGGAATCTGAATCTTTGGGGGTAAAAGTTCTGTGTACTGAATGGTATTTGGGTGACACTGCATCTGAGTTGTGCCCAGGGGACAGAGCTAAATAATCTGAATGCATATTTGCATCTTTATCATGAGGTTATGCTAAAAATTCACAATTTAATATATTTTTAAAACTTTAAAAATGTTACATGAATATCCCTGTCCTCTTATTTCAAAAATCTTTGTCCAGTTAAATTAAATATTTACAGATATGCTTTATCTAATCAAATATATAAAATAGCTTCAGAGCTACAATAAATATATTGTTAACAAATTTAGTAAGTAAAATTAATTCCTTTACAGGTTTTACATCCTTAGAATATATTCACAAAATATTTAGAATCAAGTTACTGTGTTCAAAGGTCACTTGAGGAATTCCTTTCTTTGTATAATTAGGTTGACAGATTGATATACATTTAGTTTCATTTATATAGTTTTTGTATTCAATTTTAAGAACGATTTCCTTTACCACTGTACTTGCATCCATATCTATTCTAAATGGAAACTACTTTTCTCTCTACACAAAGTGATGCCAGGTGTACCTCTCAGCTATCTGCCCAAAGGGAAACTTTTCTGTGTCACTGTTTTAAAATCCATTCTTGAGTGAGGTTGTAGTGTATTTGCCAACTATTATTTTTTTATTTTTTTCAATAGTTTATTTATTTTTGAGACAGAGAGAGACAGAGCATGAGTGGGGGAGGGACAGAGAGAGAGGGAGATACAGAATCTGAAGCAGGCTCAGGGCTCCAAGCTGTCAGCACAGAACGTGATGCGGGGCTCATACCCATGAACCGCGAGATCATGACCTGAGCCAAAGTCAGAGGCTTAACCAACTGAGCCACCCAGGTGCCATGCCAACTATTTTTGCTTGTCCACAACCAAGTTAATATAGCTGTAAGCTAAGTTCATGCATTTTCCTCCTCTTTCAACTGGTTATGAGGGATCCTGCATTAAGTTATAATCATGAAATGAGGGAGGGCTCTTGGTGTAAATGTATGGGTGTCCAGGACACCTGCTCAACAGTTGTCTTGTACACTCTGGTACTGCTCATCCTCTATTCCCAATGTACCACTTTCACTTTACTATGATTTGTTGTTGAATACATTCAATATTATGATTTGATGGATCTCGCAGGACTCAGCTTATGATGGCCAGTTCCAGCTGCATATACTTGGTGTCCTACAGTGAGTCATACATCTCTACCATGGCCCAGCAGTATGCCAGGAGTTGTCTGTCAAAGGCAAATAATTCTATGCTGCAAAAGAAATGGCCTTGCTCCAGAAACTCAAAGGTCTATATTATGGTTCTCTCACTGGTACTTGCCACAAAATACAAATTATATTTTTCCCCATCACTGATAACCTCTAACCACATAGAGTTTTCTGCCTGGACCTTCTGCATAGCTTCCCCTACTCTGGGATCTACTTGAAGATTGTAGTTTTTGTTCACTCAATAAGCCAGAATAACAGTCCTAGTAATACGGTAACATTAAACTAAAAAAAAAAAAAATCAACTGGACATTGTGCTTTTTTCTTTTAGGATAAAAATGCAAAATGAAATAATTTGTATTTATTTTGCTTTGCTGAAAAGCCCTTGACTGTCAGAACCCTAAACATAATGAGTTTGGAAGGCCTTGAAACACCAGGGTTTACTTCTCAAACCCAGGAGCATTTGAGTTCTCCAGATGCCTTCAGCATGCTAGCCAACTCTTAATCCATCAGGTCAATAAATATAATGTCATTGGTGAACTGTATCAACATGATATTTTGTAGAATGTCAGGACAGTCCAGGTATCTTTGGAGAATATTATTGTAGAAGGCAAGAGTATTACTATAACTCTATGACAAAAGTGGAGGTTTGTATTTTTGTCCATTTCATATGAATGTGAACAGTTTTGGTTTTTCATTTCTGATTAGGTCAGAACAGAAAAAATTAACCAGATCAATATTCACTTATCATGTACCTGAGTCCATATTTATGTGCTCTCACACATATATTCCTGGCACCACGACTGAAATTTGGGCTACTACCTCGTTGAGCTTATGGTAGTCTATAATTTTCCTCAATGAATTGTCCAGTTTCTATAAAGGCCAGACTCCTAAACTGAACATAGATATAATGGGGGCCATACACGTACATTCTTTTTGATCCTTGAGTTTGGGAATAATTTCTACCATATCCTCCCCCAGAATGTGACACTATTTTGACTTGTTAGCCAAGTGGAGGGCAATTGCAGATGCTTCCAAATGATCTTCACTACTATTAATAACTCTTTCATATGTAATAGGCAGAATAATGGTCCCTCAAATATTTCCATGTCCCAATCCCTGGAACCTCTGAATATATTAAGCTTCATGATAAAACGGTTATTAACTAGATGATCTTCATATAGGAGTTATTATTCTGAATTGTCTGGATGGGCCCAATGCAGTCACAGGATCCTTAAAAATGGAAGAGGTGAAGAGAAGAAGGAGAACAAAGGAGATGAGAATTTGGCTTGATATTTCTGAGTTTAAAGATGAAGGAATTGGGTCATGACCCAAGGAGTGCAGGTAGTCTATAGAAACTCAAAAAGACAAAAAAAAAAAAAAAAAAGAAAACAGATTCTACCCTGAAGACAGCCCTGTTGACATCTTGATTTTTAGCACAGGGAGTCCCATTTCAAACATATGAATGCAAAACTATAATAAATTTGTTTTAAGCCACTAAGTATGTGGTAAATTGTTATAGAAGCAATAAGAAACTAATACAGGGTTAGGGAACTAAAAATTGTGTGCTACTATAACAAATATCTAAAAGGGGGGAAAGTGACTTTGAAATTTGGCAGTGGGGAAAGGCTGGGAAAATTTCAGGTACTACTCTACTCTTGTACTTACTCTAACTACTGATAATTGAGCAAATTGCACCTGGCCTCTAATGTTTTACAGTCCTGTTATTTCCCTTATTTTCAGAAAGCTGAGTCTGTAACAGTCTCTACCATTACAGGGGATACATTGAGTTATTTGCAAGTGGTTTGATTCTTTACAGGCTTAAAAAAATTTTTTTTTGGAATTGTATTGAGATAATTTCAGGTCCATGTACATTTATATTAAATAATACAGAAAACGTGTACACTTTCTCCAATTTTCCCCAATGGTAACATTTTGCAAAACTTTAGTATGTTTTATATTACAAGGATATTGACACTGATCCAATCCACCAGGCTTGAGTCTAGTAACAAAACAGTGTAACAGGGATAGATGAGGACCAGATCATGCCATTATAAAGAATCTGTGCCTATGACAAGTTGCCACACTCTAACACAGAACATTCTCAAAGGACTCTCAGAACGCATGGTATGTTAGAACTCCAATTGGAAAATCATCCACAAGTGCCATGGTGACTCAAAGGTAGAAGGCCATTTCTGACTGGGGTGAGATGAAGGTAGAGGTAGAGTTACAGGGATTATTGGTAGGGCTTTTAAACTTTGTTAGTCAGGATGAGAGCAGCCTTTAAATCCAGGGCCATTTTTGCTCCTGCTGTGTAACATACTATCACTCTAGGGCTTTACAAGATCTATTGTTCTGACTAGTAGGAGCATGAACCATTCCCAGCTCTGTTTCTTTCTTTGGGATTATCCACTTGGTTTCTTTGAGGTGGTTCTTTTCCCCTAGGAAATTTCCTAACACATGTGTCAGCTAAAGGTATGTGAGACTCTATGCAGATTTATGGAGCTTTCTCTCTCACCATGCATCTCTCTCCTCTCTGCATCTATGCCCCATGAATTCTTGTCACGTTGACATCCCTGATCTCCCAGTTCTCTCAATTCAGAGTGATGGCCAGACTCCACATGGGTCCTCACATCTTTGGTGCATCTTAGAAACTCTTTCTAGGAAATAAATTGGGGGAAATAGAAGGCTTACTAAGTTTCTCCTATTTGAGGGATAATAGTCCTACCTCTCTGATGTTTAATGGACAAAAAAAAACATTGCTTTATACATTTTGTTTATTTTTAAAAATCCTTTTAAGTTAAGAGGGTAAATTGTATCCCTGTTTATCATCATGACCATAAATGGAAATCAGTACTTTCATTCTTAAAATAATCTCTTTTGGTCTCCTGGGTAGGCCAAATAAGACTATGGGATAACACAATGAATGAACTCCCTGATTTGAATGAAGATGATGGATCACTGCATAGCAGAGTGGAAGCAGTTTACTGACAAAGATGGATGCATTTCCCATACGTGCAAGCAAGGATACATCAATATTTAGAGTATTTTACCACAGGTAGTACTGGCAGTGGCTCACTGGTCACACTTCCTATAGAAATCAAATAGACTTGAAGTCTACAAAAATATTGCTAGATCAATGTAAAGAAAACAAACAAACAAAAACATACAAAACCTTAAACATCTGTTTGGTCAAAAATCTGATGAGTTGCCACAACAGACTTTCCTATCCTTTAATGCAGTGCTAATATCTACATATGTTTGGAAACCAAAGGCCCATTGATTAAAGCAAAACCTGGCTTTCTTGAAAAAACACTCTGTGACACTGCCACAAGTTAATACTATTTAAATCTTCTTTTCATACTTTTTAAAGGAATCTGTAGTCATTTACTAGAATAAATAGGAAAAAGGAAAATTGATGTAGCCAGACTATTCAGGGATTTCTAACACTGACTCTGAATTGACATTAGTTTCTGGGGACACAAAAATGCTGTTCTCATCCACATTTCAAATTGTTGGTGAGATATATACATGTATATACATATATATGTATATATATGTTAATCCCCACTCATAGTGGGCCCAGCTATTCCTCTAATATTTTGGCTATATCCCAAGTTCTTGATTACATAATTGGAATAGATATTCTTGGCAAATGGCAGAATTTCCACAAAGATCTGCTAACTCCATGGGTAAAGCTGTTGTAGAAAGGTATAAATGGAATTATCCAAAACTTCTCATCCATACCAGGATAGTACAATAAAAGTAAAAATCTAACTTGGGGGAAATTATAGATTAATTCCTCTATTAAAGACTTGAAAAAGGGATGTTGAGACCTATCACATCCTCATTAGCTTATCTGTGTCGATTTGCAATAATTGGGATGACGTTGCAGTATGACATTGGATTATCATAAACTTTACGAGGTGGTACCTCTAAATGCCAGCTTCTATTTTTGATGAACACCTAAATACTCCTGGTATGCTGCTATGGACCTGAATAATTGATTTTCTCCATCCTAATTTATAAAAGCCATGTGAAGCATTTTTATTTTCTCTTGGTAAGGCCAACAGTATACTTTTACACCTTTCATTTTACATAATATGAAACTACAATGTAGTCAAGTACGCTGATGATATAGTGCTAACTGATTCTGATGACCAGGAAGTAGTAAGTAATGTATAAAGGCATTTAAATTAGAGATTTGGAAATATATCCCACAAAGTGCCAGAAGCCCGCCATCACAGTGAAATGTGTAAAGACCAAATGGTATAAAATATATCAAGTTTAACCTTCCCATAGTAAAATAAAAGTGTAATCACATCACTACTACAGACAAAATGAGGGCACATTACTTGGTAATTTTGGGGTTTTTTTGGCATCAACACATAAAACATTTGATTGTGCTATTTCCATCTGTCCATCAAGTCACCCTATCAACATTGAGAGGAAACAGAAAAAATGAAAACTCTACAACTAATTTAGACTATAAGTTCCTACCCTTCAGACCTATGATTCAGAAGATCTAATGATATTCAAAGTATGAAGAACTCAATTTTGTGTGGAGACACCTTCAAGTACGAATATGACAATCATTTCAGACCTCTAGGATTTTATAGCAAGGCCATGTCCTCTTAAAGAGCAAATAGGTATTGTTTTGTGAAAGAATTCAGGGGCCATGTAGATCTACAAGTGGTTAAGACTCTTGACACTGACTTCTTCTGCATTGCTTACTCCCTTAACTCACACCTAAGAGTTCATGGAGAATTTGTGATAAACAGCTAATTAGGAAAGAAGCAAATTCTTATTTACAGATGGTTTTGCATGATATATTTGGGTTTGCTTAAGTCACAAGCTCACTCAGAGGATCAGACCTGCCCTTTAAGGTATCCAGATCCTTCTGTAGACTTTTAAGGTGGGGTGGGAATGTGAACCATGTCATTCTCTAGTCCCTCTGCCTTGAGACCTTCCCTGCAGCTTCTCTGTTGCTTAGTAGACTTCTAGTGTTTTCTCTTTTATATGTTAGTTGCTCTTTTAAACCGTGGCTTTTTTTTCTGTGTCCAACTATCCTTCCCCACTGCTCATAGTTTTGGGATGAGAGTTCCCTTTGTTACTATGTCTCCAACTCTTTTGCTGTTCTCTTGCTATTCTATCTTTGGTTGTTCAGTAGTTGTTCAGTCAGCTCTCAGTTTTTCAAGGGGAATTGTTCTATCAATAGGTGTGATTTGGTGTGTTCTGTGGAGAAGGTGAGTACAGAGTCTTCCTATGTTGCCATTTTGACTCAAAACCTATATTTCTTTTTGTTTGCTGGCTATCTGTTACACTCTGCCAATACAGGGTGCCCCGGGACACTGTATGGCTGGAGGAGGATCAAGCAATTTTATATTCCTCCAGTTTTCCTGGTTTTCAGTGTGACAGCAAGATCACTGGCATGCATTCACCACACTGGTTACGCTTCTTGTGGTTCTGATGCTGATGCCCTCCAGATAATTACTCTATCAAAATAGTGGTAATCAGCCTCTCAGTATAACAGAGCGCACATTCCAGCGAATTTTTCTTCACCATAAGTGATGTCTCCTTGTGGCAGCAATAAATATCTTCTTAGTTATGGTCTGATACTCAGCCCCTCAGGACCCTCCTCCATGTTTCTTCATCATTTACTTTTCCCTTAGCTCTAGGTATTGAAGCAACTTCAATATCTTAAGAGTTATTTCTTATCTCTGTTAGTAATCAACTTTTACATAGTTCAAAATCTTCATATTCATTAAATTTCCCTATTCAGTTTACTAACTATACCTTGACTGATACAGACTGACTTATAGTATTGCATCATTTAGCATTATTTTTGGTTTTCATTCTTTTAAACACATGATAGTACCACAGGAACATAGTAAGGCATATGAAAATTGAGAGAATTAAAAAAAAGTATTTTCTGTTGTCACACAAATACACAAAAGAAAACACCTTCAACAAACTAGACCTATAAAAAACCAAAAATGTAGATCAAGGGATAGCATAAGTCAGAAATAAGAGCGAACAGGGAAAAGTGAGGAACATATCTAATGGTTGATGATTGGAACCAACTAATTAAACATGAATCTTTACATAAATGTCCCACATCTGAATTAGAATTTACAAATGCATAAATGGTTTTTGCATGCATAACTTATTATGTACCCATGAGTGCTTATGACCACACTTTAAAAAGTGTTTATTTTATAGCTCTCAAACATATACAGTGAATTTATGCAAATTTATACATTTGCAATCTAAACTACATATAGTAGATGGCACTTTTTATTAGACATTAGTGGAATATATGGAAAATGTAGAAAACCTGTTATATGATAGCTGATTATGTACAGAGGACTATTACTCCTGGGATTTTAAGAAACAATTAGTCTCTCCTCTTTCACATAAAACCCCCCAACATCATCATAACATAAAATTGTAAAATTGGGACTTAACAAAATAAAAAAGCAATATAAATATTTCCACAAAATAGATTCATATGCACCCTGAGTCTCAAGTATTTACAGTGGTATCTATGTAAATGGAAAGTGAGATATAGTTGATAGCAATAATAGCACAGAGTATTTCATGAATATGTTCCCATTTTTAACAATTGGACATAAAGTGATTCTCATCAGTATAAATAAAGGTAATCACATGCCATATAATAAAAAATCAAACATAAGAGTCTTCTGATGATACTAATAATGTGAAACAGTTCTAGTTCACTGAATACAGAACTGAGGAAACACCTAAAAGTCTGGAAAAAGATGTAAGAAATACATATAGACATGAAAAAATATGATCTGAAACTTAAATTATAGATATATTAATTTTAGATTGAAAAATTTCTAAAGAGGAAACCAATTGTTGAGTATAAAATTATACTCATATGAACATTTTATTTTACTCTTCTATTTTTACACATATAATTTAATGGATGAGTCAGAAATACCATCTCTGTCTCCATATAATATAGTACAATATAATATAATAATATAAAATACTTCTATATCTAACTTGATGGCATAGTCAATAATAACTCCCTTGGAAGCTGGACATTTTTGCCTTGCTTTCTCCCTTTGCACTGAGCCTGGGGGGATAGCCATTTCAAATGCCCCTGTTTCCTGTGGTCCCAGGGGACCCTTGGGAATGCAGAGCCCCAGAGGCTCTCAGAGCTAGGTGATTTGGGAATCAGTTCCTCTGGTAATAACCTTAAAAGTTGGGATGTTATATGTGTGGTCCAAACCCTCTGTCCCTTCATCCCAGGGAGATTCCCTCCCAATTGTAAGGTACCGTGCCAGGGTTGCCATTTATGCAACGAGTGCGTCTCAGCTTTTTCTACCTGTTTAATTATAGGTATCGTCTCAGTCACTGATATGTAGGAGTCTCTCAACTAGTTTCTGAATTTTTCTCAGAAGGAATGGATCCATGTGTAACTGTTTATTTGGTGCATTCCTGGGAAGGGAGAAAGTCAAGTACTACTGCTATTTTCCTGATGTCATTCTTGATGCATCCTTTTAAAAAAGAGTTTGGTAAAAGAAAAACATTTTGAGTTTAAAAGCATTAAAGAGAGTTCTATTAGATAAAGGAGACTAACGATTTTCCAAACAAGATAATCATTGATCTAATCAATTTCCATTGTACAGAGTCCATATATAGATGAGCTTCATTAAATTCAGTAGTGTGGATATATTTCTATGACACTAATTAAGATCATATCACTGTTTAAAGTCAGTATATCCTGAGTGGGTTAAATAAGCAAAATAACCTCTATTTTTAATGACTGAAATATGTTATTTATGGTATGAAGTTTTAAAACAAAGAAAAACTCAAAACCTAAGAGTTTGGGTTATGTGTGTTGCACACGAGTGTGTGTGTGTGTGTATTTTTCTATTTCTTTGAACAGTGTAATTGCTTTTGTTGTTTTCATATTTAATGTGCTGTTGCTGTCTCATCTTTGTGAGAAAAAAAGTTCTGTTGATATAGAGAACAGAGGCTGCAAATCAACTGAATTTATGGTAATTCCCTACAATATTTCAGTAGTAAATTTTAACAGTATGATTGACAAAGAGTGAACTGGCCCATTAAATTAGTTTTACTACTGTAAAATCTTTCACTTTAAACTTAAGTGATTGCCACCATTAACCATACAGTGATGTGATCTTATCTAAGTAATTCTCTTTTCCTCACTGTGCAGAATCATGAAACTCATTTTGGTTATATGTTTCTATTTTAGTAAAAATCAGTGGCTCATTTACATTCTTTAAATAATGCATTTGGCGATGTTTTACCTGTGTTAAAACCATTATTTTCCTGTGAACTGCACTTAACTAAAGATGACTTTATTAATTTACTTTCAAATTTATGTTCAATGAGTTAACTTATTTACAAAATAATGTCAAAAAAGCTCAATGATTGTAATTATAGAAGCATCAGTTATTACACATATATCTAACTATACTTTATACTTTTAAACCTTAGTGTAATTTTAACTTAGTACAGAATTTTTTTTCATATTTTAAAATACCAAGGCTAAATTTATTGTTCATTTGCAAAAACACTATTTTTTTCCTAAAGAACATGCCCAATAGAGAAAATTTGGATGTATACATATTTTTTTCCACATTAAACATATAATATAGTCTGTAACACTATTTGGTAAATAATAATAGTTGAGTTAGCCCATGTATAATGAAGTGGAATTATTTTTCAATATGATGAAATGTGTTAATATTTAAGCTTAATCAACACTTGATTAAAACACTTAAACCCCACATGAAAAATGATTATAAAAAGACTTTGTTATATTAAAGCATGTAATAAATATGCATGGGTATCTTTTAATCAATAATCATACTGGATCCTATAATTAATGAAGGGGGAATTAAATCATATTTAAACTCATTCTCATTGGAGTCAGAAATTCCTGGATCACTGGCTTGGCTCTGGCTCTAAATAGTGTCAGGGCGATTAATGTCTGTGTCTTTGTTTCCTCACCAAAAAAAAGAATGTAATAATGAAACTTAAATCTTGGGTTTGAGTGAATGCTAATTATGATTACATGTGTAAATTACTCGGCACAGTGCTTGGCATACTGTAACTACACAATAAATGTTTGCTATGATTATAAATGGTTGCTATTGTTTTGAGTGTTACAGGTTCTGTTAAAAAGTATTGTATATTATCAGATTAGAGCTACACGTATTATTTCAGAATTGTTGAAAATTCAGAGATAGAAACTGACTTGTGTTATTGTCTTTCCTTCAGATTTCATAAACATGAATTGAGAAGTTTATTGTTTATCAAGAGCTGTTACAAAGTCCAGTGAGCTATAAGAGAAATAAGAAATCCTCACTGACAAAATATTTTTTGCAATGACATCAAAAAGAACAATTATGAGATATAAATCTAATATAGTATATGAAAACTCTATGTATAGAAATATAAGACACCTTGAAAAAATGAAAGTGAATTTTAAAAAGGAAAGATATGCATTATTTTGCAGTAAGATGTAATATTACACAGATGTCAGTTTCTTCTAAATTGATCACTAAATACATTCCCAACAACTTTTTGTAATAAATATTATTAAAGTAATGATCCTAAAATTTATATAATAATGCAAAAAGTCATTCACAGCCAAGGAAATATTTCTCCTTTTTATTAGGATATAAGTTACAAATACTAAAGTTAGCTCACTTTTTTATAAGAATATAGCTAAAAGCTTTACACATGTGTGTTGGTCATCCAATTTCTTCTCATATCAAGATTTACATTATCTTCATTCCAGAATATTCCCTCTCTTGCATTACTGGTGGGAGAGCTTTTTCTAGTCAGTTTCCCTCTGAAACATGATTGCTCTTCTGATTTCCCTCGTTATGGATTAATTTTGCTTCTGAAAGTTTTATAAAAATAAAATCACATAATAAATACTTTTTCTCCTTCACATTTTTGTGATCAAAATTATGTGAGATTCATCCATGTTGATGTCTGTAGCAGTTGTTTCCTTCAAATATGTCATAACTTTTTATGTATCCTTCTGTTGATTGACATTGGGCTGTTTTAAAACTTTTGGTTATCATTAATAGTACTGTTCTGAACATCTTTTCTTGGTCATAAACACTGATTTCCACTGAATCTACACACAGAATGGAGTTATTGGGTGATAGGCTAATATTGTCAACTGTAGTAGATAGGTCTCACCAAAGTGTTTTCCAAAGCAGTTATAATTATAGTACTACAAGCAATATATTTGAGTTGCAGTCACTCTACATCCTTGACTGATACCTGGTTTGGTTATCTTTTTTCATTTCAACCATTCTGGTGTATGTATGGTAGCTTTTTGTAGCTTTTCCTTGTACTTCTTGACAACTAGTGATACTGAGTTTCTCATCATATAATTTGGAGACAATTTTGTGAAATAACATTCAATATTTTAAGTTTAACCTTACAGATTCTTTTTCTTGAAAGTTACTGGTCCTCTTTACCGTGCCTGTCCTAAGATTATGAAGCTATTTGTTATGTTTTCATGTGGAATAATTTTTAATTAATTAATAATAATTTTATATTTAATGTTTTTAATGTTTATTTTTGAGAGAGAGAGAGAGAGAAAGTGGGGGAGAGGCAGACAGAGAGGGAGACAGAATCCAAAGCAGCCTCCAGGCTTTGAGCTGTCAGCACAGACCCCGATGTGGGGCTCCAACTCACAAACCAGGAGATCAGGACCTGAGGTGAAGTTGGACACTTAACTAACTGAGCCACCCAGGCTCCCCTAGAATTAATTTTTAAAAATTTAACCTTTTACATTTATCTTCATGATTTTTTTCAAGTTATTTTTTCATTTGGTATGAAATAGTTGTTAAGATTAATTTCTTTCCTGGGGCACCTGTGTGGCTCAGTTGGTTAAGCATCCGGTTTTGGCTCAGGTCATGATCTCATGGTTCGTGGGTTCGAGCCCTGCATCTGGCTCTGTGTTAACAGCTAGCTCAGAGCCTGGAGCGTGCTTCAGATTCTGTATCTCCCTCTCTCTATGACCCTCCCCTGTTCGCACTGTCTTTGTCTCTCAAAAATAAATAAAAAACATAAAAATATTTTAAAAAAGATTAATTTTTTTCCTTATGAACATATAGTTGGGTAGACTTTTTAAATTAATACCATTATTTTGTCCACTGGATTGTATAGATGCATTTGTCATAAATCATGTGACTTTGTCTATTTCTGGACTTTCTATTGTGTTTTATTGCTATATTTTTGTAATAACATATTGCAAGAAATTCTGGAAGAAAATGATATACCCTTAAAAGATTTTTAAAAACTTAGTAAGACTACAATAATAAAGAGAGAAATTGGTATGCTATATATTTTCTTTCTTGGGTTGATAAAGGTTACATGGTTGGTGTTTTTATAATAACATTAAAGTCTACATTAATGTTTCACAAACTTTTCTGTACATTATATTTTAAAACTAAGTAAAAACAAACACTCTGAGGATCAAGTTGAGTCAGACAAGTAAACAGATGCTTACAATAGAATTAACTTTCCAAAACTTGTACTGTAAACTATTATTCATCTGGCAAACTAAATATGAGAAGATCCAAAAAGTAATTATTCAAAATTTTATGATTATTTATTTTAAAATTTGTATCATTTTAACAATGGAAGAATGATTAACTACATAGGCAGTGTGTAATATTGATGTAACCCTTAGGGCTGTCAATAGTTGCCCTGGCCTTTTTACACTATCCAAGAGCTTTTTCAAGGATGGTATCAAACTTGCCTGACAATGCCAAGGAAATTACAGCCACACTGGTAAGACTCAAGTTGTGAAACAATTCCTAAAAATTCACATATATATTCTTGGAGCAAAGTCTTTTTTGTTTTCATTTGTTGTATGCTTTATGAGTAAAAATTTTAAATTTAAATTCACAAAGTATTGGTAGTTAGTAATAAGTCATATTACAATATTCCATCTAAAGATTCATACTATATAAATAGAGTTTTGTGGGAGAACAAAGGATAGGCCAATAAATTCATCCTGGGGAAATCTGGAAAGAATTCAAAGAAGAACTAAGATGTGAGCTGGATTGAAAAATAAGTATGACATTGCCTGGAAATAAATGAAAAATGCAAGAGATAATTGGGAGTAAAGTATTGGACCATGAAAAGTTGGTAGGCCCACTGTGGCCGGAACATGGAACGAATGGAGCGTTGGTAGAAAATGCCATTAGTGTCATAGGTTGGGGCCAGATTGGGTAGTCTTATCCATATATGGATACACAATGTTGTTCACTTATTCTGCAATATAACAAGTGTCTGTCCCAAACTGTTCTCCACTCAGTCAGCCAATACTGAGCACCTGCTGTATATTAGGAAACTATGTGGGTATTTTCTTCTTATTACACAGTCAAGGCTTTTTGAGCAAAAATTACTGGCAACTTGGGTTAAAGGATGAGTGGCTGACAAACAAGCCTTGGAAGTGAAAGATGGTAAAGTGGCCTGGACAGATTTACAAGTTTATCTTCCCTGGAACCATTTGTTCACATTTCAAAGGATAATTAAAACAAAAACAAAAACAAAAACAAATAAAACCCCCCCACAAAAACACAAGGCCAGTTGTTTACATTACAAAGTATAACAATCTAAAGATCTTCCTCTTTCCTTCCTAGAAATGGTGTAATTACATTAGAGAGTAAAGATTTTTTGTCCCTCTCTCAAATGGAAAGGAAGACAGCTGTGTAATCATTCCTAGGAAAACTTTGAAAGTCATAATTTCAGTGTTTCTCTCCTGCAGTAGATTGATGACATCTGCCTTGATCATGTCACTGGATGGAGAAATGTGGCATTGGCAACAACTGCTAACATGTTCTGTAAGTAAATAATTGGTCTGCCACTGATCCAGAAAACTTGTGCTTGCTGTCAGGATAACACAAATAAAAATAGATACTAAAAACTTATCACTATGTCCCAGGGACAGTTCTAAATTTTGTGCCTAATATCCTTAAGAAAATAAACTTTTAACCTCCTGTAAATTCCCATGCTAATTTAAATCATTTAAAAAAATTTTTATAAGCTCATTCCCTCACAACATCTTCAAAAGGAACCAGCACAAGGTTAAGTGTTATACACAGGCTACCTCATTTATTTCCTATAATAACTTAGAAGCACCGACTTACATATGAGATTATGGGCTCAGAAACATTAAAAACACTTGTCAAAAACTGGAGTAGAAATAACATACAGGTCTGTCTGATTATTATTCACTCTACACCACTGCTTCCTTTAAATACATTTGAGTGAAGGAAGGAATGATAACGATTTATGCTTGTGTTCCTTGTGTGAATTAAAGTATGTACCTAAAAATGGATAATTGAAAGAAATAAAATAGCACTTTATCAGACATGTTCAGATTTTTCCCTTTGCTCATGTGAATCAAGTTTTACTCTATTTCTAAACAGACCAATTGTGTCTCTGAATCACCTGCCCCATAAGTAATTCTAGGTAATGAAAAAAGCACCTTATACAGTAAGTATAAGTAATACTTACTCATTTTCATCATCATCATGACAGCTTACTATACACCAGGCAGGTATTAGCATGTTTAATCCCCATAATTAGCTTTTTTAAAGTAGGTGAAAGACATCATTATATTTGTTTTACAAATGAAGAAATTGAGGCACAGAGTCATTGCCAAGATCACAGAACTAGTAAGTGACAGAAATCTGATCCCAGTTAAAATAGTTGGCTCTGGAGTCATATTCATCACCTCTACAGGCTATTGTCTCTCCATAAAGGATTTCAAATGCCTTCATGTTCTGTGAACTGTATTTATGCTCTGGGGAATAGAATATTTTTATGATATCTTATTATATATGTATTATCTATTAAACATTTATCATCCTTAGGATGCATATTCTACTTTAGATGGCAGTAAGTGCTGAAGTCAAGTTGGCTACTGCACCAAAACCATGCTCCAAGAATGCCTTGTATAACTTATATTACATGTGAAAACAATAAAATTTCCTTAAAAAGTCATGCCTATAGCATGGCAGGTGCATTTTCTATAATCATGTTCCATGAAATAAGCCTCTGACTGACACATTTTTTGCTCTACAGTCTCAGCTGCTACAAAGAATTGACAATTTACACAAAGATTTGAACTGAAAAGGTCATCTTCTCCAATTGGCCCTACTTCATAATTCCCAACTGTATATAGAGAGCAGTTTAGATACATTCATGTGTGCAGATGTTTAAAATAAAGGCCACAAACTCTAAAATAATTGCCATTCTATTCATAAATCAAAGGTCTCAAAATATGTTCAAGAAGGAATTAATTTTAAATACTTTGGCCAAGTATAAAATAATATATTAGGCATTTATTTAATTTTCCACTTTTGCAAACTGAGAGAGGTTTTAGAGGCTGCATATTAGTCATGAAAAGGAGATATGTCATAATTTTCTCAAAAATGTTTGAGGTTTTGGAACATTGGAGTAGACTTAAGAAAACTAGCCCAGGAAGAGAAAAGATACACCACAGTCTCAATAATTAGATATGCCACTACCTCATTATTTCAGGTGATTTTATGTTCTAAATAAACATTTTATTTTCATAGAGACATTTTGGATATCAGATGAAATGAATATTAGGAAATGAAGGTTAATGAGCATGGATCAACAGGGCAGAACCAAGTCATATGAAAGAACACACAAAGAAGTTGTGGCTAGATTACCAAAACCACAATTACATATATTTATATTATATAAACATAATATATATATAAAAGTATGATGCACATAAATTTATGATTCTCAAAATGTTTCAGTCTGTCTTCTACTTCAGCAGAAAAAAATCCAAACCATTTGTTTAAAATAATTAACAGATTATTAAAAAAATTTTTTAAAATTTATTTTTGACAAAAAGAAAGACAGAACATGAGCAGGGGAGGGGCAGAGAGAGATGGGAACACAGAATTTGAAGCATGCTCCAGTCTCTGAGCTGTCAACACAGAGCGCAACACGCGGCTTGAACTCGTGAATCGCAAGATCATGCTCTGAGCCGAAGTCAGTCGCTTAACCAACTGAGCCACCCAGGTGCCATAACAGATAATTTTTTAAAAAATGTTTAGGGGTAAAGAAAAATTGAGCAGAAAGTAGAGTCCCAGTCTATGTCACCTCCCAGCGCACAGCCTCCCCAATCATACTGCATCAGTGTGGTACACTGGTTACAGTGGTGAAAAACCACTGATACATCACATTTACCTTCATTGTGTATATTGTACATTCTATGGGTTTGACACATGTAGAAGGTGTGTCTACCATTATAGTATGATACAGAATAATTTCACTGCCTGAAAATTCTCCTATGTTCCATCTATTCATCCCATCCTCTTTCCAAACCCCCTACAATCAATGGATAATTTTACTGTCTCAACAGTTTTGACTTTTCCAGAATATCATATAGTTGAAATCATACAATATATAGTCTTTTCAGATTAGTTTCTTTCACTTAATAAGGCATTCAAGTTTACTCTATGTCTTTTTGTGACTTCGTAGCTCATTTTTTGTTAGCGAGGAATAATATTTCACTTTATAGATGTAGCACAGCTTATTTATCCATTTACTTATCAGAGGACATCTTGGTTGCTTCCAAGTTTTGGCAGTTATGAATAAACCTGTTATAGATATTAACGTGGAGGTTTTGTGTGAACATAAGTTTTTGAATCATTTGGGTAAATATGAAGGTATTCAATTGCTGAATCATACAAGAAGAATATGTTTAGTTTTTTCTTTCTTTTCTTCCTTCCTTCCTTCCTCCCTTTCTTTCTTTCCTTCCTTCCTTGAGAGAAAAAGAGAGAAAGAGAGAGAGAGAGAGAGAGAGAGAGAGAGAGCATGCAAGTGGGAGAGGGGCAGGAGGAGAGAGAATCTCAAACAGGCTCCACAGCCAGCGCAGATCCCAATGCAAGGCTCAATCTCACGACTCAGCCACCCAGGTGTCCAGAGTATTAGTTTTCTAAGAAATCACCAAATTGCCTTCTAAAGTGGCTGTACCATTTTATGCTCCGATCAGCAATGAATGAGAGTTTCTGTTGCTCTACGTCTTTCTCAGCATTTGGTATTGTCAGTGTTTTACCTTTTGGCCACTCTAAAATGTGAGTAGTACCTTCTTATTTTAATTTGCATTTCCCTAACAGTACTGTGCTGATCATCTTTTCATATGCTTAATTTTCATTTGTAGATCTTCTCTAACTGAGATGTCTTCATATCTTTTGTCCAGTTTTAAACTGGGTTTTTGTTTACTTACTCTTGGGTTTTAGGAGTTTTTTCTATGTTTTTAGTTAATAGTCATTTAACAGATATGTCTTTTTCATCCAGTCTGTAGCCTGTCTTCTCATTGTTCTTTATAGTTAAGAGTTTGTTTCTTGGCTTGCCTCTCTCTCTTTTTATTCCTTTTTGCTAGTTTGTTTTGTTTCTTAAATTCTACATATGAATGAAATCACAAGGTATTTGCCTTTAATGGGCCTATTTTGTTTAGCATAATATTTTCTAGGTCCATCCTATGTCATTGCAAGTGGCAAGATTTCATTCTTTTTTATGGCTAATAGTCCATTGTGTGTGTGTGTGTGTGTGTGTGTGTGTGTGTGTAAGTGTGTGTGTGTTTATCACATTTTATTTATCTATCCATTAGTCAATGGATACTTGAGCTGCTTCCATAATTTGGCTATTGTAGATAATACTGAATTACACCGATTTTTGCATAACTAGAACAAATCTCATTTGGTCATGGTGTATAATATTTTTTCTAGATTGGTGGGTTTGATTTGCTAATTCTTTTGAGGATTTTTACATCTATGTTCATAAAAGATGTTGGTTTATAGATTTTCTTTCTTTTAATTTTCTCAGTCAGGTTTTGGTATTAGTTGGTCTAATAGAATTTGTTGTAAAGTATTCCCACTATTTCTATGTTCTAGAGGAAATTGCAGAGAAGTGGGTTTTTTTATTATAATATATGTAAATCTTAAGCAATTTCAATATTCACATGAGAATAAACATTTTAGCAAAAGTTCAGGAGAAATTGGTGTCTATTACACATTATCATTTATATGTAATTTATATAAATATTTATATTATATATGGGTATATGTATTATATATGTATAAATATGTCTGTATTTGTGTGCTTGGGTATCCTCCTTTCAACTAAATAATTACACATAGTGAAAGTGATATAGTCCAAACATCAGATATTTTGGATGTTATAGGAAGCCCATCTGTTCCTAAATCCATAATGAATTTTGCATAAGTCAAATGAGATTGATGAAAACATGCTCAGCTGGTATCCAGAACTCAGAAGAGTGAGTCAGGACAACCAAGTGTAAACAATGGATGGCACAGTTATTTAATGATCTTTAACTGTTCTAAGGGCCAATGAATTTTTTACACAGTCACTAAAAATTTTCCAGAACATTAAACATAAGATCTATATTTAATTAAGCAAATTTGGCTTTAGGAAACTGAAATTAATAACACTATTGAGACATGTGAAATTTCTTCCAATTTGATTGTTATTACATGCTATAAGATAATTCCTGGGCTGCATAGTGATCTGATTCAAGAGTGTTTGCTGACTTTGATTCTAAAGATCAATGGAGTCTCCACCAACCAAGATTCATCCATCACATTGAAAGGTAAAAATAAATAGTAAAAATGAATTGACATTCTATTCTTCGTACAAAGCCGTAGTGATAATTAAGATAGAATGGCAGGCATCAGCGGTGGAAAAAGTTTCTTTTGTTTCCATAAAAATAATTTTCATTTCATTCTGAATGTACATTTTTTAATGATTATGACTCAGTAATCACATTATTTTAACTGCACAATATAATGGTTTAAAATATAAATATTCTTTAGCATTTTAAAACATTTTCATCCAAAATCATAATTGTTTTGAAGAAACCAGGAACTTCCTGTACACTTAGACGAAGATTCTTTCATGTAATATTTTCATAATACATCTATCTCAATTGTCTTAGAATTTTGCCTTAACAAAATTTTAACATGATTATAGAGGCTTTACTTACTTTCTTTGAATTAACAAAACAATCTCATTATGAATGAAAAAGGCTAACATTTAAATAACACCAACAAAATGTTATAGAAGTTTATTTTTAATTCAATAACATCATGGAAATAAAGCTAAGAGCCAAGAGATTCCTATTTTAGTTTTAGCCTAGAACAAGCCAATATTTTGATCCATGAATTAGGACAAGTTACTTAACTTCTCTGGGAATCAAGTTTGTTATTTATTCAATGAAGGAATTCAGCCTTAAAGTTTCCATTCAGTTTTACTATTCTATGCAATAATTCCCAAAATATATTTATGAGAAACCTAGTCTTATAAGCTATTCCTCCTCAAAGTGAGTATTTCTTGATTAAATTCATTTGGGAATTTGCCCACTTCATTTATTCAATGTATATTTCTATGATACTCTTATACTGTGAACAAAGACTTCCTTGAGGAGTCAGTTGATATATTTTATCAAGGAGACAGCATTGATCAAGTAATCATGCAAATAAGTGTTTAAAATAGCAATTACAAAGTATCATACAGATAAAAGGTATTTGATATTCTGAGGTTCCTATTAGACTGGACATTCAACCAAGGCTTTCTTGAGGAAGTCACAATTTAAATAAGATTAAATGGACATGTAGTATTTAAGTAGGAAAAGCAGAGAGGAAGATATATCTAGTGAGTGGAAACATGAACAAATGCACAGTAGCAGAAGGGAGAATGACCCAATAAGACAAATTTAAAGCAGACCCATATGGCAGAGGCAAAGAACACACCCCAGACTATAGAAGTGGTAAAGACCAGGCTTTTAAAGCTTTTATGCAATTAAAGATTTCACTCTTAGTAAAGAAGGAGAGCCATTCAACAGTGACTGGGAAGAGATGGGACAGGACAGTCTCACTGAAATAGGAGATCTGGACAAATACTTGACAAGATAGTTATTTATTACTGCATTACTCTGTAACTTACCTACCTGTCACATAAACTTAGTACCATAAAACAAGATGTATTTGTTATCTCACATATTATTTTTATTGATATAATTAACATGCATTTTTATATTAGTTTCAGGTGTACTACATAAGGATTCAACAATTCTATGCAGTACTTGGTGCCCACAAGTGTAGTCATCATCTGACGTCAATGTTTTACAATCTATTGACTATATTTCCAGTGCTGTACTTTCCATGATTTACTTATTGATTGATTGATTTTAATATTTATTTATTTTTGAGAGAGAGAGAGAGAGAGAGAGCGAGCGAGCAGGGGAGGGGCAGAGAGAGAAGGAGACACATGAAGCAGGCTCCAGGCTCTGAGCTGTCAGCACAGAGCACAATGCAGGGCTTGAACCCACCAGCTGTGAGATCATGACCTGAGCCAAAGTTGGATGCTTAACGAACCACCCAGGTGTCCCTGATTTATTTTGTAACTAGAAGTTGGTACCTCTTAGTTCCCTTTATCTATTTCAACCATCCCCCACCCACCTCCCTCTGGCAACCATATGTTCTTTAAGAGTCTGTTGTTTGTCTCCTTTTTTGTTCTTTGTTTTGTTTTTTAAATTCCACTTATGAGTGAAATCATAATGGTATATGTTTTTCTCTGACTTACTTCACTTAACCTTATACCCACTATATCTATCCATGTTGTTGCAAATGGCAAGATTTCATTCCTTTTTATGGCCAAATAATATTCCTCTCTCTGTGTGTGTGTGTGTGTGTGTGCGTGTGTAAATCACATTTTTGTTATTCATTCATCTATTGTTGCACAGTTTACATTTTGCTTGCTTGCTTATGGAAGCAAAGGGTTCTTAAACCAATGTAAAGATCATATTCAACTATGCTCAGGTTAATAAAAATATGTATTTAAATGACTCTAAAATAGTATTTCCCACTGCAGACTGGATGAAAACAAAACTGGCACTACTTTCTTTTGGCCAGACTATGTTACTAGTGTACTGTGTTTGTTGTAGCTCCTATAGGGGGTAATTTGACAATCTCAATCAAAATTATAATTGCAGTACTTTTACCAGGCAATTTCACTTTGGTGAAATCATCCCTCAGATATACTGCACTGATACAAATAATGTATTGTCTGTTGTGGCAATCTTTTGAAACAACTTAACACCCAACTCTAAAAATAGATTAAATGAACTGTCTATATCTATTGAAACAGAATCCTACACAACTGTAAAACAACAAACACAAAACAAAAACAAAAACAAGGAAGCAATCTATATACTGATTTGGAAAGATTTCCAGGATATCATATTAAGTAAAAGGGCAAGGTATTTACATATTCTAATCTGCATATTGTTACAACAGGTAGAATAATGTATGTATGCACTAGTCTATGCATAAAAAATTGTGAAAAGTTAAACTAGACACTGGTTATACATTTTGATGTTTGTAAACATATTACCTCTTAATAATCAAATAAAAAACCTGGTTTTTGAAAATAATGAAGGGTCACTGACAATATTGAATAGGGCCAAAAAGTAAAATAAATTGAGGACTGAGGAGTCAAATATTTTTACTCTCATCGATGCCCTTATTGAGAGCTTATTTTAATTTTCTTTGTAATAACAGACTGAAAACTTCTGCATAAACGAAATTCACATTAGAGTTTAATTAAATGTTTTCCAATATTATTTGGTCATGTATGATTATTCAAATATCTCACAATAAGAATCAAACAAATTAATATTTTTTTGGAATACATTTTGGAAAAATACTGCATTGTGACATTAAAACTTTCAAATACTTTGCCAATCATTAATAATTATTATCTTAAAAAGTTCTGTTGTCTAGTGTACAGTAAGGTATATGTTTTTAATAATTTCATTTTAAGTGCTTTTGAAAGGATAACATATACAATTATAATCATTCTGAAAAATGGTTTGGAATTGAAACTTTTAATATGGGTGAATCTGAAATTTTTTCAGGCTGAACTAGCAACCTTAATTCTTTGAATAGCCTAGATTTTTAATTTGGTATGAAACCATTTCAAGCTGTGTAATAAAACTAATGAAGCTGCTACAACAGTGCAATAATCAACATATATTTTATTGTTGGAAACTGTATTAAATCCATGCACGAGGTGAACTAAGACAGCTTTTTTCTTTGTGTGTTTTAGAAAGAAGGATGACATGTATTCAGACTGCCTTCTTGAAAAAAAAATACCATTCTAAATATATACAATGCCTGGAAAAAGTTCAAAATCATTAGTTATTTCCAAAATAATGTAGAACCCTGAGAGTCACCTAATGTAATGATATCAAAACACAAATGTATCTTCTCTACCTACCAATTGGATATAAACATACATGTACATATATTAAGCACATATCTCCAACCAACAGATTCTATTCATCAAAACAGCAGGTCTTTTTCCAAAGCAATTAAGATCCATGGCAGTAAATATAAATATCTGTTAGCATACATAATATGTCTGGCAGCTGAAAATGAGTTCAGATTTATCCAAGTGATGTGCAATGTCTGAAAAACTGATGATTCTCATTTGAATGAATTATAGTGGCTTTTCCCTATAATATATAAGCTAAATTATATATTGGGGATTTTCAGAAAATGACAACAAAACTACTTAAAATAGTTCTTTGTACCACTGTACTACAATGATGAGTAAAGTATAGTCAACCAACACAGAGCCATTTGTGCACTGATTCATTAGTACATCTAGCAACCCAGCTTCTCAGTTACCCACCTATTTACTGATTTCTTAAATTATTACTGAGTGCAAGGTGGTTTCAGCACTGGCACTAAATACATAATTAATCCACACCCTTTGCCTCTCAGGAGTTATCATTCTAGTGGAAGAAATGGGTTATTGACACACTACGTATTCTTACCATGGGAGTGATAAGGGGGTGCATGATAGGGGTAGTGGTGGGGACATCTAACTCAAATCTGGGATTAGGGAAAGCTTCTTGCAGTGGTGACACAGGAGCTCAGTCTGATTAGCTTCACTGGGAGTCAGCCAAGTGAAGAGGGCATGTAAGCTATTTCATGGCCATGTGCAAAGGCACACAAGGAAGATATAGCCAAATGTGCATAATGAATGACAATCAGCCCATTGTTATGGAAGGAAAAGAGGATCAAGACATAGACTAAAAGGGGAGTTAGAGGTCAATAAAAGGTGCATTTGAATTTGAAGTTTTAGAAATAATTGTGAATTTAAAGAGGACTCCAAAATAACAGAAATGTCTAAAAAAATCTTATAAACATAGCACTTAAAGCACTTTGAATAAAATGTTACATCTAAATGTGTATATTACTGTTTTCTGAGTCTGAACAATAAAAGACAAAAGTGCCTATCTCTTTTATTAGATTAAATGATACTTGAAGGGGAAAAAGAAGGAAAATAAATGGACAAAATTAAATTATATCAGTGAAATTGACAGTCTACTATGTGTGACCAAGAAAAAGCCTGTATAATCATCAGTTTTGAAGGGGGCAAGTCATACAACATTTGAGAAAATATCTCTATTATTTTAGTTTTGGCAGAGAAGAACCTAAGAAATGTTTTATTGGTGTCCTTTAAAACTTTAAAAATAATATTACTATTGTTTGTATTAGGATATTGTAGTACTCAATCTAATGAACTCCATGGGTATGCTTCTTTTGTTTCTCTTGTAAACAAGAAATTATGACACATAAGTCAGAGATTTTCTAACACTGAAGCCACTGTTACATCATACTAATTTGTAGCTACCCATCAAGTGTTGTTATTTAATTTACTAATCTAATTGTACCTAATTCCTAACCAACATATTTAGAATATTAATTAATTAAAATAAGTTCTCAAGTATCCTGTAGTCTGCTAGAAGTCATTAAGTCTCTCAATGCAGCTTTCAGGTTTGAGAAGAAATTAACCAAAGAGCTTTTCCACACAGATTTGTGGGATACACTTAAATATGCTATAATTCTTTCATTGTTTTTTGCCATATATTATTTAAAGGGTAAGTCTTGGTAATTAAAATAATGATCTAAAGTTTTAAACCTATATTTTATGATTTTCTCCTTTTACCACAAAACTTGCCTTTTTTTTTTGTTTTTTGAGAGACAAAGAGAGAAAAAGAAAGTGCTCGCAAGTGTGAGGGAGGGCCAGAGGGGAGGGAGAGAAAGAATCTTAAACAGGGAGCCTAAGGGATCCTGGGGTCATGACCTGAGAGTTGGATGCTTCATGAACTGAGCCACCCAGTTGCCCCCAAACTTGCCTCTTTTAAACATGGATCTGAAATTTGTTTTAAGAATAAATATTTTTATTTTGGAGGATCTAGGAAATCAGTATGTTTCAAGACTACTTGTTTAAAAAATTACGAAGTTAAAGGAAGATAAACATTTTAATGAAGCACCTGAGTGGCATCAAACAAAAAGTATCATAATTTAGAAATAAAAATAAGAAATATAATGCCTTCAAGAAAAGGAACCTTCCATTTTCCTGTATTTCTATGTCACAAAGAGGCTTATGTAGGGTCTAACTCTGCAAATTTGTAACCATTTGATTTACTTTAACATTTGAAAATATGGGATAAGTAGAAAGCCTAACGATTTAGAGAAGACTGTGGATATTGGTAATGTGCTTAGGATTTAGTGGTTTGCAATGGAACCTAGAGAGGATATGTCCCCTTGCCATGAGGTGGTCAAACACAAATGGATTTCCATATAATTATATGCAATTTATTTTATTTAAAATATGTAGTGGGGGGGGCACTCGGGTGGCACAGTCAGTTAAGCAACAGACTCTTGATTTCAGCTCAGTTTATGATCTCACTGTTCATAAGTTTGAGCCTCACATCAGCTCTATGTTGATAGTGTGGAGCCTTTTAGGGATTCTGTCTCCCCTGTCTGCTGCTACCCTACTTGTGCATTCTCTCTCTCTCTCTCTCTCTCTCTCTCTCAAAATAAATAAATAAACTTAAAACAAAATAAAAAAATATGTAGTAGGTATTTTTATCAAATACTGAGAACACTACTGACACATATAAATCACTCAGTTCTTGGCTCTCCCCCTTTTCTTATCTTCTTTTGGACAAGTAGCAAGTGACTTCGATTAACTGTATAATTCTCAAGATGTGATATACAAACTGGCATTTTTACAAACAAAATCAAATCACCAAAAATATGTAGTTTTCAAATGTGTATTTACCCAAACCAAATAATCTGGATGTCCAAAATATAAAAAATTGGTTAGCATATTAATATTTTATATCACACTCTTTACAATGATATTCTAAATAGTGATATAGCCAATATGAGTGTTTTTCTCTTCAGCAATTATTAATTTGCAATTTTTTTAGTGTTTATTTTTGAGGAGAGAGAGAGAGAGAGAGAGAGAGAACAAGCTGGGGAGGGGCAGAGAGAGACGGATACAGAATTGGAAGCAGGTTTCAGGCTCTGAGCTGTCAGCACAGAGCCAGAGCAGGGCTCGATCTTACGAACCATGAGATCATGACCTGAGCCAAAGTCAGACACTCAACCAACTGAGCTACCCTAGTGCCCTTAGCAGTTATTAATTTTTAAGGGAAAATAAAAGAAAGTGAAATTAATTTCTCTTCAGAGCAGTTCCAATTCTCATAAAGGAAACCCGATGAAAGTCACATCTAGACTGTCAGAGCATCTGCATATGCACACCCACAATTTCGAAATGGAGAGTCCCCTTCTCTCCAAAATCAAAAGCTGCATATTTTGATCACTTAAAAATGAAATTGTTGTTTAACATTGCATGTTTTTCATTTTTGAAATTTATATTTACAAAGGATACTTTCCAGCATTCTCCTTTTAAAGTTGAGACTAGTATTATCTGTATTAACAGTGGTAAATGACTAAAAAAATAGTTTCAGTTAAAAGAATCCTTAAAATAAAATATACAAATGGAGTATATATGATTAAAAAACAGGTGATTATTATGCATTAGGATAAATTGTATACTTTTTAAATAAAATTTTTAATGTTTTACTTATTTTTTGAGATAGAGAGAGAGAAAGAGAGAGAGAGACAGCATGAGCAGAGGAGGGTCAGAGACAGAAGGAGACACAGAATTTGAAGACAGGCTCCAGGTTCTGAGCTAGCTGTCAGCGCAGAGCCCGACACGGGGCTTGAACCCACAAAATGCAAGATCATGATCTGAGCCAAAGTCAGATGCTTAACCAATTAAGCCACCCAGGCACTCCTAAATTGTATACTTTTAAAGACTAGCAAGAAATTTTACTTTGAGGGAAGTATTGTATTTGAGGAAGACAAGTCACCTGGAGAAGAAGTCACTTATTGGAGGCGGGTAGGAGTGAGATTCCAGGCAGGTCAGTAGAAGGTTTCCTTCTACAGACAGGTCTTTTTAATTGCAGGGTTTTTTCTTTTCTGAGTTCCAAGATGGGTGTAATGGAAGTTTGAAAATAAAGAAATATTACAAATGTGAGCAGCAATGTCGAGGACCTCTGGCAAACAGACACTTTTGGGGGTGAAGGGTGCAAATGGCATGCAGTGACATGAACGATACACTTACTTTTTTTAGCACCAGTGAATAACTCATCCCTAATTGCTAAAATTAATATTCAAGTTAGTTGTTAATAATTGAGACAGTAAAGGGCAAATTGTAATAAAAGCAAACTATATATGCATATATTGGAACATTTCTCTATACATCTTAAAACATACATATATACATAAAACATTAAACATTAAGCCATCCTGATACACTAGTCCCCAAGCCTCCTTGAGCTTTTGAAAATATCTTTATCGTGTTTTTCACTAAATGTAAATCTGTTTCAACACATCTTTGTCCTTCTGACCTTGTTTCAAAGAAAAAATGAAGAAACTAAACCACCTAACTGCTTAATGAATCTCATCTGTGCTAATTAAAAATTTTAGGAGAATAAGAATCTGTCAAAAAGCAAAGATAATAAAAACATACACAAAATTGCTAAGATATTTAATTATCTGTAAGTCTTAGAAAAGAAGGCATTAACTTTCTAAGCTTTTAAATGCAATCTTTGAGTAAACATACCATTCTCAGATTCAGATATTTATATAAATTATAACATGTGGTCATTGCTTACAATACTAGTATTTCTCATTTTTTCTAACATTTAATTGTCCTAAAAATCACATGACATGATTGGTCTAACATTGAAGGTTTACAAAACTTGCCTTTTGCTTTCTCTAATCTTTACAAATAGGAGTTTATTCAATGCTCAAGTTCTTCTATACATTTTCTTCCCTTGTCCATAAACTAAAAATTACTATTGGGAAACTGAGACACCAAATATTAAGCAACTTCCCACAATCAAAAAGCATGTCAGTGGCTGAGCTACGGGTGTATCTGTCTGGCATCAAAGGCCTTCATATTGCTTCAATGAGTCTCATTTCACTTGGGTATTTTCACATACCCAGATGAGAACTTCTACTAACTTGTTTCATAAAAAAAAATTAAATATCTGGAATGTTATGACACTGTGGACATACAGCTTATGAGATTTTTGATAACATTTTCATATACTACTTAGAACACAATTGGATAAATTCGTATATAAAGGCAAAACCCTTTATGCTGCATCCTTTGTGTTGCCTCACCAGTATTACCAGAATTTTAAAAAAGATTGAAACATCTTATAAAAAAAGAATGAAATCTTGCCATTTGCAATCATATGGTTGGAGCCAGAAAGTATAATGCTAAGTAAAAGGAGTCATTCAGGAAAAGACAAATACCATATGATTTCACTCATATGTGGAACTTAAGAAAGAATACAAGCAAAGGAAAAAAAGAGAAAGAAGCCAAGAAAGAGATTCTTAACTACTGAACACAAACTGATCGTTACCAGAAAGGAGGTGCGTGGAGAGATGGGTCCAACAGGTGACGGGGATTAGGGAGTGCACTCGTCACACGAGTACTGAGTGATATATGGCAGTGTTGAATCACTATATTGTACACCTCAAATTAATATGACACTGTCTGTTCACTAACTGGAATTAAAATTTAAAAATATAGAACACTTTAAGCTACTAATAAGTTTACACTAATTAAGTATACATATGAACTAAGCAAGAGTGGTTACTAGAGTCTATGACACTGTTCGTTTTGTAAAAAAACTTCACTCTATCTTTGTTTTGTTTTTCAGCTATTAACATGAGCACATATTATAGCAAAGAATTTGCCAGAGAAGAATTTGAAAAATGCTAGTGGAAGCTCAAAAAGGGGACCTGGGAAAATTTTGAGACCTCAAAATATCTTTCAAAAATCTACGAAATGTCAATGGCTTTTATAAAATTTCATGGAAAATTAAATCATGTATAAAATATAATTCCTGATAACAATAATCATATGTACCAAAATCTTATTTTTAATCAGTCTGAATTACCTACGATTGCTTTCATTGGCAGTCTACTACACATATGGCAATATTAGTAAGGCTCAATTAATATATTGGAAAATAAATGCATTGAATAAAGAAGTTAAAAATCTATTTTGATATAAGAGGCATAGCTTCTGAGGTCATTTATGCAAATGCCTGGCATTCATAATAGCAAGCAAACAAGATAAATGTTATAAATAAAAGACATGATGTTCCAATCCTTTAGAAGTAGCATAGTGGCCCATCAATTAGTTAAAAAATTGTAGGTATCACAATGCATTTCTAAAATAAAATGATATATTCCTGCATTAGTGATGGAATTTTATATCTGGGAAAAGAGTTATTAGTCAAATTGACTTGAAGGTTGAATTATTATTATTATTGCTATTACTATTATTATATGTTTTAATCACTAGCACATATGCTGTGGTTGGCACAGTATAAATGCTTAAGTGTTGGTTAAAGCAATTTTTATGCTCCATTTCCATTTATTATAGGTAATCCCTAACCAAGGAAGTATTACTAGATACATTAGAAATACAGTCTTTTCTTCCTGGGAAATAGCATTAGGTTATTTTCTTGGGAATTGAATTGAGAAGGAGATTATCTTGGGTCATCTTCAATTCTTCTTTGGTTCCCCTAAGAAGTAAATGGAACCACAGTCCAGTTGTTTTCATTCCTTCCTTTTAGTCCTTAAGAACTAGATAATATTCAAGGGCTTACTTAGGTGGTGCATCTAGTGCACACAGACATGACAGAGACCCTAATGAATAATGATGATAAGAGAATTAGCCTTTTTTTTCCTGCAGCATTGGAATATGTATTTGCTTTTGTTTGTACAAAGCATCCACTGACAGAGTACTTTGGATAAGGAGTAGGTTATAGATGGACAGCATTACCAATGATCAATCATGAGAGCAGAGAGCAAGGCACACAATGAGGGCTCAAAAGGGCATCACATAAAGCCAAGAGGGGCACAGGAGAATCATCAGAAGCCAGCAACAAGACCCCTACCCATGGCTCAAGTAAAGATTTTTCGATAAAGTCCAATAAGGCTGAAACCAATCCTGTGTACCTTGCCTGGGTGTTGCAGGTTGAAGCTACTACTTGCTTCAGATAGCAGCTGCCTAGATGCAAGTCATCCAGGCTGGGATAAGCAGCGGCTGCAGGCCTAGACACAATTGAGCTCATAGACTCTGCAGGAGAATAAACTGGCGCCTTGTAGAGATCAAACAGGTTTGCACAATTTTTAAAAGAAAAAAGCATCCCACAATTCTAATCCCGTAAATTAATTTATTTTAATATTATAATTTGCCTATTATTTTGGCATAGTCAGTTCTGTTTCTTATTGCTTCCTTTTACTCAATGTTTTCCTTTTTTTGTGCTCACTTCCCTGAGCAAAATTGTGTACTCACTCAGTATAAAACCAGCACCATCAAGTTGAAGTATACTGATGTGGGGAAATCACTCTCTCATGCCTTGGTTAATCTGAATTTAAATTGATTACATCAGCACATTTTACATCATAAGCTACAGTCTCAAAGCAGGTGGGACATTCTGTGTCCCTTGTTTGTTCTACTATGATGAAAAATGAATGAAGTGGGATTGATTTTAAAGGCTCAGTGTGTCTGGGAATTGTTAGGAACCAACATCAAGGAGAAATACTTTATGTCTTCTTGAAACTGAAGAAGAGTGAAACTCAGCATTTCCAGAAATTGTACAAACATATTTTGAAATGTACAGATTAATAAAAAATGTTTAACAAAATGTTGACAAGGCTTTCTAAACAGCTCTCACAAAATCAGTAGCAAATCTCCTCAGAAAATATGCAGGATGATGTTGGTGTTACCAACTAAATCACCATCTCTATTCTACTGGGTAATGAAAAATTACAAGAAAAAACACATTTACTATTGATTTAGGACATTGTGTTGCTTTCCAGATCATTTGGCATTTTGTTATAAACAATCTACTAGCTTCCCAGGAGGGTTGTCTCTGTTTATTTTCTGAGACTATCATCCAGCAAATATTTGAATACTTCTCATTCTTTGGAGGAAGTTACAATTAATTGCCTTTTCTGTGATAATTTTTGAGAGTTGCAAACATCTAAGAATGCTGAGTTTTCACTGTAGCTCATCCATTTCTTTCTGTGACTTTGTTCATTAAATATTCCATTTAGTCCATGATTATTATTTGCAATTCAGGCATTTTTACTAATGATATCCTTTTTCATCTGCACTTCAGTCTGACTCCCTCTGCTACTAAGAAAGGACAAATAGTTCTGATACAACTATGGACATATGTTACTCACAGATTTCCTATGAAACAAACATCTGTTGGAGGCAAAAGAAAAGTATATAGCAGGGGTTGGCAAACTTTTTCTGTAAAGGGTCAGATAGTACATATTTTAGGTGTTGCGAGCCAGATGGTTAGTACCACTCTATGTAGACTGTGGACTCTGTTGTTGTAATAAGAAAGCATCTATAGAAACTATGTAAACACATTGGTATGGCTGTGTTCCAATAAAATTATAGTTATAAAAATAGGCAGTGGCCCCAATTTGGCTTGAGGCTCAGATTTTTTAGCCCCGATAAGCAGCTGTTTACTTTTTAGGCTCTCCTGAATTTTGTGTCAGTTTCTGAGCATTCCAACACAAGTTTCTTTTTACTGCTATACTTTGATATATCCTCAGAAAGTTCTGTTACATTATATTTTCTTTTTTCTTTTAAGGTACGGAATTTGAAAAAGAGGTCAGCAATAGAGCAAAGGGAAAACCTTTTTGCTTAGGGGATTTCAACAGAAATCATGATGCCTAATGCAGGACTTTTCCCAGATCTCTGGGTCTGACATCATCCACCCCTGAAGAAAGGGCTGTGAGGACTTTTTATCAAATAAAGAATCTTCTTTTTGCTGAGCTGCTCCACCTACATAAACTATGTCAGTGACTGAACTAGCAAGTATTACTAATAGAGGCAGTGGGGAGATAGACTTTAGTTAGTTCAGAAAGTGCTACAACTGATGCTGCATAATTGAATCAAAACAGAAGAAATAATGTTCACTATTTTTCTTGAAAAAAGAGCCAGAGGAAGAGTCATGCAACCTTGGAATGCTCATACTACCAGTGGGAGTGACTCCAAATCTTGGCTTCACATCAGAATCACCTGGAGAGCTAGGTGAAAAATAAAAACCTCAGGATTTATAAGAATCAAGATCTTATAAACAGAGACCAGGAAGCCGTATCTTGTGGGTGATTCTGATCTATCTGTTTTGTGGCCAGCAATTTGAAAATGATTGTCAAAACACTGGGTCCAAGCCCCTCATATTCCAGATGAGAAAATTGAAGCTGAAAGACCATCTGCCCTCATCCTGTAGCTGCTCCTTGGCAATCCGAGCCCTGTTCTTCTTACCTGGGTTCTTTCCACTCCATGGACCATTTTCCCATGATCATGACACTCTTGGTCATAGCACCTTCATCTCCGTGATGTTAGCCAGCTTCCTTTCTGTGTTCTTACACCCTCCTCCATCTTCCTCCTTGGGCTCCTTCCTTCTTTATCTACAGGCCTGAAAATGATTGGGGCCATTGCTACCCTTAAAAAAGAAATAAACAAGTAAATCTTACCTGAGGAAAGGACTTGAAAATTATTTCCATTACAATATCAGTGTCTTCCATTGCTTTAGTTTATTTTCTCTCTATATATTCAATGCCATAAAGCCTGATTCAAATAAATGATTGTTAAGTTTTAAATATCATTATTTGTTCATTATTATCCTGCATGCAGGCACAATATTTTTGAATTAGGGACAGATTTATTACTTAACTTATTTACAGCAATAACTATGCCCCAATTCTTCCCCCTTCTGGGATGATGTGATGGGTCCAATAGATAGTCCTGTATGTGCCCAAAGTGGGTTTTCAAACACCATAATAGAGGAACCCTGAAGTTAAGAATCTGGAACTTGATATGCTAGATATCCAGCTGTCACCCTCCACTCCTGAGAGAGAGAAAGGAACCTGTCTTCCTAACGTAAACAAATTATCTTTGGGAAAAGATTCTTAACCTTTGTTATGTAAATAAACATCTCCAGAGAGGAGAAAAGACAAGCATTTCTGTGTTTATAACCCTTAATATGTTTCCTTGGTTCAAGGTTCTTACCCCCATTGAAATGTAAGCAAACACCTTTGGGAAGGTAAACCTTTCTGGAGTTCTCAGGGCCATCTAATCACTTCTAAGACTTGTCCTTTTAATCAACATCCTGAATTCCTTTGCTGAGAAAGCCCTAACCTTTCAGAAACACAAAAATATTTTCTCTATGGTCTTATGGTTATTGAATTTATCACATCCTTAAGACTCAAAGAGATGAGAGGGTATTTAGGGGTAACAGGTTCTCCCCACCTCATTTTGGCAACTGTCCATACCGTTTAGAGTTTTGTTTAGAGTATCAGTACAGTTTGTTTTATCAGTCACTTCCTTGTTAATTCATTTTTTCATACTATAATCTTTATCAATTAACTACTATGTGGCAGCTACTATGCTTCTCTGTTAAGTACTAGCGGCACAAAATAAATAGCATTCCTTGAATTTATGTTATTCTTTAATGAAAAAGACAAGAGGGGAGAAGTGACGGAGAAAAACAAGAAGGAAAGAAATAAGAAAAAAGAGAAAGGAACACAGATGTATTAAAAACTTATTACCTGCCAGGATATACTTTGCATATCCACCTGGTATGTCTCATTTAATTTGAATTATGAAACACCCACTAAAATCCTAGGAAGTCCATATTAACATTATTCCCATTTTAATTTGAGAAACCAAGTTTAGAGAGGTAACATAATTAACTAGCTGGTCAGTGGCAGATGCCTCCACTATTATTATAAGACAAAAGGCTGCTCTTTCAGACATGGATGATGTCTGATGATGGATTATGTACACATAATGCAAAAGAAGAATTATCAAACATTGGCCTTAGAGCAATGTAGGTGCAATGGAGGAAGTTGCTGTGGGGCACAAAAGACAAAGCCAGTAACTATGCTGGGGATACAATAAAGGCATGCCTTATGATCACTTAGAAAGAATTCCCTGATTATCAAAGATCAGCTAGAGAATGTTGATAGCTTAATAGCAAGACTTCATCTCAATTCCTTTAAGCCATTTTTCATTCAATGAATATTCACTTCACACCTTTGGATACAAGTACTATGCCAGGTGCGAGAAATAGTGGTAGAAAAGACATTTACAATCTTTGTCTTGTAGAATTTGGAGCACACGGTCCATAAAAGCATAAGTATGATATTTGTTACAAAAGACAAATTAGAGGATACCATGGAAAAATAGCACTGTAACCCAATCTAATGGGGTCAGGAAAATTTCTGCAAAGGAAAAAATCCTGACTGAGTCTTGAGGGACAAGCAAGAGTTAATGTAGCAGGGGGAACTCAAGTGGTTGATTGGAAAGGATGTTTCAGGACAATAGAAGAGCAAGAGAATGTTAAAGGAAGTGATAGAAAGCAAAATACAATGAATAGGCTGACAAACTTTAGTACAAAAGTTTTACAGATATAAGCATTCAAATCTCAATACTCCACAACAATGATAGTAGCTACCATTATGGGGGTTATTATTTGCTAGGAAGTATACTAGATGCTTTATGTATCATTAATACTCACAACCATCCTATGGAGAAGATGCATTGAGATGTGAAATTGCTAAGAACATTCCGTTTATTAGCATTACCTATGATTCAGTTGCACATTTAATTAAGCTTAATATTTCATAATGAAAAATAACAGGTTGAATGAAGGAGAGAGTAGTGTTAATGACAACAGATAGCAAATATGAATAATTATAATTAATTTTTCCCAACACCATGATGTTATCATAGAGATTATTTAATGAAGAAATAATTCAGTTCTCAGAGATAGAATATCTGGATTTTTAAAATTCTCTCATGTAAACAGATTGCTCAAACTCTCTGTACCCTGTTCTTCATTATTTCATCTATTTAATGTGTACATCCTCCTTTATCTATTTCAACTATTATTTTGTTTTTTATGCAACTTTCATTTTTTTCACTCTAGTTTATATTCTTATCTCATTACATCTGGATTATGGCAATGACTTCCCAAGCTCTTCCTTTTAGTATCCTTCTATTCAAAACCATGCCATTAGAATAACATCCTAAGTACTGCTTTCATCAAGTAATTTCATATTTCAAAATACTATTGCTTGTAAAGTTACATTTTCAAAGCTCTGCCTGTATCCAAGTCTTTTCAGCTAATTCAGTCAACCATCATTCCTACCCAACATACAGTCCATATGTCGGCCAGAATGTTTCATCAAAGAATCCAGAACTCAACCCTCAACAGAACAGTCTCTCACTGCACCTACAGTTCTTCCTACAAATTGCCTTCCTAGTCCTCTTTGCATATCTAAATTGTAGCCATTCTTCAAGATTCAACTCTAATCAATCTTCTTCCAGGAGGGTTTTCTGAAGTTACTAGAATCAAACTTAATCTCCATTTTCTCTAATGCCTTAGAACACTGATTGCCTAATCCATTTGATTGAAATAAATATCAATTTCTACTATATTCTGTCATGTACTTCATCTAAATTATCTACAGTCACACATGCTGATTACATAAAAGTTCAAAAACACCTTCAGAGAACTAAATTTGGGAAACTTACTCTGCATCAGAATGATTTAGGATATAAGGTATAATAACCTTCGCTTTGGAATGAGTCATACCATTTTTGGAGCCCACGGGAGTACTGGTGAAGAGCTGGCAGGCCTAAGGTCTTTCTTTTCATTGGAGATGTGTGTGTGTGTGTGTGTGTGTGTGTGTGTGTACACCTATAGTGGGGACCCCTATGCTTTCATGACCTACAGTGAAATAGGTCACCCAGCCTTGGGTGGGAAGGTTGCCTCATGCTGTGCCCTTTCATGCAAAAGCAGTATGATAAAGACAGGTTGTTCTCTACAGCTGCTGTGAGATTTTACTGATTGTGAAAGAAATACACTGGTGTTTGCATAAATTGGACTTAATTTAAGTCCTTTGCAATAGAGTGAAGGAATTTTATTTAATAGTCTGATTGAGGAAGTAAAATTAAAAGTACAAACTAGCCTTTAGAATAACTTGTATTCTACCATAAAAATAAGGTTAGGTGTTTAAGAAACACTGTATATATCAATAATTATTAAAATCTAATAAACTCGAATAGTGTAGGAGTCTAGCAAATAAAGCTAATATTACTTACAATAGGTCTACAGTGAGATTCTGATATAAAAATTCATTGATATTTTTCTGTATCTCAAGCATTGTCAATTGCCATGCTCTATATTATTCCATTTCATTTAATCTTCCCAAAAAACCAAGAAGGTATTATGTTTATTTTGCAGATCAAACACTTGACATTAAAATTGGTCCAAAATCATTACTTTCTTTTAAAAACCAGCTTCAAGCCCTGCTTTTCTGCTCCTCTCTTTTCACTATGCTATAGTCAACAAAACATACATACACACAATTATTGTTATTGCTAAAATAACATTATTTTATAGTTATAACAAATGATATATTTATATAATATTACCATTATATTTTAGCACATCACTTCAAATTTTTACATATTTTTGAAACTTTCTGAATCTATGGTAATGTTAAGACTCATAAATGTCAGAAAGTATTTCCTCTTTACTGTCATTTCCTCTTTACTGTAAAGATTACAATGTTATAATCATTGTAATCTTTCCCTCCAAATTTACCATTCGGAAAACAATTCAACATTTTCCAGAGAGAATTACTTGTTGTATATTCCATTTCTTTTATTGTGTCAGTAATATAAGGGACATTTTTATAGCTTATCACTTTATCCTGAACATATCAGAGATGCGCCATGCAAAATATTTGAAACACTTTTTAAAGTCTCTAATATTTACCTTTATCTGATTTTGAAACATTAATAGCTCTTCTTCATTTCATAAAATGAAATACTCACTGACGAGATAGGAAGACAGATATGATTTGTTTTTACAAGAAAATGAAATCCCACTGTCCTATGATTAATGTTCTGTTGTCTATCTGGTGTTTCTTAGAATTTCTTTCTTTTTTTTTTTTACTTGAAAACTGTTTTGATCTTCATAAATGCTTAACTTTTGGAGAGCTTGTTCTCCCAACTTTGTCAATTATAGATAACATTTAAGTCACTAGGATAAAGGTGTCTTTGCACTTGCATGCTTCACAGATGTACTCAGCAGTCACTTAAGTCTTCCCTTTTTGCAAGGATTTGCAGATGTGCTAATACTAAGATGTGCTAATACTACATGAGGGAAATTTGGAATCAGCTGCTCCAAAGTTCTATATCAAGACTTATAATTCAAGATTAGGACATTATGTACAAAAGTGGAATGAACACACTTATGTGCAAGAAGAAGATATAAAAGTAAACGTACAGTAAGAAAATGCAAACAAACTCTCAAGGAACCAATTAATTTACTGAAATAATATTTATATATTTATGGTTTTTTAATATATACTTTTGATTTAATGTAATTGATGGAGTTACCTAAAAAAGAATTCCTTTTAGAGGGGAGGTGGGTGAAAGGATGGGTGAAATAGATTAAAAGATTTAAGGCATACACTTATCTTGATAAGCACTCAGAAATGTATGGAATTGTTGAATCATTATATTGCACATCCAAAAGTAATATAACACTACATGTTAATTGTACTTGAATAAAAAATATTTTCTAGTTATTATGAAATTTCCAGGCTCTTCAAATTATAAGACATACTTAACCAGTTTTGTATTACAGCAAGCAAAATAAAATTAGTTAACTATAAATAGGTATGAACAATTTTACTAGAGTGGTAGAAGTCTTCTAAATCTGGATTATAATGATTATATAAATTGGTAGATTTACTAAAAATCATTGAATTGTATACTTAAATAGGTGGATTTTATGGTATGTAAATTATCTCAATAAAGTTATACATACCAAAAAACCCCCACAAAACATTCCTTTTAAATAAATAATGTAATTCATTTAGGTAGTAAAATTACATTAATATTAATTTTTCTTTTTTAATAGACCATGAAAACTAAGCATTATAATCAAATAGTTTCTTTCACCTTTATTATAATTGAATCACTGGAGAAATACCATAAGAATTTTCATCTTTCCATATTTGTTCATTTTCCTTAAAAATCAAATAAACAGAATGATAGGAGAAAGGAAAATTTATGATATTATTTTCTACCTAATTGAGGCCTCAGTAGAAAACACTGTAGCATAAAAGTATTTATAGGGTCACCTGGTTGGCTCGGTCAGTAGAGCATGTGACTCTTGATCTTGGGATTGTAAATTCAAGCCCCAGGTTGGATATAGAGATTACTTAAAAATAAAATGTTAAGGAAAAATATATAAACCTAAAATTTGTTTTCTGAATTAGTAGAGGACACAAGGTGTTTTCCTGTATTAGTGGAATAAATACAAATTGATTAGGCATCTAACTATTTCACAGTTAGATAATTACATCTAGAAGTCATTTCTGTTGTTGTTTATAAATCTAGAAGTCTTTGACAAATATAACTGGCATATAAAGTTAAGTAACACCTTTTTTTTGTTGTTTTGCTGTGTTTTTAATCAGATTCATTTCAGTGGGGTATAAATATGAAATTATTTTTTCTCTTGTCACTACCTTTAATCAAGAGTGTTGAATCACTATTTTCTGTCATTTTAGTTAGATAACACAATTTTCTGGGCATTTTTTGATCTGTTCAGTCAGATATTCCAAGCTCAAATGATTTACATTCCATATACTTTCTACATTATTGGAGGTCTTAAGCTGATAACCTGATTGTTTGAAGATGGATGGGGAATGATTCTAGTTCTCAGATACCCACTTTCTCCATTTTATTGAAGCTTAATCCCTTTTCTATGTTAGGAGTGAGGAAGAGACAAGAGGAGTGGTGGGAAAAGGGACAGAGAGCTCTATACTTAGCTGGTTCTTATATTCTTATATTTCACCCATCCTTGCACCCACTTCCCCTCTAAAAGGAACTTTTTTTGAGGTAACTCCATCAATTACATTAAATTAAGACTATATATTAAATACCATAAATATATAAATATTATTTCAGTAAGTTCATTGGCTCTTTGAGAATTTGCATTTTCTTCCTATATGTTTACTTTTACATCTTAATTATTCCTGCACATAAGTGTGTTCACTCCATTTTTGTACATAATGTCCTAATCTTGAATTATAAGTCTTGATATGCCATGCCATCTCTTCTCCAGTCCCTTTTTCCCTACTCATTTGACAGAGAGCTGATTGGCAGGAGGGTTGTCAAAGAAGATGTCCAATAGTTATACACTCAGTTTTTCACACTGAATATTGTGGAGCCAAAATGATGTTGTACTTTTCCTATTAAATGTGGGTCTTACACATTGTCAATATCATTGGTGAAGACTTTAGTGAGGAAAAGTTACCTGTGACCTACTGTGTATAGTTGGTTTGAAGGTACTTTTGTAGTGAAAGGTGGGTTAGTTGTGAGTTTTAGTTTCCTCCAAGCTACCCAGATGCATGTCTTGCTTACCTAGGTGCCCATGTCTACAAGGTATACCTTCTACTCACCCTCAGCACTCAACTTTCCTTTTCACACAAATTAAGATAAACAGCGCAGCAATTATCAAAATTGCTCAGGGTAAAGAAATCTGTTCTGAGTCACTGACTTTTCCCTTTTTAATCCTTATCACCTTTAATGAAATTTACTTTTCCTAATTCAACACTGTGGTAACTTTCAGCATTTCTTCCCTTCCAAAAAGGGAGCAGACCTGGTGTGATATTAGGTATTCTGATGACACAGATTTATTTAAATATGAAAATTCTCTTATATGTTTGCCTTTTAAAAGACTTTATCTTTAAACAGTGTAGTTAAATCCTTCTTGCTATATAAAAAGTTTGGATAATAGTAAACAGGCAGATATATAGTTTATTTGAGTAGAGGGAACTTTTTTTATTTAAAAATTTTTTATTAATGTTTATTTATTTTTGAGAGCAAGAGAGAGAAAGAGACAGAGAACAAGTAGGGAGAGGCAGAGAGAGCAAGAGACACAGAATCTGAAGCTGAAGCAGGCTCCAGCCTCTGAGCTGTCAGCAAAGAGCCCGGAGTGGGGCTCAAATCCACAAACTATGAGATCATGACCTGAGCCTGCATCGGCTGCTAAACTGACTGAGGCACCCAGGTGTTCCAAGTAAAGGGACATTTTAAATAATCCTAGATGCACTTATTCCTGGCTCTGAAGTCCATTCAAAGAAAGATAAGAAGAAACAACTCTCTCTTTCCTCTCTCTCTCTCTCTGTCTCTCTCCTTTTTTTTTTTTTTTAACTCTTCCCAGTCCATCTACCTTATCAAAGCAAAGCCCCTCCTGGGTTTCTCCTCTGCCTTTTACATGATACCACAACACCTGGTAGTTCTTCAGTAGTAATTTATGTCTTAGAGTTTTAGTTCTTAAAGATCCCTAAATCCCAATCTAAGGGAAAAAGGAGAATAACCATGGGATTCCAAGGAGAATGGGAGCAACCTGGGGGAAAATTTGCAACTGGAAAAGGTGAACTTGGAACCTGGACTATGGCAAGAAAAGTTTGGATTCAAGAGAACCTCCTATTCTGAGGAATCCAATCTATAAAAAGTTTGTGTCCATGTGTCTGTGAACTTGGGTGTTATAATCATTGATCATGATTAATTGTATATATTTTATGGAAATTTACCACACCAACTAATAATGTATATTAAAAACTAATAAATCAAGAAAAAAATACATTTGTAATAAGTGCTAAGAGTGTGAAATATTACTTATACCTAAATATCATGGTGTACAATAGTTTTATTCACATAACTTAAATGCATATTGGATTAATTTACTTCACATCACTGTAATAATAAATTATATACATAAATGTGTGTCTAGTGACATCACAGTTACTATACTAGAACAAATGGCTGTTCTTAGAGTATAGTTATCTGCTCCCAACAAACATAAACAACAGAGAAAATGTGTTCCATATGAAGTCAGACCATTTTTAGATGACTCAGCATCTATACTCCAATACTCCATTAGTATTGAAAGGAGGACAAAGTATCTTAAAAGAGACTCTTAAATACAGAGAACAAACTGAGGGTTGATGGGGGGGCAGAGGAGGGGAGAAATGGGTGATGGGCATTGTGGAGGGCACTTGTTGGGATGAGCACTGGGTGTTGTCCATAAGTGATGAATCACGGGAATATACTCCCAAAACCAAGAGTGCACTGTGTACACTGTATGATAGCTAACTTGACAATAAATTATATATTAAAAAATAAATAAAATTAACAAACAAATAAATAAATAATAAAATAAAAATGAAGATTAAATGAGATTAATGAACGCAAAGTACCTAAAAAAAAGTTTGTAGCTATCAGTGTTGACAGAATTTAGATACAATTAGTTGACTGAGGTCCCCCCTTTTTCTGCTAACTGTTGGCCAATACACCTTTCATCCCCTAGATTCACCTACAGTTCCAGGGAGGTAGCACACATACACAATTCAAAAACTTCACACTGACTTCCTATCAGGCCACATTGAGCACATCGCTCTGACTTCCTCTTCTGCTACTAGCTGGAGGAAACTCTGCTTTTAAAAAGCTATCCAGATTATCTCCCTCTTTTAAAATAAGCTGGCTAGTAACCTTAATTATATCAGCAAAATGACCTTTTCCAGGTAACATAAATATAGGATTAAAACCTAAGGACAAAGTCATGGGAGCCATTTTAGAATTCAACCTACAACAGTGTATTAAAGCATAATAGCAGTTAGCAATATTAGCATTTCAATCAGTGATTTGAATGTTGATACTTTCTTATTTTTTTTCCTTTACATTTCCTTTACTTCTTATAGGAAGTACTTGTTTTTTTTTAGTGTTTAGCTTTTTGGTCTATTTTGAGGATATTTGAGTAATATATTTCTCAGAATATCTCTGGTCTCACAAAGTCTCACCTTCTTTACTTCCATCAGAACAAAATCTGTTAACTAATTCAGTTTGACTTCTGATATGCTCTTTGTACAAGCTCCCATAGGTAACAAAACTGTTTTAAGAAAACTATATTGCTGTTCACCTGCCAACCTTCAATTCTGAAAGTTGTCTAATTCTTCCCTCAGTAAATGTGCTTCTCATGAAAATCCTTATTTATAGGATGGATCAAGTGCTATGACAGCTTGAATTCTTAGACCTGATGAGTTTGATATTTTATTGTTTTTCTTTTTCCTTTTTGTTTGAATGAGAAAAAAATAATATAATATGTCCAGAATATTTGCAGTATAAATGAAGATTTGATTTTTGTATAAAAAATGCTGTAAATTTATAATAGATAGGTACTGACTTTTTTGAATACTCCTCGAGAGCAATTCAGTAATATCCATTCCTTATATTTTCTTATTTAAGAGGTACTCTGTTAAAATTTTCTGAAAAATGTTTATAAAATGCAATGATAAAAGCAACAAGTGGAGGTTCTTCATTGCCAAGAAAAGAGAGTTTCATGGTAGGCTGGTAAAAATTTGGGGTCCTTTCTAGCTTTAATGAGCTTTGAGTATTGATGATTAATACATGCATTAGTTATTCTTTACAGGTCATAGCCAACATCTATTGGTCCAAGGAAGCAAAAATGATACATCTGACAATAATAAATAGATGATCATAACTGGCTGTCTATTGTGATCCATAAATGTCAAGCTAACTCTGACTTCTCTTTTCATAGGCACATATTGCCTTATTTTATTTACAGTGTCTTTTAAGGCATACAAACAGATGGCTTGATTTAGAAAGCTTTGCCTTATCCAGGAAAATTAGGTTCTGACCAGATGGACTTGCAAGCTTCAGTGCCAATATTGTACCTTTACCATATGGACAGGAATATTTATGGCAGCAGAAACTATGTTCCGCTTCATACTTTAACACAGATAATGTTTGATTACTTGTTCATACTCATTAATTCTTGTTGTTAGGGAACCAGGGAATAGGAAATCCTCCAAACACAGTATTAAAAATAGTAATTTCAAGATTCCTAGCCAGTTCATAATTAGCAAATTGCATATTAGCACTTCATATTTTTTCAAGTTTATAAAACTTTAAATATGTAAAACAAGTTAAAAAGATAAAGATAGTTATCAACATCTATAAAATGATACACATAATTCTAATGTTTTTCAGCTTATAGAGTGGAAATACTGACAAACATGATCTACAATTGACAACAACATATAGTTAAGGCAGTTAAGGCACAGTATCAAGTCACTATAAATCTCTTATTACCATAGTGAATTCTTGGGGGAATTAAATAATAAATCAGATCCTGCATTGAGAAAGCAGCAAACTCTTGATTACAGAGATCAATTTTTAAAGAAGGATAGATTAAAAAATTAACTTTTCTTAAATAGAGACTTCTATTATGAACATTTTAGGTTTTAATAAATAAAAGAACTGAATATTCATATGTAAATAAACATATGTAAAACTATAATATATAAAATGTAAATAAAATATAAATATATAAAATATATAAATATCTAATGATGATGGTATATATACATAATAGACTATTATTCAATTATAAAAAAAAGAATGATCTTGCTATTTGCAACAACACAGATGGACCTAGAGGATATTATGTTAAATGAATTAAGTCAGAGAAAGACATATTCCATATGATTTCACTCAGATGTGTAATTTAAGAAACAAAACAAATGAATAACAACAAAAAGAGATAAACAAAAAACAGATTCTTAAATTCAGAGAACAAACTAGTAGTTGCCATAGGAGAGGTTGGGGGGGAATGGGTGAAATAGATATAGGAAATTAAGAGTACACTTATTTTGGGAGAACTTGGGTGGCTCACTTGGTTAACCATCCAACTGTTAGTTTCAGCTCAGGTCATGATCTTGCCGTTCCTGGGTTTGAGTCCTGGGTGGGGCTCTGCGCTGACAGTGTGAGCATGCTTGGGATTCTCTCTCTCTCCCTCTGTCTCTGTCCCTACCCTGTTCGTTCATTCATTCTCTCTCTCTCTCTCTCTGTCTCTCTCTCTCTCCCCCTCTCTCTCAGTATAAATAAGTAAACTTAAACATTTTTTTAGAAAAGAATATAATTATCTTGATGAGCATTGAGAAATGTATAGAATTGCTGAATCACTATAATGTATACGTGAAACTAATATAACATTATGTGTTAATTTTACTTGAATTTAAAAAGCTGAGGGGTACCTGGGTGGCTCAGTAGGTTCAGCATCACACTCTTGATTTCATCTCAGTTCATGATCTCATGCTTCCTGAAATTAAGCCTCGTGTTGAACTCTGCACTGACAGCATAGCGTCTCCTTGGGATTCTCTCTCTCCCTCTCTCACTCTCTCTCTATTTCTCTGTCCCTCCCCTGCTTGTGTGTGCTCTTTCTCTCAAAATAAATAAATAGACTTAAAAAATAAAATAAAAAGCTGATAGATAGATGATAGAAGATAGATAGATAGATAGATAAATATAAAATGACTCTAAGCAGCTCTGTAGAGAGGAAAACCATTCTCTAGTTCTTTGAGATCATCTTTATCACAAATATGCCACATTGGTCATAAAAATAAAGCCTTGTCACTTACTATATCCCACCCTCATCTTAGGAAAAAATAGTGAAATTTGGGTTCTTAGCAGTTTGTCACTTAGTATAATTTCAAGAAAAATAACGAAATTTAAGTTTTAATGTGAAGTGAAATGAAATTAGTTTCTCAACTTTTGACATAGGTTGTTTGACCATATCAGTTTTTCAATTTTTACAAAGGATTAAAATTAATATTAAAGAGTTGAGAGAGCCTAATATCAAAAAATCACTTGTTCCCAAGAGTGGAAATATCTCATATTTTTGAATAAATGATGTTTGAAAATATTCTCATATAACTGTGAGACATTTAAGCAAGTCCTCAAATCTGCATGTTGTATAATATGTGCATTGACTTTGACAAAATCTAACTTCCTTAATCTGGTTTTCTTACAAGACAGAAGACATCTGTGTCTGAAGATAGAAAGAAATCTAATGGAAATTGCGTTCATGTAGGTGACCTGAAAAACCAGTATCCTAAAACACATTTCCAATCATTAGATAATAAATTACTTTTAATAGCTATTAGTGTTAATGGTTGCATCAGACACCATTGGTTTCCTGCCTGCCCAGTAGCCATTCTCTGACATCATTTGGATAGTAATGTGTCCAGTCCAAAGGGATTAAGTCAGTTTCAGCCAATTATAACTTTATCATATTTTGTCAATAACTGCTCTAAGAATGGACACAATTTTGGAATTGGTTTTGGTCAAGAAGACATAATGGAATATCCCCTGAAACTGCTCTATGATGAGAGAGATATGGAACAAAAAATTCCCCTTCCAGCAACCCTTTGCTCCTTATTTTCCATGTTGCTGTCATGTGAATAGGGCATGATTCTTAAAAATGTAGCAGCCATATTGGGATGAGATAGAGGTGGAGCATAAGCCACCATCCTGGGGATAGCAAAGGGGGAAGGGCTGAATGAGCCTAGATCCTTGACAACATTAGTAACAAATGCTGGGTCATCTACTTGTAAAGTGCAACTTAAAATACATCATAAATATTGTCGTTGATGTGATCAAAGTTAATGGGTTTTTATCTCTACTGATACAATAATCTATTGTAAAATGCTTATGCTTTGAAAACAGATTTCTCCATTTACTAGAGTAGATGGTTAACTACAACATGTTATTCTCTCAGATTCCAATAGTTACATATAAAAAGACCCAATCCAAATAAACAAATATTTTCATGCCCATTTCTCCTTCTTTTGACCTGAGAAATCAAAAGGTCTTGCGTAATTCTATTCTTTCCTGGTCTGATTACCAAAATCATTTGGAGTGCTTCTAATTAGTAGCCCAGATCATATTAATGAAGATTCTAATTCATTATCCAAGATGGGACGCAAATTTGTATTGTAATAAGACTGGAAAGAAAAATAGTTACAAATTCCACAGATGGCATGGGGACTTTGCTCTATTATAAAGGATCACAAACTTTCTGTTTTAAGTTTTATTAACTTAGTTCTGCCTTGTTACGAAATCTACTAACGACATATATTATTGAATACTTAAATGTACCAATCAGTAAAGAAGCAATTGTATTACAAACTTTTGGGTAATCAGGATAATATTTTATGGAATAGGATATTCTATAGCAGTAATCTCAAAGTTGGCAAAAATCACTTGGACAAGTTGTTAAAATATACATTACTGGTGCCCACTGCCAAAAATTCCAAATCAGTAGATCTGGGGTTGATCCCCAGAACTGGCATTTTTTACAAGTTCCCAAGTCATGATGATGAAGGTGATGTTCTTTCAGTGACTACCTGCAGCTAACAAACTTTTTCTGTGAGGGTAAGACACTAAATATTTTAGGCTTGTGAGTCATATGTCTCTGTTACAAATTTTCTGTTACAAATCTCTGTTACAAATATTCTGGCATTGTAGCTCAAAAGCAGACATAGACAATGTAGACAAATGAGCACAACTGGGCTCCAATACACAGTTACTTAAAAAAGCAGGTTGTGAAGATGGATTTGGCCCATAAGCCATAGTTTGCAAATCCCTTCTCTACAGCAAAGTTTGTCAAGTTCAGCAGTACTGACGTCTTAAAAAGGATAATTCTTTGTTGTGGGCAGTCATTGTGTGCATTTTTGCATGTTTAGCAGAACCTTTGGCCTTTAACCTCCAGATTCCATAACACTTCCCTAGATGTGGTAACCAAAATGTCTTCATGCATTGTCAAATGTCTCCTGAGAGGCAAAATTGTTCCAGTTGAAAAGCATTACTTCAGTGGAAGAAGCAGTTACTACAGAAAATGAGCATGTTGTGATAGAGAACACATGGAGATAGATTCTGAGAAAAGGAATGTCTGAGCAAGCTGATCAAACATTTCTGATTCTCTCATCATGATTGCCTGCTGGGATTCCTTAGGAAATCAAACAATCATGTTGGAGCCAACTTTTAGAACCTGTTAGAGAGCTGAATAAAGCTGTTATTTTGAACTGTTGAAGACGGTCAGGTATAAAGTGTGGTGCTTGCTGCAAATTAAAATCTGGTTGCTTGGCAAGAGATTTATGAGAATAATACTACCAAACATATACTCCCAAAAGTGTATGTACTGGGGAGTAGACCAACTAGTAGAACAGATTTATCTTTAAGAATAGAGAGAAGAATAGACTCTGGCCACTGTAACAAAAAAACATTCCAAGTGTTTAAAAAAAATCACTGAATGACAATTGTTAAAGACATTAATGAATTCTATTCAAGGAAAGGCTATTGCAATAGTTATAGGGATAAGTGCAATGGAATCTTGCAGTAGAGGAGAGAAAGTGGGATGAACTCTGAATAAAGCAAGGAAAAATGAAAATTTATAGTCAGGAAACAGGTGGGGGATCACTGTATGAAAAAATTACTAAAAGGAAACATCAAAGGGTGGGGGGGAGGATTGTAACTAAAGTGATGTAATAGGATTCTTCCTGAAGGCGGGCTTGGGTGATCAGACATCACCTGTGGGATGATGGAGAATGAAGAATCTGATTACATATCCAGGATGATCAGACATATTGGAAGACATGGAAGAGATTCTGTCTAAACTGACTTAGCAGGATTCTTGTTAAAATGGAACCATACAGGGGTGCTTCAGGGGTGGCTCAGTCAGTTAAGCATCTGACTTTGGCTCAGGTCATGATCTCACAGTTTTTGAGCTTGAGCCCCACATCAGGCTCTGTGCTGACAGCATGGAGCCTGGAGCCCGCCTCGAGTTCTGTGTCTCCCTCTCTCTCTCTCTGTGCCCCTATCCCAAACCTGTTGACCCTCTGTCTCTCTTTCTCTCTCTCTCAAAAATAAATATAAAAAAAACCCTGAACAATGAAGAAAGGAACATGAATGTTCAAAAGTTTAAGCCTAGTTGAAAAAGAGTTCAGGAGGGCCTGCTTAGAGTTTGGTCAAGGAGAGAATCTAGTCACCACATTTTGCATGCAGTTCTTGAGATACTCTAGTTGCTCCTATTCTTTCAGTAGAAAATAAGTCATAGGGTAGGGCTAAGGTGAGGTTTCTCAACATGTGGCTCTTGACAAGTAACATCAGCATTCCCCAGGAACTTGTTACAAATGCAAATTTGTTGCAGTCCAACCCCTGTCTTCTGAATCAGTCACTCAGGGATTGGGCATAACAATCTGTTTTAATTTTAGCAAGCCCTTCAGATATTTCTGATGCATGTTTAAATTTAAGAAGTACTGGCAACAAGGTTAATGCATTCTCATTTACATCTGAAAATAAAATTTTAAACTTCTCTCTGTTCCCCTCTAAAACATATCAAAACAGAGGCCTAGCTTGCCACCCTGGTTTCTATTGGGTCACAATGTCTTCCCATGGCTGTTGAGCTGCCATGGCCAGAAAAATTCTAAATAATCTGAACTGCCAGATGTTGACAGAACTTTGTTTATGAAAATGAGTAAGTGGAAGAAGATCTCAAGCCATTGTGTGGGAACATAGTTGCTAGCAAGATAGAAATCAAGCTGAACTAGAACATGTGGCTATTATAGAAGTATAATAATTATTAATTTATTTTTATCTTCAATTTCTTTCATCAATGTTTTATAGTTCTCAGTATAGAGATGTTTTACCACCTTGGTTAAATTTATTCCTGTGTATTTTATTGTTATTTTTTCTTTTGTATTATTGTAATTTTACTTTATTGAAGTATAGTTCACATACAGTGGAATATTACTCAGCCATCTAAAAAGAATGAAGGACACCGGGGTGGCTCAGTTGTTTGAGCAACCAACTTCTGCTCAGGTCCTGATCTTGTGGTTCTTGAGTTAGAGCTCCACATCAGGGTCACAGCTGTTGGGATGGAGCCCACTTCAGATCCCCTGTCTCTCTCTGTCTCTGCCCCTCAACCACTTCTGCTCTCTCTCTCAAAAATAAATAAACATTAAGAAAGAATGAGATCTTGCCATTTGTATTTTATTGTTTTTAATGTTATTGTAAATCAAACTGATTTATTTTTTTTCAAAAGAGTTTGTTAGTGTATTTGTTAGTGTATACAAACACACATGATTTCTACAGGTGAATATGTATCCTATGACTTTACTGAATTTATTAGTTCTAATAGTTTTGGGTGGGATATTTAAAATTTCTATATAGAAGACCACATCATGTGCAGAGACAGTTTTCCTGATATCGATGCCCTTTAGTTCTTTTTCTTTTCCAACTGGTCTGGAGGGGACTTCCATTATTATGTTGAATAGAAGTGGCAAGAGTGAACACCATTGTCATGTTGCTAATTTCAGAGGCAAAGTTTTCTACCTTTTACCATTGAGTATGGTGTTAGCTGTGGGCTTGTCATATATGACCTTTGTTATATTGAGATATGGTCCTTTTATATGCTATTTATTGAGAGTTCTTATCATGCAAGAATGATGAATTTGTCAAATCAATTTTTTCTGGATCTATTGAGACAATAGTATGATTTTTATGTTTCATTCTATTAATATGGTGTATCAAATTTATTGATTTGCAGATGTTGAAACATCCTTGCATCCCAGTGATGAATCTCTTTTAGTCATGGTGTATAATCTTGTTGAGTTCAATTTGCTGGTATTTTGTTGACAAATTCTGCATCCATATTTATTAGAAATATTGGCTCATAGTTTTATGTTCTTGTAGGGTCTTTAGCTTTTGTATCAGGATAATGTTGGTCATGCAGGATGAATTTGGGAGTGTTCTCTCCTCTTCAAATTTTTGGAACAGTTTGAGAAGAACTAGTAGTAACTTTTCTTTAAATATTTGATAGAATTCACCTATGGAAACATTTAGTCCTGGGCTTTTCTTTGTTGGGAGTTTTTTGAGTACTGATTCAATCTCCTGATTCATTCATTATTGGTCTGTTCTGATTTTCTACTATTCATGATTTCAGTCTTGGTAGTCTGTATGTTTCTAGGAATTTATCCATTTCTTCTAGGTTATATGATTTGTTGGCATATGATTATACATAACTGTCGTTTAGGATCTTTTGTATTTCTGTAGTAACAGTTGATATATCTCCTCCTTCATTTATGATTTTATGTGCATCTTTTTTCTCTTCTAGTCAACATTTTTTCAATTTTGCTTATATTAAAAAATAACTCTTAGTTTCATTTATCTTTGCTATTGTTTTACTTGTCTCTATTTCATTTATTTCTGTTCTGATTCTTGTTTTTTTCATGCTTCTGCTAACTTTGGGCTTACTTTGGTCATCTATTTTTTAAATTTTTTTAAACATTTTATTTTTACAAGACAGAGAGAGAGAGAGAGAGACAGACAGACAGACAAAGTGTGAGCAGGGCAAGGCAGAGAAAGGGAGACACAGAATCCAATGCAGGCTCGAGGCTCTGACCTGTCAGCACAGAGCCTGGCATGGGGCTTGAACCCACGAGTCATGAGATCATGACCTGATCTGAAGTCAGACGCTTAAACAACTGAGCCACCCAGGTGCCCCGGCCTTCTTTTATTTGGTTCCTTGAGGTGTAGAATGAGATCTTTTGAGATCTTTTTTCTAATGTAGGTATTTATCACTATAAATACCTACATTTTATTCCTCTTAGAACTGCTTTTGCTGCATCTCATGTTTTGGTATATTGTGTTTCCATTTTCCATTGTTTCAAGATTTTTTTGATCTCCTTTTATTTATTCTTTGATCCACTGGTTTTTCAAAAGTGTGTTGTTTAATTTCCACATATTCATGAATTTCCCAAGTTTTGTCCTGTCACTCATTTCTACTTTCATGACATTTTGGTCAGAAAAATATTTGTTAAGGTTTCAATCTTCTCAAATTTACCAAGACTTGTTTAGCTAACTTATGATCTATCTTGGAGAATGTTCTTGTACACTTGCGAAGAATGTATATTTTGCTGCTGTGGATGGCATGTTGTGTAGATGTCTTTTAGGTCAATTTGGTCTAACGTGTAGTTCAAGTCCAATATTTCTTGACGGATTTTTTGTCTCCATGATCTGTCCATTGTTGAGACTGGGGGCTATTGAAGTCTCTCGCTATTCTTGTGTTGTATTCCATCTTTCCACTGAGGTCTGTTAGTATATTATTAAAAAATTTAGGTTCTCCAATGTTGGGTGCATATATATCTGCAATTGTTACATTATATTGATTAATTGATCCATTTATCATTGTATAATGACCTTCTTGGCTCTTGTGACAGTCTTTGGCTTAGAGTCTATTTTTTCTGATTTAACTGTAGTTACCTCTACTATCTTTTGGTTTCCACTTGCATGGAATTATTTTTCCCCATCCCTTTATTTTAAGCCTATGTGTCTTCTTAAAGCTTAAGTGGCTTTAAGGCACTTTCTTTTAGGCAGCATATAGTTATATATATATTTTTTAATCTCTTTAGCCACTCTATGTCTTTTGACTGGATAATTTAATCTTTTTACATTTAATGTAATTATTAATAGGTAAGGAGTTACTAATGCTATCTTATTTGTTATTTTCTGGATGTTTTGTAGTTACCCTGCTCTTTTCTTCCTCTGTTGCTGTTATTCTTTGTGAATTGACAATTTTCTGTAACTGTTCTTTGATCTTCTCTTCATATTTTGTGTATCTACTATAGGCTGTTGCTTTGTAGTTACCCTGAGGCTTACATAAAACAGCTTATATCAACAATAGCCAAATTACGGAAATAGTCCAAATGCCCATCAAGTGATGAATGGATAAAGAAGATGTGTACACACACACAAGAGATATTACTCAGCTATCAAAAAGAATGAAATCTTGCCATTTGCAATGACATGGATGGAACTAGAGTGTATTATGCTAAGTGAAATAAGTCAGTCAGAGAAAGACAAAAACTATGATTTTACTCATGTGGAATTTAAGAAACAAGACATATGAACACAGGGGAAGGGAAGGAAAAATAAGATAAAAACAGAGAGGGAGGCAAATAAGAGACTCTTAATTATATAGAACTGAGGGTTGCTGGAGGGGTGTTGGGTGGGGGATGGGCTAAGTGGGTGATGGGCATTAAAGAAGGCACTTGTGATGAGCCCTGGGGGTTGTATACAAGTGATGAATCACTAAATTCTATTCCTGAAAGCAATAGTAGTACAGTATATGTTAACTAACTTGAATTTAAATAAAATCTCAGAATAAAAGGAAAAAAAAGAAAAAAGAAAAAAAATCTCATAGATTTTAGATAAATAGATGTCAGTCTATTTTAAGCTATACCAACTTAACTTCAATTCATACAAAAACTCTAAACTTTTACCCCACTTCTACATATTGTGTTTTGATGTCTGCATTTACATGTTCTTATATTTACATGTATTATATTGTACATTAACAAACAATTTTAGCTATAGTTACTTGTTGTATTTTGTCATTTTACCTTTACACTAAAGTGATTAACACACCAGTATGTTACAGTATTACAGTATTCTGAACTTGAATATACTTACTTTACCAGTGTATATTTAATATGTTTTTATGTTATTTATTAGTTTCTTTTCAGTTTGAAGAATTACTTATAGCAATTTTTTAAAGCAGGTCTCATGGTGATGAATTCCCTCAGCTTTTGTTTGTGAAAAAAGCCTTTACCTCTTCTTCGTTTCTGAAAAATAACTTTGCCAGGTAAGGTATATTTGGTTGGCAGTATTTTGCTTTTAGCACTTTGAATATATCATTCAGCTCTCTCCTGGCCTACAAAGTTTCTGATGAGAAATTTGCCGATGGACAAATGGGGAGTTCTCTTGCATGTGAAGAATTTTTTTCTGTTTCTGATTTTAAAATTCTTTCTGAATTTGATTTTAAACAGTTTTATTATGTGTCTTGGACATGGTCTTTTTGGGTTGAAAATTTGGGGGGACTTGCAAGATTTATAAACTTGAATATTAAAGTTCTTCCTAGATTTGAGAATTTCTCAGCCATTATTTCTTGAATTAAACTTTTGCCTTTTCTCCCTCTCTTCTCCGTGACTCCAATAATGTGTAGATGGTTGTTCTTAATGGCATCCCATAATTCACATAGAGTTTGTCACTCTCATTTATACTTTTTCCTCTGCTCTCCTCAGAGTGCATAATTTCAAATCGACTTCAAATGTCTTTTACTTCACAGATGCTTCCTTCTAACTGATCAAGTTTGTTGCTGATATGTTCTATTCTATTTTTCATTTCACTCATTGTATTCTTTAGCTCCAGAAATTTTTTTGGTACATTTTTAATGATTTCTGTCTCTCTGCTACATTTTGTTTTCTTCATGTACTGTTTTCCTAATTTTGTTAATTTTTTGCATGTGTTTTCTTGTAGCTCACTGAGTTTCCTAAACCAATTATTTTGACTCTTTATCAGTAAAATTACAGATCTCCATTTCTTTGGGGTCACCAGAAAGTTATCGTGTTCTTTTGATGGTGTCATGTGTTCTTGATTTTTATTGTTCCATGAAGTCTTGCATTGCCCTCTTCTCATATGAAGAATCAGTCACCTTCTCCAATCTTTACTGACTGGGTTGGGGAGAGAATACTTTCTTTTCTGTCAGTTCTTCTTTTTTTAATGTTTATTTATTCTTGCTAGGGAGTGAGGGATGGGCAGAGAGAGAGAGGGAGTCAGAGAATCCCAAGCAGGTTCCCTGCTGTCAGCACAGAGCCCAGGGCTTGAACCCATGAACCATGAGATCATGACCTGAGCTGAAATCAAGACTCAGATGCTTAATTGACTGAGCCACCTAGGAGCTCCCCGCCTTCTGTCAGTTGTTAGGAATCCTTAGGCCTTCTCGGACCTTTGCTATGGATATGCCTACTCCACACTTTTTATTCCTTCTTGAGAAGGGAAGAATTCTTAAGATTGTGCTTCTGCCAATCCTGAAAAACCATGCTATTGCTGAAAGTCTCTTGTTCGTTTCCCATAGGGGGGTACTAAATGCTCAAGTTTCTGTGCTTTGTCTCAGCCAGTCAGATTGACTTTCTGCTGATGCTTACTAGTCATTTGCAAAGGCTTCCTCTCATCACCCTTGGAGGTATGCGTAGGGAGCTAGCCACTAGGTGAGGGGGCAGTATGTGGGTGAGGCACACAAAATGTCGGAGGCATCAATGACCAATTGGGGTGAACCATAAGCAGGCGTCTCAGTGGCTCCTGAAGAGGCTTTCTAATGGAGTCTACAAACAGTTAGGAGGGCCCAAGCCCATGCGATGCCCTCCAAGAGTCCTGGATGTTGTTTTCCCAAACCTTTACAATCCCCCAATGGTGCAGCACATCTCAGTGTTCTGTATGTGGTGAAAAAGAAGTGGGTCTTTTTGATGTCATTTCTGCATGGTCAAGAAAGCTGGGCATCCAGTCATGTACTCTCACTTTATCCTATGGGAGAAATTATTTCCAGGGATCTCTCTTGCCACTGAACTCTGATGTCTTGGGGGACAGGTGATGCTGGTAAAGTGAAACTGTTCCTCTTACCATCTTCAATGCCTCCAATGTTGTTTTTGTTATTGTTGTTTATTTGTTTGTTTGTTTTACTTCCAATAGGTGTGCTGGAACTTCTCTACTGGACTCCCAGACTTCTATAAAGGCACTCTTGTCCATGCGTGATTGTTAAAATTGGTGTTTTTTGGGGGAAAGATGGTAGAAAGCTCTAATTCTTCCTTTGATGAAGTTATTCTCCTGGATAAGTCAACATTTTATTAACTGAGAGACAGCAAAGACCCATGGTTTTCACATGGCTATTAAGTGGCAAAATCAGGAATTAATTTTAAATTTGCCTAGTAAGGCCAGCCTCTTTCCAAGTCTCTTTTCAAAATTATCTGGTGCACATCAGACACACTATGGGTGACTGTGCTAAAACAATCAAAGCGTCTTCTCAGGACTGTGTTTGTGTGACTCAGGGATTATCTAGGAGTGTCCTTTTTCTAATTTAATCTAGTTAGCATTCTGGCCACTTGACTATTGTCTATAAGAACAGAAGTGAATGAAAGTCATTTTGCTTCTAGACGAAGTTGGGGTCTTCTGAACTGTAAGCTAAAAAGACAAGTTACGAAATTATTGAGAGACTTACCCCTGATTCTTTGTCTCCATTAAACTTTTCCTCCTTAGTTGCTAAAAATGTTGAAAGCACTAAATGTAATTCTAGTCCATTTTATTTAAAAATGATATAAAGGAAAATTATAAAACTTCAATGGAAATATCTAAATCAAAATATTAAGGTTATAGCCTTTTTCTGGAATTTATTGGGCTGTTCATATTTATGCAGACAAACTTTACTTAAAGCTTTACATGAATAGACTATCAAAATCATATTTGCTTTTCTCTAATAAATGGCAGCAATACAATACACATCTTTATGAGACACTGCTGTTTCTACATTTAAAAATTGCTACATTTACTGAGGGAGGAAAAAAGGGAAAAAGATATAGGAAAGAATACAAGCCAAAGAAAAATCCCCCAATCCTCAATTTGGCACAAAGAGGTCTTAATCTGGTTTGGGGATATTATATCCATTCATTATTGCAAAATAAAATTGGTTCTTTAGGAAAAATGAATTGTGCTCAAATACATGACAATCCTATTTAACATAAAGAAAAACTGCTTGTTAAACAAGTCATGGTCTTCCCAAAAGAACTGAGATAAACAGTGTGAAGTCTTAACTATTTCTTTAGTGTACTAAAGAAAAGGAAAGAGGACGTCTCTTCATTTCAAAATGGGGCCTGTTTTTAGCATAGCTGCAAATGACCTAAAATGGTAGTAAATATTCCACAGAAGCCACTGGGGTATAAAACACAGACATGGGAAAGCATGTCCAATGTATTACACTGGCCCATGTAGACAGGTTTAAATCAGCAAAACACATAGATCAATGAAATATTAGTTTCAGAGATTATTCAAATCTTTTCATAAACCAAATGGTCAATTCTATAATATTGTACTATTGCATTTACAATATGAGAAAAATAGTAGAAAGAATAAAGTTAAGGCTTTTGCATTTTTCTTAAAGATACCGTGTTTACATTTTGTTTAACTTGGGCAATTTGTACTTTTGAGTAAAATAGGAGAGTGAGAGAAGAACTGTAATTTTTTCCGATTTTTTTGTTCTTGTAAAGAAGCAATAGGAAACTAATATAACAAGAAAACCAAAGGAGAAAAAAAAGAGCAAGTAATAAGAGTAAGGCAAAGAATAGATGAATCATGGGAAGAAGGAACACAGGGACACACAAACACACCCAAAGGAAGGTATAATGTGCTTATAGAAAGGAAGTCAATTCATGACCCCTGGGTGGCTCAGTGAGTTGAGAGTCTGACTTAGGCTCAGGTCAAGATCTTAGGGTTCTGTTTGTGAGTTTGAGTGCTGCATGGGGATCTCTGCTGTCAGCACGTTGCCTGCTTGGGATCCTCTGTCCCTGTCACTGCCCCTCCCCCACCTGCACACATGCTCTCTCTCAAAAATAAACATACACACACACAAAGGAAGGAAATCAACAAATTACAAGGAAAGGAATATAGAGAGAAACTAAAAAAATTAAGGGCAGACAAAGTTAGTAAGGCAAGATTCTTCTCCCTCTAGCAATAATTATCAGTATGTTTGTATGTACAGAAATATTCTGTTCCCATCTCACAGTTCTTAAGTTTCAAAACTCCACATAGAACTAAGCATTCCATTCAAAAGGCAAATACAAAACTTTCAAATTCAAAGAAAAAATGAAAAAGGTATTTCTTCATTTCAAAAAATATTCAAATCTTCTAAATTTGAGGGTGATAGGTAAGTCAGCTTAGGTCTCTTTACCTCTTACACTTCAAAATTTTTTGTTTTTTCAATTTTATGATCCTTTGTCCAGAAAAATACAGTGTTTCCAGTGGGAAGCACTGTCAAGTAAATGCAATCTACTGAATGCTGCTGTAAATCCTTCTGAGGCTTATTAGAAACTACACAAAGTCATTTTGCAAATGCTTTTATCTGTTTACAATTGTAATTGAAAATTACAGTGTGTTATTTAAAGGCAACCCATTGAATAAAACTTATCTTATACTAGAACTAGTTTTAAAAAAAACAATTGTGTACCTTAGAGACATTACCAGTCTTTGGACAGGACACAACATACATAGACTCAATAGCACATACTGAATTTTTTTGAGAATAGAGTTATTATCACCTATTATGTGGCAGAACTGTGATAGCAAGTAAGGGAAAATGAATGGATATAAACACAATCTCTGGTCTCAAGGCATTTAAAATCTAATTGTTTTATTCACAATAAAAATATAACATATATTTTTATTTTATTGCTTACAATGTGGAACTAAATTGAAAAGAAGGAATGGCAATGTTTTGTTGCTTACCATATGGAAATGTTCTGTGAAATGCTAGCTGTTGTATGTGGTAGATTTTACCTAAAGACCCTAAAGACTTTAAACCTTAGTTCCCTCAAGTGTGAAACAGAGCTCTTTGTTAATACTTGTCTCAGAGGACTGCCCCTAGCTTGCTTGAAATAATGTATGTAAAGCATTTGTCACAATGGCTTTCATATATTAATTAGGTGCTTAGTAAATAGTGGTGTGAATGGCAACTATTTTAAGTTATGAATGTAAACCTCTAACATAAATACCTATAGATGAAGATAGATAGTTAGATTTCATTTTGGTAAGCTTACTCCATCTAAGAAGGAAGATTATATATATTTGAAAAAAAATAAAAGTTCAAATAGATTAAAAACATGTTTCCTTATGTCAAGTATTTTTCTTTTTAATTTGAGAGACAGCATATGTGTGTTGGGGTGGGAGGACAGAAGGGGAGAGAGAAAGAGAGAGAGGGAGAGAGAGGGGGAGAGAGGGTGAGGGGGGGGAAGAGAGAGAGAGATAGACAGAGAGAGACAGAGAGAGACAGAGAGAATCCCAAGCAGGCTTTGTCTGCACTGTCAGTGCAGAGCACCACATGAGGCTCAATTACATGACTGTGAGATTATGACCTCACCAGAAATTAAGAGTCAGAAGCTCAACTGACTGAGCCACACAAGTGCCCCCAATACAATAATTTTTAATGTATATAGTTAAAAAGTATGTTTCAAAAGATCCCAGATTAATTTAACTATTTCTAAAGTAAGTCTAGGGACAAGAAGAAAGAAATTTTCTTAAGATAAAAGAAGATTTGGCAAAATTCAAATCAATTTTTATAATGAAAAGCTATTATTTCTTCTAAGTGTTACTTAGGATTTTTAGGGAAAATGTTAGCAAGGTCATTGTTTTTCCTTCCTTGAATAATGGAGATCTATCCATACATCTATCTCTATAAATAGATCTCTTCTAAAAAAATTCTTACTAAAATTTACATACACTTGAAATATTTCTGTTTATATAGAACATGTAACAATAGAATAAGTACAAAGCAGAACTATAATTTCAAAGAACATTATCACCTAACAGACACAGAGAAAATGCTTAATACTATTAGTCTAATACAGATTTGCAATTCCAAAGAGAACACAAAGTTATAAGGATATATGCTGCAGTCGGCTGAGAATACATCCCCCTTTCCCCAGTAAAAATCATGCCCTAATCCCTGAAACCAGTGAATGCTGTCTTATATGGAAAAAATGATCTTTATAAATATGGTGAATTTAAGGATCCTGAAGTAGGTAGAATGGCCTGGATATTTGGGTGAGCCCTAAATGCAATCATATGTGTGTTTATAAGAGGGAGACAAAGAAAGATTTTATATATAGGAAGAGGGGAGGGTTACGTATCTATCCATGGAGGCAAATATTAGAGTGATACAGTTACCAGAAGCTGGTAAAGATGAGGAGTGGATTCTCCCCTAGTACTTCTAGAGATAGTGTGGCATTTCAGACTCCTGGCCTTCACAATGGTGAGATAATAATTAATTTAAGCCATCACATTAGTGGTAATTTGTAAAGAAGCCACAGAAAGCTCGCTTGCTCTCTCTCTCTCTCTCTCTCTCTCACACACACATACACACACACACACACACACACACACACAATTAAAGCATAAATGGCTGCTCTATTTTAGATACTAAATTCAGAGAAGCACAATATCAAAAACTAATTTGTAATGCATCAAGTAACTTTTAAATTATCAAATTTTAAAATTATTTAAAAAAACTATATAAGTCTAGAAATGGATTAGTTCATGAAAAAAATAAACTCACTTGTTTTATTACAATTATTCCTTATTAGAAAACTAACTTTTAAGGCTACTTCCATTGTTATTTGCTCATTGTTTTCTTGTCTGGGAGAGAATTACATAAAATCAATGAAGTGTTTGTTATAGTTGCCAAAAGCCTAATGTGAGGGAATAAAATCTATTTAGCATTAAGTTGGTCCTTTTTACAATGAGGAGCTTTTATTTTTAAACTATGTTATGTGCCAATGAAAGGAAAATCTGGTCCATTGGAAGAAAACAGTGGGTTTTTATTTCTAAATACTTGTGATGAAATATGAAAATGGTCAACACAGAAGGTTGACCTAAATACAATTTTTTTCCTCAAACAAATATTTAGAAAAAGGATATTTTGATAAGTTAACAATCATCAGGAAAACTAAAACACACTGTGAAAAAGGAGGTCTTCACACTTATTTACTGCTTAAATTTTATAAATGCAATTCAGGTAATTCAAATCACGCTTTTAATTTTAAATTTCTTTTGTGAGAGAAAAAACAAAACAACTTTCAATATTCATTATGTCTGATAGCATATTGAGGCTTATCTGATACTAAATAGAGCTTACAAGATAATAGGCCACAATAAATATCTATATCTGCAATGGTAGAAAAAAAAAACAGAATATGTTTTGAAGTTCAGTGCTGCCCTGAGGTTCTAAGCAGTGAAAAAAAAATGTAAAAAAATCACACATGGAAAATCTGTAAAGTTAGAGAACAGTCCCTAATATGACCCTTGCTTCTGACACCAATGGCCAGTCGTCAAGACCACCCTCAGGTTTGATAATTAAGGATTCACAGAGGTCACTGAGAGCTGTTGTACTCATGGTTACAATTTATTACAGCAAAAGAATATCGTCTAAAATAAGTCAATGGGAGAGATGCGAGGGGAAGGAGCCAGGAAAATTCTACATGTGGAGCTCCCAATCGCCCTTTGGGTCATGGACAATGACAATTTCTCATAATTGCAGTGACAATGCATATAGAATATTGCCAACTAGCCAATTACACCAGAGCCCTGGAGTCCAGAGTTTTATTCGGGCTTGTTCTCTTCCACCTGGTTGGCTACCCAACATGTTTGACCCCAGTTGCTGGCCTTCACCCTAAATCATGTTGTAAGACTATCTGATAAGGCACAAAGATCCCAGGTAAATGAAGATACTCTCATGGGGCATAACATTCCAAGGGCTTGGAGATCATGTTCTAGGAGGTGAATATCAGTAAGGATCAGACTTCTCTTTAGATAAAGTTAATTATTTACCTCATGATATCTCATTTTTCTCATACTATACATTTTTTTTTGCATTTTAATTGTGAAACAAGGGCAAATTCCAATTTTATTAATCTTAATAAAACATTATATTTTTCTTTCTTCCTTCTCCTATTATAATATATAAACTTATGCAATTCAAAGAGGAACACATGTAGGGGTGCCTAGGTGGCTCAGTTGTCTAAGTATCTGGCTCCTGATTTCAGCTCAGGTCATGATCTCATGGTTCGTGAGTTCAAGCCCCACATAAGGTTCCATGCTGACAGTGTGTAGCCTATTTGGAATTCTCTTTTTTTCCCCTCCCCAGTTCGTATGCACATGCTTTCTCAGTCTCTCTTGAAATAAATAAATAAACTTAAAAACCACAAAAAGGAACACATCTAACCACTAATTTGAGAATTAAAAAGCTCACATCTTTTTTAAAACACATATGTTTGTCATACTCTACCATACATGTGCTCATCCATTCAGAGAAACTGAATTTTAAAGTATTTGTTTAGATATAGATTCCCTATAGAACCACAATGTCTCAAGACACTATTGTTAGATCATGTGGATATTAATATAATGACATGACCATTATTTGAGTTCAAAATAAGTACTCTTTAACACAAATCTAATCTTGCCAATGGACCTTTCAACCATTAAGCCCAGCTCTCACAGGGAAATAAATCTTACTATAATAAAGACTATGTGGAAAAATTTTAGAAAACCTATATTTTCATCAGTTGATGCAGACAACTTTTTAAAAGTAAAAATAAATAAACAAGCAGGAATAAGATAAATGGTCAAACTACAGGAGGAACAAAGGTATCGATACATTATAATTGTGCTCATCTGTAAAAATTTCTGGATGAAATAAAAGGTAGGAACATTTGTAACAAAGTAGATACACACACTGTGTCCAACTGTTTTTGTTTGAGATGATTTGTCGGGTCATAAATACAAGTCATAACCAAGACCTGGAATAAATTCAATCAGTGGAAAGTGTTATATGATTTATTTTACAATTATAAACTCAATTCCAAGTTTGAAAACTTTAGACTGATTCATGAAATATGTTGTTCTTTCTAATGAATATTATATTGATAAAATAATGATCTTGAGAAGCACTTTTTCCATAAGATAAAGGTTATCTCCCTCTCACTTTGAATATTTCTAAGCTCCAGGCAAAGATCCCATCAATCAGTAATGATCACTGTGTCACATTCTCCACTGATTTTTTGTACAAGTTTAGAGGAAAAAAGAGAATCATCTGGCTCCTCTGAACATTGTTTCAGTTTTTCTTTCCTAAAATAGAATATGTCCTTAGATAACTTTGAATGCTTGTGTTGAGAGGTAATTACAAAGAATTCCTTTTTAAAATATCAATTAAAAGAGTGAAATTCTTTATATTCTATTTGAATGATTAAAATTGAATCTTACAAATAAGTATATTGCCATTCTTTAGGCCATAAAACATTATTTTAATCTTCACCTTCCATTTTTTAAAATGTTTATTTATTTTGAGGCAGAGACCAAAGAGTGAGAGAGAGCGAGGTGGGGGGGAGAGGGAGAGAGAGATAGAGAAAGGCGGGGGGAGAGGAGGGAAGAGAGAGGGGGAGAGAGAGAGAGCATGGTAGGGGGGCGGAGAGAGGAGGAGAAAGAGAGAAAGAGAGAGAGAGAGAGAGAGAGAGCGAGCGAGCGAGCGAGAATGAGAATCCCAAGCAGGCTCCACATTCAGTGTAGAGCCTGATGCAGGGCTGGATCTCAAGACTGTGAGATCATGACTGAGCCAAAATCAAATGTGGTATACTTAACTGACTGCTGACCCACCCAGGTGCCCCTCTCTTTCCAATTTTGAAAGCAATACCATTCATTGATGGCTAGGATCATCACCATCACAATGATATTACTGAGTATGTGCTTTAGGCCAGACTCTTCTAAGTACTACATGTATCATCTCTGTTAATTTTCATGGCAATCCTGTGGTAAATGCCATTATTATTATTTTACAGATAATTGAAAAACAGAGAGATTGGTTAAATTTGCCCATGCTATTTCTCTAGTAAATGGTGGGTCCAGTATCTGCCTCTAGGGGTCCAGCTTCAGAGTCAATACATTATACTATAGTACCTCAGTAAAATATGTTGTATTTTTAAATTGCATGCTCTTTTATTTTTACAAAAAGAGTTTAATAAATGTAATTTCTAGTTATATTTTTTTCCAATGTAAAAAGATTTAAATAACAAATAATAGGCCAGAATTAAATGGCTGTGCTAGAAATGTACCCTTACTGTTTGCCAATACCCACTTAGGTCAGAGTTTGCCTCATTTAAAGAGAAGTTACAATAAATCAATGTTAGGGACTAACAATTCACTTAGTCATTAAATATTTATTGAGACCATATGATGGGGCAGGTGCTTTTCCAGAGGCTGATATCTATTGCAAGGAAACAGTCACACATGTGCATCACAGCATCAATTGCAAGACATGTAGTTTCTGTCACAACTACTTAACTTTGCCATTGCAAGATGAAAGAGGCTGTAGACAATATGTAATTGCACAGGCATAGCATGTCAACAAAATAAATTTACCAAAAAAAAAAAAAAAAAAAGGGTTGCTGACCTGATTGGACCTATTGACCGTAGTTGGCTGAAAATGCTCTCTATAGTATTGTTTTATGTGATACTTATTTATTATAAATTAGAAATACATCAATTCATTATATTATATAATTTGGAAAAATCTTGCTTTAGTCTATCTCACTATTTTTAAAATTTTTGTCAGCAATAACCCTTATTATTAATTCGCTAGCTTATTTAGTCATTTCTGTCTTGATCAGCATTTTGGTTGTTTTCACTTTCTCTTTGTGGAAGATTTTTATTGTTATTGTTAATTAAAATTTTAATTAAATTTTAATTCATTCAGGCATGATATTCATTACTTTTTTATACCAAATATGAACCTTGATGGCAGAAGCATAAAGAAGAAGGGCACATGGGTGACTCAATCAATTAAGCATCCGACTCTTGATTTTGGCTAAGGTCATGATCTCACAGTTTGTGGGACTCAGCACAGAGCTTGGAGCCTGCTTGGGATTCTCTCTCTCTCTCTCTCTCTCTCTCTCTCTCTGCCCCTCCCCCACTGGTGCTCTTTCTCAAAATAATAAACTTTAAAAAAATGGAAATAGTACCTGTATATAACTTTAGGTAGGTAGGTATGTATGTAAATGGGTATTTATTTAAATCATGAATTCCCAGGGGATATCTTTTCCTTTTCTCCTGAGTGCCCAAGAGAAGTGGACTTATTTTTAAGTTATTTTTATTTTAACTTCATGCTAACTGTATAGTTCAGGGCAGAAGAACATCAAGAAAGTTTCCTACTAGCACTTCTCTGATGGTGTGCTTGAACTTGTTTATTCATTTTCCTTTGATTTCAGGAGAATTTACACATTAAGTATTTTTTATATTACAGCGACTAAAACTAAGTTTTACTACTAAAATATACATGTTGTTTCAGTAGTAGAATTTTCCATACATTTAAGCAAGAAATCATGTCTTCTCTCTCTAGGCAATTTCTCCAAAATAATGTAAGATATAAATAGAAATGTGCCTTCTGTTAATGCTTATTGTACTTGCAGCTCAAAACATTTCAACACTTTATTTTATACCATTGCACATTTCTTCCTAATAAGTTTGCATGTATAAATTGTATTTTTCAAATAAGATAAAAATTTACTTATCCTTTGGTTTTTCACAAAATACTTCCATATGAAATATAAGGAGTATGATAGTTATTTCTATGTGTCAACTTGGCTAGGCCATAGTACCCAAATATTTGGTCAAACACCACCACAGCTTTTTTTGTGAAAAGACTTTTTGGATGGGATTAACAAACGTTTAAATCAATCGATTGGGTAAACAGATTGCTTTCTATAATGTGGGTGGGCCTCATTCAATCAGTTGAAAGAGTTAAGGAAAAGACAGGCCTCCCGAGCAAAAGGGAATTCTGCCAGCGGACTTCCTTCAGACCCAAACTGCAATGCTTCTCTTGTGTCTCCAGCCTCTTGGACTACCCTGAAGATTTTTGCATTTGTACTGGCCAATCTCTGTAATCACATGAGCCATTTCCTTAAAATAAATCTTTTGTCTCTCTCTCTTTCTCTCAAAAAAGAAATATAGAATGTGTGTGTGTGTCCATAGACATATACATACACCTTTGGAGAACTATAACTAATACAGGGTGATATTTAACATATTCAACAATAGGTATATATGGTATAAGCATCTACCAATCAGAACAGGTACAAGAGTGTATTAAAAAATAAATTTATAAAAACTACAGTGATACAATTGGTGCAACTCAGCCTTTCAGAAAATGTGGTAATCCAAATAAGAGGGATATTCATTATACCTAAATAAAAATATAATGCCATAGAACATCTTAACAGAAGTTAAAAATAAAACCCAGGATATTGTTAGAGGAATATTCTTGCTTATCCTCAAAATGATATTTCTTGACTATTTTGACATGATAAAATTGTCAGAAAATCTATACACCTAAAAGGTAGAATTTGTTAATATTAGAAAAAGTCAATACTTTGTATCATGCACTTGTCAGAGGACTTTATCAGCGAATTTAATCCTCATACCAATCCTATTAAATAGAAACTCTCTTCACAACAACCAAGATGAGATACGACCTATTATGACCTTTATTTTACAGACGAGGAAAAGGTATTACAGAGGTTGAGGAACTGAGCACGTTCACAGAGCTAGTGAATTGCAGAGCTGGGATTCAAACCTAGAGTCTAGTTCCAGAATCCTGCTCCTAACTGCTACTCCACTTCTTGAAACTTTTAGGAAGGATTATGTTTATTGTGCTCAAAGTGTTTTCTTTTTTTCTGTTCGTTAATCTTGGCTTTGAAAGACAAGTGTTGGCATCCATCAATAAACACTTTCATCTCTTTCTTTCTTCACAGTTATAAGGCAGTAAGGGCTCTGGACACAGGCTAATATTTCTGGGGAAAAAAGATGTACGGAGTATTTCATAAGCCATCAAATTCTTAACTACTCAGGTGCAGTGAGTTGCATTATTAGCTGGCTAGCTTTTCTCAGTACTTTTACATGGTGCCAAAGGAACTGTTAGCTTTGCCTAAAAGTGCTCATTTGCTACCCAGTGATGACAATTACCTGTCTCCTCCTCTTTCATAGGCACTTGATCTCTAAACTGAAAATGTTGTCAGCCAAATTTATAGATATCCTTATTTGAGGCAAGGACATCATATCCAGAGATTATGTTGAGCAGAGAGAATATGCCAGTAAACCAAGCCCATGACACAGAAAGTAAATAACACAGGAAGGTGCCCAACAGGCAACAAAGTCAAATGAGGGCTGCCAAGCGATGGTTGGTTGATCAAAGGCAATGGGCCAGGCTCTCAGGATCAGCTTTGGATTAAATGATTAAACTGCTGGGTTGGAAATACTCACTGGGACACCAGCTAAAATCCTGTGCCCTAGAGGGATCCCCACAGACGGTAGCAGCTGCTGCTACTGCTATAAACTTTGATGCCAGCAACATACAGGCCGAATTCACTTCTATTTTCTCAGCTTCTAATTAACACTATGAAGCGCATTACTTTTTAAATACCGTGTTCCATAAAAACATAGTTGGAGTAAATTATTTTTTCCTTGTCTATAAATATCACTTTAGATATTTTTAAGTATTTCTCAACATGATACTCTCAACGATCTCCCTCTCTCTCCCATGTGGAGAAGAGCTGAATCCAGTTCCTTCCAGGCTACCTAATTCACAAAGCAGTTCAGGCAGTACTCTGGGCTCTCCTCCAGGTCCCAGTGCCCTTCTGACTGGCATGAAGACAAGCACCTTTGCTCACAGCTCTCCAGCTCTGGGACCTTCTGGAAGAGCAAGGGACATCATAGCTTATGTCCCTCATATTTTTCCAAAGTTTCATTGCTTTGACAGTTTCATCCCCTGCTGCTCTTTCTCTGCTTTAAAACAGGACTGTATTTCTGGTCTACACAACAGCATATGCTTGTACAGTGCTTGGCAGCTTTCAAAGTGTTATCACCTATATTGTCTCATTTCTTCTTAAATTTGCTTTGAATTTAAATCTGCTTTAAATTGGAGAGTGGTTGCTAGTCTGTGTCAAGATGAGGAAAGGAGGCTTAAAAGGTTAATAGACTTACTGAAGAGCACACTTCAGTAGAGAGAAGACTCCTCCTTAGTAACAGAGGAGTCATGCTGTGGCCCCTAAGACTGGTGTCTATACCACAACACTTGTTCCCACTTTCTTTTGCCCCTAATTTGTTTTCATATTCATAGTGTCTCCATCTCAAGAATATAAGTTACCAGGGTCTGCATCTTGCTCTGACACTTAATTCAGCAAGATACATATAGTACGTGATCAATAATCTTTTATAGAGTGTCTGAATTATCTTCCTTAAAATACTACCATAGATTGAAGAACTCATTCCTGGAATTTAAGGAATATAAAATTTAGTTTCAAGTGACCTATGTGATTTTACTCAACAAAAGTAATATTGTTTCCAAGGGGGCACAATTGGTTCTTGTGGAAGAGAGCAAAAAATTTTCAGTATTACAACAATTTGTGGCTCAACCTTATGTGAAAAAATCTTATTCCTTAGTATTTAATTTTTATCATTAGGTAGAGTTTTCTTTAAATTTTCTCTTTAGAAGGATGACAATCAAAAAAATGTTGGGGCTCCCACCTGGAAATATATGTGATTCTTGATCTTGGAGTCATGAATTTGAGCTCAACATTGGGCAAAGAGATTAGATAAACAAACTTAAAAAAAAGAATGTTAATAAACAGATTTAGAGGAAGCTACAACATCTATAAAACAACCACCACCAGTGAAGATCTTTTTCCTTTCTTTCATTATAATAATACGAAAATACCCAAATTGTTGGATATTTCAAAACCAACTTGAGGATTTAATTTATTCAGTAGGTATTTATTAAGCACTTAACAGGTATCTTAGACCCAAGTATTATTCAGGCCTACACTTCAGCATGCTACATACACTGACGGATGATTCAGAGAACTAAAATACCTGCTCTCTACCTATGAGGGATAAATATAGTTTGAAATAGGGGAAGGAATAGAAAAGAAACTATCACCGATTGCATGTGTTATGTTATGGTCACTTTACCAACTTAATTCATTTTACATAGGAGAAAATTTATAAAGTACACAAAGGTTAAGAAATCAGGCCAACTCACCTAGCTGTAGGGTAATCCAGTTACTTTAGTTTTTCCAGGAGTGGCTTAGTTTTAAATCTGAAAGTTCTGTATCCCAGGAATACCCCTAGTCCCAAGAAAACTGGGACAGTTGGTCATTCTACAACTGGTAAAGAGTCAGAACTGGATTCAAATTAAACAAAAAATAATTGACACATAAATTTAAAAAGTCTACTCTGTTGAGCATTATATGCTGCCTCCTTGACCCAGCTTATTCACCTGTTCAATCTTTTTCTAAAGTCTTATTTTCTAATCAACCAATTTAGAAAAATGGAAGAGTCAAATAGGATATAGTCAATAAATGGAAAGGCATAAAAATAGCCCCCCAACGAATCACATGTTAGTGATTACTTTCATCGGTACCATTGAATTTGAGGTTAAGAGAGAACAAACCATATCTGTAATATTTGATATGTCTATAGCTAATGTGAAAATAACCTACCTAGAAAAAATGTCTTATGTGTGTAATGAGGATCAAGCCATGCCAGTGAGTGGGAGAGAGCAGGATTGAGAAAGAAAGCTGCAAGTCAAAGAGCAGTCAACCAGGAGCCCCATATTCTAGTATCACATCATAGTGCCCTTGTCTTAAGAGCAGTCATAGTTGTATAGTTGCCATGCTGAAACCACCATAAATATAGCTGTTCCCCATTAATCAGTATGAACATCTGCAACAATTACTCATGCAGAGAATAATGATTTAGCAGCTGTGCATACTGGAATAAGACTTGTAAGATTTAGGAAGATAGGGATAATACACATATCATTCTGACAAAAGCTCCAGGATCTATGATTTATGATTTTTCCCCTTTAGGAATAAATACAAATTATTGCTAGTGAAGACATAAAACAAAAGTGTATTGCCTTGAGCAATGTCTGCGTCTGTTTAATATTTGTTGGTGTGCATTTGGTTAATCAATTTAACAACCACTAAACAAGTTGTTGTTTTTAACTTCCTGAAAGTTTCTCATTTGATTCTAAACTCACATCTACTCAGTGGACATTTTCAAAGTCACAAGTGACTTCTCTGCATTAAATCCTTTAATGGTCTCTACTTCCTGTTCAGGATTATATCATGTAGTTGGTTGAGAGCACGGATTCAAGAGCAGTGTTCTCAAATTCCACTCAGTCATGTGGAATCATTGCCTTGTGATTCTCTCCCTTTATTCTCTCTTTTTACATCCTTTCCTACTTATATTATTTCAGTATTTTAAATGTCCATCTTCTGTAGTCTCTAAAGAAAAGCCATTCCTAGCCCTGGCTCATGCCAACTCCCTTGCCATCTATTTCCATCCCTTCACAGCCAAACTTTTTGGGTTGTTTTTATTTATTGTCTCTTCTTTCCTATCCTCTTTTTGTTCTACAAACTAATTTTTGCCCCAACCACTTCACTGCCTCTCTAAAACTTCTTTGCATGTTAATCTAATGGATAATTTTCTGCCCTGATTTTTCATGTAAAAGTTATTTGGTAAAAAATAGTTTCCATGACTCCTGTATCAGTTTCTTCATAAAATCCAAATATACCTTCTAGGCCCACCCATTGTTCTTTCCCTCCTAAAAAAGTCGAATCATATTTCCTAATGTGATCTTGGTCTCATTTGCTCTCATAGCTCCATTGTCCATCTAAACACTGATACAAGTCTCTACCTCCTGCCAGATTGCTCTCCACTTGTGTATTCTACAGTGACTTCATATTCAATAAGCGCAGAATTAAAAGGGTGAGAACTGCATCCTTAAGGCAATCTCAATTTCAAACATTCAGGTTTTGTCCACTTCCATCTAAATTTCAAGTGTTACCCCTTCTAGTCCCTCAAACTCCTAAAAGCCTTTGACCTCACTGAGATCTTCAATACTCTCACTGTCCTGCTTCCAATGCATGTTCACTCCCCCTCATACACAGGTTCTTAGATCCAATGGTCCATCATTACACTCACTCCACTGCATATACCTTTCATCATATCTGCCTGGCTAAATCCCAATCCATCTACTCTGTCTGAATTGAGCCAGATGAATACAGCTTTGGAGAAGAAATAAACCATGAATATAGGTATCATTTTATATTCATGGTCAGTAACTTTATATAGATCCATAAATATACCTATAGCATTTACTTTCTACTTCCCTAGGAAAATATTTTTACAACTTTTACTCTCTAATCAAACCTCTTTAAATTCCTAATTCATTTTACTAAGCTTACAAATCTTCCTTTTTACTTCTCTGAGAAGATAAAAGCATTCAGAATATAATATCCACAAGCTCCCTAAACCATATTCCTTATCCCTTATGCATCTGCAGCCATAAATTCAGTCTTCCCCATGTTATTCTTGGGTGTCATGTTCAACTTTGTTTCTAGAGCCTATTGCTCCAATTTTGTACAGGTCCCATCCCCTCTTAAGCACTAAAGGATAGTACTTGTCTTCCTATATTCCTAATTTATATTACATTTTCCTTGTCCATTAGCATACACAATTTTATTCAGTTCTTCATTGACCCCACATCTGACTACAGGCATCATGTGATCTTCTTTGGTCCCCTTAAAGGAGTAAAAAAAAATCCCAAATTCTTTTCAAGTATTGATTTTTCTTTTTAATTTTTTTCATTTCCCCAAATAAGGCTTCTATGATTGACCTTCACATATCCAAGTGCAGCAGTCAATTGCTAAACATCATCTTACTTAACAATACATAGCATTTGGGAATACACAGCAGGTGGGATACATGTTAGATTTCAGCCTCCCCTCCACTTACCACTTGCCCTCAAGGCAGTCATCCTTTTGCTAGACTCAATATGCCCAACTAAAAACAGCCCTGAAAACAAAACTCTGTCTTAGCTCCACTTCTATATTATTGTCTATTGTCATTTCATTTTACCAATCTCTAAATATCAGAGTCATCCCAGGTCTCAAGTTTTAGGTGTTTTCTATTCTCAATTTATGCTAATTCTCTCAGTGATCTCATCTAGTTGATTTCATAACTTTCAAACCATCTACATGTTAATAGCTATGAAATATATATCTTCAGGTTGGACTACTATTTTCCATGATATCTAGAATTGTATGTGCAACTGCCTACCTAACATCTTGATTAGATGCTCTTATACTACATCAGAAATATATTTTGCCCAAAGACATTTCTTGGATTTTCCTCCTCAAATCTGCTCTTCTTTCTTTCGCATCTCAATAATTGGCAACTCAAGACTCTCATTTTCTCAGGCTGAACCTTGCCTTCTCTTTTCATACTATACATCTAATCTATTAGCAAACACTGTTGACTTTACGTTCAATAAACACCTGAATTTAACTACTTCTCATCCAACACATAAATCCAAGTCACCATTCTGTGCTAGAAAGGAGACCATTATAACACTTGTTTCTCCTCTTCTGCCTTTAACACATACAATCTGTTATCAAGACACAAACAAGAATAATCTTGTTACAACATAATTCACATTATTTCACTGCTCTTCTCAAAACATTCCAATGACTTTCCCTCTGACGTAGGGTAAAACCCAAGACTTTGCATGGTTTACATGGCTATATATTGTGCATTAATTGTTTGTTGCCCTAGTCCTTCTAGCTCCTCTAAAACATGACAAGCATACTTCTACCTCAGTGTTTTTGCACTGGCTGTTCTGTCTGGAACACCCCCTATGGGTACTCAGGTGGATCCTATATCACTTACTTCAAATAAGTTTGCTTATTGAATAGGACCTCAGCAGTCTTCCCAATTACTAAGCACATAGTTTTCCTCTCTGCATCCACTCTATGTTTTCCTTACTCATGTTTACATTCCCACAGTGAAAAACAGTGTCTGACACACTATGGACATTCAATGAATATCTGTTAGAAGAAGACTGAAAGTGCAATTAGGGGATGATGACATCTTTATAGCTTTAATGACATCTCATCCTTCACATTTTTGTTAGAGCATAACAGTGGTATCAATATAAATAGATTATTGACAGTTACGTTAATGATCATTTGCTAGAAAAATAAACTGCCAGCATCTTGTTCACTTCTTTATAGAGGGGAGCTCTGGCTCTACAAACATTGGCTGGAGATATGGTTTGCATAGGACAACTTATATAATTCTGTAGTTAATATTTTTCTCCATAAATTCAAATGGCACATACATTCTCCCACAATTTGCTTTGAAAATTATAGTCATTTTGATTGACAAATGACAAATGTGAGGTCCCTTTCTCACTAGATGTAAAATATAATGCATTCAACTTATTCTGTTTAGCATTTTGGAAGCACTTAAAAATGTTTATTCATTTATTTTTGAGAGAGAAAGAGAGAGAGAGAGAGAGAAAGAGACACACAGAATCCAAATTAGGCTGCAGACTCTGAGCTGTAAGCACAGAACCTGATCCTGATTTGGGGCTTGAACCCATGAACGGTGAGATCATGACCTGAGCCAAGTTGGATGCTTAAACAACTGAGCTATCCTGTTGTCCCAGAATAAAACATTTTTGTAAATAATTTTATCTCCCAGCTATGGCCACAAATTAATTATAGGTTAAATGCTAATGGTTGAAGCAAATTATACATATTTTAAAGGATATGTCTTTTCTTACTCTTCTGCAATGTGGTGTGTTTTATTAAACACATACACCTCTCTCTGAAGAATAGTATGTTTTAGGCAAAATCAGATAGAAGGCGAAGAATAGTATTTATCTGATGATCCCCCCAAATATAGCTACAAAATAATTTTCTTTGAAATATCTCATGCAATTGTACTATCTGAAATGAATGCTCTGTTTCAATAGGCTTTATTCAATAATAAAGTAAAACTTTCAGGGCACTCAACCCTTCTTAGCGTCTATGCATGATTATATACTTGGCCAGCATAACTTCCTTTGAGGTTAATTTCCTTTGAGGTTTGAATAATTTATTTCAGAACTTGAAATTCTGCTTTCTACTTCATGATTCTTGAGAAACTTTTAAAGAGAATATCATACATGTACTACACAATAGTATAATGTAAACATTGCACCGAGAAAACGGTTGATCAAAAGCATACAATAACCATTTTTTGTGAACTCAAAACAGCCAGTAAATTTTACTAATGTTTGCCTTCCAAAAAATACTCTAAAAACTATATACAAGGCACCTGGGTGGCCCAGTCGGTTGAGTGTCCAATTTCAGCTTAGGTCATCATCTCACAGTTCATGAGTACCAGCTCTGCACTGGGATTGCTACTGTCAGTGCAGAGCCCACTTTAGATCCTCTATCTCCCTCTCTCTGCCCCTCCTCGCTGGTGCTCTTCATCTCAAAAATAAATAAACATTAAAAAAAAAACTATATGCATGTTTATCAACATGTTTCTTTTTACCAGTCTTAAAAGTCTAGGTGCAATCACCATATTATATTGTGTTAACTTTAATGTGTCTGCATATATATGTATGCTTATTGGACATAAATGGCAAAAAAACTTATTACATACATTGATGAATAATTATAATACAGTACTGGGTGATGTAAATCCATAAATGAAACCTTTAACTTGGATTTTAGTTAGTCACCAAATGTTAATATAAAAATATAGTTCCAGTATTACTGAAAATATTATGTAAGAAGAAAAAAGCGTAAACAAATTGGCATACTGATACAGTGATGGCATGTAAACACTAGCTTCTAGAATTATTTTAAATGCATTTTTAATATTTCTTAATTTTCTTTATTTTTTATTTTAAATTATGGTAAAATAACCAAAGTATAAAGCTTCCCACCTTAATTATTTTTAAATATACAGTCCAGTAATTCTAAGTGTATTTGTACTGTTGTACAAATAATCCCCAGAACTCTTTTCATTTTTCAAAATTGAAACTCCATACCCATTAAACAAGTCCTCATTCTCTTTGATCCCTAGTTCCTGGCAACCATTTCTGGGACAGAAAATCAATCAGCTTTCTGTCTCTATGAGTTTGACTACTCTAGGCACCTCATATAAGTGGAATCACACAGTATTTGCTCCTTTGTGATTGCCTTACTTCACTTAGTATGATGTCTTCAACATTAATCTGAAATTACTTTTTAAAGCTAAATAATATTCCAGTGTAGGTATATACCATCTTTTGTTTATCCATTTATCTGTCAATGGACACTTTGGTTTCATCCATCTTTTTGCTATTGTGAATAATGCTATGAACATGGGGGTACAAATATCTATTCAAGACTCTGTCTTCGATTAATTTGATATACACCTTTCAGTATACACCAATAGATATATATACAAATTCCACCCAAAAGTGAAATTGCTGTTTCATACGGTAATTCTATTTTTAATTTTTCAAGAACTGCTAAACTATTTCCTTTAGCAGCAACACCATTTTAAATTTCCACCAACAGTGCACCAGAGTTCCAATTACTCCACAACTGTACCAACGCTTGCTATTATTTTTTAAATAGTAGCCATCCTGACCAAATTGACAAGATGGCGGAGAAGCAGGGAGCTCTGTAATCCACGCACGCCCGTATGGATTGAACTGAGAAAGACTGAAGGGATAAAACTTGGATTTGCAAGTGGGGGAAAGAAGAAACAGACACCAGAAAGAAGACAACCTCAAAGATGCCTGAGTGAGTGACTGTGAAATGGGAAATTAGGGGACAGGCGGGTCCCGGTGGTAAAGAGGAAAGGAGCCCCCGAGCCCAACACAGGGAGAGCGCGCTGTGCCCCGGAGACACCAGGGGAAGAGAAAGAGAGACGGAAAACGCACCTAGAACCATCTCTAAGGGAGGAAAAACTCGCCCGTCTCCCCATATATATCTGCCGAGCGCCGGGAGAGAAATCCGTCCCATCTGGCCGACGAGATCTTACTTGCGCGCAGCGGCAGCGGGAGCCTTGAAAAGCGGCAGCGGCAGCA